>OX393556.1:45457351-46057351 GCA_947650365.1 Chamaelirium japonicum | reverse complement strand
AAATGAGACATAATATAAATATCCAGTCATAGAAGGGAGATGAGAGGGGTTCCAGATATCAGAGTGAACAAGATCAAAAGGAGCAGAGCTCTGAGAAGTACTGGATGAAAAGGTAAGGGCAGTAGCTTTTGCGAGCTTGAAGCCAGTACAAGTAGATAAAGATGAAAAAAGACCACGACCTAGAGCTCCAGAATGGAGTAATCTCTTAAATCGTGGTTCCGACACATGACCTAGCCTCCTATGCCACAGGTTGGCAGTAGGAGAGACAACTCCACAAAACCCAGATGATGACGGATCCAAAGAGTGAAGAAACTCCATCTGGTAGAGTCCGCCTGCCCTACGATCTACTCCAATCGGTCGGCCAGTACGCAGATCCTGCACAGAACAAGAGGAAGGGGTAAATGTCACAGAGTAGCCAGAATCACACAAAGCACTAACAGAAATCAAGTGTATGTGGAGTGTGGTAGCATGGAGCACAGAGGATAAGGAGAGATGACAAGCAGGGGCGGAGGCTGAAGTAATGGATCCAGACTGTGAGATGGCTAAGCGAGAACCATCTGCAGTGTGGATCGGTAGCAGGTGCGTCGTAGGCTGACAAGCAGTGAGCAGGGAGGCATCGGGAGTCATGTGGTATGAGGCGCTCGAATCCAGTATCCAAACAATAGGATTACCGGAAGAGGCAAAGAAGGCTCAGGCGTTGGAAGATCCAGGAGTAGCGGCAGACTGCTGAGAGAGTCTAAGTTGAGCTTGTTCCTCACGAATAGACTGTAGGTCGCCAGCTGTGACAGAAGAGGCAGCAGCAGCAGTAGGAACAGGGCGACCACGACCTCGAGCTCGTCCTCGACCTCGATCTTTGTAGGTAGGATGCTTCTCTGGATGAAGTGAGAAGCAAGTGTCCACGAAGTGGCCCGGTGTCTGACAGTGAGTACAGAACGGTCTACTATGGGAGGCATTAGCTGGTGGGCCTGAGACCGGCGGCGGGGCAGCAACAAGAACACCCTGAAGACCGGATGGAAGAGGTAACGCCCTGGAGGCAAGAGTATGCAGACGAGTCTCCTCAGCGACCAGCTCAGCCACAGCCTCATCAAGGCGAGGAAGGCTATCCCGGTGAAGAAGCTGACCGGCTAGAGCACTGAACTCTGGTTGTAGGCCAGCGAATAGCTGATAGAGCTGAAGGCGCTCCCGGTAGAGCTGATACTCGACAGCACGAGACGGGTCAGGAACGAGAGCGAGATCCTGAAGATCATACCAATATGAGCGCATCTGACAATAAAACTGTTGAACCGTCAACTCTCCCTGCTATGCCGACTGGGCCTGTGTGAGAAGCTGATACTCACGTGCTCCGCTCTTCTCAACAAAGCGAGCAGTGAGCTGTCCCCAAATCGCTGTAGAAGGGGCAAGCCCAGCCATATCCCGACGAAGAGAACGATCCACAGATGCAACAAGGTAAGCCTTGATGCGCTGATCGCGAAGGCGCCAGAGACCATATTCTGCATCGGAAGTAGAAAGTGTGAAAGATCCATCAAGGTGTCCTCGAAGATTGCGACCCTCAAGGGTGGATTCCACCGTGGCGGACCATACCGGCCAGTCGGAGGCCTCTTGGAGAAGAAAGTCGATGGCGAGCGGGAGGAAATCTCGTGGAATCTCATAGGGAGGCACCAGATGAGATGGCGGAGTTGTCATCGAGGAAGTCGAGGACATGGCCGGAGAGAGAGAGGGCTCGAAGAGTTAGCGACGGGTCTGGATTGCGAGCGAATGCGGGGCGCGGGGCCTGGATCGGTTGGCGGGGCCTGGATCGGTCAGGCGAGAGAGCTGGTACGGCAGAGCTCGGGGCACGGGCGCACAGGAAGCAGAGGTTGGGCATGGGGAAGCAGAGGTCGGGCGCGGGGGGTGTGCGCTGGAAGCAGAGGCCGCTGACCTGCGGGGAGCAGAGGCGAGCAGGGCGCGGGCGCGCGCTGACCTACGGATGCACACGGGCGGGGCGCGGGGCGCGCTGACCTGAGGCGAGCAAAGGCGAATGGGGTGCGGGTACGCATTGACCTGCGAGCAAGCGGGGCGCGGGCGCGCGCGTGAGCAGAGGATCGCACGAGCAGAGGCGAGCGGAGGCGGGCGCGGGGAGGATCGCAGAGGTCGCTGATATGCGAGGAGGATCAGCAAGGTCGCTGATCTGTAGGGAGAATCACGGAGGCGGGCGCGGGGAGGATCTGCGGGGAGGATCTGGATTGACGGAGCCGTTGACGACGGAGACAAGGGAGCCGTTGACGACGCCGACGATCAACCTTGCTCTGATACCATGTGACAAACCCTAGAGGAAGAAAAAGAGAGAGAGCTAGGGTTTGGGGAGAGAATGGAATAGATCTCTCATTAGGCCAATAGGCAATATAAGGTGAATACATGTGAGTCATATATACGCTGAGTGTATGTATATACACTAATACATCTTAACATGGATATTGTATTTTAAACTTCCATTTGGTTATGGTGTAGTTGTCCAACCCTTAGGATGAGTATTAGGTTACGCTTCCAGTCCTCGTATTTTGGTCCCGTACGTTTGTTATCATTAAGGATGGAGACAAGGGAGTCGAGCTTGGTCATATTTTTTGTAAACAATGGTTCAAAGCAAAAATTAGGGTCTACTACAATCTATTTTATAAAATTTAAAAATAGATAATGTTTACTCCAGTCGCTATGTCTTCACCACCTCCAGTAGAGACATCCATGAATCTAATTCCCTAGGCTCGAGCACTGAGACTCGGTTTTGAATTAGAGATAGTATCTCGATGAATGCATGCAACCGCTTCTGCCAACGGGATGTTTATGACCCAGTTTTCATCAGAATTACCTATGACAAACTAAAAGACCTCCCTATCTCCTTTTGGCCAACTTTATATGACCTACCATGCGTAGCAATGACGGATTCATATAAGATTCCGGATGCTTCCCATAAATCTAGGTGGTGTCGGTAGGGGAGTTCATAGGCCCCTGTGGTACAGGAAAAAACCGTCACCTACTGCCACCGGCATCCTTCAATTCCCGAAGAAAACTACTAGGCGAACCAGTATGGAAGGAAACACAACTCTCACCTGGTGGGAATATCGAACTGCGTACCTTCCACCCAGACCCTTAGCCGGTTGATTGTGGAGGTCAGGGGCTCCCATTTGGAGGGAATCTCTTACCATCCCTTCTTTATGAGGTTTTATGTATGTCAAGAAAGGTTACGACCTTCTAGACCTAGACCCTGGTCTACCGCGCTCCTATTAGGATTGCAAACCTTCCTGCGAAGCATTAGTACCCTTGAAAAATATCATAGTCCCTACCTTGAATACTTAGCTTTTGCCTTTCTCGTAAGAAACACATTACATAGATTCCAAGGGTCTCGATACTTCATTAGTCTGCTCACAATCCTAAGATCTGGAGCCTAGCTTATGGTCGACATGGAAAGGACTCCCACTAGCATGACGCCTCATTCATAATTTGATGCCTGATGTCATAGTAGACCTTATCTCATTATAGATTTCGATGCTGGCCAAATAGAGACATCTGACAACCTTCGTCGGATCTCAACCTAATAGTGGCATAACCAAATCGTGATGAGTTCACACTACCATCAAATGTCAACTAAAAACGGGTATCACTTAGTGGAATCCTAACCTAACTTGGTCGCTAGGACTATGTGGGGAAAGGGCATCCCACTAGGGTTATCATACTTCTAATAAGGTCATTAGTCATCTCTAAACAAATCTAACACTACGTCTATCTCGATGCACAATACTCGGCTACTTGAACTACCACGAGGGCGTTTACCATTTTTCTTTTGAGATAGCTACCGGATTCGCACGTGTTAGAAATATATAGAGACACCGATGAATCCATAAGCTAAGTACTAACCCTAAGCCTGATCTAGAGACTAACTCACAAGCAAGACTGATAAATACATTATCATCGGGGTTATCTATACACTAAGTAAAGAGTATAATAGAAAAAACATCCAAACTGAATCAAGTCCAGGGTCTGACCCCTGAACCTGAATAGCATAGCCAAGATATCCTGTTATTCCATTATGCACGATCTCCCGATGACGATCCTAATCATCGCTAACGTACACGCTTTTGCCAGGTCCCTGCACTCCATGGTACCGCTTGCTCGAACAGTGGATATAGCATCTTGGATCGCTCATCTCTTTCTTTCTATGACCGGAAAACTAACACGCTCTAAACAATTGCTCGTTTGTGTACAATTTTGCTAGAAAGATAAGAAACAATCCTAGAAACATGGCCAGAGAACCGAGGGTGGTCAACCTTCACCCCCGCCCATCTAGAGCCTTAAAAACCACATACACAATAATAATCAGGGGTCTGACCCCCAGGGGCATGCAATCATAGATTATCATTCAGCGTGGCACCTGTAAAAAGTTGATACATAGCACAATCCATATGCATGATCTACGTCGAATCCTGACGAAAACATATGCAATCATAAATCCACATGATATTTTCTCGAATTCATGCATGAAACATATACCGAAGCGTGCTCTGATACCAATTGTTGGAATTAAATCCTATTATCAGGGTCGCAGCGGAAGCAAAAGATAGATCCAAGGATCTCATGGTGTATGTTTCATTATAATTTATCTTTCAAAGAATGTAGATATGAATCTATGATCTTAACATATGTGCGGACACCCTAGAGGCATACTACGATCTACGGAAGACATACATACATCTAGTTAGGTGTTTAGAACCATCATACCTTATAGGATCTTTGATTCGAAGAGGGCTGAATGATAATGAACCGCACGTGAATTACAAGGGAAGCTGTCGAATAGCACTTTGTCCATTGCGAAGGGAGGAATCCTCGAAGTCCTATTTCTGAGTATAAGGACTACGAGCCGATGGAGGATTACGTTGCAAAGACGATGGTGAGCCGCGAGGTCTCCTCCTTCTCTTTAATCTTTCCTTCCTCCTCCTTCTTCCTTCTTCTTCCTCTTTATTCCTTGGCCAAAACCACAAAGAGGGAGAGAGGAGAGGTGGTCAGATTTTTAGAGAGGGGAGAGCCTTAGCTAGGGCCAACCTATCCCCCCTATTCCTTCTTATAGGGCTGGTCCGCTACTTGCACAAGCAAGCTAGGGCTGGCCCCTATAGGATAGGGATGAGGGGGGAGGGATAAAGCAAGTCGGTTAGGGCTTCCTTTATCCGTTTAGACACTTCGGATGAAAACGCCCTTATGTCGGCATACCGCTGATAAAGAGATAGAGTAAGATACGCTTATCGGAATCGAGTTCCGTCAGTGTCTATGAGCTCTTGGAATTATTCGCTCATTTTAAGATCCATATTCGATATGCTCTGAGCCATATTTTAGTATTTACCAAAATACCCCTATGGCCCTTAACATATGTGAATTCGGTTCTTAGGGTTCGGGGGCGATACTTCGCATCCAACATGTTCAACTAAGTCGAGGAATAATTCATATACATAACGATAGGGTGAAACCTTCAGGGTTCAGGATCTCTAGCTCTAACCAGATCCCTAATTAACTGTTCCGGTGACACATCGAAAGTTCCGTTAATCAACCTTAACCCGATTAACCCGCGTAGCCACCCAGAGTGCGACACGAGTTGAACTCTAGTGATCCTAAACTTATGTTACTCCCTCGTAATCCTGTTCTCTACTATACTCTGATAATCCTTAATTCTTCATACTATTGGTGCCATGACTCGATTCAGGCTGTGGGGAGCACCGTCAGACCCAGATCGATTATCTGACTAGGATTTGATGACTTGTCATCTGTAACACCACACATTTTTCGGTGTTATGACTAGCATCCAGAACATCGTCAATCATACTGACAACCACCAGTCTTGGGTTAATTGTGTGGATAGATTGACTCATCAAAACGTACCCATCCAATACTGGACGTCGGATAACCTATAGGGATTGCATGCTACTCTAGCACCAACAGGGTAACCTAATGTATCATGGTATTGGATTATGGTGGGTCCGCACATGTTGGCACATCAAAACACCACTCAACTAGTTGGCTCAGTGTACATGGTCCCTCAGGGTTAAGGACAAATTATCTATATTAGTAAGATGATTTATGCACCAGTGTCTGAATCACTGAACTGTGCACTGTCTTGGTTCTTGTTCAACATGATCATCGTACTTGGTCAGGTGAATGAGAATTCCATGTTCCCATGGTAGAGACTTCACCACATCCTCTACAGCTACCAACAACTTATTCTTGGTGAAGCGATCAGCATCACCAAAGCTGTGAACTAGTTCTAGGTCTACGCAGAACCGATCCACTGGGTCTCCTAAGCATGGATCCACCATGCACTTCAGTGGCCTACTGTGTTCTCTAGGGTCCTTTATTATATATATGAATTAACATACACCAAAGTAGTATTCTAATTAAAGCAATAACCAAAGTCATCTTTATTAATGTTAATACAAAAAATCCACGCTCAGAACACACGAGCTACAACAGTAAGTGGGTCAGGGTGAGAGTTTGTAACCAGTTTGCCTTGTTAGTGCATTCTTGCCACATCCTGTGGTTTTTTTCCCTTTGACATTGAGAAGGGGTTTTTCCACGTAAACCCTGGGCCACTTAGTTCCTTAGTTTGTTAGATTGTTCTTGCCAAACGAACCCAACATAGAAAAAAACCCTCATGAAAAACCCAACATAGAAAAAAAAAACCCCCTTGAACTCTCATTCGTATATAATTTTAACAATTACAGAGATCAAGCCTTCATAAATTCCTCAATCGCATGGAAAAAAACCTAATTACAAAACTAGGTTTTGCTCTCTCATGAAAATCAACAATCACATAGATGAAACCCTCATAAAAACCCCAATCACTTGAGAAAAAATGGCCCAATCACAAAGCTAAGGTTTGAGCCCTCATTCGTATATAATTTCAACAATCACAGAGATCAAACCCTCAATCGCAGGAAAAAAATCCCTAATCACAAAAACTAGGGTTTTGCTCTCTCATGAAAAATCAACAATTACAAAGATTAAACCCCCATGAAAACCCCAATCACCGAAAAAAGGATCAACCACAGAGCTAGGGTATGAGATATTCACGGAAACCACCAATCACAAAGGAAACAAAAACATATGGAGGTAAAGTTTGAGGTTACCAGAGAAGAGGAGTTTCTCTGGAGTTGCCAGAGTCGGGTGCCGACTGGAGGAGTGGTCGGAGACGGAGAACCAATGCATCAGTAATTGTTGGGATGCGAAACGATGGATCGTGCAAGGGAGCTGTGGGCTTCAAAGTTCGGTTGAAGTTTGAACTATTAGATGGCCAAAATTATATATATATATCATGGTCTAAAAGTCCACATTTTGAAGTTCATGGACTTCTCATGGACTCTATACTAACTCTTGATTTTTAAATCCGACTCCCAATTGACTAACGATGCCTTCATGAATACCATTGTGAACTCCAAAACAACTAATTATGAGGTTATGTAGGTTTAAAGCTAAATCAGTTGGTCACCTTAAAATGGGGAAAAAAAAAAGATATTTGGTAGTTAATCCTGCGTACCTCTGTTATGTCCATAAGACACCTCAATGATAATCCATCGATGCCATCCACGATTGGACGGTCGGGATAGACTGTTAGCTCATAAGTAGTTTGTCCCTACGACACACTTGACCAGCACTCCATACTAAAGCACAACCCTCGCTACATTTTGCCTTATCTCGCACCTTATCTCCTCCACTCCCACTGCACTGCTCTTCGGAAAATGGCGGAGGACGACGAAAATCAGCCGGCGGCGGAGGAGGGAGACGGTGGGGATGGGGATGAGGGGGATGAAGGCTACTGGCCATCGTCCTCGTCCTCGTCCTCTGATGAGGAGTCGGAGTACGATTCGGACGACTCCAGCGCCGACGTCTACGACGGATACAGCTCTAGCGAAGCTGGGGACGACAACACTCCGGAGACCAACGCACGGAAGTTCGCGGAGGCCCTCGACAGCTCTTCGGCCCGGAAGAGGGAAGAGGAGGAGGAGCGCAATTACGTGTACCACGAGGACCTCTTCGACTTCCCCAAGGACCCCGAGAAGTGGCGGGAGGAGGACCTCCGGGAGCTGTGGGCCGACGCCCCCACCGAGATGACCAAGCCCGGGTGGGACCCCGTGTGGGCCGACGAGGAGGACTGGGAGGTGGTCCGGGAGGAGATCAAGGCCGGGAGGGACCCGCCCATTGCCCCCTTCTACGTCCCCTTCCGGAAGCCCTTCCCGGCGATCCCCAACAACCACCATGACATCTCGAATCCCAAGTCGGTGATCGAGGAGCTCGACCGGATCGAGGAGTTCTTGAAATGGGTCAGCTACATTTTCCCGGATGGGAGCTCGTGAGTGCCCTTTTCATCACACCTCCCTTTCTTTTATAGAATCATTCTACTAGTTGCCCCCTTTCCCCAGTCTATGGGCATCATGCAGAGGACTATGAGCACTGATAGGACTGACAAGCTTATTTTTGTTAACTTGATTGGCTTTACTGGAAATTAATTTAGGGTAGATTATGATTTATCTGATCAGTTTTGACAGAGTTCTTGGTTTTTTTTTTTGATTTGTGTTGGAGGTTATGATTTATGTAGTACCAAATAAATTTCTCTGAATAACAATTACTTATTTATGAGAATAAGTATATACTTGAAATTCAATCTTCTGAGCATTTTATTTTCATTTTTTATACACCCACCCTCTTACCCCCAAAAATCTCATCCAAACCAGTGAGAATCAAAGCTATAGTTCAGGCTGTTTCGGAAGGATCATGATCATTCTCATCGAGTTTCAACCTTATTATTGTTTTGGAATATGGTTTTTTTCATTGTTGACTCCTTCGCTAATTTTACGTTAGGTTTCTTGAGATTTTAGAGTTTTTTGATGTTCGAGTTATGATCTAATGGACAAGCTTTGTGCAACAGAAGCATCTAAATGTGCCAAAGAGCAAACTAGAACCGGCACCAAGGTTTGTGTAACTCTAATGGTAAGAACTTGAAATATGTCATGTGAAAGATGTATGTCCAAAGGTTTCCAACACTGCTGCAATATGATCACCTGGAACTCATACGAAGAGGAAGACTTGGTCGTATTACATATTTTGTTGAAATCGGAATTATTAGTGACATTGCATTCATTAGAAATGACAAAAAAAATAAGCTGTGAAACGTACAATTTTTTTTTATAGAAGTAGGGATTGCTAGACAAAAATTCGGCACGGGTCTGCACTAGCAGAGCAACAAGCCTCACCCCTTAACTTAATGGTATCGCATATGAGAGTAACTTATGTGCATGTGGTATAGTCAATGAACAAAAGATGCAATATCTCTACATAGCTCTTATCATATTATATACAGATGGCCAATATCGAAGGAAGTTCATATGCTGATACCACCACTACCACTAATGATAATACCTTATGTTGTCGTCTGACTGGACATTTTTGACATGAGTCGCATGGTTGAACCTTCATTTATGATTAGAAATATAACTTAAGTACAATGCAAATTTATGTAACATAAATGAGATAACTAACATCAATTATTTTTGTCTCTTCGGGGTGAGGTGTACCGGTCCTATGTAAGCCTAAATAGTTCGTAGCTCTGATTAGATTGGTCGGCTCATCAATGTTGTCAGGGCGTGCGTCTAGGTGACAAGGCGCTCCGGAAGGGTAAGACACAAGTCGTCTAGGTGCATGTGCATAAGGCGCACACATAGGCGTAGTCAATAAAGCGCGTCTTATGTTTTTTATTTTTGAGGGATCAATATTTCTTTATCTATTTGTTTTCGTTTGGCCTAGAATCATGATTCATTTGTCATATATCAATTGTTTACTGTTATGTGATTATTTCAGTCATTTGATCATTTTAGTTTCACGTGCTTAATTGTTAATTGACTGTTTGTGATAGACTTTAATCATATTTTCATTTGTTGGTGGTTATGGAATCTATCATTATTTATTGTTCATTGTTATGTGACGAACTTCAGTCACTGTATTCATGTTATACCAATTTTATCATTGTAAGTTGGTACAAATTTCATCATACTTTGTATTATTACATATTCAAATGATATCAATATCTTAATTGGCTGTATTTAAAAAAAAAAAACATAAGGCGACGCCTAGGCGTTTAGGCGCACCTGAGGCACATCGCCTCGCCTTGCCGCCTTGACAACCTTTCGCTTTATTAGGATAAGTTTTGAGTGGGAGACTATTTTCCATGAAACTATCATTCCCCACTGCCATGAAACCATCTGAGTGGAAGACCACTTTTCATGGAAAGTGGGAGACCACTTTTCATGGAAAGTGGGCCCTCATACTATACCACCTTGGAACCACTTCCACCATTGGTTGTTGATTGAAACATTCATGTGGGACAGTGGGGATGGATGCTTTCATGGAAAGTGGTCTCCTACTCAAAGCTACGAACTATTTAGGTTGGTCGTCTCATTAGGTTGATGCAACCACGTGTGTGCTAGTAGTGTCCAAAGATTTCTTTGCTGATTTTATAGATTTAAAAATGAGAGTTAAATATCAAGATCATGCACAACTCCATTATAATAAAATCCAATGAAGGCCTTTTACAATTAGGGTTTATCAAGTTCTTTTTAAGTGGATTATATCGAATAAAGAAGCATGCAATTGCTAAAACTGAAATTAAATATTAAATCGCAGAATAGGTATCTATAGAACACATTTTAAAAAAAGAGAGGATCCACTATGGAAGCAACCAAGGATGAGACTAAAGAGGGCTAACAATATAAGATCAAGATCAGATAAATATATTGCCAAGATGAGGGACGATTATGGTCGGGGCAAAAAATTTCAAGGATGAGGACACCCGTGAGATTTTCGTTTAGCTCGCATTACGAGATGCATGATACCAAAGACAAGAGTGCTGACACAAGTATTTACGTGGGAAAAATCCTCCCGATACGGGAGGGAAAAAAATCACGGGCTATGCAGTCAAAGTCGGTAGTCGGCCCTAGTCGGCCAAGGGCCGACTAGGACTAGTCGGGACTAGTCGGGACTAATTCGGGACTAGTCGGCCAAAACTTATTCTAACCCCTCCCCCCCCTCCCTAAACATATATGATATATGAACTAGCATAAATGTCAATAAGTATATGATATTAGTCGGTTAATAACAATACATACCTTCACACTTCACAACAAGGGTATAAATACATAAGTAACAGTCTAACAGAACACAGTTGTATTAGCTTCATGCCCATGTCAAAAGACTCAGAACTAAGAATTCAGCACAATATTTGTTTGATGATGTTTAATCAGTGAACAACCCCAATTTTGATTATAGGGTTATATGGATATCAACAAATAAACTAATTATTTGTCTATGTTTTTATCTGAGATTCTCAGGTGCTCAACAGATGATTACAGGGAAGAGCCATAGTTGTGAGTCTTGCGACTCAAGATTTTGAGCCAATGTAAAAAAATCTAAACAAAATTGCTTGCAAAGACTCCTTTCAAAAAAAAAATTTGCTTGCAGAATGCTACCTGGGGACTAGTCGGCAGTCGTTAGTCGGGGACTAGTCGGGCTACTCGGGTCTAGTCGGGGACTAGTCGGGATTCCGCCCAGCAGTGACAGAATCAAAATTAATCGGTCGGCAAAATGCCGCCCAGGGACTAGTCGCCGACTAGTCCCGACTTTGATAGCATAGATCACGGGCAAGGCGAACAAATACATTATAATCTCGAACCGGTTACATCCATACAAATGTCGGTCTCTCGTTCTCTCAAATAAAGACAGGGTTTAGAACATACTAAGCCGTACCAGTCGATGACACGTAGGACCGGCCATCGGAGGGTGGCTCCACAGCAGCCGGCCAGGGTGCCCTTTAATCCATGCTCGCTCACGATTCCACATACATATACAAAATATTATAAATTACACTCAGGCCCGCTCACACACACAGTCGATCTCCGTCCTCAAGGGGGTCTAGGTCGCCAAGCCTTCCATCTTTGCCGTCGCCGAGAAGCTTCGTAGCGGCTGTCGCCATCGTCGTCGGCGCTCAAGAAAAAGGGGGGTGCTGCTTGCTGGCCATAGCAGAGGGAGGAAGAGGCCGCCGCACAGTGCATGAGGAGGTCGCCGTCGCATCACGCAAAAGGGGAAGGAACTGGGCACGGGCGCTGCATGAGCTCGGGGCAGAGGAGACCATGAGTGATCGACAGTTGTCGATCGGAGCAAGCAGGCGAGGTGGAGGAGCTGGGTGCATTGCCTGAGTGGTGACACATGGAGAGGTCGGCAACGGATTGTGAGGAGGGGCTCGGGGTGCGCTGTCGGCAGATCGCACCAGGTCACCGATGACGAGAGAAAGGGTGGTCGGAGGGGCCAGCCAGCTCTAGTCGGCATGGAGGAACGATGGTGGTGTGCTGGTGGCGGGGCAAGGGTGATTGGGCGTTCAGCCGGCGTGAAGGGAGGCCGGAGGTGCTTCACCTTACTCAAGCGGCAGCGGCGGCCGTCGAGTTGCGGTCGGCAAATCGACGACGGATCGAGCCGATCGAGACGGTGGTGGCGCTCCGGTGACAGGGCACAAGTGGTCCTGGCGAAGGGTACCGACGATCGGGCCGGGTTGGCAACACAGAGAGAAAAGAGAGACGGGGAGGAGGTGGCTACCGGAGCCCGATGAGGTCGTCGGCGAATTCGGCTGTTGTGGCCTAGGTGACTGTCGGGGTGATGGCCGACGAGGAGGGAGACCAGAGGAGAGGTGGTGGTCGGGCGAAGGGAACCGCCGATCGGGCTGGATCGGTGTTGACGAGGCGACGACTCCGGCGTTGGGCAACAAACCGTGAGAGATGGAGAGGGTGAGATCCGTTGAGAGGGAAAGGATCTGTGCACCACCGGCGGCCAAACGACGCCGGCTGGCCAGAGTCGGAGAGGGAGAGAGTGTAAGGAAGCAGAGAGGGGGAGCTCTGTAGCCCCTGATCTTTTTCCCCCCAAAACCCCTAAGAATCCTCTCCTTCCCTCGATCCGATCCATCCCCTCTTGTTCTGATCCCCTTTTCAAAGACCCAACCCCACCCCCTTTATGCAAAAAACCCCCTTTCCAAACACCTCTCTCCCAAAAGTCCTCCCTCTCGTCCTCTTCCTTCTCTTGTCACTTTCCTTCTTTCTTCCTCTTCCCCAAATATCCCAATTAGATGAGAGGCCTACATGCACTCTTAATCGGACGGTCGGGTTGCTCCGCCGCACGGATCGACATCGCCGGCTCGCAAAGGAGTTGATCGGAAGTGGCGGCCTGAGCCGAGTAAGGCGGGGAATACCTCGAGCCTTGAGCTCTCGCTACATCGATCAATGACAGAACGTCC
This sequence comes from Chamaelirium japonicum, assembly GCA_947650365.1. NCBI lineage: Eukaryota > Viridiplantae > Streptophyta > Magnoliopsida > Liliales > Melanthiaceae > Chamaelirium > Chamaelirium japonicum. Next base: position 46,044,009 of record OX393556.1, on the reverse strand, counting down.
AGACGTGCTTGATGACCCGAGCCTGCATCTAAGGGCCGAGGTCGCTCTTTCGGCCAACCGAGGCTGCTCAGGGTGCATCCGACAGTGAAGGCGATCGCCAGGGGTGCCTTGATGTCTCCACGCGTCGCCTCCCGTTACTGCCACGTGGACAACGAGCTGGTGACAATTTTGGCACCATCAATTACCACCCAAGAGAAACGACAATCTGCTACAAATGTGCCTCGGTCAATGCAAACATTGTCTCTGGCATCCTCGAACGATGAAAATCGATACCCGGGATGAAATGGCGAAGGGTAGAAGGTGACTCAGAAAAGTAGGATAAGAAGGTAGATGAATCTGCCAAAAAAGGGGTAGATCAAGTGCAAAATCTGCACTTGATTGTGAGAGAGAGAATGACAAGGGATTAGAAGATGTTTTAGGAAGAATTTAGGCCAGAAGATAGACGAAACTTGGAAAAGAAGCAAAGAGGGCAGCAAGCCTCCGCTTGGAAAATTCTTCAATCAAAACATACCATCCTCTCATTAGGGTTTTAGTTTTTCCCTTTATAAGATTAAGGTTTCAATTGGAAGGCATGAGGATCGTTAGATCTTGATGCAGAGGCACAAGATTTGAGCAAAAATCGAAGGAGACAAAGAGAAGAGAGGATGAAGTGTAAAAAGGGGTAACCGCAGCCTTGGAGGCCATGCGGCATGAAATCCTATGCCTTGGGATGTGTGTCCGCGGGGGGTAAAGGTGGCATGTGGCTCCTTTGAGGCGTGGGATCCATTGGATCTCTCCTCACATGCGATCTTGGCCCTTGATGACTCCTTAGGGTCTCTTTTAATCCCTTCCCTTGGTTGCTTTCCTAATGATCCTATGGCTAATAATAAAACGTCTTTAAGTGGTTTAATGAATTGGGTTAGCTCAAACATTAAAACGGGTGTAAACATCCCCTGCACCATAGGCCACCTGAAATAAAACCAATAATAACTCATGATCTACTAGTCCGATTATAATGAAGTAAACATAAAACTTGAAGGAAACGAAAAGAGGAATCTCCAGAAATCATCCGATCGTCGATCGGATGGTTGTTTCATCACTTTCATCGTCGGCACGTGAATCTCTAACGTTCTGTCCTGAAAATCTGCACGCACCTACATCACCAATAAAAGGGAGGGGTGGGGTAAGGTTAGCCCCTTGGAGATTTCAGCCACCCCATCTCTTCTTCTTCATTGAGTTTTGAGAGAGAGAGAGAGAGAGAGAGAGAGAGAGAGAGAGAGAGAGAGAGAGATTGTAAGGTCGAGACACTCAGAGATCGACTTGTGAGGATCCGGACTTCATGTGTGATTGGGTGAACAAGAAGGGTGTTATTTTCATCGCAAGGATTTTCATCACAAAGGGTTCCGAACCAAAGCTTCCGAGCAAGAAGAAATTCTCCACGGTTAAAAGATCTGCATGGAGGTATGATCGTTTAAACCTTGGATCTAGTGTAAAAACCTTGGATCTAGTGTAAATATGAATTTGCATACATGCTAGATATTTCGATTCGTTAGATCGACGTTAGGGTTCGATGTTCAATCTACGTGCGCATGTTGTTTGGTTTACATGAACTTTAATTTGGATCATGCATCATCTACGATCCTCAGATTGATTTTTTGCTTCCGCTACGACCCTAATCCATATGATTTATTCCAACAAGTACATAATGAAACTATATGATATGAGGCAATAAAAAATCTCTCTCTTGCATCATAGTGTCCATGGAAGAGTAGTAAACATCAAATGGTGCATACATCACACTATGCATTATGGTTTGATCCCTTTATAATCTCGGACCTAGGTTTTGATGAAAATTGAATGATGGATAAGGATCATGGGACCATGCTCAAGTAGAAATAGCTCAATGTAATTTTGGATATTATTATGCTTTTAATGTAATGCAAGGGATATAGAAAGCGCATATTAGAGTGGAATATCTCTAGTTGTGTTTTTGTCATTGCATCATATTTTTCGTTACTGGTTTCAACGAATAGTAATCTAATTATATATGTTTTTGGGTTGCTTAATCCTTTTTGCGCTTTCTCATTTTAGAGTTGTGCTTGATACCATCATCTTGATGGGATAAGTGTTTGTTATTATTGTCGTTATCTTGTACATCTATTTCCTTCTTCGATTAGTATTCACAAGCATTTACACGTGTGGAGAGTGAAATAGAATAGTATGTGTTTTTTTCTCCCACGGGTAAGAGTGAACCTGGTGCATGTTATTGGGCTCCGTACAAATGCACATTCTCATCTATTTGGGTTTTGGAGTAATTAAATTGGTGTATGAAAAGATATAGTAGCCTGTTAGTTGATTTTAAATAGTCAGGGGAAGTTCATAATATAAAACTTTTAGGAGATGAACGTGTTGTACTCCAATTTTATGTTAGTTTGGTGGAATAACCTTAGTTTAAATATACAAGTCAATTTATTTTTGAAACCTCTCACTTGCTATGAACCAATTTAAAGCAACACCTTTAGCTTGTTCCAAGTTGATGACATGACCATGTTGCTGATGCTTTGTCTATTTTAATAAGGTATGAGGGAACTCTTTGGGACGACCTGGCTCATGGAAAAGGTGTTTATGTTGCTGAACAGGGACATGTCAGGTTAGGTTCTTTATTATATTCCACCGCCTACATGTAGTAATTTTGGAAGTAATGACCTTTATGGGTATATTTTATTTATTTCAAGGTTCCTTTCTATCAATAGCATGATACATTTGAAGGTCGTTGCACTGAGGGGTTAATTAGTCCTTTTATTGGTACTACACAAATAATGTAGAAGGTCCCTAACCCTCAATAATTATTCTACATGAATTTTCCTCAAAAAAAAAATCAATATGAATAATTTAACTCATCAACATAGTTTTACCCTTAATGGTTTTCACAGACAAAACACTTTTTTCCCATCTCACGTTAATTAACTTGATCATATTTGTAGTACCATTTATTTATGATTTATTCTTGTAGGTATGAAGGGGAATGGCTTCAGAATGCAATGGAAGGTCATGGGGTTGTTGAAGTAGAGATTCCTGGTGTAGAGCCAGTACCAGGTTCCAAGTATGTCTAACATCAATTACTTCACCACCAGTATCATGTAACAGTGGTATAATTGTTATTTATTATTCCTTTTTTTTCCCCTGTTCTTTGGTTGACAGGCTTGAAGCTAAGATGCGCGCTGAGGGTAGAATTATAAAGAGGGATTTCATGTCCCCAGAAGATAAAAAATGGCTAGAGATGGACATAGAAGATAGTGTCAATCTATTTGGTCATGTGGTAGAAATTCCATTCTATGAAAATGATGAATGGATCAACGTGTTTGGGGAGAAACCGTAAGTTTTTTTTGTTCTGTCATTTTTTTTTGCGAGTAGCAATCTGTTGGCCTCTAGGTACTCGTGAGTTTTTTCATCTATACTTGTCATTCACCACCATCTTCATCACCGCCAAAGCCCAATAGCAACCATTTCATTTATGTACCTTGGTAATTACATTTATCACTATCATGTTTTGGTCGATGGGGACACACAAAGCACCTATATATATAAAGAGGGCTGGGTTCCTTTGACAGTGTCGTAGGGGCTACCCTATGACATAGGGTGAATTCGTGACACTAGAAGGTAAGGTGATCATCCTCATAAAAAATCAGTAACTTCTAAAACTTTTAGGGGCATCAAATGCTAGAAGCTTTTACCAGTCAACCATTTTAACCATTAATTTGAAAAGCATATTTGATGCTTTTAGAAGTGTTAGAATGCGTTGATTTTTTGTGGGTGTTCTATCTAAGGTAAGATGATTTTCCTCGTAAAAAATCAGCACAATTTATGGTGATGTGTCACAAAATGACTGGGCCCCCTACAACATGTCATAGGAACCCATTTTCCACACACACACACACACACACACACACACACACACACACATATATATATATATATATATATATATATATATATATATATATATATATATATATATATATATATATATATATATATATATAAGGACTGGGATCCGTTGACAACCCAAAATGGGAGGTAAATTTACCTCCCATTTTAAACTTGATTCAATCGGTGGATAGAGGTTTCCAAATTTGCTGATTTTTTGAGAGGATTATCAACATGGCAAGTTGATCATCGTCACAAAAAATCAGCAAATTCGGAAACTTATAAGGGTGTCAAATGTGTTATTCAAATTAACGGTTCAAATAGACGGTTCAGAAACGTTTGATTCAATCGGTGCCCTTAGAAGTTTCAAATTTTATTGATTTTTTGTGAGGATGATCTACTTGCCATGTTGATCATCCTCACAAAAAATCAACAAAATCTGAAACTTCTCAGGGCGCCGATTGAATCAAATGTTTCTGAACCGTCTATTTGAACCGTTAATTTGAATAACACATTTGACACCCTTATAAGTTTTAGAATTTGCTGATTTTTTGTGAGGATGATCAACTTGCCATGTTGATCATCCTCACAAAAAATCAGCAAATTCGGAAACCTCTAACCTACGATTATGGCGAGTTGTAAGTGGGAGGTAAATTTACCTCCCATTTTGGGTTGTCAACAAATCCCACCCCTATATATATATATATATATATATATATATATATATATATATATATATATATATATATATATATATATATATATATATATATATATATATATATATGAACGCTGCACCTGAGGTCCAGGCTCCCCGTCCCCATCTGGTTTAAAAACTCGGGGTGAACCGCAGCCGTCCGATCCGTTCGATCGGACGCGAGATCCGGCCGTCCGGATCTCAAATATACCGGATCGTCCGCCCGCCGTCCGATCGGTCTGCCCCAGCCGTCTGATCCGTGCAGCACACTACCGTCTGGTGTTTCAGTTGGGCTGGGCGATTCCCATCCGTTCGATCGAGCGAATCGAACGGACAAAATCAATTTTCGCTGTTACTGTAGCGGCTACAGTAACAGCGAAAATTGATTTTATCCGTTCGATTCGCTTGATCGAACGGATGCGAATCACCCGGCCCAGTTGGAACACCGGGCGGGGGTGCGCTGCATGGATCAGACGGCGGGGGGACGTCCGGGGCAAACCGATCGGACGGCGGGCGGACGATCCGGTATATTTGAGATCTGGACGGCCGGATCTCGCGTCCGGTCGAACGGATCGGACGGCTGCGGTTCACCCCGAGTTTTTAAACCAGATGGGGACGGTTTCTTGGACACATGGCGCGCGGGGAGCGGCTCCAGTGCAGCGTTCACGCTGCACCTGAGGTCCAGGCTCCCCATCCCCATATATATATATATATATATATATATATATATATATATATATATATATATATATATATATAGGGGCATGCTATAATGCGGCATGCAGTATGTGCGGCACTGTACCGTAGCCGTCTGATGCACGCACTGCATGCATCACATGCATGCAGCAGTGCATCAGACGGCTGCGGTGCAGTGCCGCACTTACCGCATTATAGCATTTCTATATATATATATATATATATATATATATATATATATATATATATATATAGATAGGGAAAGGGGATCCTACACTCGAGGTGTAGCTTCGTTGCAGCACCTCAGATGTAATTTACAACCCTAGAAGTTTTAGAATTTGGTGATTTTTGGTGGATGTGTTATTTAGGATAAGGTGATCATGCTAACCAAAAATTAGCAAATTCCAAAACTTCTTGGGTCATCAAATGTTAGAAGCTTTATCGACCGTCCGTTGTAACCATTAATTTTGTACATTTGATGACCCTAGAAGTTTTAGAATTTGTTGATTTTTGGTGAGGATAATCACCTTACTCTAGATGACACATTCACCAAAAATCAACAAATTTTAAAACTTCTAGGGTGGTAAACAAAGGAAGAGGTGTAGCAATGAAGCTACACCTCTGGTGTAGGGTCATATATGGGGGCGGGGCGCCTACACTCGAGGTGTAGCATCGTTGCTGCACCTCTTGCTTGTTTACCCCCCTACAAGTTTTGGAATTTGATGAAATTTAGTGAGGGTGTTGTCTAGGGTTAGATGATCATCCTCACAAATTTTCATCAAATTCCAAAACTTCTAGGGCGGTCAAATGGTCGAAGCAAAATTTGCAGATTTTAACGGTGACTGCGGACGTCTGATTTTGCTTCGATCATTTGAACCCCCTAGAAGTTTTGGAATTTGATGAAAATTTGTGAGGATGATCATCTTACCCTAGACAACACCCTCACCAAATTTCATCAAATTCCAAAACTTTTAGGATGGTCAAACAATGCCTGAGGTGCAGCAATGACGCTGCACCTCAGGTCCAACATCCCTTTTCCCTATATATATATATATGGATCGGGATCCGTAGACCCATCGTTTTTTGACCTATACTTTTACCTGTCATCCAAACCGTTGGATAGGGTTTCATAATTTGTTAATTTTTTGCGAGGAATATCACATTGCCTTAGATTGCACATCCACAAAAGATTAAAACATTTTAAAACCTCTAGGTGTATCAAATGTGCTCCTCAAGTTAATAGTTAAGATGGACGGTCGACAAAGCCTTTTAGATTTGATATACTTAGAGGTTTTAGAATGTACTGATATTTTTGTGGATGTGCAATTTAAGTCAATGTGATTCTCGCAAAAAATCAGCAAATTCCGAAACCTCTATTCAATGGTTTGAATGACGGGTAAAAGTATGGGTCAAAAAACGATGGGTCTATGAATCTCGACCCCATATATATATATATATATATATATATATATATATATATATATATATATAGAGAGAGAGAGAGAGAGAGAGAGAGAGAGAGAGAGGGCTGGGTTCCTATGACATGTCATAGGGAGTATCCTATGACATACGGTGAATTAGTAATGCTAGAATGTTTAGAATGTGCTGAATTTTTTTGAGGATAATCACCTTACCTTAGATAGAATGTCCACAAAAAATCAAAGCATTCTAAAACTTGTTGGGGCATCAAATGCTAGAAGCTTTATCGGCCATCCATTTTAACCGTTAAATTGAAAATCATATTTGATGCCTCTAAAAGTTTTAGAATGAGCCGATTTTTTGCGGGGGTCCTATCTAAGATAGGGTGATCATCCTCATAAAAATTTAGAATATTCTAAATATTCAAGAATTACTAACTCACCATATGTCATAGGGTACTCCCTATGACATGTCATAGGAACTCATTTCCCATATATATATATATATATATATATATATATATATATATATATATATATATATATAGGGGTGGGATCCGTTGACAACCCAAAATGGGAGGTAAATTTACCTCCCACTTACAACTCGCCATAATCGTTGGATAGAGGTTTTCGAATTTGCTGATTTTTTGTGAGGATGATCAACATGACAAGTTGATCATCCTCACAAAAAATCAGCAAATTCTGAAACTTATAAGGGCGTCAAATGTGTTATTCAAATTAACGGTTCAAATAGACGGTTCATAAAAGCTTGATTCAATCGGCGCCTTTAGAAGTTTCAGATTTTGTTGATTTTTTGTGAGGATGATCAACTTGCCATAGTGATTATCCTCACAAAAAATCAACAAAATCTGAAGCTTCTAAGGGCGCCGATTGAATCAAGCTTTTCTGAACCGTCTATTTGAACCATTAATTTGAATAACACATTTGACGCCCTTATAAGTTTCCGAATTTGCTAATTTTTTGTGAGGATGATCAACTTGCCATGTTGATCATCCCCACAAAAAATCAGCAAATTCGGAAACCTCTATCCACCGATTGAATCAAGTTTAAAATGGGAGGTAAATTTACCTCCCATTTTGGGTTGTCAACGGATCCCAGTCCATATATATATATATATATATATATATAGGTAAAGAGGATCCTACTCCCGAGGTGTAGCTTCGTTGCTACACCTCAGGTGTAGTTTGCTACCCTAGAAGTTTTATAATTTGGTGATTTTTAGTGGATGTGTTCTTTAATGTAAGATGATCATCCTCACAAAAAATTAGCAAATTCTAAAACTTCTAGGGTCATCAAATGTTTGAAGCTTTATCAACCGTCTATTGTAACCGTTAATTTTGTTTAGCACATTTGATGACCCTAGAAGTTTTAGAATTTGCTGATTTTTTGTGAGGATGATCATCTTACCCTAAGTTACACATCCACCAAAAATCATCAAATTCTAAAACTTCTAAGGTGGTAAACAAGGGATGAGGTTTTGCAACGAAGCTACACCTTAGGTGCAAGTCCCTGCCCTCATATGATTGGTTGAGGTGTGACCTGTGGATAGAAAATGAGCTACAGAATTTCGGCCGTTTGATCGGGATGGATCCAACGGTCGGACAACCTATACTTTTGGCAGGGTGGGGCTCGACTTTATATCAAATCGAAATTTTTTTTTTTGAAAGGGATTCTCACCTAAGTTGTGATCGGAAGAGGAGGAGACCTCAGGATGAAGGCTTGCGGGAAGAGGCATTGGATGGCCGAAATTCCGCAGCTCATTTTCTATCCGCAGCTCATAGCTCAACCAATCATTTTATATTGGCGTTCATACTGATGAATAAAATGTTCTGTATATATTAATACGATTTGTTATCATTACAACAAATGTTGACGTGCTTTTAAACATCTTTTAAGGTTTTATCTAAGTGAAACTTTTGGTGCTCATTTATCTGATAGAAAATGTTTCTGTGACAGAGAAAAGGGTCGTTATAGATACGCCGGGCAGTGGAAGCATGGGCGGATGCATGGTTGTGGCGTATATGAAGTCAATGAACGCATTATCTATGTAGGAGCACACTAACTCTATCATTTCATCTCTGTGGGCTTATTCACTTCCCTTCTGAATATGTATGCTTAGACCTCTAAAATTCCTTCCAAGCTTAAAACACTGAGAGATTTGAGTCTATACTCTATCAGATAGAAATAGAATATATTATTCCCATCCTTTTTTAATTCGAGTCTTACATCTTCAATATACATATTCCTTTACCTATTTGGTTGCATAGCAAATTTAATCCCAATTGCCTATCCTGTTTGCAGGGTAGGTTCTATTTTGGCGAGCATTTAGACGATTCAACAGGATGTGATTCCGATGTGTCAGTGGTATCATTTCGCTTACGCTTCGTGGGTATTATATGAACATTGACATTTATGTTAATTCATGTGTTATTTTAGTTACATGCAGGTATAGCTGAAGTGGCTGCTGCGAAAGCAAGAATGTTTGTTAACAAGCCTGATGGAAGTACATCTCTAACTGTTTTCCCCCTTTCTTTGAAAGAAGTTATTTTTAAAAGTTACAGAAGATAAAAGCGAATGCAACTAAAAATTTGCAATTTTAGCAATGTCACTTGAGTATTGTTTGCCCCATCCAACATGCATAAATTAATTCTCGAATGAAGAGTATCACTCTTTAATTTCTTATAAACATCATGCTAATTATATTAACTTCGATGGAAGCTGTTAAAAAAGATATGGAAATTTTTCGATGACAAAAGAGAGCCCATAATAGAAATGACCACTGAAAAAGGATTCACGAAGCCGATTCCTCCATAGATGGACAAGGCTTGATGGTTACAGTTACAATATCGACGTATCCTGGTAATTACGGCAGATGTCATATTGAAGTTTCCTTTGATGATCAATGGACCGATCTCATTGTATAATTATGGGCAAAGTCTGCCAAACCCTTATCATGTGGTTTTTAATTAAATTTGGTTGTCTTTCCAAGTGATTATACTTCTGTGGATCCAAATCTCAATGCGAATATGATTACCCTACTGCTATTAAACTCTTTCAAATTTTCATGTAGTTTCCAGTAGTTTGAAACAACTTGTTGATTTAAAAAATATTAAATTTGTTTGCCTCATTAAGAAAATTAGGAGAATATGGCAAGTGATTCTTTAAAATAGTGGATTCACTTCCTAGATATTTTGTTAGCGCGTTTATAGCCATAGTGTGTTTTGGCATAACTTGGCTAATTGGTTAACTTGGACAAAGTATTGAGTTATAAGTGCAGTCTTGAGTCCTAATTCTAGAGTTTCACATTACAAAGTTCAAGGTGAAACCTCATAAATGGTCACACTTGAAAGGCCTCATGCTCAACTTCTCTATGCTCATCAGAACATCTATAGGACAAAGGTAAATTACTTAGTGACTTGAGATAGGTCTGTGATACATTAGTTGTATATAGACATTAGGCCTAGCCAAACCACGGTGTACTGTTTGCCCTGCCTTGAACCATCATGCGCTATAGACACGGGGGTCGAGCTCCCTAGTGAGTTCACGGGGGTCCAGAGGGTAGCGCCACTTGGTGGGGGTTTGGGGGCAACGGCCTTGAAATCTAATTTAGTTTTAGGTTTCACATTTGCATGACTTTATTGAATGCACATTGATTTGTTTGTATCGATCACATTTTTATCATGATTCGTGCATGTCGAAGTCCGGGGTTGTACTCGGTATAGGCCGACACTTTGAATTTTTTCTAAGTGTGTGTCTATTCTCACTGTGTGGTCTGGACCCCCTTTCATGCGGTCTGAACCCCTTGATGAGGTGAGCTGGACCCCAGTAGAAGGTTTTCATTGTTAGGTCCGAACCGCCTCATTAAGGGGTCCGGACCGTTGCTACAGAACCTGTGGTTTTTGAGCATGTTTTTGGGTTTTTCTTCACAGTTGATGGCCCGATCCAATGGCCATCAATGGGGGATGACTACCCTATATAAATGTTCTTATTACCAAATTATGATACTCACTTTGGCAGCCACCAAAGGAGAAGAGAGAAATCACAAATTGGTGTGTTCTTTAAGAGAAAAATCTAGAGCTTCATCAAAGCTTTTGATGATTTTTCTTCTCTCTCTCTCTCTCTCTTTCTTTGTCGATCATGTAGAGAGATTCATTTAGGTGCTTTTCTATTGCATCCATTGATTTCCATGTATAGAAAACCCTAGGAGCTATCACTCATCACCATCTTCTTCATTTGAGGGTGTTCGATCGCTTGGAGGGCGGAGCCTCTTTCGAGGGGGAGATTGAACCATCGGGTTCGTGGCAACTGATCCGTGTGTCGGATTGGATTAAGGCCGGACAATTGGAGCCGTCTTTATAGAGGAGGCAGGAGAGACCCAAGGCATTGGGTCATGACTCATGGGCACGAGTGTGAGGATGAGCAAACGGTCGGTCGGTGGACCGGAGCCGCTAGCCGTTAGTGGAGACCAGGCAACGTACCTCTGGAAAGACAATGCAACGTGATGCTACACAATCTTTGGGTTCGGTAAGTCGAATCTTGTAACCTTTTACCTCACATAGTGCATAATCCTAGTATGGGCTAGGGATGGAGTAGGGAATCGCTCGAACCACCTAAAAATCTCTCGTGTCAAATTTTGAATGCTTATTTAATTGCTTATTGCACTTGAGAAATATTTAGGATTATGTGCTACAAACTCACAAAAGCATGAAAATATAAAATGCATTGAAGTAAATTTTTATTTGGGCATATTTAGTTGTTCCATATATTCGCCACCCTCTAGGTGTTTGTGATCTATTTGCTTCCGCATCGCCTACGCGATTTCATTTGTAACGGATTTCATGGCCCTGATCAATAGTAGTCTCTCTTATGGCTTATATAAAAGCAGTTGTAGTTATACTGGGCTGCAAGAGGGATGCCATTTTCTCAAATAGGCGAAGGATCCCTCCATATATGGGACATGAGTGAGTACCTCAATGTGTAGTAGAATCCTTGAAAAATGGTTGGAGATTGGGGAGATAAAAACAAGGGCTTTTATTTCTTTTTTTTTTTTTGGGGGAGGGTTGGGGGCTGAATGGAATACTGTCATCATGTTGGTATTTGCAAATTCATGTTTTCATGAAAAATATGTAAAAGGATTTAATGAAACTCACATTGGTGGAGTATATGGCCATTGGTTGGAATAATGGACGGAACAAGTTCTGTATTACCGATTCCAATGAAATGGAATAAGGTTTTAAGTATGGTTATAATTTTTTCTTTTGTCTTTCTAGTAAGATAGTCCTATAGTTATTCTAACCAACCATATGGTCCTGGGCCATTACGCCCATATTATTTGTTTTAAGCATGTATTTGGGTGAAGGCATCCATATGTGGACAATCTTGTCCTGAGTTATATCCCCTTAATTCTGTTGAATATCATTCCTAATTGTTTGGAAATTGACGTGACTAGAAATTGAAGTTCTTTATGTAGTCATGATAGTTAAATTGTCTTGATTTCATTATTCACGTTTGTTGCTAACTGAAATTCAATTGCTGTTATCCATCTTTGTATATTACTTTTAATGGATGGATATTGATAGTCATATTTATCGCATCATTTGATTGTGATGATCTTTTCTCTGCAGTCAACTCTCTGTGATTGTTCACTTCGTCCTTGTTTTTCTTCTCACAGTGGTCAGAGAAGAGAGAGGTCCCTATGGTGACCCTCAACATCCATACTTCTACGAAGAAGATGATGTCTGGATGGCACCTGGATTTGTTAACCAGTTTTACGAGGTAATATGGATGTTTAATTTTGGAATTCTAAAATCAGAAGCTGTCTTTCTGCATGATAGATATATATTGTTGGGCACAGGTTCCTGATTACTGGAAGACATATGTGGAAGAGGTTGATCAGGAAAGAGAGATGTGGTTAAACTCTTTTTATAAAGCACCATTAAGAATTCCTATGCCTGCTGAGCTTGAATATTGGTGGTCTAAAGGTACTTGATTCTTTCACTATCGATGTCTATCTATGTTTCTACTTTCTGTTGATCAGCTTGGAAAATTAGTTGTCTCGGTGACTTCTATCTTCTTCATTCTTCCTATTCTATCTGTATCATCAGTCTTTCTGCTGCTGGTTGCTATCAAATAAATTTAGTTTTCATTCTTTATATATGAAAATCATGAGTAGCTAGATCAGATCATGCCAACTTCGGCGGTCCAACTCACTATTTGTCATATGTGATGTTTATTTGGAGGGAAAGCAAAATCTGCCAATATTTTTTTTCTTGCTTGGCTATCGATGGGATACTGCTTTCCGAAACTACAGGATAGGGGGTTACCTTTGTTTTGCACAAATTTGCTTGGGTGAGGAAAGAAAATGTACGATTTTCTCCAGATACAATAAAATTGGTGTTTCTACTTAATCCAGTTCATAGTTAAAATTTCTTAATTGGGATTTGTGGAGGATTTTGGGTTCCTCCACCTTCCAAGGTCCTGGGCCGGTTAACGTGGATGTTGGAGATGGAAGTTGGTTTGTCGGTGCGTTGGTGCTATTCGTCGGGGAAAGGAGCTGGCTTGTAGGCACGCCTCCAACCTGTAAAAAAGCCTAAGGTCTCCGGGAAGACGGAAGACCCTTTGATGCTTAAGTCGGTTGCGAGAAAGAGGAAAAAAAAGATATGCGTAACACATCAAAAAAATCTTTTACAATGACAAGCCTCTCCTTTAATCAAAACCCTTAGTCTACGAGAAATTGAAATAAAGAAAATACTCGAACACCCCTTTGGTGTTTTGTGGGATAAAAATTACCTGCACAGGCTTGTTTGTGTTTTTCACTTCTAAATTATGTGTAACCAACCCCTTGTTCCCTAAAATTTAGTCATATGTGGCTAATGATTTTATTTGTGCCACCTCGTCCGTCAAATATTAAATCTGGGCCATCTAATTTACTCTATTGGGATCTAATATCGATTTTTTTAGTTGTCACTCTAAATTTAATCTAAACGCTAGTGTTCTAAAAAGCTGCCCAGGCGGCCTAGGCGCTAGGCGCCCCCCCCCCCCCCGCCTCGCCTAGGCCCTAGATGCTCCAGAAAAGCGGCCTAGCTCTCAGGCGGAGCTAGGTGGGGTAAGGCAGCCGCCTAGGCGGGCTCAGATGGGATCAGACTGGCCAGGCGGACCAGACGGGCTGAGGCTGGCCAAGCAGGATAGGCGAGCTGAGGCTGGCCAGGCGGACCATGTTTGGTTTTGTTCTTGTTGATTACTCAATCTTGAATTATGGTTATATACCTGTTCTTTAAAATAATGGTTTGGGATAATCTTGAATTTATATTAATTTTTAAACATATATATATATATATATATTATATAATATCAAAATAATAATTAAAATAATTAAAAAAAAAGGCAAAACGCTTAGGCGCCGCCTACGCGCTAGGCGGCCCCCCACCGCCCGACTAGCGCCTAGCGCTTTTTAGAACCTTGCTAAACGCTCAATAAAAAACACTCAATGAACACCCATTACCTTAGTTTTAAGGGGAAAAAAGACCCGAAAAGGCTAAAAGAGAACAAAATAGCATGTTCGTGGATTCAGCTGAACCTGATCCGAAACGTCTGAAAAAGTTTTGATTTCAATCTAACCGAACCGAACCATATTCTGAATCGATTCTTTGATCAACATAGTATAATGAGTTATTGATCCTCTTTGACTAGTCTCAAACTAAGTATTAATAATCTTATGACTCGAACACAAGCATTGTGTGATCCATTTGTCCACCATGTGTGTCATGACATTATTTGTGTAAAAGTTACATGGTTTGGAACTTTGGATTATTCTAATGTTTTGATATATTTTATCATAGCAACATATCATTCATGACCTTATAATTGCTATAATTTGGTAGCCAGTTATGAATCACTATCTCTACCAAGTTAACATCCACTGACTAGTGACTAGAGAAGTGTATTACTCATTTGTGCAGCATAAATTGTTTAGTATTCTTTTAATACTTTGATTTTCTGTTTTATTTTTTAAATGTTCAATATTTTGAATCTTTCAATGATTTCATTAATTTCCATAACCGAAACGGCTGAGCCCGAAACCATAAACCATCGACATGGCCGAAACGTTTCACTTTGGGTCTAGGTTGGACTTGAAATCTCAAGCTTTGCAATGCATGGTAATTACACCACCTTTTAGTTAATCCATAGCCACAGCAGCAACGATCCCTCCAGCCTTGTGGTGGCTGTGTGACTCCTGTTCTGATTATACATAATTGCCTTAATTATATTGAGTTTTTTCAAATCTTTTTTATCCATCTGAAATCTTTTGCACTTTTTCTGCTGCTGAAACCTTTCAACCTATCAAAGACCCTACTTACCCAGTCTGTCTATAGCTTTCATTGTACTCCAAGAAGCTAGCCCTAGTAGTTCCCATCACATTTCCATCTTGCTACACCTGAGTCTCCTCTGGTGTATGATGTGGTGTATAGTTTTGCATTAGTTTATATTTATCAAAGAATACGATAGAAGTAAAATACAATTACAATGAAACATGAGGTAGTTAGATGTTTATGATTCTTGTTTAATAAACTTGAGATTCAACTCACTGAGCTTCCGTTTTATCAAGTTCTGTTTTGAATTTTACTCTGAACCAGTTAATTGGAGCAAAATTATACCGGATGATGATAGTTTATGTCTTACCCTGCAGATGAGGATCCTGAATTTGTTCTCATCAACAAGGAGCCAGAGCCTGACCCTGAGGACCCCTCAAAGCTCATATACACGGATGACCCTCTTATTATTCACACTCGCACTGGACGACTGATCAATTATGTCGATGACGAGAAATATGGTGTTCGCTTATTCTGGCAGCCTCATCCAGAAGGGGAGGGTGTAGACCCTGATAAAGTTGAGTTCTTACCTCTTGGGTTTGACGAATTCTATGGCCGAGATTCACCAGGTACGAAGAAGGAAACCGGATTGATGCGGCTGATTTCTGCGGCTGATAATGCCCTTAAACCACTATTTGATAAGCTGGAGAGGTGGACTGAGGAGAAGAAGAAAGCCAGTGAGATGAATCTAAAGCTCATAGAACAGGAACTTGAGTTCGTCGAAGCAGAGATATGTTTAGAAGAAGAAATGGAAGACATGGATATGGAGTTGAAGAGGAAGCAGAAAGAGGAAGAGAAAAGATCTGCAGATGGGAAGGGCGGAGATGACCCATCTGCTGAAGCTGATCACGGTGAAGCGGATTTGGAGGATGGAGACGACGAGGAGGAAGATGAAGGGGCACCTTCAAGCTTTGGCACAGTGCGTCAAGGAGGAGCAGATGAGAGTGCTACAATGAGTTCTGTACGGGACAGCAAAAAGTCCCCCTTTTCATCTCTCTCCATGTCGCTCGCCTCCCATAGCCCAGCTATATTGGTGAGTTCTCGGATCTTTCGTCTTTTTAATTTTTTTTTTTAGTCTTGCTCGTTATTCTCTGCGACAAGATTGGTCTGCTCGAAAGTTGGCCCAGTAACTTCCATTATCACTAGAAATCTTCACCACTAGTTTGAAGTTTTTGAGTATGTTTTCCATTTAAAACCGCCGTTGCCAGTACCAAGCCCGGACAAGAAAGTTTGATGCTGTACATCTTGTTCTCTGTGGTTTGCAGGTTCCGTTCATGCTCCAAGAAGCCTTCCTTTCATGGAAGAGAAGTAGACAACAGCCTCTTACTGCTAAGCTTTCTTCCACTCTGGACCGTGAGAGATCCATGGGTTCTACGCAAGGGCTCTCCCTCAAATTCCCTTGCTCATTCAGCCGGCGAACAAATTTAAGGGCAGCGCAGGAACGGCAGGGTCTCCGCAGGGGAACTACAGGCCACTCTCAGCTGAACTCTTTAGCTCGAATTCTTTCATCCCGTGAAGCTCGCAAGAGTTCAAGTATGTGTTCGGCCACAGGAAGACCAGGTCGCGAAGGTGATGATCTCGGTATATTATCCCTGCATGTCCCGCTAACTGATATTATTACCCTATGGTGATGACTATGATGTTGATTGTGCATTTACTTTCCTTTTTATTATTTTTTGATCCGCAAATTAGATTGACTGATGGAAAATTTTCGGAAAGAATATGCTATATTTTTTCTTTTAAGAGTAAATCTTTACTAAGCAACATTTTTGCCAAATGATCAATGTGAGGAATTAGGAGCAGAGTTTTATGACCTTTTGGAGGTTTTCTATTCATATTATTAGAGAATCAGAATTTCCAATCTCATACAGTGCCTGAGGGGCAGGGTCACTTCACTGAGCCTATTGGATCTCAGGCTGTCAAACAAAGGATGAGAGTGCAAAATAAAAGCTGAAAGAACTTCATTTGATGCAATTCTAATATTTCTTAGGGTGGAAGTGCAAAATAATGCATGATCCAACTGCATTGTGGCTCATACTTGCATCGATTAGCGTAGCGTGAGATTTGATTTGGTGGATTTTGAGGAGAAAATGGGCGGTCTCCTGGTAATATATTAAAATTGTGAAGGCATGTACGAGAAAGCCATGCTAATGTGTTTCGAACTCCGATTCGAACAAGAGGTGTATGTCATGCTAATGTGCCTTGGATGATCTGCATCTCTGGGTCGGGCGCTGATGAGCACATTGAACTAACTATTCATGTGGCTGAGAGGGGAGGAGAATGCGCGTCGATATAGCCTCTCTTGTGGGATGAATGGATTTTCAGTTAAAGGCCGGACTTCCCCAAGGATCTAGAATGAGTCTATATGTGTTTTCTCTTGTGGTTGTTGAACTTATTGACATTGTGGTGCATGTTATTTGGGAGGATAAAGTGTGAATTGCCGAGATCTAGATAGGGTTGAATGCTAAATTAAAATTATAGCGAAAGAACTTATAAAATAAACAATTAGTAGAACTAGAATCAAGCATTTGAAATAGAATTTTGATGAAAATATTCTTAATAAAATGCTGTATTTATAGTTGATTGTCAAGATTTACGATAATATGATTATTTTGGATATCTTGTATTGGTTATATGAAAGGATAAAGTGTTTGATTGGAACATGTCCAAGAGAATTAAAGTTGGCTGGATGAATTGAGAGGATAATGTGGGGCCATAAAGAGGGGCATGCAGTTATTGCATCCCATCAAGGCTTAATAGTAAGCTCGACGAAATAGTAAGAATGTTAGCAATATTATATGATTCAGAATGTTGGGCCATAAAGTGGGCTCAAGAACACAACATTAGTCTAGCAGAGACAAAAAAATAAAGAGCATCCGAGTTGGGATGAGCTCCGAAGCCTCTCCGATGATTGTGGGCCCCACTTGGGTTCAAATTTGCTCTTAGCTCTCCAGCCGACTCCCAACTAGGAACAAGATGGACGGTCGGTAGGGGTGTGCAGGATCCAAACCAAACCGACCGAATTTGATCGGTTTCGACACACTCAACGGATCGGATTGGATCAGGATTTCTCAAAACCGATATGATTGGATCGGTTATCGGATTTATCAATTAAAAACCGACCTAAACCGAACCGAACCGAACCAGACTCCGGTTTATAATTTACTAATTTAGTGGTAACTGTTGTGAACTTTTGTTTAATTGTTAAAACTGTACTTTGTAGTTTTTAATATGTAATGGATATGAATATTGTGGACATAATGGTATTGTTGTTGATAACTTGGTATTTTAGTAAGTAATGTAGTATCATTTTATAATTTTTAAAATAATCATTTTAAAGTTGAAACTATATCCAAATAATAAATAAAAAAAACTAGTAAGCATATGGGCCAAAGCCCAAACCGACCATCCAATCCAATCCAAACCGAATTTAATTGGATTGGATTGGATTGGATTCTAGTCTCAATCGGTTTGGATTGGATTGCAAATTCTCAAAACCGACCTAGGTTGGATCGGTTTGGGTTTTGCCTAAATAGGTCGGTTTCGAACCGATGCACACCCCTAACGGTCGGATGTGAAACTGTGAAATGTCGCAGGGGTCAATGTAAAGTACCAAGGATGTGACCCACTTGGGAGCTTCGAAGCCTTACGGAACTGTCTCTCACTTAGCAGAGCAAAGAGGGGCCACGTAAGTCTTGAGAGCAAAGATCGGTGTCGGGTGGAGGATGTGATCCCCGCTCGGAGTGCCACGCCATCCTTCAGAGCTCTGCTCGGAGTCGGAAAGGATCTCACAACAGAGATACTGAGATAGCACTTGAAATTAATGCCATACCAAATAGATGAAATAGGGCTAGATGAGTATAGTTCTACTGTGATTAATGGATATATTCTCGTCCCGTTTACATTAATGATTTGTTAGAAGGAATACGAGGTTTATCTATGGATTACTATATTTGTACTTGGAATGAGATTTGTGTATCAATTTTTATTTATTTTAAATTTTCAGGTTTCATGATTAGTGGAATGAGCTTAAACTGTTAACCAATAAGGTAGGACTACCTAACCACAGGTTTAATTTTGGGCAAATTGGTCTACATTCGCTCAAACAGATAAATATATGCTTTAGCGTTAGGTTCTGCCGTTTGGAAGATACCCATTTTATCCCTGCATGTAGCTGTACAGGAAAATCACATGAAGAGTAATGTTTCAGTAGGAGAGTAACATTTTTTTGAAATCACTTTCATTGTAGCTGCTACAGTGATTTCATTGTAGCTGCTACAGTGATTTCATTGTAGCAATTATAATGGTTGCTACAATAATTTCACTGAGCAAAGAGTAACAATCTACAAATGTTAATCTTTACTACAGTACTTTGTAGATTGTTACTCTTTGCTGCAGTGAAATCATTATAGTAGTCACCGTACAGTGAAATCACAGTAGCGAAGAGTAACATTATGCAAAGTACCATAGCTAAAGAGTAACATTTGCATATTATTACTCTTGTATGTGATTGTTACCCTTCAATGTGATTTTTTGATTAGGAAAAGTTATGTTATTTAAAGGAGAGAAAAAGTCAACGAGGGACTTGTTGTAAAATGCATCTTTTTAGGAGGAACCTAGTGCAAAACCATCTTGCTGTCTCCTTTTCACCAAACGGATCTCTTGCCAGGGACCTAACACGAGACCCCACTTTATTTTTAAAGTTCTTCACATGGCCCTCTCATACCAACTCGCCTTAATCAGGTTTCGATACTGACCTCGAGGGTTGACAGTTGAACAAAAAATTCCCGTCAATCTTCTTTATTGTTGGCCCCATCTTGATGGGATGAAGACATGGACAATGAATCGATGATGGCTGTTGGTATCTATATAATATGAGAATGGACGCTGATGGTGTGTTGATAAATAAATGGACGATGATGATTGATGCTATCAATATAATTCTACGGTCGAAACTCATCTCACAAGCTTGAGAGAAATGTCTCGATTTTTAATAACTTCACAGTCTGAAAGGCTCGCCACAAAGATGAAGAGAGCAGGAGGGAGAAATGTGCGGGAGGAGTTGTACCCACAACCTCATCACCCAAGCATCAGTTTCTTTACTAACTCCCCTATACCCTGGTGGGTTGTTTTAAGCTTTTCGTATACTCATTGTCCACTTCATTGAGGCAATTCGAACTTGTTGGACCTTCGAAGCAGTGTTTTCAAAAGCGGATCGGAAGGCGAACCGAAAAGGTATCCGGTTCAGTCCAAATCGGTTCAAACCGATGGTTCAACTGATTGAACCGTATAAAAATATAATTTTTAAAGTAGATATTTACTAAATTCTTCAATGACAAGATTTGATTCATGGGTTAACAAATAAACCAGTTTATTCAAAGACCGAACCGCAACATGTTATTGTTCCGGTCCAAACCGGTCGAACCGCCCGGTCCAATCTGGTTTTAATAACACTGCTTCGAAGTTGATTCCCAAAGGTTGGGACTGAGACATCTTGGTCAGAAGTCGAAAAATAGGCCGGCTATCAGTTTGATTAGGTCATCCTGATATTGCACCTGATCATGGCCCTCAATTTGCATTCTGGTTGGAACAAGTGCGATACTCCTATCGGAACTGGGTGCAACGAACGGCTCTGATCAAGTGTGATGACCCGGTCTGGGTGGAAAAAAAAGGATGGCTGGGAAGCATTCTCTTGGGATCACATAATTCGGTTACCCACCGACCATCTAAATGAATCATTACCTCTGGTATGGCTATGCACACACTATACAATTTTTTGGGAAATTGAAACACATGTAAAACGAGAACATACGGTGGTGGAACAGTTGTAGTGTGGCGCAACACATCTTATAGCCATCCGATGAACTCACCATTGAAGAGATGATTGGATGTTGACAACATATTGTCCAAAATTCGGAACTGAATACGATTCATTTGTTGGGGGTGCCTGCATCCACAGCTAGGTGTTATTCACTCTACAACAAAACGATAGACTTAAAATAATCACCCCGAACGGGTCCAGCCATCGACACCTGTTCCCATCGTTTGATCACCCGGCACTTATGATGGGAGCACCTGGGGTTCTCCCGGGTGTCTCTAGATCTCAGTAGTCAGGAACCATTCAAGGGGACGGAAATAACAGGTGTGGATGGCCGGACACCGAGCTATGGTGATACCGTGATTCGGGACGACTAAGTTAAGGGCTTTAATAGCCAAATAATCTAAAGAGGGGGAGACGAATGGGATGTGGGTGAACATCACCAACCAGTCAGCAGAGCCAACACGATTCTTCTCTGTTTAAAGCGTGGGGGGTAGGTGACGGATTGACCAGACCAAACCCCAACCTGCAAAATACGTTTCCGGCGCCCACCTACTGAGTACGATTCACTTTTGGATCCCCTGTCATTGTGAGGCTGTGATGCACCAACGGACTGACTATTCAAACTAGATAACTAGTGACCTGTTGGGCCAGACCAATGGGATCCAAAATAACGTAAAACCCGAAAAATATTTTTGGAAGACTTAGCCTTAAGTCCTTATAGAAGATGCTATCTTAGTTAAATGACAAGTTGTGTTTCAAAATTGCCCCAAGTCCTTTCCGTACATTGTTTGTTATAGTAAAAATCACTATAGCAAGAGTATCAATTCGGTTTGGTAAGAGTATTATTTCAGCGAATTGTCAGTCGCTACATTGATTTCATTGTAGCAAGAGCATCAATTAGCCGAATGGATACTCTTTCTGAAGACGAATGGATACTCTTGCTATAGTGAAATCACTGTAGCAACCGCAACATCCACAGTGTCACCCGGTGAATAGATACTCTTGTTGATGATGAATGGATACTCTTTCCAAAGATGAATGTATACTCTTGCTACAGTGAAATCACTGTAGCAACCGCAACATCCACAGTGTCACCCGGTGAATAGATACTCTTGTTGATGATGAATGGATACTCTTTCCAAAGATGAATGTATACTCTTGCTACAATGTTTTCATTGTAGTAACTACAGTGAAATCATTGTAGCAATCGCTACATGTATAGTGTTAATCGACGAATAAATGCTCTAACCAAAGATGAATGGATACTCTTATTGGAAACGAATGGATACTCTTATTGAAAGGATAGTTTTGTAATTTAAAGGATAAAAAAAAGTTAATATTTTTGGTTAATGACTTAATGTACAAACGTGTCCTTCGAAAGAGACTTTAGCTAATATCCTAACAATCTGTATCCTTTATCTTAAATAAAGACATGTGGAGGGATTTAGGATTAATTAATCCAAAATTTTTTTGGGGACATACTTTCGGACATAAAGGGGTGGTGGGGCGGCGGTCTGTGCATAACAACCGCTGCCCCTCGCCCCGTCCGATCGGTCGTCGTCTCTATTTCTGGTTACCTCTATTCATTGTCCCCATCCGCGGGATCGGGATTCAACGGTGTGATTGAAAACTTTAATTTTCCACAGGTAGGATCTGCGCCGTTGAATCCCGAAAGTATGTCCCTGTAGCGTGGCCCACCTTGGAACAAAATCGCACTCCCACCTACCCCCAACAGCCAGCCTGTTAAGTACCACAACTTAAATCCCTTCAAAACCCAAAAAAACGTACCAAAACTTGACAATCTCTCTCCTCAACCACCGCCACCGCCACCGCCACCGCCACGGTTCCACCACCACCATGACGGCCCTTCAGCAAATTCTAAACAACAGCACCCTGCTAATCCCCCATTTCAAACCCACCCTTCAGAACCGAGGCCGCCGCTTCCGATGCGCCCACCGGCCGGACATCGCCACCAGCGGGAGCGGAAGCTCCTCCTACTTCCTCCCCGGCGCCGTCGGATCCAGCCGCGCCGAATGGCAGAGCACCTGCGCCATCCTCTCCAGCAAGGTCGTCGTCTCCCAGCGGCCGGAGGAATCCGGCAAACCCGCCTCCTCCGCCGATGGCCGCGGCGACGTCTCCCCCGTCCCCACCGTGAACGGCCACAAGTCCGCGGCTTCCCCGTCGACCGCGCTGGATCTGGTCGCGACCGGTAACCTCCCGCAGCCGCTCACCATCGCCGACCTCTCCCCCGCCCCGATGCACGGCTCCCAGCTCCGCGTGGCGTACCAGGGCGTACCGGGGGCGTACAGCGAGGCCGCCGCCGGCAAGGCCTACCCCAACTGCGAGGCCATCCCCTGCGACCAGTTCGACGCGGTCTTCCAGGCGGTGGAGCTCTGGATCGCCGACCGGGCGGTCCTCCCCGTGGAGAACTCCCTCGGCGGCAGCATCCACCGGAACTACGACCTCCTCCTCCGCCACCGCCTCCACATCGTCGGGGAGGTCCAGCTACCCGTCCACCACTGCCTCCTGGCCCTCCCGGGGGTCCGCAAGGAGTACCTGACGCGGGTCATCAGCCACCCGCAGGCCCTCTCCCAGTGCGAGCTCACCCTGACGTCGCTGGGGCTCAACGTGGCGCGGGAGGCCTTCTACGACACGGCCGGCGCGGCGGAGCACGTGGCGGCGGGCGGGCTGCGCGACACGGCGGCGATCGCGTCGGCCAGGGCGGCGGAGCTGTACGGGCTGCAGGTGCTGGCCGACGGGATCCAGGACGACTCGAGCAACGTGACGAGGTTCGTGATGATGGCGCGGGAGCCGGTGATCCCGCGGACGGACCGGCCCTTCAAGACGAGCATCGTGTTCGCGCACGACCGGGAGGGGACGTCGGTGCTGTTCAAGGTGCTGTCCGCGTTCGCCTTCCGGGACATCAGCCTGACCAAGATCGAGAGCCGGCCCCACCGCAACCGTCCGATCCGGCTGGTGGACAACGCCAACGTCGGGACGGCGAAGCACTTCGAGTACATGTTCTACGTGGACTTCGAGGCGTCCATGGCGGAGGCGCGGGCGCAGAGGGCCCTCGCCGAGATCCAGGAGTTCACCTCCTTCCTCCGCGTCCTCGGCAGCTACCCCATGGACATGACCCCCTGGACCGCCGCCCCTTCTTCCTCCTCGCCCCCCACATCCTCGTGATCGATGAATGGACGGCTAGATTTTCTCCCATCGCTCTATGTTTCTGCTTTCTCTTTATTTTTGTCTTTTGGGTTATTTTTACTTCGCCCCCCAAATTTTACCTTAAATTAGATTCTACCCCCCATATTTTTAGACTTTACCCCCCGAAACTAACTGTTCCGTCAGCTCACCCTTTCTCTTAGATGGTGAGTTGACGGAACAGTTAGTTTTTGAGGGTAAAGTCTAATTAATGAAACTATGGGAGGTGAAGTCTAATTCAAGGCAAAATTTAGGGGGGCAATCTCCAAAACGG
The DNA here is from genome assembly GCA_947650365.1 of Chamaelirium japonicum. Taxonomy (NCBI): domain Eukaryota; kingdom Viridiplantae; phylum Streptophyta; class Magnoliopsida; order Liliales; family Melanthiaceae; genus Chamaelirium; species Chamaelirium japonicum. Next base: position 46,019,603 of record OX393556.1, on the reverse strand, counting down.
AGGGGTTGGTCAGGACGAACGTGGCAATTGTTGGCAACTGCGGTTATACTGTCTCTGTTATCATCAGTATAAAATCTCGGCCGTTTATTTTATTATACATCCATATGATTTATCTAGTACGAACCTTTGAACACTATGCATCCTTGGGCTAGGCTGCAACTTGGGCTGGTCACCCCAATTAGGGTTGGGCTTAGTAACATGACATAAATACAGGTTGGGCGTGGGAAGAGGATTTGGGCAACCCGATCATTATAGAAACAACACCATACAATTTTTTTTAATGGACTACTATAGTGGTCAATACATCACCTTTAGTCCGCTGGCACACGATAGGTCAAGTATCAAAATTTGCTATCGGAGTGAGAGAAATGTCATCATTTTTAATGACCCCACATGTACGAAAGCTCACCACTAGGGCGAGAGAAAGACCCACTAGTACAGTGCAAGAGGAAATATGTCATAACAATGAGTTATCAATTGGAGACAACACTAAACATACACTATAGTTATCTTGTTAGATATGGTTCGCAGCATGATGAGTTACGCCTGTTTACCAACAACCTTTAGGGGATACGCCTTACAGACAGCAGCATATGTACTGAACCAAGTTCCATCTAAGTCGGTACCTCGACCCCTAGAGAACTATGGTCAAGGCAAAATCAAAACTACAACATTTCAGAATATGAGGATATCCTGTATATGTGCGAAAAGACTAGAGAGATAAGATGGAGCCGAAGTGAAAGCATGTCTATTTGTAGGGTATCCCAAGGAGACTAAAGGTGGACTATTTTATGATCCTGAGGAAAAGAAGGTAATCGTTTCTACAAATGACATTTTTCTAGAGCAGGATTATATTATGGACCACAAGCCTGCTAGTAAGGTGGTTCTGGATGAACTGTTGGGTACTAGTACATAGAGCGCATCCGAAAGTATAGTGGGAGCTAACATTACAGATATTAATATACCAGATACTGTAGCATCTAATCATCCTGTAACACAACCACTACCTCGTCGCAGTGGGAGAAGCATCAGAACTCCTGACAGATACTATGGAGAAACCTTATTGGTTGATCCAGAGGATCAGGAGGATGACCCACTGAGCTACGATGAGGTAGTAGGAGCTTCTGACAGCTTTGACTAGCAAAAGGCCATGGAGGTAGAAATTGCATCAATGTCTTATAACGCTGTTTGGACTCTTGTTACACCATCATCCAATATTAAACCTATTGGATGTAAGTGGGTGTATAAGAAGAAAAGAGGATCCAATGGTTCCGTTGAGACTTATAAAGCTAGATTAGTTGCCAATGGTTACACCCAGAGAGAATGAATCAACTTTGACGAGATCTTATCGCCGGTAGCTATGATTAAGTCTATTCGGATTCTTCTATCCCTTGCAACCCATTACAACTGGGAGATCTAACAAATGAATGTCAAGACAACATTCCTTAATGGAGATTTGGATGAAGACATTTATATGATGCAGCCATCAGGTTTTGAGTTAGAGGGTCAAGAGCATCTAGTTTGCAAGTTGCAGAAGTCCATTTATGGACTATAGCTAGCATCTAGAAGTTGGAACATCCATTTTGATCAGACAATCTAATCATAGAGATTTACTCAAAATGAGGATGAACCATGTGTACACAAGAGGAGTGACAAAACTACAGTGGTGTATCTGTTACTTTACGTAGACGATATTCTGCTCATTGGGAATGATGTTGGAACATTGTCAATGGTAAAGATCTAGTTGCCAACATAGTTCGATATGAAAGACCTAGGTGAAGCGAGTTATGTTTTGGGGATCAAGGTAATATGAGATCGCTAGAATAGGATTCTCTCGCTGTCATAGGCCGCGTATATAGATAAGGTTATGACTATATTTGATATACAAAACTCCAAGAAGGGTTTTATGTCATTTAAATATGGCATAAATCTGTCTAAGGATCTAGGTCCTAAGACACCTAAGGAGAGAGCAGAAATACAGAAGGTACCTTATGCTTTGGCAGTAGGTAGTCTAATGTATGCTATGCATTGTAGAAGGCCAGATATCTGTTTGCATTAGGCATGATAGGTCGGTTTCAATCGAATCCAGGTCTAGATTATTGGATAGTTGTGAAGTGTATACATAAGTACCTTCATGGAAAAAGGATCTATGAGTTGGTCTATACTGCACAGAAACTGACACCGATTGGATACACAGATTTTGACTTTATGTCAGATTTGGAATCCAGAAAATCGATATCAGGATTTGTGTTTATGTTAGGAGGAACAACGGTTAGTTCGCAGAGTGTGAAGTAGAAATGTATCGCGTACTCTATTACAGAGGCTGAGTACTTTGCAGCGTGCGAGGCAGCCAAAGAAGCGGTATGGCTCAAGAAATTCCATACAGACTTGGGGTATATACCAGAGGCCCAGTTACCTATTGTGCTTTATTGCGACAATAGTGGGGCGGTAGCACAAGCCAAGAAGCCAAGACACCAGCAAAAGGGGAAGCATATTGAGCGCAAATTCCACTTAATTCAATAGTTTCAAAAGCAAGAGCGAGTAGTGGTGACACAAATTGCATCTGCAGATAAGTTGATGATCCTTTTACCAAGACGATATCTACCAAGGCATTCGAGCGACATGTGGACACGATGGGAGTCAAAACTATTTTGCTTCGCTAGAACAAGTGGGAGATTGTTAGAATTGGTGTGTTCTAAGCTTGTAAAACCTTAAGTTTTGATCTAATAATAAAGGTTGATAGTTATTATATGGGTTGCATGTTGGTATGTAACATAGTTACGTATTCTTTTGAGAACAAAGAACTATGGCTACATGGTAGTCCACTGGGTAGAAGACTGAGTGGATTGGTCCTATGTAACCTAAATTAGTTCGCAGCTATGATTAGGTTGGTCACCTCATCATGATAAGCTGTTGACGATGACAGTGCATAAGGTGTCTTCACCATGGTCATCTCCAGGCACAATATATATGGCTGAATGGAACCAACACGGTATACAGATCAGTGAGCAGACACTGGTATACTAAGCCATGTTTTTGCTTAGTTAAAACGGTTCTAAACCCTGAGGAACCACATCTGATGTACTAACCAGTTGAGTGGTGCTTTGGCGCACCAATATGTAAGGATCCAGATAAATGATCTAGAACTACGGTGTACTGGGTTACCCAGCTGGCACTGCATCAGCGTGTTACTCCTGCAGGTCATCCACACCCCTAATGGAAAGTATATTTCTTAGTTTGACTTACACTATATCAAATCCAGGCCTGATGGTCATCAATTAGACTGTTGATCAGATTCGATTACTCGATGGGATAATCAGAGGTACGATATATAGGTCAACCTGGAAGGAACCAAGTCATCTGAGCATTCAAGTCTGACGGTGTTCTCCACCGCACGAATTGCATCATGGTACAAAGTGGAGGGACAACGAGTTTACCATTACTAAGCGGATAGCAGGGGTATACGGGAAAACATAGTAAATTCGAGTGAATTAGAGTACAGCCTGCGTCGCACTCTAGATGGCTATGCAGGTTAACTGGAGCTCAGAGGATCGATGGTACACTCGGGTAGTGTGTCGATCGAGTTTAAGTTAGAAGCCATGAACCCTGGTCCCTAATGGTTCCACCTTATCCATATTATGTACAGTTTTTTAACCATCTCCTTGAAACACAGTAAGCAGTTAGAGGAAAGAAGAAGTCTATATGTATGCTCCATGTGTGCTTCGCACTAGTGCACGGTAGATGTGTAACTATGTGCGAGTACTAAGGGAAAACCCTAGATTAGTACAGAGGCGCATGTAGTTATCCCTCGCCATAAGTGAACTTTGCTAAAAGGGTGCGATACACTGGGACATGTTGCGAGTTAACTATTTGACCTTACTAGGCACACTCTCCGAGAACCTTAGTGAATAGTGAAGTCACTAGTGTTGTTCACTTAAGGATGAGTTGCTAAGTCTCGCACACTGGAAATGATCATTTAGAGGCATAAGGGCGTTTTAGTAAAATCACACGCCCTTGTGCTTCACTAGTGGCCGGCCCTAGGTGTAGGAGACCTAGTCAAGGCCAGCCCCTATATTTTAGGGATGAGAATCCCCCAATAATAGGGCCGGCCATAGGGATAGAGGGGTGGATTTGAATTGGTTAAATCAAGCCCTAAAAGTGGGGAAAAGATAAAGATAAAGGAGAGATATAGGGAGATCTTCAAGGAGTCAACCCTATCCACTTTGGATCCTAATCCAAAGGGGATAGGTCGGCTTTATAAAAGAGCAAAGGGGGAGGGGGGGCCAGCCACTATTGCTAGCCATACCCGAACCCCCCCTCTCCTCTCTCCTTTCTAGTTCTCTCTCTCTCATCTCTCTTGTCTTCCTCGCTTGTGACTTCGTCTTCCTCGCGTGGAGTTTCGGAGAAGGAGAAGGGTCATTCTTCGAAGGCACTCAGAGATTCGAGAGTGACGTTCCGTTCATCATGTGAGATCGGATGAACAAGACGTCTTCCTGCATACAATCAGCTTCTTTGCGGACGATCTTCCGTCTCTATCGACAAAGAAGATAATTCTACGCGGTTAAAAGATCCACATGAAAGGTAGACATATTCTAACATGTAGATCTAGCGAGTTCAATGATTTACATTTATGCTAGATATTCATGACGCTAAATTATTGTTAGGATGTTCGAATCACGTGCATACATATGCACGCATATGTAGATTAGTTTCAATAAAAGTTTTAATTGTGTAACGTGCACAATGAACGGTCTTTCGACCGCTTAATCGCATCCATTGTGAGCTTCTACCATAGGATTTTTTCCAACACTGGCTACCTCCAAGCTTCCTTAAACCCGTCCTCTTCCATTTAGCACCAATCTTTGGATGTTTGTGGCAATTATCTTCAGCATGATCAAAGGATTTGCAGGTCCTGCACCTTGCAGGCATCTAGTCATATAGAACCGGTTGAAGAGAAAAGAAATTGTCCTTTCTGTCATGAGCTTCAATATCTGTAGGTAAGGGGTCCTCCACACTGATCTCCACACAGAATCTAGCATAACTTACCCGGGATTGAGTTGTGGTAGCTTGATCCATATACAAAGGCACGCTTATGATGCACCCCAATTGACTTAAAGCTCTTCAGACCATAGATCTACCAATAAATTAGGGAAACACACCCAGATAGGTACCTTGGTTAACAGATCACGTTCACAACCCAAACCTTTCACCCATTTCTTCATCACAAGGGGCATTCCTTCAATATGCCAAGGTCCTCCTTCCAATGCTTTAGTATAATCATCTTCTATCCCAAACTTGAACAGAAAGACACCATTATCCCTCGAGAATAGCTCCGGACTCCCAGACTGCTTCCATTTTTGCATCAACGTCGCCTTTAGATATGGGTAGTATGGTCATCTTCCCAAAACATACCCAACAAGCATTAGATCCCATTTTTTTTAAATTCTTTTCCAACTCTTCCACCAGGCAAACTGCCACCTTTTTGGAACCAACCAAAGTAGGAGCAATATACCTTAATTTCAAACAAGCGTCCATCTTCTTTTGATGCACTTGTGGCCATGCTTTTTATGGGAAAGGATTGGTGAGTTGCAGAATCTCACCAACAATGAGAGCAGATGTCACACATGTGAGAGAGTTAGTGTGCGCGAGAAGAGATGTCGAGGCATGATCATTTTGTTCCTTGTCTAGTTCTCTGTCCGGATCCTCGGAAATGATGGAACAACCCTAAGAGAGAGAATAACGACTAGAGTTTAAGAGGGGAACTACGCTCAAGTATTTTTATAGAACTGAGCCCCTACTCGATCAAGCCATCATTGAGTTAGGGTTAATCAACTCAACCAACTTGAGCTCTACACATATAGACTCAGTCCACCCTCTAATTAAACTACACCCTTTAGTATAGGTGCAACTTGAGACAATAGGACCCGGCAAAAATACAATCACACTGGATTGGGTCTACAACACTGGTCAAGCTTTCAAGACGGTGCACATAATCTATATGACTCATATAGACCCACTAACGAAGAAAAAGGCTAACATTAAATTCTTTATTCCAATCTACATTCTGTTTATGGAATAATTTTTCTTCAAGATAAAAAAAAAGAAAGCATGGTTCACTAATGGACACCAAAACAAAACCAAAGCCATATCATAGGCTAGATCTGTGCGATCTATGTGGTCGCAAATGCTAGAGTAGCTTATTGTTGTGCAAGGAAGAACATGAGAGATCACTATCCAGGTTGACCGGTTTTTGCAATCTATGTTGTCACAAATGCTAGATCTTTCTCTTCCTCTAATGGAAATCACTATCCAGGATGCTTAGTTAGGGTATTACCCTCGTATTATCTTTGATCCAGGTTGATCTTTTTGTTGGTTTAGTTTTTTGGGGGTTTCAGTATTTGTATTCATGTAGTTTCAGTCTATAGTAAGTTTATTCTTACAAAAAAAAAACATGAGAGACAAATTTTAAATCAAAATATTAAAATATATAATATTCGATAAATCAAAGAAAACCAACGGTTGTCGAGCGATGCCCAGTTTGATCATGATTGAGTCGGAGTAATCGCAGGGTTATTCTCTCCCCACTAAACACAAAACCAACCTATTTGATCTTTGACAAACCTGCCCGCTGAGCCAGTTCAATTGAGGCGTGATCATGACACTCGTGTTGAGCGATTAGTCCCACATCGGTAATGGAAGTGGAGTTCATTATCTTTATATCTCCGCTATGTTTGCTCCCTTCATAAACTTGGTCTTTTGGAGCACTCCGGGTGTTGTTGTTGGTTATAAATTGCTAAAACAGAGATTAAGATGGCTATTATGAATTGCAAATACCAAATTTAGAGGGCAATGAAATGAAATGGTATTAACTATATTTGATAGGTATCAAAATCAACAACAAGCACAATTCAATTTTACTCTATGGCTAATTCATGTACTTAAATTATAGCATGTAGTTTTAAAGATCACAAGTTTTAATTCTACAATCATACAAAAAACTAGTTTAGCATATATATATGTATAGAGATTAAGGGAGAGGAAGTAGCCTGGGTCGAGGCACAAGATGCTGTCCTAAGATTGGATTTGCCCTCCTCGGTGCGGAACTCCCGACTTCTAATCTTAGAGATACAACGACCCTTGAGTTCCCCCGTCGGCACGACTCCGAGGAAACAAAACAAACTCAGCTTCACTCGAATCTGAAAAATGAAAACAGAAATGGGATCTCCTCTTCAAATCAGGTCGGAATATCACCCTGAGATTTGAAGAGGATGGAAGAACTGTTCTCGGGTTTTTCTCACAGAGCTCACTGGTTCAACAATGGCAGAAAAAGAGGAAGAGAAGAAGGCTATGGTTTTCTCTCTGTTTTGAAAGGCTGAAGCCCAGGGCATTAATAGGCCTTGGGATAATCTAGTTTATTAGCTGTTGACAGGGGAAGCAGAGTGGCTTGAGGTGGCTACTGATATAGACAGGCTGCTGCGCGACATGACCGTTAGGAGGCTGCCCGTTGGCGCAATGATGACCATTTGGGTGGCTCCAGGTGGCGAGATGATGATGGCTCATTCTGGGCAAGCTTAGTCCAAAAAGAATAGCCCAATAAAATCCTACAAGAAGCCCGGAAGCCCATTCGCGTCCACGCGGCTCGGGAGCCACAGACCCGGGCCGGCTCGGCTCGGCTCGGCTCGACGTGCGCGCGCGCATGTGTGGTGTGTGAGGCCTTAGGCCCATGCGAGCTTTACTATCCCCTAGGATGGACCACCCTTATAAACAAGCTAGTGCCTCTTCCCCTTATCGATATGGGACTAAACTTATGAAGAGATAGTAAAAGAATGGTTGAGGCCAAGGTTTGATCCCTTTGTCAAAAAAGGAAGCCCCCATAAAATCAACCTTGTTAGCCACTTGGCCAACTAGTTTTATTTGTTAAGAGGAGTAGGTAATTAAGTTTAATATTATATCCAACAATCCCCCACATAATATGAAACTTATTTAAAGTAGTTGAAGATATATAACATCAAAATTTGAAATCAAAATTTGGATTCTGGACATTATATAATAGGTAAGGGTACCTTTTGGGTTTGAACTCTTACTTAGTGACATTTACTTTCATCTGCGAGGACTCGATGGACTACGCCTTGAATCGGCCTTGTGATTCAGATTTCCATAAAGCACACAGTGTAGTATTAGCTGAGTTCTAAAGCGGGTTGCATATTACGGCCGTGCACAGGTATCTTTCTTGTGTGTTTTAGGAGAACAGTCCTCTTCCCATAGTCGCGGCCCCACGACTCCACACGTATAGGTGATTTCTCCAAGGTTGTAAGCAAGGAAACACCCTGCCTCATAGGTCTTGGAATTATTAAGAGTTTAAAAGCTCATCCTAATCTCCTTGCATCTATGAGCACTGTCGCCCTAGGGATGGGAGGAAACTATCAGTGCTCCTTGAGATACCCACTTTGATTGTTTCTACCCATTAAACCTCTTTGAGGTTAGGTTGCCACTATTGGTATCTTCTTTATGGGCTTAATCCCATCCCTCTCGACGCTTCTAGAACCACGGTTCTAGATAAACCTTTTGTTAGCTGATCAGCAAGGTTTTTCTCAGATCTGACAAATGAAAATGTTACAACATTGTGTTTTAGTTTATATCGCAGTGATGTGTGTCTTACCTTAAGGTGTCTGTTCATTTTTACATCTGCATTCTCTTGACTATATTTGTCTATTGCAGCTTTACAATCACAATAAATGGAGATTGCCGGCAAAGGGTGATCTCCTAAGGGAACATCCATAATTAAGTTCTTAAGCCACTTGGCTTCAGTACACGTACTGTCTAGTGCTATCATCTCGGACTCCATGGTACTTCTAGCTATCATGGTTTGCCTAGAAGATTTCCATGCAACGGCTGTTGTAGCTCGTGTTTCCTGAGCATGAATTTTCTGTATTAACATTAATAAAGATGACTTTGGTTATTGCTTTCATTAGAATACTATTTTGGTATATGTTAATATATATATAATAAAGGACCCTAGGGAGACCCAGTAGACCAGTTATGTATAGACCTAGAACTAGTTCACAGCTTAGGTGATGTCGGTCGCTTCACCGAGAACAAGCTGTTGGCAGGTAGAGGATGTGGTGAAGTCTCCACCACGGGAACGCAGGATTCCCATTCACCTGACCAAGCACGATGATCGTGTTGAACAGGAACCAAGACGGTGCATAGTTCAGTGATTCAGACACTGGTGCATAAACTGTCTTACAACTATAGATAATTTGTCCTTAACCCTGAGGGACTATGTACACTGGGCCAACCAGTTGTGTGATGCTTTGATGTGCCAACGTGTGCGAACCTTCCATAGTCCAATACCACGGTACGTTGGGTTACCCGGTTGGCACTTGAGTGACATGTAATCCCTACTGGTTATCCGACGTCCAGTGTTGGATGGGTGCGTTTTGATGAGTCAATCTATCCACACAATTAACCCAGGCTTGGTGGTTGTCAGTATGACTGACGACGTTCCGGATGCTAGGTATAGCACCGGAAGGTGTGTGGTGTTATAGATGATAAGTCATCAAACTCTAGTCAGATGATCGATCGGGATCTAACGGTGCTCCCCACCACCCGAGTCGTATCATGGCACTAGTAATAGGAGGGACTAAGGATTATCATAGTATAGTCGAGAACAGGGTTATGAGAGAGTAACATAAGTTTAGGATCACTAGAGTTCAACTCGCATCGCACTCTGGGTGGCTACGCGAGTTAATCGGATTAGGGTTGATTAACGGAACTTTCGGTGTGTCATCGGAACAATTAATCAGGGATCCAGTTGGAGCTAGAGATCCCAAACCCTGAAGGTTTCACCCTATCATTGCGTATAGGAATTATTCCCCGACCTGGTTGGATGCAAAGTAGCACGATAGAGCGCAAGCCCGGAGCCTAAGAACCTAATTCACATGTGTTAGGGGCCATAGGGGTATTTTGGTAAATACAAAAATATGGTTCAGAACATATTGAATATAGATCTTAGAATGAGAGTAATAATTCCAGAAGCTCATAGGCGCTGACGGAACTCGATTCCGAGTAGCGCACCTCACTCAATCTCTCTTTCAGTTTTTTACTTTTCGTGAATGGCGTTTTCGTCCAGGCTTCACGATAGACACTTGGAAACCCTAAAACCGACCCCCCTTATCCTAATCTTGTTAGGGCCGGCCCTAGCTTGTGCGTGGCACTAGGAGACCAGCCCTATATGAAGAATGGAGGGGAAGGGGCTGGCCTTATGTGTCTCCCCTCTCCAGAAAATCCGAACCTCTTCCTCTCTTTGTAGTTTCGGCCAAGGAAGAAAGAGGAAGAAGAAGGAAGAAGAAGGAGGAAGGAACGAGAAGGAAGAAGAGAGAAAGAGAAGGAGGAGATCTTGTGGCTAGCCATCGTCTTCGTAACGAATTCCTCCGTCGGCTCATAGTTCTTGCACTCAGAGGTAGGACTTTGAGGATTCCTCCATTCGCAAAGGACAAGGTGCTATCCGATAGCTTCCCTTGTGATTCACGTGCGGTTCATTATTGTTCCGTTCTCTCCGGATCATAGATCCACAAGGTATGATGATTATAAACACCTAACTAGACACATGCATGTCTTCCGTAGATCGTAGTATGCCTCTAGGGTATCCGCACATATGCTAAGATCATAGATTTGTATGTAGATTGTTTTGTAGAATTAATTGTAATGAAACATACACCGTATGATCTTTGGATCTATCTTTTGCTTCCGCTGTGACTCTGATAAGCGGATCCAATTCCAACAATTAGTATCAGAGCCACACTTTGGTGTATGTTTCATGCATGAATTCGTGAAAACATCATGTGAATATATGATGCCATATGTTTTCGTCGGGGTTCGGCGTAGATCATGCATATGGATTGTGCTATGTATCGTCTTTTTGCAGGTGCCGCTCTAAATAGTAATCTATGATTACATACCTCCGGGGGTCGGACCCCGGATTTAATTTTGCATTGATTATTATTGTGCTTGTGGTTTTTTAAGGCTCTAGATGGGCGAGGGTGGAGGTTGACCACCCTCGGTTCCCTAGCCATGTTTCTAGGATTGTTTCCCTTTCTTTCTAGCGAAATTATACACAAACGAGCACTTGCTCGGAGCGTGTTAGTTTTTCGATCGCAGGAAGAAGGAGATGATGCTACATCCATGGTTCGGGAAAGCGGTACCATGGCGTGCAAAGACCCAACGAAAGCGTGCACGTTGGCGATGATGGGGATCGTCGTCAGAGATCGTGCAGAATGGAAGAGCAGGATATCTTGGCTGTGCTATTCAGGTTCAGGGGTCGGACCCTGGACTTGATTCAGTTTGGATGCTATTTCTATTGATTCTCTTTTCTTAGTGTTTAGAGAACCCCGATGATAATGTGATTATCTATCTTGTTTGTGAGTTTGTCTCTAGATCAGGATTAGGGTTAGTACTTAGCTTATGGATTCATCGGCGTCTCTATATGGTTCTAACACGTGCGAATCCGGTGGCTAGCTAAAAAAAAAGGTGGTAACCGCCCTCGTGGTAGTTCAGGTAGCCAAGTACTATGTACCGAGATAGACGCAGTATTAGATTTGTTTAGAGATAACTAATGTCTCCATAAGAAGTATGATAACCCTAGTGGGATGCCTTTTCCCCACGTGGTCCTAGCGACCAAGTTAGGTTAGGATTTCACTGTGTGATACCTGTTTCTAGATGATGTTTGATGATAGTATGAACTCATCACGATTTGATTATGCCACCTTTAGGTTGAGGTCCGGCGAAGGTTGTCGGATGTCCCTATTTGGCCAGTATCGAAACCTATAATGAGATGAGGTCTACTATGACATCAGGCATCAAATTATGAATGAGGCGTCATTCTAGTGGGAGTTCTTTCCACGTTGACCTTAGGCTAGGCTCCAGATCTTAGGATTATGGGCAAACTAGTGAAGTATGAGGATCCTTGGAATCTATGTAATGTGATCCTTGAAAGAAAGGCGAAAGCTGAGTATTCAAGGTAGGGACTATGATATTTTCTGAGGATACTAATGCTTTGCGGGAAGGTTTATATCCTAGTGGGAGCGTGGTAGACCAGGGTCTAAGTCTAGGAGGTCGTGATCTTTCTAGATATGCATAAAACCTTATAAAGAAAGGATGTGTAAGAGATTCCCTCCAAAAGGGAGCCCCTGGCCTTCACAATCAACCGGCTAAGTGTCTAGGTGGGAGGTACCCAGTTCGATATTCCTACCGGGTGAGAGCTGTGTTTCCTTCTATACTGGTTCGCCTAGTGGTTTCCTTCGGGACATGGAGAATGCCGGTGGCAGTGGGTGACGATTTTTTCTTGCACCGCGGGAGCCTATGAACCCCCTTGTCGACACCACCTAGATTTGTGGCAAGCATCCAAAAGCTTATGTGAAGCCGCCGTTGCTGCGCACGCGGGTCACATAAAGCTGGCCAAAAGGAGACTGGGAGGTCTTTCAGTTTGCCATGGGTAATTCTGATGAAGACTGGGTCGTAAAAACCCTGTTGGCAGAAGCGATTGCATGCTCTCACCGAGATGTTGTCTCTAATTCAAGGCCGATAGTCTCAGTGCTCCAGCCCAAGGAATTTAGATTCCTGGATGTCTCCACTTGAGGTAGTGAAGACATAGCGGCTGGAGTAAACATTATCTATTTTTAAATTCCATAAAATAGATTATAGTAGACCCTAATTTTTGCTTTAAACTATTGTTTACATAAATCATGACCAAGCTCGACCCCTTTGCCTCCATCCTTAATGATAACAAACTTACGGGACCAAACTACGAGGACTAGAAGCGTAGCCTGATACTCGTCGTAAGGGTTGGCAAACACACAATTGCGCTAAGTACCCCTCAACCGGCCATGCCTGGACCAAGTGCTACTGAGGCCCAGTTGAAGGAATGGAAAGACTGGCTAGATACTGATGAGATGTGCAAGTACTACATAGTGGCATCCTTGCAGACCGTCCTTTAGAAGCAAGTCTAAGACATGGCCTTCGCTTCAGATATAATGCTCTATTTAAAAGAAATGTTCGAGGGTCGTAGTCGGGTAACTCGTTACCTGACCATCAAGAAATTGGAGTCCACAAAGATGGCAGAGGGGACTTTAGTTCGAGATCATATGCTGAAATTGTTTAGCTATGTGAATGAACTTGGTTCCTTCGATGTCATCTTGGATGCAGAGATCCAGACCGATATTTCCTCGCGTATCTGTCAGGAACGTTTGAGGGCTTCATTACCAACTTCAACCTTAACCGGTTGGAGATGTCTAATATAGAGCTCCTAGCAGTGCTTCAGGTGGCAGAGGACGGGATGAAGGCAGACACCCAATCCCTGAACGTAGAGCGGAAGTCTTCTCTGAAAGCCAAAGGCAAGTTTCAGAAAAGAAAGTCTAAGAAGCCCGTGAAGATGGACCGGGTGCAGTTGTAGGTTCCTAAGCAGGATGGTCCGGCGAAGCTCAAAGGAAAATATTTCCGATGCGACAAGAAGGGATACTGAAAGGGCGACTGCCGCGCGGCTCCCAAGAAGGCTGAGACAGGTATATCTCAAATCCACATAGTGGAATCCCTTGTAACATCCAGTTGTACTTCAGTTTTATGGATTGTGGATTTTGGTTCCACTAACCATGCTTGCAATAATTTGCAGGGGTTCAAGAAGACAAGAAAACTGGGTGATGGAGAGATAATCCTAAGCATGGGAACTGAAGCCGTGGCAGAGGCTGAAGCAGTTGGAGATGTCTTCTTGCAGTTTCTTGATGGAAGAAGTTTCTTACTTAGATCTATACTTTATGTACCGTCCTTGAGACAAAATTTAATTTATGTTTCCTTATTGAATAATGAAAGTTTTTTAGTTTTACTTGATGCTTCTGGTGTGTCAATTAAATTGAATGGTTCCTTTGTTTGTAAGGAAAAGACACAGAATGGTCTCTATGTAATTAACTCCAATCATAAGTAGGATAACATAACTGAAGCATGTGTAGTTAATTCATTTAACAGAAAAAATCCCTCAGATAACCTAACACTCCTTTGGCATCTAAGGCTTGGACACATAGCCTCAGACAGGATTCACAAGTTGGTTAAGGTAGGACTTTTAAGTCCAGATATTTCAGAAAGCCTACTAACGTGTGAGTCTTGCCTGGAAGGCAAGATGACTAAAAGATCTTTCCGAGCCAAAGGTGGCTGATCTAAGGAGGTATTAGAGTTGATACACACTAATGTATGTGGGCCCATAAGTGTCCGTGCCATAGGAGGCTTCGAGTATTTCATCACCTTCATGGATGATCACTAGAGGTTTGGATACATATACCTAATGCGGCGAAAGTATGAATCCTTTGATAAGTTCAAGGAGTTCAGAGCTGAAGCAGAAAAGCAGACGGGTAAAAGTATCAAGTCACTTCGATCGGATTGAGGAGGCGAATACCTATCAGATGAATTTATTGGGTACCTACGTGAGCATGTGATCGTATCCTAGTTGACTGCAGCAGGGACACCACAACAAAATGATGTATCTGAGAGGAGAAACCGAACTTTGTTAGACATTGTTCGGACTATGATGAGTTATGCAACATTACCACCTAGTTTTTAGGGATATATCCTAGAGACGGTAGCACATACTTTGAACTTTGTTCCATCAAAGTCAGTACCTCTAACTCCTTGGGCGCTGTGATTGAAGTGAAAGCTAAGCCTATAGCACTTTAGGATTTGAGGTTGTCCAGCACATGTGCGGAAGGACAAACGAGATACGATGGAGTCAAAGACTAAGGTATGTCTGTTCGTTGGGTATCCAAAAAGAACAAATGGTGGTTTATTTTATGATCCTGATGATAGAAAGGTTGTCGTCTCGACGAACGCTGTATTCCTGGAGCAGGATTATTTAATAGACCATAAACCCACTAATAAAGTAGTTCTTGAAGAATTGCTTGATACTGATGGGAGTACACAGACAAAAAACGTAATGGGAGCCGATACCATTAAGATAAACGATACTGTAGAATCGACTCCTATGGAACCACCGTAGGCTCGTCGCAGTGGGAGGACCATTAGTGCTCCTGATAGATACATTGGAGAAGCCTTCATGGTAGATCCAGAGTTTCAGGAGGATGATCCTCTGAACTATGACGAAGCGATGGTATCCTCTGACCATGCAGTATGGTAGGAAGCCATGGAGGCAAAATTGACATCGATGTCCCAAAACTCGGTCTGGACACTTGTAACACCACCTCACAACATTAAACATGTTGGATGTAAGTGGGTGTACAAAAGAAAAAGAGGTCCGGATGGTACCGTTGAGACTTACAAAGCTAGACTAGTCGCTAATGGTTATACCCAGCGAAAAGGGATCGACTATGACGAAAACTTTTCACCAGTGGCTATGCTTAAGTCTATCCAGATTCTCTTGTCCATTGTAGCCCATTATGATTGGGAGATCTGGCAAATAGACGTCAAGACCGCATTCCTCAACGGGGATTTGGAAGAAGACATCTATATGTCTCAGCCTTCAGGCTTTGTCGCAAGAGGTCAGGAAAGTCTGGTGTACAAGTTGCAAAGGTCCATTTATGGACTGAAGCAAGCATCCAGAAGTTGGAACATGCATTTTGATCAGGCTATCCAGTCTTATGGATTTGAGCAGAACGTGGATGAACCATGTGTTTATAAAAGGAGCAATAAGACTGCAGTAGTTTTTCTAATACTTTACGTAGACGATATCTTGCTCATTGGAAATAATGTTGGAACGTTGTCTACAGTGAAGGTGTGGTTATCCTCTCAATTTGACATGAAAGACCTGGATGAAGCGAGTTATGTTTTGGGGATTAAGGTAACTTGAGATCGCCAGAACAAGACTCTCTCGCTGTCACAGTCAGCCTACATAGATATTATCTTTGTCAGATTCAGTATGCACAACTCCAAGAAGGGACTGGTTCCATTCAGACATGGAATGAAATTATCCAAGGATCAGGGTCCTAAGACTCCTGAGGAGAGGGCAGAGATGCAGAAGATACCTTATGCTTCGGCTGTAGGGAGTCTGATGTATGCTATACAGTGCACGAGACCAGATATATACTATGCAGTAGGCATGATGGGCAAGTATCAGTCAAATCCGGGTCTAGAGCACTGGACTGCTGTGAAAAGTATACTCAAGTATCTCCGTAGGACGAGAGATTATGAGTTAGTTTACTCTTCACAGGAACTGATGCCGATTGAATATACGGATTCTGATTTTGCATCAGATCCAGAATCCAGGAGATCGATGTCAGGGTTTGTGTTTTCATTAGGAGGATGAGCTGTCAGTTGGAGGAGCATGAAGCAGGGATGCATCGCGGATTTGACGACAGAGGCTGAGTACATTGCGGCGTGCAAAGCAGCTAAGGAGGCGGTATGACTCAAGAAGTTCCTCACGGACTTAGAATGCGTACCGGGAGCTTAAGATCCTATTGTCCTTTACTATGACAATAGTAGAGCGGTAGCACAATCCAAGGAGCCAAGATATCACCAGAAGAGCAAGCATATCGAGCGGAAATACTATATTATCCGGGACTTGCAGAAGCGAGGGGAGGTTGCAGTGACTTAGGTGGCGCCTGCAGATAACATGGCGGACCCTTTCACAAAGGCATTACCGACCAAGGTTTTTGAGAAGCACGTGGCTGCCATGGGAGTTAAGACTGTTATTACCCGCTAGGTCAAGTGGGAGATTGTTGTAGCTCGTGTGTCCTGAGTGTGGATTTTCTGTATTAACATTAATAAAGATGACTTTGGTTATTGCTTTCATTAGAATACTACTTTGGTATATGTTAATACACATATAATAAAGGACCCTAGGGAGACCTAGTGGACCAGTTATGTGTAGACCTAGAACTAGTTCACAGCTTAGGTGATACCGGTCGCTTTACCGAGAACAAGTTGTTGGCAGGTAGAGGATGTGGTAAAGTCGCCACCACGGGAACGCGGGATTCCCATTCACCTGACCAAGCACGATGATCGTGTTGAACAGGAACCAAGACGGTGCACAGTTCAGTGATTCAGACACTGGTGCATAAACTGTCTTACTACTATAGATAATCTGTCCTTAACCCTGAGGGACTATGTACACTGGGCCAACCAGTTGTGTGATGCTTTGATGTGCCAACGTGTGCAGACCTTCCATAGTCCAATACCACGGTACGTTGGGTTACCCGGCTGGCGTTTGAGTGACATGTAATCCCTACAGGTTATCCGACGTCCAGTGTTGGATGGGTGCGTTTTGATGAGTCAATCTGTCCACACAATTAACCCAGGCCTGGTGGTTGTCAGTATGACTGACGATGTTCCGGATGCTAGGCATAGCACCGGAAGGTGTGTGGCTTATAGATGACAAGTCATCAAACCCTAGTCAGATGATCGATCGGGATCTGACGGTACTCCCTACCGCCCGAGTCGTATCATGGAACCAGTAATAGGAGGGACTAAGGATTATCAGAGTATAGTAGAGAACAGGGTTATGAGGGAGTAACATAAGTTTAGGATCACTAGAGTTTAACTTGCGTCGCACTCTGGGTGGCTACGCGGGTTAATCGGATTAGGGCTGATTAACGGAACTTTCGGTGTGTCACCGGAATAATTAATCAGGGATCCAGTTGGAGCTAGAGATCCTGAACCCTGAAGGTTCCACCATGTCGTTGCGTATAGGAATTGTTCCCCGACCTGGTTGGATACGTTGGATGCGAAGTAACGCGATGGAGCGCAAGCCCGGAGCCTAAGAACCTAATTCACATGTGTTAGGGGCCGTATGGGTATTTTGGTAAATACTAAAATATGGCTCAGAACATATTGAATATAGATCTTAGAATGAGCGGAATAATTCCAGGAGCTCATAGGCGCTGACGAAACTCGATTCCAAGTAGCGCACCTCACTCAATCTCTCTTTTAGTTTTTCACTTTTCGTGAAGGGCGTTTTCGTCCAGGCTTCATGATAGACACTTGGAAACCCTAAAACCGACCCCCCCCCTCATCCTAATCTTGTTAGGGTCGGCCCTAGCTTGCGCATGGCACTAGGAGACTGGCCCTATATGAAGAATGAAGGGGGAGGGGCCGGCCTTATGTTTCTTCCCTATCTAGAAAATCCGAACCTCTCCCTCTCTCTCTATGTGGTTTCGGCCAAGGAAGAAAGAGGAAGAAAAAGGAAGAAGGAGGAAGGAAGGAGAAGGAAGAAGAGAGAAAGAGAAGGAGGAGATCTTACGGCTAGCCATCGTCTTCGCAACAAATTCCTCCGTCAGCTCGTAGTCCTTGCACTCAGAGGTAGGACTTCAAGGATTCCTCCATTCACAAAGGACAAGGTGCTATCCGATAGCTTCCCTTGCGATTCACGTGTGGTTCATCATTGTTCCGTTCTCTCTGGATCATAGATCCACAAGGTATGATGATTATAAACACCTAACTAGATGCATGTCTTCCGTAGATCGTAGTATGCCTCTAGGGTGTCCGCACATATGCTAAGATCATAGATTTGCATGTAGATTGTTTTGTAGAATTAATTGTAATGAAACATACACCGTATGATCTTTGGATCTATCTTTTGCTTCCGCTGCGACTCTGATAACCGGATCCAATTCCAACAACGGCTGCACCACCTAGAAGGAAAACAAATCCAGTGGTGGATTTGACATCTACTGAGTCGCTAATCCAGTTAGCTTCGCTATACCCCTCTAGCACACTAGGATACCCACTAAAGCTTAACCCATATGTTGTGGTCCCTTTAAGGTAGCGCATTACCCTTTCTAACGCATTCCAATGTTCCTGACTAGGGTTGCTAGTATATCTACTTAGTCTACTAACTGTATATGCAATGTCGGGTCTAGTATAGTTCGCTAAAAATCCTAGCGAACCTATGACCTGAGCATACTCTTTTTGTAAAGCTAGATGTCCAATATTCTTTACTAAGTGAGTATGTGGGTCATAGGGGGTGAATACGGGATCACAATCAAAGTAGTAGAACTTCCTCAATACCTTCTCAACATAGTGAGCTTGAGACATCTTAATGCCTCTACCCTCTCTGGTGATCTTAGTGTTAAGGGTCATCTCTGTCTCTCCTAAATCCTTCATATCAAAGTTCTGGGATAGAAATCCTTTGATATCGTTAATAATGTCTATGCAGGTACTGAAGATGAGTATATCATCAACATACAAGCTTAAGATAACTATGTTTCCATCGAAGGCTCTATAGTATACACATTCGTCAGTTTTATTTATAACAAAGCCATACGAAAGGACTACCTGGTCAAACTTCTCGTGCCATTGTTTGGGAGCTTGCTTGAGCCCATACAATGACCAAATGAGTTTACACATCATGTGCTCCTGACCAGGAACTACAAAACCCTCAGGTTGATCCATATAGATCTCCTCTTCTAAATCTCCATTCAGGAAAGCAGTTTTAATATCCATCTGGTGAATGTACAATCCATGAACAGAGGCTAGGGCAATAAGAATCCTAATCGTGGTTATCCTTGCTACGGGAGCATATATGTCGAAGAAATCTATACCGGGTTTTTAAGTAAAACCCTTAGCAACTAAACAGGCCTTAAACTTCTCTACTGATCCATCGGGTCGTAGTTTCTTTTTGAAAACCTATTTAGACCCAATGGTTCTAGCGCCTGGGGGTAGATCGGTCAACTCCCAAGTCTGGTTCTGGATAATGGATTGTATCTCATTATTCATTGCTTCTTTCCAGAAGGGTGAATCCCAAGATTTCATTGCTTCTTTCCAGAAGGGTGAATCCCAAGATTTCATTGCTTCTTCAAAGCAGGTCGGAGTGTCCTCTACGAGAAATACGTAGAAGTCATCTACAAAATCCTTCTCCTTTCTAATCCTAGTACTTTTCCTAGGCTGTGGTTCTGACTCGTTCTCTACAGGGGTGTCATCCTCAAAAGGATTAGCACCACTAGAACTAGCGCCTACATCATAGTGTAGCTGACTCACGGGTGCATCTATCATAGTCCTAAAGGGAAATACATCCTCAAAGTAGGTTGCATCCCTAGACTCGATAACGACATTGGTCGATATCCCATCGATATCCGATCGAACGACTAGGAATCTATTGGCATTACTATTAATGGAATAACCTAAGAAAACGGCGTCTACGGTTTTGGGTCCTATCTTCTCTCTTATGAAGTTAGGCAGTCACCCCCACACTCTAAGATGACTCAAGGTTGGCTTCCTATTCTTCCAAATTTCATAGGGTGTGAGGTTGCTAGACTTGAGGGGAATCCTATTAAGGATGTAGCAAGCTGTTACCAGCGCTTCTCTCCACAAGTTCTCTGCTGTGCCTGAGCTAATCAATATAGAGTTGGTCATATCTAACAAGGTTCTATTTTTCCTTTTAGCAACCCCGTTTGATTGGGGACTGTAGGGAGCAGTCACTTGATGGATAATTCCATACTCTTCACAACAATCGATTAATTCGTTTGAGGTGTACTCTCCACCTCGATCGGACCTAAGGATCTTAAAGGATCTATGAAATTGGTTTTCTATCTTGGTTATGTAAATCCTAAACTTACTAATGACCTCATCCTTAGTTTTAATAAGGTAGACATAACAGTATTTTGAGAGATCATCAATAAATATAACGAAATACATGTTGCTGCCTCAAGTTAATATACCCGAATCATATACATCGCTATGAATCAACTCAAGGAACTCGAAGTCTCTATCAACAGATCTAAATGGTTGCCTAGGTTATTTTGCTTCTACGCACACCTCACATTTACGGGAGGGAATATCGCTTTTAGGGATTAGGTTCAGGTTCATTAGTCGCTTAATAGAATGAAAGTTTGAATGACCCAATCTATGATGCCAAGTAGAGGAGGACTCAATATTCATTACAATAGAGTCGTCTGTACAAGAGGGAGTCATGACATTAAGCTAAAACAATCCATTACATAAATATAATTTTCCTACAAAATGCACACCTCTGGTAATTACAACTTTGCTGGCTTCAAAAACAAGCTTGTAGCCATGCAAAACCAAAAGGGAGCCACTAATGATGTTGTGTCTAATATCAGGTACAAAATGAACATCGTGCAACATGACGGTCTTTCCGAACGTCAGATGGAGATCCACACGACCGGTCCCAAGCACGTTCACCGAGAACTGTTCCCCATGGTTACAGCTCCTCCACACGATTCCGAAAATGTAGAGAACCAGAAGTGGTCAGAACAAACGAGAATGCTCACTCCAGTGTCAATCCACCAATCACAGGAATTATAGGTCATATTAACTTGAGGAAAGTTAACAGACCTGAATCCATCAGAAGCCATCCCACCAGTCATCATGTTAGCCTGAGGACGAGGAGTAGAGGTGGGAGGTCCGGTCTTCCTCTGATTTGGAGGACTGGTATGCTTGTGGTAGCAATCTCTCGCCAAGTGTCCCGTGCTCCCACACACGAAGGATCGACGGACACCATCGTCCTCCTTCTTGTGGAAGTTGCCTTGGAAAGGCTTCTTCTTCTTGAACCTCTTGTTCTAATGGGGTTTTGGGTTATGGGGTTGGTTTCTCTTTTGGAACTTGGGCTTCTTGGGGTTCTCAACAAGGTTAATCTTAGGTTTGGGCTCACTAGTAGGCTTGTCCCTAAGGCGGTGTTGCTCTTCAATTCTAAGGGATGTGAGGACATGAGAGAGGGTAAGATCTCCTTGGGTGTGGCTAAGGATCCTACCAAACTCTACCCAAGAGGAAGGGAGCTTCTCAATCAATGAGGCCACTAGGAATGACTCACTAAGATCGGTTTCATCGGTCTTAAGGTCGGCTACTAGATTTTCAAATTCATGGATTTGCTCATTTATGGGCTTTGTATCCATAAATTTGAATTTGTGGAAATCCGCGGCTTTGAATCTCTTCAAGCCCGCATCATCCATACCATACTTATTCTCTAGAGTGACCCAAAGTTCAATGGCACTATTGGCGGTATAGTAGATGTCATATAGATTATTCGATAACACGCTAAGAATGCGGTGTAGGCAATGGAAGTCAATTTCTTGAGGGCTCCTAGAGTGGTAGAAGTGGAAGTGGATGGTGCCTCGGCTTGGGGGGTTTGGACATTGCGGTTTCGAGCCCGACGTGGGTTGTTATTAGGTGCTTCTTGAGTTGGGTGTGACCCATCACTCGCTTCGGTGGTAGTACCACCAATGGCCGATACCAACCCTAGTGTAGTTAGCCAAAACCTCATTTGGTTTTGCCAACATTTGAAGTTCTTGCCGTCGAATTTGTCGGGTTTAGCCGACATGGACTCGGTGTGGGTGGGATTCATGGCAAGAGGTCCGAGATGAAGTACAAACCTGAAAGTTGACAAGGCTAATGTCAAAACACAGTAGCAAGCATCTCTACAATTAACCATACTAAGCAATTTTAACACCAACTACCAAAATTCAAACTTAGAATGTTGGTTATAAATTGCTGAAATAGAGATTAAGATGGCTATTATGAATTGCAAATACCAAATTTAAAGGGCAATGAAATGAGATGGTATTAATTATATTTGGTAGGTATCAAAATCAGCAACAAGCACAATTCAATTTTACTCTATGGGTAATTCATGTACTTAAATTATAGCATGTAGTTTTAAAGATCACAAGTTCTAATTCTACAATCATACAAAAAAACTAGTTTAGCATATATATATATATATATATATATATATATATATATATATATATATATATATATATATATATATATATATATATATATATATATATATATATATATATATAGAGAGAGAGAGAGAGAGAGAGAGAGATTAAGGGAGAGGAAGTAGCCTGGGTCGAGGCGCAAGACATTGTCCTAAGATTGGATTTGCCCTCCTCGGTGCGGAGCTCCCGGCTTTTGATCTTAGAGATACAACGACCCTTGAGTTCCCCCGTTGGCACGACTCCGAGAGAACAAAACGAATTCAGCTTCACTTGAATTCAAAAAATGAAAACGAAAGGGGATCTCCTCTTCAAATCAGGTTGGAATTCACCCTGAGATTTGAAGAGGATGGAAGAACTGTTCTCGGGTTTTTCTCACAGAGCTCACTGGTTCAACAATGGCAGAAAAAGAGGAAGAGGAGAAGGCTCTGGTTTTCTCTCTGTTTTGAAAGGCTGAAGCCCAAGGCATTTAATAGGCCTTGGGATAATCTAGTTTATTATCTATTGACAGGGGGAGCGGAGTGGTGCAATGATGACCGTTTGGGTGGCTCCAGGTGGCGAGATGATGATGGCTCATTCTGGGCAAGCCCAGTACAAAAAGAATAACCTAATAAAATCATACCAGAATCCCATTCGCGTCCGCATGGCTCGCGGACCATGGACCACGGATTCGGGCCGGCTCGGCGCGTGCGCGCGTGTGGTGTGTGAGGCCTTAGGCCCATGTGAGCTTTATCATCCTCTAGGATGGACCACCCATGTCTCTTCCCCTTATCAATATGGGACTAAACTTAGGGAGAGATAGTAAAAGAATGGTTGAGGCAAGGTTTGATCCCTTGACCTTTGTCAAAAAAGGAAGCCCCCATAAAATCAACCTTATTAGCCACTTGGCCAACTAGTTTTATTTGTTAAGAGGAGTAGGTAATTAAGTTTTATATTATATCCAACAGTTGTCATCTAGGTGGCTTCACCCCAAGAGTTCTCATTCTTTCTATCAGTAGGTTTATTCGGTGTATATGTGTACTGTAGTTGTTTAATGTCATTGTTTGCATGACATAAAAAACATGTGCATTTATTGGGGTCCAATGCACGTGTCATTTTCTTTTTTGCAAATAATGCATGTGTCATTTTCTGATTAATGAATTAATTAACTCACAATTTAAATGGTTCTATAAAATAGGTGATGGCATCCGGAATTTCTTAGTCCCTCAACACATTTAGGTTGATCCGTAATAACACCCCAAATAATCCCACAATACCCCCTTCCCTAACATCCACCCAATCCTTCCCCCTCTGCTATCCTTGCTGCTTGCCGGTCCGCCTCCCCCCTTCCTCCACCACCACCACCACCAGTATCACCACTTACTCCTCTTCTTTTCCGTCTGAACCCTAACGTTTTCTTTCATGCTATTTTTTTTTGACACCAACCTAGCCCTCCTCCTCCCTCCCTATGTCCTACTCCTCTTCCCATCTTATCGGTACCCATGGGCCAACATTCAATGACGGACCTAAGAACTCTAAAATTTAATATTTGGAGGGGAGAGGGGAGGGGCATGTCTAAGAATTTTTTAAAAAATTTCAAAACTTAAAAGCTGCCATCTAAGAATTTTGTCAACTTTTGGGCCCACACCTCCAGTCCCGCCCCTACCAACAATGGAAGGGCTATAACGTCAGTGGCCACAAGCCAATGGCAGGTTCCACTACAAAAAAGAGGTTTATTGCCGATGGTAATATTAATTACCGTCGGTATAAATATCTTAATGCCGATGGAACTATTTTAATTCGTCGATATAATTTATTTTAAATTTTATGAATTTTTTTTGTTTAGTATTACCGATGGTAAATATATGTCCGTCAGCATAATTAATATACCGACGGTATTATATGTAGCCGTTGGTAAAAGTTTATTTTACCGACTATATATATTTGTTCCGTCGGTAATAGTAATATATAAATTTTTAATTTTTTTTACCGTTTGAATTACCGACAGAAATAAATATCCGTCGGTATAATATTTATACCGACAGACGATAAGTAACCGTTGGTAATAAAACTATGTTTTACCGACGGAATAAATAATATCCGTCGGTACAACTATTATACCGACGGACATATATTCCGTTGGTAAAAAACCCTATGATTTTATAAAAATCGATCCTTGATCCCCTTTATGTTTCGATCCTCGATCTCTCGATCTAATTCCCCCCCCCCCCCCCTCCCCGGCGTTCCCCCCTCCCTCGCGTGCCTCCGGCCGGCCACCCCTCCCCTCCCTCGCACCTCCGGCCCACCTCCCCTCCCCTCCCCTCCCTCGTGCCTCCGGCCACCCTCCCCTCCCCTGGCCTTTCGCGTGCCACCGACCGGCGACCTCCCCTTCGCGGGCGCTGCTGCTCCTCCTCCTCCTTGAGGCCTCCTTCTCCCTCTCCGGTGAGCTCCTCCTCCACCTCCCTCTCCCCCTTAGTTTACTTTGTTCCAAATCGCATCTTAAAGTTTGAAATGTTAGCTCAATACCCCTTTTGTACGTGAGGGCATGGGAGAGCCATGATTTTCTTACAGGGAGACCAAGATGCAAAATCAGAGTGCACCCATTGGTTTACTAAAAACATCAACATTTTTTTTTCTTTATTCACACAAATGACAAAATAAAAGACATATTTTAATTTAACAAAAAAGATATTAACATTTAAACATATCAATTAACTATGTCTCCATTAAAAATAGGGATTTTTACAAAAAAAACACCATCATATTTCGATATTTGAAGAAACCTCGCTCCTGCATACATGTGCAACACTATATGTACACAAATGTATTACTATAACCGCATACATGTAGAACTGTAACTGTGTGCATAAGGGATGTTTCTGTCAATACTGGAATATGAGGGAGGTTTTGATAATTAACAGCTAATCAGGAGGTATATACTGATGTGGTGAGCAAGTTTTTCACAACCAACCAATGCACATGGAACACACCCATGAATCTCGAAACATCTCTCCAATGCACCTCCAAAGCTGAATGGCATGAAAGTCAAACTTTAGTGCATTGGAGAGACGGTACGAGATTCACAGGTGCTATATCGTGGTTACGAGACCGCAACGCACTCCTTTGCTGATTGCTGTTGTGTATAGGAGTACATCAGAGATAGAGAGGCGATCATTGTGGAAGGAGCTATAGGTGATGGGCCGAACGACATTACCTTAATGGGTGTTTAGGTTAGGTTTAGGTTTAGGTATGGTTGCAAACGAACCAAGCTGTTCGTGAGCGGATCGCGGCTTGGCTCGATAAAAGCTCGTTTGAGTTCATTCGGTTACTAATCAAGCCAAGCCCAAGCCTAGAGTTTAGGCTCGTTTAATAAACGATCCAAGCTCAAGCAGACCAAATCTCGGCTCGTTTGGGCTCACAAACATGCTTATTTAGGGCTTGTGAGCAAAGCTCCTGAACAAGCTAGATAGGCTCATAAAGGGATTCTGAATATGCTTATAAATGGCTTAAATAAGCCTAACATATAGCCTAGTATGAAGTTTAGGCTCGTGAACAAGCTCGATAAGGGACTGTTCAATCACTAATTGAGCATAGCCTAGTCTGAAGTTTAGGCTCGAGCCAACAAAAGATTGGTTTAGGCTCGTTTAATAAACGAGTCAAGCTCAAGCAGACCAAATCTAGACTTGTTTGGGCTCGCAAACATGCCTGTTTAGGGCTTGTGAGCAAAGCTCGTGAACAAGCTGGATAGGTTCAAAAAATTCTCTTGAAAAGCTCATAAATGGCTTGAATAAATTGGTCAGTCGGAGCATAAATTGTTAAAATATCCAATTAGAACTTGCTCGCAAGTCTGAAATATATAAAAAAAAGCCAAGTACGAATTAACGGATACCGATCCGATGACGATCCGATTGAATCCAAACCAATTTCGAATCTGAAACAAGCTAACTTATGATTTTTCGACGCTTAGACTCTAAATTGGTCAGTCGGAGGGTAAATTGTTAAAATTTCCAATTAGAACTTGCTCGCAAGTTCGAAATACAAAAAAAATCCAAATACGAATTATCGGATGACGATCCGATCGAATCCAAACCAATTTCAAATCCGAAACACGCTAAATTATGATTTTTCAACACTTAGACTCTAAATTGGTCAGTCGGAGGGTAAATTGTTAAAATATCCAATTAGAACTTGCTCACAAGTCCGAAATACAAAAAAA
Organism: Chamaelirium japonicum; assembly: GCA_947650365.1. Lineage (NCBI taxonomy): Eukaryota > Viridiplantae > Streptophyta > Magnoliopsida > Liliales > Melanthiaceae > Chamaelirium > Chamaelirium japonicum. Next base: position 45,992,738 of record OX393556.1, on the reverse strand, counting down.
AGCCAAGTACAAATTATCGAATGCCGATCCGATGCTGATCCGATCGAATCCAAACCAATTTCAAATCCGAAACACGCTAACTTATGGTTTTTCAACGCTTAGACTCTAAATTGGTCAGTCGGAGGGTAAATTATTAAAATATCCAATTAGAAATTGCTCGCAAGTCCGAAATAAGAAAAAAAAATCCAAGTATGAATTATCAAATGACGATCCGATCGAATCCAAACCAATTTCAAATCCGAAACATGCTAACTTATGATTTTTCAACGCTTAGACTCTAAATTAGTCAGTCAGAGGGTAAATTATTAAAATATCAAATTTGAACTTGCTCACAAGTCCGAAATATAAAAAAAAAAGCTACATACGAATTATCGGATGCCGATCCGATCGAATCCAAACCAATTTCAAATCTGAAACATGCTAACTTATGATTTTTCAACGCTTAGACTCTAAATTGGTCAGTCGGAGGGTAAATTGTTAAAATATCCAATTAGAACTTGCTCGCAAGTCCGAAATATAAAAAAAATCCAAGTACGAATTATCGGATGCCGATCCGATCGAATCCAAACCAATTTCAAATCCGAAACATGCTAACTTATGATTTTTCAACGCTTAGACTCTAAATTGGTCAGTTGGAGGGTAAATTGTAAAAATATCCAATTAGAACTTACTCGTAAGTCCAAAATATGAAAAAAAAAGCCAAGTACGAATTATTGGATGCCGATCCGGTGATGATTCAATCAAATCCAAACCAATTTCAAATATGAAACACGCTAACTTATGATTTTTCAACGCTTAGACTATAGATTGGTCAGTCGGATGGTAAATTGTTAAAATAACCAATTAGAACTTGCTCGCAAGTCCGAAATAAAAAAAAAATCCAAGTATAAATTATCGGATGCCGATCCGATGATGATCCGATCGAATCCAAACCAATTTCAAATCCAAAACACGCTAACTTATGATTTTTCAATGCTTAGACTCTAAATTGGTCAATCGGAGGATAAATTATTAAAATATCCAATTAAAACTTGATCGTAAGTCCGAAATAAGAAAAGAAATCCAAGTACGAATTATCGGATGCCGATCCAATGACAATCCGATCGAATCCAAACCAATTTCAAATCCGAAACACGCTAACTTATGGTTTTTCAACTAATAGACTCTAAATTGGTCAGTCAGAGGGTAAATTGTTAAAATATCCAATTAGAACTTGTTCGCAAGTCCGAAATATGAAAAAAAAGCCAAGTACGAATTATCGGATTCCGATCCGATCGAATCCAAACCAATTTCAAATCCGAAACATACTAATTTATGACTTTTCAATGCTTAGACTCTAAATTGGTCAGTCGAAGGGTAAATTGTTAAAATATCTAATTAGAACTTGCTTGCAAGTCCGAAATACGAAAAAAAATCCAAGTACAAATTATCAGATGCTGATCCGATCGAATCCAAACCAATTTCAAATCTGAAACACGCTAACTTATGATTTTTCAACGCTTAGACTATAAATTGGTCAGTCGGAGGCTAAATTGTTAAAATATCCAATTAGAACTTGCTCGCAAGTTCGAAATATGAAAAAAAACCAGGTACAAATTATTGGATGTCGATCCGATGATGATCCGATCGAATCCAAACCAATTTTAAATCTGAAACACGCTAACTTATGATTTTTTAACGCTTAGACTCTAAATTGGACAGTCGGAGGGTAAATTGTTAAAGTATCCAATTAGAACTTACTTGCAAGTCCGAAATATGAAAAAAAATCCAAGTACAAATTATCGGATGCCGATTCGTTGACGATCCGATCGAATCCAAACCAATTTCAAATCTGAAACACGCTAACTTATGATTTTTCAACGCTTAGACTCTAAATTGGTCAGTCGGGGGGTAAATTATTAAAATATCTAATTAAAACTTGCTCGCAAGTCCGAAATAAGAAAAAAAGCAAAGTATGAATTATCGAATGCCGATCCGATCAAATCCAAACTAATTTCAAATCTGAAACATGCTAACTTATGATTTTTCAACACTTATACTCTAAATTGGTCAGTCGGAGGGTAAATTGTTATAATATTCAATTAGAACTTGCTCGCAAGTCCGAAATATGAAAAAAATCCAAATATAAATTATCGAATGCCGATCCAATAACGATCCGATCTAATCCAAACCAATTTCAAATCCGAAACACGTTAACTTATGATTTTTCAACGCTTAGACTCTAAATTGATCAATCAGAGGGTAAATTATTAAAATATCCAATTAGAACTTGTTTGTAAGTCCGAAATATGAAAAAAATCTAAGTACGAATTATCGAATGCCGATCCGATAACGATCCGATCGAATCCAAAACAATTTCAAATCCGAAAAACGGTAACTTATGATTTTTCAACGCTTAGACTCTAAATTGGTCAGTCAGAGGGTAAATTATTAAAATATCCAATTAGAACTTGCTCGCAAGTCTGAAATATAAAAAAAATCTTAGTACGAATTATCGAATACTGATTTGATGATGATCCGATCGAATCCAAACCAATTTCAAATCTGAAACACACTAACTTATGATTTTTCAACGCTTAGACTCTAAATTGGTCAATCGGAGGGTAAATTATTAAAATATCAAATTAGAACTTGCTCGTAAGTCCGAAATACGAAAAAAGCCAAGTGCGAATTATCGGATGACGATCCGATCGTATCCAAACCAATTTCAAATCTGAAACACCCTAACTTATGATTTTTCAACGTTTAAACTCTTAATTGGTCAGTCGGAGGGTAAATTATTAAAATATCCAATTAGAACTTGCTTGTAAGTCCGAAATATGAAAAAAAGCCAAGTACAAATTATCGGATGCTGATCCGATGATTATCCAATCGAATCCAAACCAATTTCAAATCCAAAACACATTAACTTATGATTTTTCAACGTTTAGACTCTCAATTATAAATATAAACTATTTTTTTAACAAATACATGTTAATTGCAGGATGTGCAGCATCAAGGGATGAGAGCACCAGCGTTGGTGCCGGGTGGCGTCGGGTGGTTGAGCTAGGGCATGCAGCTTTCCTCAGCTTTGGATTGTGTAAAAATAATTTTATAATAAATATGTGGTAATTTTTTAGTCTTGTCTATAATTGTCTGGTATTGTGGTAATCTTTTGTAAGTTGTGGTAATATTTGATAAATTATGGTAATATTTGATAAATTACGGTAATATTTGATTTACTCAATTATGGTAATATTTGAATATATTGTGGTATTGTTGTAAATCACAGGAATTAAATAGCATTATTCTAGTAAATTTTTTTAAAAAAATTATGTTTTTTTACCGACGGATACTATAAATTCCATCGGTAATAATATATTTTATTTTTTTTAATTATATATATTGCCGACGGAAAAGACTGTTCCGTCGGTAATATACAACTTATTATCGACGGTAATACCTTTATCCGTCAGTAATAAGCTTATATATTGCCGACAGAAGGTAATGGTCCATCAGCAATAATCTATTATATTTTTAATTAAATATTCATATATTACCGACGGACACAAATTATCTGTCGTTATTAAACGGATATTTTGTGTCCGTCGCCGATTTTTCCCGACGCCTTTTTTTTCGACAGACTACCGACAAAAATTGGTTCCGTCGCAAAAATTCTTTACCAACGGAAAAGTGATCATTTTACCGATGGATATATTCCATCGATAAAAAATGATTTTTTTGTAGTGGTCAATGGCTACTCCACCGACAAGGTCATTGCAACGTCAGCATGTGGCCACCAATATCTTCTAGATGGAGTTTAGGATTCAAAGCGAGAAGAAGAAGAGGAGAAAGGAGGCTGGGTAGGCGTTGGAAAGGGGCGGCGGAGCGGAGGCGGAGGAGGAGGGGGGCATCGGAGTGGGAGCAGCTGAGGGGGAAGGTTTGGTTGGTTGAAAATTAGAGATGGGGATAGTTTAGGGATTGGGAGAAAAAAAAGGGGTAATTAGTAATCAATCCCTGGCAGAACAAATGTCTAAGACGCATGACAACTAGACATTTCGTTTAATGAAAAGTCCCTGATTTTTACAGAAACCCAAAATTGCCCACATGCCTCTCCTTCTCCTTCTTTCTCGAGCACGTGGAGGTGGCTGTTAGGATTGATGTGTTCTAAGCTTGTAAAACTTTATGCTTTGGTCTAATAAATAAAGATTGATAGCTGTTATATAAGATGCATATAGGTGCGTAACATAGTTACGTGTTCTTTTCAGAACAAAGAGCCATGGTTATTTGGTAGTCCACTGAGTTGAAGATTGAGTGGATTGGCCCCATATAATCAAAATCAGTTTGCAGCAATGATCAGGTTGGTCGCCTCATCATGATTAGCTGTTGGGGATAATAGTTCATGGGAAGTCTTCACCATGGTCATCACCAGGCACAGGGTCTGTGGCTGAACGGAACTAACAAGATGTACAGATCAGTGAGCAGACATTGGTACACTGAGCCATGTTTTTGCTTAGGTTAAAATGGTCCTAAACCCTGAGAAACCACGTCTGATGGACTAACCAGTTGCGTGGTGTTTTGGCGCACCAAAGTGTAAGGATCCGTATGCAGTGATCCAAAACCACGGTATACTGGGTTACCCGGCTGGCGTTGCATTAGCGTGTTACTCCTGCAGGCCATCCACACCCCTAAAGGGAGATGCGTTTCTTGGTATGACTTACACTGTACCAAACCCAGGCCTGGTGGTCATAAGTTTGACTGTTGACCGGGTTCGATTACTCGACAAGATAATCAAAGGTACGATGTATAAGTCAACCTAAAAGGAACTAAGTTATATGATCATTCGAGTCTGACGGTAGTCTCCATCGCATGAAGTGAATCATGGCATCAAGTGGAGGGACAACGGGTTTACCACTACTAAGCGGAGAGCAGGGGTATGATGGAGAACATAGTAAGTCTGGATGAATTAGAGTGCATCCTGCGTCGCACTCTGGGTGGCCACACAGGTTAACTCGAGCTCAGAGGATTGATGGTACACTCGGGTAGTGTGTAGATCGAGCTTGAGTTGGAAGCCATGAACCCCGGTCCCTGATGGTTCCAGCTTATCAACATTATGTACGGTTCTTGAACCATCTCCTCGGAACACCATAAGCAGTAAGAGGAAGAAAGAACTCTACGCTCCGTGTGTGCTTGGCACTAGAGCACGGTAGATGCATAACTACATGCGAGTACTAAGGGGTAAGCCCGAGACTAGTACAGAGGCGCAGGTAGTAATCCCTAACCATAAGTGAACTTCGCTGCATAGGTGCGATGCACCGGGGTATGTTGCGAGTTGACTAGTTAACTTTGCTAGAGGCACCCTTCGGTGGCCTCAGTTAATTGTAAGGTAACTAGTAAAGATCACTTAAGTAGTGGCCACTAGGTCTCACACACTAGAAATGGTCAAATTGAGGCGTCAGGGCATTTTGGTAAAAACTCACTCTGCCGGACCTCACTTGTGGCCGACCCTAGCAGTGAGAGACCATGCTAGGGTTGGCCCTATATTGTGAGGATGAGAATCCCCCATCAATAGGGCCGGCCATAGGGATAGGGATAGGGCTTTGAATTGGTCAAAACAAGTCCTAAAAGTGGAAAAACGGATAAATATAAGGAGAGATAAAAGGGTGATTTCGGGGAGATAATTGTGGGATGTTCTTATCCCCTTGGATCATTATCCAAGGGGGTAGGCCGGCCCTATATAGGGAGCCTTATGGGGCCGGCCATGATATTGCAAAAAATCGAACCCCCCCTCTCTCTCATCTTCCTAGATCTCTCCCTAATCTATCTACTTTCCCGCTTGCAACTTCGTCTTCCTCGCGTGGAGTTTCGCAGAAGGAGAAGGGTCATTCTTCGGAGGCACTCGGAGATCCGAGAGCGACGTTCAGTGCATCGTGTGAGATCGGATGAACAAGAAGGCATTATCTCCATTCATACCATTGGCTTCTTCGTGAACGATCTTCCGTCTCCATCAACAAAGAAGACAATTCTCCGCGGTTAAAAGATCCGCACGAAGGTATGAATAATCTAGCACGTAGATCTAGCAAGCTTTATGATTTGCATGCATACTAGATAATCATTACACTAGATTGCCGTTAGGGTGTTCGATTCACGTGCATACTCATGCACACATATGTAGATTAGTTTTAATAAAAGTTTAAATCATATAACGTGCATCATGAACGGTCTTTCGACCGCCAAATCGTTTCCGTTGCAAGCCTTTACCATGGGATTATTCTCAATAATTGGTATCAGAGCCGCATTAGTGGTGTGCGTTTTATGATTTTTCATGAAACCATTATGTGTGCGCATGATGAACGCGTGATATCATCGGGGTTCTTATGCTTAGATCATGCATATGTATATATTGTGCTTGTTCTATGAATCGTTCTTGTAGGGTGCCGCTATAAAATCTAGATCTATATATTGTGCTTGCTACCGGGGGTCAGATCCTGAGTTAGCCATTGTCTGGATTTGCTCTCTATGTATATGGATATGTATAAGAGCCGTAGATTGGGCGAGAGATGGGGGTTGACCATTCTCAGTTCCCATGGCCTTTTTTCTAGGCGTGTTTTCTTTTCTTTCTAGAAAATTATATACGAGCGAGTACTTGCTCAAAGCGTACTAGACTTTTTTCGGTTACAGATCAAGAAGAAAGATGTGCCAAAGAAATCCACCATCGGGAGCGTAAGTGGAACCCTGGAGGACGAAAACGATCCAGCAAAGTGTTCGCAAGTGCGACGGAGGAGCCGGACCGAGGGACCTTGTGAAGAAAGCTAGAGGCATGTGCTGTGCTAATTAGGTTCAGGGGTCAGACCCTGAACTTAATTCAGTTTTATGGTTGCTTTCTTTATTAGTTCTTTATGTTTCATATCGAACCCCGACGAGATAATATTATTATTATCAGTTTTTAGAGGGATGCCTTTCCCCTCCGGTCCAAGCGACTGTATGAGGATAGGATCCCGCTAGATGATGCTTATTATTTAGTTGACTTTTGATGTTAGTGAGATCCCATCACATATGGTTATGTCACCATTAGGTCAACACCCGACTAGTCGGGTGTGCCTATTTGGCCAGCATCGAAACCTAAGATGAGATGGAGATCCATTGAACATCAATTATCAAATTTATAAGAGAGGCGCCTTGACTAGTAGGAGTCCTTTCCAGTGTGTTTGACTTTAAGCTAGGCTCCAGGGTATTAGCGTGATTGCCAAGTTTGTAGAGCATCGATGCTCTCGGAATATGTAATGTGACCCTTGAATGGAGAAATCCACTTAAGACAGGGACTATGATATTCCGAGAATGATTAATGCTAGGCAAAAAGCTTGAAGCGCTGGTGGGAGCATGTTGTGACCAGGGTCTAGTATATAGGAGGTCACTACCTTTGCATTGATATAAAATCATACTCACAAAATAACCCTCAAATTTAATAAGGGATGTAAGAGAGGACTTTTAGAGATCCTCTGGCCTCCACGGCTAATCACTTCGTGCTCGGGTGGGAAGGCATAACTCAACAACCCCCTCGGTTGAGAGCTGTGTTTTTCTATGCCAAGCTACTTAGTGATCTCCCTCGGGATATGGCGGTTACGGTGCCAAGTGTTCAGGCTTTACTCACCCTCGTGGGGGCCGTTAGAACTCCCGTGCCATAATTGCCTAGGCTCGTGGGTAAGCATCCTAAGTACACGTGAGGTATTCGTTGCGAAGACAACGGTAATCACGTGGTACTGGCCAAAAGATAACCATGGTTCATCAAAGCCCTTAGTTGGTAAATTTGGATAGGGTCAAGGAAAAGACCCGTGTAAGCGGAAGACCTGCACACTGCCCCCTCGGACAGGTATAGCCGATTTCGAGATCTTACATACATGGTTAATTAATCCATAGAGATGGCTTCGCTTGAGGGTAGCGCTGACATATAGATATAATTATCTTGTTTTAAAAAATCATAAAATAAGTTTTCATGCATTCTCACTATTCAATATTTTATTTTCAGATGACCAAGTTAGACCCCCTGTCCACTATCCTAAATGACCACAAACTTACCGATCCCAACTATGAGGACTGGAAGTGCAACTTGTACCTGGTCTTAAGGATTGGTAAACATATGACAGCCCTGAATGACCCTGAGCCAGATTTACCAGAACTCGATGCCATAGAGGCACAGTTAAAGGCGTTCACTGACTGGAAGGAATCTAATAAAATATGTAAATGCTATATTATAGCATCCTTGCAAACAACTCTGTAGAAGCAGGTCAAGGAGATGCCCGACGCTTCTGACATGATGTTGTATCTGAAGAAAATATTTGAAGGTCACAATCATGCTACGCGATACCTTACCATCAAGAAACTCGTCGGCACTAAGATGTCTAATGGGACGCTAGTTCAAGAACACATGATGAAAATATTTGGGTTCCAGAATGAACTAGCAACTATGGACATTATGCTAGAAGGCGAGGTGATGACAGACATCTTTCTCTCATCACTGTCTGGAGCCTTTGAAGGATTTGTCACCAACTTTAATTTGAACAAGTTGGCTATGACAAATGCAGAGCTTCTGGGAGCTCTCCAGGCAGCTAAGGATGGCTTCAAGCAGAAGGGCGAAGGACTTCACGTGCAACGCAGATCCTTCAAGAAGTCTGGTAAACCTCAGGGCAAGAAACATAAGAAGAAACCTATGTCAGCGCCTGTGGGGGACTCTGCTGGGGCCTCTGGGTCTGGCGAATCAAAGAAACTGGGCACAAAGTATTTTCGGTGTGGCCAGAAGGTAATCTACAACTCCTAGTTGTTGAATCATTTCTTTTGAGTAATAATTTTTTTTCTAGTTGGATTGTGGATTCAGGATCCACTAACCATGCCTTAACTCTCTTAAGGGGTTTCGGGAAAGCAGAAGGTTGGTTGATGGAGAGGTGACCTTAAGCATGGGAACTGAAGCCATGGCTACTGCTGAAGCTATTGGAGATGTTAATCTTAGTTTTTCGAATAATAAGACTTTGACTCTTAGAGATGTTTTTTATGTATCGTCCTTGAGACGTAATTTGATTTCTGTTTCTTCTTTAGTTAATAAAGGTTATTCAGTTTTTTTTATACTTCTGGTGTATCATTTAAGCTAAATGGAACTTTTATAATAAGAGAAATGGTTCAGAATAATCTCTATGTTGGCAGTCCTAAATTTGAAAATGATAACATAATAACTTCAGCATTTAATGTTAATTCATCTAAACGTAAGAAACCTTCGGAGAATTTAACCCAATTATGGCACTTACGACTTGGGCATATTGGCTTAGACAGGATCCATAGGATGGTGAAGGTCGGGCTTCTGGAAACAGATCCTACGGAGATCCTTCCCACCTGTGAATCCTGCCTGGAAGGCAAGATAACCAAGAGAGCCTTTAAAGGAAAAGGAGTAAGAGCTACTGAGGTATTGGAGTTAATCCATTCAGATACATGTGGACCCATAAGCATCAAGGTGATAGGTGGTCATGAGTATTTCATCACTTTTATTGATGATTACTCAAGATATGGTTACATTTACCTGATGCATCGGAAGTCGAAATCCTTTGACATATTCAAAGAGTTCAGGGCTGAAGTAAAAAAGTAGATAGATAAATGTATAAAAACCCTTCGATCTAATCGATGATGTGAGTACCTATCTGACGAGTTCCTTGGGTATTTGGTGGAGCATGGGATAACATCTCAGCTAACTGCTCCAGGTACCCCACAACATAATGAAATTTTTGAGAGAAGGAATCGAACCTTGTTGGACATGGTTCGCAGCATGATGAGTTATGCCTGTTTACCAACGACCTTTTAGAGATATGCCCTTCAGACAGCAGCATATGTTCTGAACCACATTCCGTCTAAATCAGTGTCTCAGACCCCTAGAGAACTGTGGTCAAGTCAAAAACCAACACTACAGTATTTCAGAATATGGGGATGTCCTGCACATGTGCAGATAGACAAGAGAAAAAAGATGGAGCCAAAGTCCAAAGCATGTTTGTTTGTAGGGTATCCCAAAGAGACTAAAGTGGACTATTTTATGATCCTGAGGAAAAAAATGTAATCGTTTCAACGAATGCCTATTTTCTATAACGAGATTATGTTATGGACCACAAGCCTACTAGTAAGGTAGTTCTGGATAAACTGCTAGGTACTAGATCAGAGAGCACATCCGAAAGCATTGTGGAAGCTGACATCACAGACATTAATATACCAGATACTATAGAACCTATTCATCCTGTAACACTACCACCACCTCGTCGCAGTGGGAGAAGCATCAGAGCTCCTGACAGATACTATGGAGAAACCATATTAGTTGATCTAGAAGGTCAGGAGGATGACCCACTGAGCTACGATGAGGCAGTGGGAGCTTCTGACGGCTCTGACTGGCAAAAAGCTATGGAGGCAGAAATTGCATCAATGTCCCAAACGCTGTCTGAACTCTTGTTACACCATCATCCAATATTAAACCTATTGGGTGTAAGTGGGTGTATAAAAAGAAGAGAGGATCCGATGGTACTATTGAGACTTATAAAGCTAGATTAGTTGCCAAGGGTTATACCCAGAGAGAAGGAATCGACTTTGACGAAACCTTCTCGCTGGTAGCTATAATAAAGTCTATTCGGATCCTCCTATCCATTGCAGTCCATTATAACTGGACGATCTGGCAAATGGATGTCAAGACAGCATTCCTCAATGGAAATTTGGAAGAAGATATTTATCTGATGCAGCCACCAGGTTTTGAGTCAGAGGGTCAGGAGCATCTAGTTTGTAAGTTTGCAGAAGTCCATTTATGGACTAAAGCAAGCATCTAGAAGTTGGAACATTTGTTTTGATCAGGCAATCCAGTCATATAGATTTACTCAAAACGAGGATGAACCATGTGTATACAAGAGGAGTGATAAGACTACAGTGGTATATTTGATACTTTACGTAGATGCTATTATGTTCATTGGGAATGATGTTGGAACATTGTCAACGGTAAAGGTCTGGTTGTCAACACAGTTCGATATGAATGACCTAGGTGAAGCGAGTTATGTTTTGGGGATCAAGGTAACACGAGATCGCCAGAACATAATTCTCTCGCTGTCTAAGGATCAATGTCCTAAGACACCTGAGGAGAGAGCAGATATACAGAAGATACCTTATGCTTCTGCATTAGGTAGTCTAATGTATGATATGCATTGTACATGGCCAGATATCTGTTTCGCAGTAGGCATGATGGGTTGGTTTCAGTCGAATCCGGGTCTAGATCACTGGACAGCTGTGAAGTGCATACTCAAGTACCTTCATAGAACAAGGGACTATGAGTTGGTTTACACTACACAGGTCCTGACGCCGATTGGATACACAGATTCTGACTTTATGTCAGATTTGGAATCCAGAAAATCGACATCAGAATTTGTGTTTATGTTAGGAGGAGCAGCGGTTAGTTGGCAGAGTGTGAAGCAGAAATGTATCGCGAACTCTACCACAGAGGCTGAGTACGTTGCAGCGTGTGAGGCAACCAAAAAGGCGGTATGGCTCAAGAAATTCCTTACGGATTTGGGGTGCGTACCAGAGGCCCAGTTACCTATTGTGCTTTACTGCGACAATAGTGGGGCAGTAGCATAAGCAAATGAGCCAAGACATCACCAAAAGGGGAAGCACATCGAGCGCAAATTTCACTTGATTCGGTAGTTTCAAAAGGAAGGGCGAGTAGCGGTGACACAGATTGCATCTATAGATAATGTTGCTGATCCTTTCACCAACGCAATAACTATCAAGGCATTCGAGCAACATGTGGATGCGATGGGAGTCAAAACCATTTTGCTTCGCTAGACCAAGTGGGAGATTATTAGGATTGATGTATTCTAAGCTTGTAAAACTTTATGCTTTGGTCTAATAAATAAAGATTGATAGTTATTATATGAGATGCATATAGGCGCGTAACATAGTTACATGTTCTTTTCAGAACAAGAGCCATGGTTATTTGGTAGTCCACTGAGTTGAAGACTGAGTGGATTGGTCCCATATAATCTAAATCAGTTCGCAGCTATGATTAGGTTGGTCGCCTCATCATGATAAACTGTTGGGGATGACAGTTTATAGGAAGTCTTCACCATGGTCATCACCAGGCACAGTGTCTGTGGCTAAACGAAACTAACACGGTGTACAGATCAGTGAGCAAACACTAGTACACTAAGTCGTGTTTCTGCTTTGGGTAAAATGGTCCTAAACCCTAAGGAACCACGTCTGATGGACTAACCAGTTGCGTGATACTTTGGCGCACCAATGTGTGAGGATCCATATGCAGTGATCCAAAACCACGATGTACTGGGTTACCTGGCTGGCGTTGCATTAGCGTGTCACTCCTGCAGGCCATCCACACCTCTGAAGGGAGGTATGTTCCTTGGTGTGACGTACACTGTACCAAACCCAGGCCTGGTGGTCATCAGTTTGACTGTTGACCGGGTTCGATTACTCGACGGGGTAATCAGAGGTACGATGTATAAGTCAACCTGGAAGGAACCAAGTCATATGATCATTCAAGTCTGACGGTAGTCTCCACCGTTCGAAGTGAATCATGGCATCAAATAGAGGGACAACGGTTTTCCACTACTAAGTAGAGAGCAGGGGTATGATAGAGAACATAGTAAGTCCGGGTGAATTGGAGTGCAGCCTACGTCGCACTCTGGGTGGCCATGTAGGTTAACTCGATCTCAGAGGATCGATGGTACACTCGGGTAGTGTGTCAATCGAGCTTGAGTTGGAAGCCATGAACCCCGGTCCTTGATGGTTCCAGCTTATCAACATTATGTACGGTTCTTGAACCATCTCCTCGGAACACCATAAGCAGTAAGAGGAAGAAAAAAGTCTACGCTCCGTGTGTGCTTGGCACTAGAGCATGGTAGATGCGTAACTACATGCGAGTACTAAAGGGTAAGCCCGAGACTAGTACAAAGGCGCAGGTAGTAATCCCTAGCCATAAGTGAACTTCGCTGCATAGGTGCGATGCACCGGGGTATGTTGCGAGTTGACTAGTTGATTTTGCTAGAGGCACCCTTCGGTGGCCTCAGTTAATAGTAAGGTAATTAGTAAAGATCACTTAAGTAGTGGCCGCTAGGTCTCGCACACTAGAAATTATCAAATTGAGGCGTCAGGGCATTTTGGTAAAAGCTCACTCTGCCAGACCTCACTTGTGGCTGACCCTAGCAGTGAGAGACCATGCTAGGGCCGGCCCTATATTGTGAGGATGAGAATCCTCCATCAATAGGGCCGGCCATAGGGATAGGGATATGGTTTTGAATTGGTCAAAACAAGCCCTAAAAGTTGGAAAACGGATAAATACAAGGAGAGATAAAAGGGTGATTTTGGGGAGATAATTGTGGGATGTTCTTATCCCCTTGGATCATTATCCAAGGGGGTAGGCCGGCCCTATATAGGGAGCCTTATGGAGCCGGCCATGAGGTTGCAAAAAAACCAAACCCCCCTCTCTCTCATCTCCCTAGATCTCTCCCTAATCTTTCTACTTCCCCGCTTGCAACTTCGTCTTCCTCGGGTGGAGTTTCGCAGAAGGAGAAGGGTCGTTCTTCGGAGGCACTCAGAGATCTGAGAGTGACGTTCCGTGCATCGTGTGAGATCGGCTGAACAAGAAGGCATCATCTCCATTCATACCATCGGTTTCTTCGCGAACGATCTTCCGTCTCCATCGACAAAGAAAACAATTCTTCGCGGTTAAAAGATCCGCACGAAGGTATGAATAATCTAACATGTAGATCTAGCGAGCTTTATGATTTGCATGCATGCTAGATAATCATTACGCTAGATTACCGTTAGGGTGTTCGATTCACGTGCATACTCATGCACACATATGTAGATTAGTTTCAATGAAAGTTTAAATCGTGTAACGTGCACCATGAACGATCTTTCGACCGCCAAATCGTTTCCGCTGCGAGCCTCTACCATGGGATTATTCCCAACAGTCGCTGCAGTCAACGGTGGCCGGAGATCAGGCAGGTGGGGTGCAGCAGGTGTTCAGGCTGCCGGAGATCGGGGAGGCAGCTAGAGGCAGCGGGGCTCTGGCCGGTGCATCGCACGCCAACTTGACGGCAGCCACCACCAACCGGTACATCGCACCCCAGCTAGGGCTGTTAATAGGCCAGGTTGGGGTCGAGCCACCCCATGCCCAGGCTTGGCCCAAACTTATGAGTGTGTGCCCATACTCGTCCGGGTCCAAATTAAAATTTTTGGGCTTGGCCCAAACCCGACCTGAAATCTTTTTACAAAGCCTAGTCCAAACCCGGCCCAAGTTAAGCCCATATTTCTAGCACAAAATATACCTAAATCTTTTTTTTCTTCTCTTGATTACACAATAAAAATAGAAAATAGCATTGATTATGATATACATTAAAATGATATATGTAAAATAATGCTCCTATAGTCCGAGGCATTGATATTTGTAAGGTGGATCTTTTAAAACTATATATTCATTGTATATTTAAATAAAAAATAAAAATATTTTGGGCTTCGGTTCGGGCATAGGATTAGGATTAGCGGTTGTCTATACCCGACCCATAACACAGTCGGGCTTGAATGTTCAAGCCCAGCCCGGCCCAAAGCCCATGCTAACTCTGTCTAAACTAAGCCCAATTGGCCTCGGGCTGGCTCGAGCCCATTAATAGCCCTAACCCCAGCCCAACTACAGCCACCGTCAGTGAGGAGGGTGCAGGTGGGGCTCCGGGAGTGCATCGCACCCCAACCTAACGACCGCCACCACTGACCAATGCATCTCACCCCAACCCAATGGCGGCCACCGCTGGTGCGAAGGTGGGGCTCCGATCGGTCCATCGCAACCCAGCCCAATGACAGCCACCGTCGACCGATTCATTCACATCTCAGTCCGACAACAACCACCGTCGATGAAGAGAGAGGATGTGTGAAAAGATGGTGGGGCTCCAGCGGAAGCGAGAAAAATCTGACATCGGATGTGACAACCAATGATATCATTTTAAAATTGTGAATTGATGTTGAGGATATTTTCGTCCCTATTAATTTATAGGCGACTTCACCTAAAACTGACATTTTGTTAGAGACCGCTCACCAACTCCCCCTCCCCCTCCCACCACGGCACCACCCCCCAAAAAAAAACTTAAAACTGAGTGCCAAACCATGGGTGGATATAAGGAGTCCCTCCTATTTTAGGGTACACGTACGTCAATCTGACGCACTGATCCTTATCCCGTCACGCTTTGCTTCCCCCTCCCTCCCTCTCTCTCTCTCTCTCTCTCTCTCTCTCTCTCTCTCTCTATAAAGCGAGTCCCACCCACCGTCCCACCGTAGTGGTAGCCGGCAGATATTTCCCGTCTTGAGAGCGAGAGAGAGATGAGTGGGAGCAGCATGGCGTCGGTCGAGCAGGTTGTGGCCCACGCGGGGAAGGGTCAGGCGCAGCCGCACGGCGGCAAGGAGAGGTCGGGCTACATCGTCCCGGCGCCGCTGCAAAGCCGGAGGATCGCCGGAGCGGAGTCGGTGCCGGAGTGGAAGCTCAACTGCCTCTGCACCGAGTACGGCCTCCCGCCGACCGTGCGAGGGCACCTGCCCATGGGCGGCTGCTTCTAAGAAGAAAACAGCGTCGGTCGGCCGGTCTCTTAACTAATCGAGTATATTATATGAATTTGCCTATCTCTCTCTCTCTCTCTCTCTCTCTCTCTCTCTCTCTCTCTCTCTCTCCGAGAACAAGCCCTCATCACCAAGAGAAAATATGGTACCTCTCTCTCTCTCTCTCTCTCTCTCTCTCTCTCTCTCTGTTGTGTGCTAAGTCTTTTATTTTGTACATAATTATGTATACTTTTAGCCTAAGTAATTATAAGGCTTCAATTGGTATTTCATCAACAATTCTATTCTTGCATGCCACATCGATCGATCTAGTAGCTAGCCAGGTGGGTTTTTTTTCTTTGACTTAATTTTAAGCAAAATCATCTGAAATTCAGTAAAGAATATAATTTGAATTTTACCAAAATCAAACGGGATTGATGGTGACTATTGAAGCCTTGAAGATTTCTAAGAGTGAGATCCGCTGAATGAAGGATAGTTTGGATTTGATTCACAGATTTGATTAACACGCTCCATCAAGCTTAGGGAGCTTCCGAAGTAGAGGTCAGAAGCGTGGAGCTGGAGTGACCTCGTAAAGAAGTCAAAGAGCCGGCCTCTTATCGAGGAGACATAAGGGAGAGAGATAGTCTGAGTTTCATACTGCTCGTAGGAGAGTAGCAATCGAGCTCAGTGTGTTTCGTTCTCTCGTGGCAAAACAAGATGCTAGCAATCTGAATGACACTTTGGTTATCTAAGTGAAGAACTGTAGGCTAAAAAATCTCAACTTCTAGATCCCCAAGAAAACAAAGCTATATCTCGGTGCTGAAAAAAGAAACAATCACATGCTTTTTGCTACGTCACGAGATGAGTCTCCAATAAACATGCAGTATTCAGTAGTTAAACGGCATCTCAGTCCAGAGACGGAACCAAGGAGGCTGAGGGAGGCCGTGCCCCTCCCCCCAAAATAAATAAATAAATAAAAATTAAAAAAATCCCTAGAATACCCTTTTAAGGTTTTGAAAAAAAAAAAAAAAATCTCTATAAGTGGCCCCTCCATATAATTTAAAACTTTGGAGTTTCAGGGTCCGCCATTGGTTCAGTCAGCATCAGAGTAGGCATATAGGACGAGGTGAGGATGAGGACATCAAGAGCGACCGAGTAATGATGCCTTGAAGATATCAAAGAATCCCAGTAGAGAAACATAATTAGCAGAGAGAGGAGCCTCAACAAATTAGTTGACGATACTGATTGCTTAAGCAATGGTAGACCTAGTGATACCATGTCATTAATAGCCCTAGAGGAGAGAGAGAGAGAGAGAGAGAGAGAGAGAGAGAGAGAGAGAGAGAGAGAGAGAGAGAGAGAAGGCTAGGGTTTTGGGGGCGAAGGAATATCTTCTCCTTAGGGTAAGTGACCAACATATATACAAGAAACCGGATCGAAATCTCATATATATTGAAATGATATATAACCTAATATATACAAGTATCTCCTAACCCTGTGGTGCTGACAACTTCAACTCGTAATACGGGATGCATGATGGCCTAGATTATTTCTCATACATTATTGGGGTTGCATTGGAATTAGGTTTGGTAGCTCCAGGCTTTGGGGATAGTGAGGGAGCAATTAAAAATCAAAGCATCTGGAGGGAGCATCCATCCAAAAGCTTCCACCATCTGGGATGATAGATTTCAAATCTCTCTATCTAAATGATCTGGGATAATAGATTTCCAAACCTTTCTATCTAAATGATGATTCCACTCCCTTCATTAGATAAAGTCCTGGATCACCATCAGAAGATAACTTAGTGGATCAACCATTGGTAAGTAGTTTACCTTTACCATCAAGCGAGAAACTCCTTCTGATCAACTATCATTGGGAGATAAATAACCCTGAGAATGTGAAAAGAGAGATAAGACGCTCTTCCTCCTCGATCCTCTTCCACTTGCACCTCCTCCTCCACCCGTATCTCCTCCTCTCCCACCGGCACCTCCTCCTCCACATGCACCTCCTCCACCGGCACGTACTCCTCCTTCCCCACCTCCTCCATCAACACCTCCTCCTCCCCCACCTCCACCAACACCTCCTCCACTGGCACCTCCCCCACCTTACTGATGGTGGAGATGAGGAAGATAGAGGAGGAGGAGGTGATGGTTATGATTATTAACATCCATTTACTTTGTGATGTAACCTAGCTAGTTATGACATGAGTCATAATGTCTCATGACTGAAACTGAGATTCATTGAGAAAATAATGTTATTTCTTCCTCTTGTATAACTCATCTTTCAATTCGTACATGTTAATTAGATACCTTCACACCCCAAAACCTGGATCCTAAGGGGAGATCCACATAGAGTATATAAAGCGGGTGTTAGGTGCCCCCTTTACCGATGTGAGACTAACCAGTGGACTTCCTCTACACCCCTCAAGTGGAGCATGCGGAGCGAGGCACAATCGAAATGGGCCGCAGCCGGAGGGAGATGGTGAGCCAAACTATGAAACCATGAATTAGATATGTACCCTCACACTCCAAAACCCGGGTCGTAATGGGAGGTCCACAGAGGGTATATAAAGTGGGCGTTAGGTGCCCCCTTTACCGAAGTGCGACTAACCGGTGGACTTCCTCAATAGTACATAACAATTAACAAAACGTACATGCATACTAAAAAGAAGAAAGGCGATTCATTTAAGGGAGTGAAGGTGGCAGCCTTGAAGTTTTAGTGACTATTTGGTCAGTATTGTCAGCTATTTAGTATTAAATACTAACCAAGCCCATGGGAGGCTTGAACATTGATGAAGAATGACCATCGAGGGAGCCAAAAACCCTTCAGGTGATTAATTAACATGTCTCCTTACCGAACAATATCGATCAAACAGCTGAACATATGGATTATGAAGAAATAGTTCACCAGGTTCAATCAATAAGGTAAATGCTTTGCTACTGAGAGCAGCACAAAGTGAGAGCTACCGCTAATATTAAGGAACAAGAATTTGCAATATGTTGATCGAATAGGAAAATAAGTGAGAGTATATACCTTTGTGGCAAAAGTTATCAGTCAAATAGCAAGATTGAAACAACAGTCCCATCATTATGTCATGTCTAGTGTTTCTAAATATGTCAAGAAAGTTTTCTTACACCAAAAGAGTGATTTTCACATGTTAGAAAATTGATGAAGTTGAACTTGCAAGGAATAAAAATTAAGTTTTTTATTTTTGAGAATCCCTCCCTAAGAATGGGGGAGGGGGGACTAACAAGCTCATATATTGTACGCTATTAAGGAAAATATAGCATACAAACAATATCTAATAGGTACAACACCCAAGGGGGAACCCCATCCAACACGGGCTAACGCAAATAGCTAGCCCAAGAGTTCCAAACAAGAAAAGCAATAGATCCCAGGTTTCAAGACTTCGAAGCTCTTGATCTCTCCAATTCACAGATATGGGCTAGGAAGGATCCCGAACCTTTTCCCTTAAAAGAGACGCCGATAGCCGAAGCTATATCTAGAATGGAGTTGTCCTCCAGCAAGGAATAAAAAGTTAAATATCGATAAGCAATTCATTTGCATTTTCTCCAGATTCGCATTGTGAGCATGCTCTTTGCGCTAAGAGGGCCTAGGAATGGAAGGTGCTGGGCCAAAGGAATAGGAAGAGAGCACGGTAGAAGGGTAAGAAAGAATACACAAGGTGAGGGGAGAAAGGGGGAGGGGAGTTCCAAGTAAAAAAGAAAAAACGAAGAGGATTTCCGAGGAAGTAGCATAACAACATAAGATATGAGCATAACCACATATGTAGTGGTCTATGTTTAGAGTAGCAACATGAGCTAGAAAGATACTTGAGATCTCACGACCCAACAGGGTTACAAGCATAATGATGCAGTACTAGACTAGCTACAAAGCAGCGGAGGTTAAATTTTGGTTTTGTACGTGTCGGGTTTCGGTCCAAGTTTAAACCAAAATTTTGATCTAAATTGACCAAAATTTAAAATTTATAATTCTAGTTTTGAAATCAAAATTGATAAAATTACCGAAATTGATCGAAATGGACCAAAATGGGACTGAAATTTATAGTTCCAATTCCAGTTCCGAAAGTCGAAACCGAAATTGTTCAAAATTTGACCAAAATTGGATTTTGATCCTCATTCCGTTTCGGTTCTGGGTAAAACCGAAATATTTCATTAAAATTTTATAACTTCGACCGAAATTTGAGCCATGCTCAGAACTATGATATTATTCTAGTGTCCACAAAAGCGCATGATTTACATATACAAGTGGCAACCACCATGAAGCAAATTGTCAACAGAGGGATTCCATGAGAAAGAAAAGGTTGAGCGAAAGTTTAGGTCCAAGCTTGAAAACCGATAATATCAAGCGAGAAGGTGATGTTGAATTCGGTTTTTTTTTTTTTGAGAGGTAAAAAACGAATATATTACTGAAAATAAAGACAGATACAGGACTCGGCTTAACTCAGGATGAGTAAGCAGACTACTCAACCAAATAGGGTCTCAACAACAACAAACCTCTATCTCAACACACGGGGAGCAAGTAACCCCAGACAAGAAGAAGACACAACGCCAAGCATAAGCCTATCACAGACACGATGAAGCAGCGACTAGACATCACTAACTAGCCCCCCTGCTCCTCGTAACCCTATCAGACTGACCCTTAGGTGATGTTGAATTCGTACTAATCTAGAAGTTGGAGCGGTGCCTCTCTCTCTGGAAGGAGGACCACCTATTCATTGGAGGCCGGCTAACCCTGATCAACTCCGTTCTATCGGCCATCCCATCCTATTTCCTTTCCTTCTATTCCCTCCCAGTGTGGATCACTCGGCGGATTGACTCAATTAGGAGGCTATTTCTTTGGCGAGGCGCGACGAGGTCCTCGAGTTATTATCCTCTAC
Organism: Chamaelirium japonicum; assembly: GCA_947650365.1. Taxonomy (NCBI): domain Eukaryota; kingdom Viridiplantae; phylum Streptophyta; class Magnoliopsida; order Liliales; family Melanthiaceae; genus Chamaelirium; species Chamaelirium japonicum. Next base: position 45,972,259 of record OX393556.1, on the reverse strand, counting down.
TCGCTTGGGTGAACTCTTGCAAATCCAAGGAGTAGTGAGGCTTTAGAATTATCAATTTGAAGGACTATAACCAGTCTATGCTGGGGAAGTGGTGGTGGAGACTTGTAACATCCGTCCCAAACACACAAGATATTGTCCGCTTTGCCCATGCCCGCACGAGAACTTTCCAGGGTGGTCACCCATCCTAGTACTACTCTCGTCCGAGCACGCTTAACTACGGAGTTCTTACAAAATCCGTAGCGTCGCACGGTTTTAAAACGTGTCTTCTATGTTTGGGGGGGAAAATTATATAAGTAGCTCAGGATCTCCTTCTCTCCAGGCGATGTGGGGCTAACTCGTGAACTTGTACACCTCACCTCACCTCATCCATCTTGGCATCCCAGCCTTAGGAGTCTTGGCTCTTAGCTATTGGCCTATTGGATCTTGGTCGTCACAAGACTGCAGAATGGGCTAGGCGACATCTGGAAGGGGGTGGTTACAGCTAGATACTTCTGGCATTTCTCGCCTCTCCATTCCAGATCACGCATCTTTGGTACTCTTTCTATGTTCTAGTGTGGGGTCACCCGGGTAGTTTCCAATTATCACTACGGCTCTAGGCTCATCGTGGAGAATGGCTCGAAGATTCGCTTCTGGGAGAATATTTGGCTTGGTGAACTTCCTCTTCGAATCATGTTTTTCAATCTGTTCATGTTGGCTCTTCATAAGCTGGCTACCGTTCGGTCGCAAGTGACAGTGCGCGGCGGTATCACGGTTTGGCGACCACGCTTCGAAGAACCGTTTCCAATCGAGCATCTATAGGAACTTGGCAAACTCCTGGATGTCCTGAGCTGGGTCACCTGGACTGGGGAACCAAACATAGCGAGATGGAGGTGGACCTCTTCCAGTGATTTCTTGGTCCGGAGTCTATATGGCTTCCTCAAATTTGGAGGGGTTCTAAGCCTTCAGGTCAGAGCCATCTGGCATGCAAGATGCCCCCAGAAGACACGGATCTTCATACTACGGCTTTCAGGGACCGTATTCTGACGAAGACCAATCTCATGAAATGCAACCACCTAGGGGTGACGGATCCGTCCTGCACCCTTTGTGGGACGGCGGAGGAGATCACTGACCATCTTCTGTTGAGATACGATTTCTCCAGGCAAGTGTGGCGGCACTACCTTGACAAACTTAACCTGCACTTCTTGCCTAACTTTGTGGACGCTCTGTGGGGTACTTGGAGACGCAGGAAGTTCCGCGGCCCTGATGGCAAGGGTTGGGATGTGCTGGCCACCGGTGTTTGCTAGGCGATCTAGCTTGAACGTAACAGACGAAATTTCTACGGCAAGAGGGGTACGTTGGAGAGTGTCATCTCCCATACCAAATCACTAATTAATCTTTGGGCTTGTAATGATCTAGAGCCGGGATCGAAAGACTTTATTTTGGCGCTTGGTAACTAGGTTATCCCCCAGGCCCTCTCTTCCCTGTATTCTTCTTTCTCTTTCCCCCAACCTGCTCTGTAATCCCAATTTCTTATTAAAAGACTGGTAGGGGTCTAGGCCGAACCCCCCCTCATTCTCTGAGAGGGATTTCTCAAAAAAAAGAAAGTAAAGAAGGTCCCTGCCAAACCCAAATGTATAGAATGATATCAACATACGATCCAAAACACGTCAAATAGAACTGAATACCAATCCAATTTCCAAAGGAATTACTGTAGAATGGTTGATGATGTAGTTGATGGTAATATATTCATGAATGTGGGGGTGGATCATAGTAAAGACCATGAAAGTCGAGGGAAAGATATGACCCTTAGAGGCCAGGGAAACATGAAATAATGACTGGTTACAGGCAAGAGAAAGTCCAAGATCACTAAGCTAATTCTGACGTATAGGTTTGACCAAGCCTGTGAAAAGACTATTAATGGCTATTAAGCATAAAAGATACAAGCAAACTAATGGTGCTAAAAATTTAATAAGAGGGTATCAAGGTATAGTAAGATGTATCAAGTTTTAAAATACGGGTATCAAAGTTTAAAATACGAATATCAGTGCTGGTATCGATCGGCTTTGGACTGATTTCTGCAGGTGATATGACTCGATATAGGCCAGTATTGGCCGAACAATCTTTTATTTTAAAAAGAAATATTTGTAAAAAAAATCAAATAACCTAAAAAATCTCAAGAAAAATTGTACCTTGGTGGTAATAATATGCTCTGATTTTTTCTTACCACAAGTAATCAATTTGAAGACATTCGACATAGTTATATGCTCAATACTAGTTATCTTGAGATAGCTTGGAGAAACTAGCACCAATCTTCTTATTAATCAGACCTTTTGGAGGCCTTTTGTGTGTTCCTTTTGGAGTTAACATTATACACTGTAATTCTTAGAGAGAGATTAGCTTCAAAGACTCACAAGCACAAGTCTTCTTGAGATTTTTAAAACCAATTCAGTTCAGACCCCACTTATTTAAAGTTATCCAAAACTGGAATGACTTTGCATAATCTTATAATTCATGTTGTATCATCCCACTTTAGGGCTAAATAATAAAGGCCTATTCATACCATTGGGGAAAGAGAAACAATTGACATTGAGTTGTACCGACTGTATCGACTGATACCTGGATGATTCGGCCGACAAGTACTCATACAACCAACTATCGACCGATACGGGTCATGCACCTGGCTGATACGACTAACTGGACTCGAATTAGGTGTCATTAGGTGCTAGGACTAGTCCAAAGTTGGGTTTAGTCTAATTGGGGCCAGTCTGGGCTAATTTGAGTCCATTGAATTTGTAAAATTTGGGTTAATTTGAGTCTCATCAGTCGTAGTATTACAATTTGGGTTAATTTAGGCTAACTCAAGTCCATTAGTATTCCTATTGAGTCAAGTCATGGTTGGGTTTAGTCGGTTTAGTTGGTTAATAGGTTGGAGGTTAGGTTATTTTTACTTTATTTGGTTTTTCTAGAATTTTTTAGATTTATAGGTTTTAAGTGTATGGATCAAGGTTTGGGTGCAGTGGATGGGTGCAACTAAGATAATCCTCGAGATGAATCCTATTACTCCTATTACGAAAAGCATAAGGATAGAAGGTTGTTGGCTTCTTTTAAGTTAAAATTCAGCACTTAATGCTGATTAGATAATCAAAGGGGTAAAGTTAAAAGGCCAAATTGGGCCTTTTAACTTTCTTCCACAATTGGTATAAGATCATGGTGTTTTTCGTGTTCTATCGTGAAGGTAATGACGCCATGGCCCACAAATAGTCAAGCGAGACGACTTGAATAGATACAGAAGCAGATTGAGCTTCTTATTTGGAAAGGGGGGGGGGGGGGGGGGGGGGGGGGGGGGGGAGGGGGGGGGGTTATGGGATTGGGTGGTTCGGTTGGTAGGCACAATCTAACAAACCAATGAACGCAGTGGACCGGGTTTATATGGAAAAAACCCTTCTCAATGTCAAAGAGAAAAAAACCACGGGGCGGGACGAGAATGCACTAACAAGGCAAACGGGTTACAATATCGACCCACCTACATCCGGAGAGGACCGGACTCCCAAATGCCGACCTCTCAAGTCTCTCTCTCTCTCTCTCAAAGTGCCGAAAACTTCGGAAAGAATTGGGCAGCACCTCCCCTTCCAGACTTCGGATCCCATTCTCTGAGGGGGGTGGGCCTCCCTTTATAGTGCTCCGGGGTGATAGTTGGGGAGCTCCGTGCGGGGCGGCATTGATGGCGCGTTCCTGCGACTTGCGTAACTATTCGCAAGTGAGCGACGTGTCGCACGGCGGACACCCGGTATTTATGGACAGGGGTGTTTCTTGCCTTATTGGTCAACCGAAAATCTCGGGGCATGAGTTGTCTTCCCGTAAACATCGCCCGATCGAGATTCTCGGAAGTAACTACTGCATGATCTTGATGCGTGATCTTAATGCGAGCTCGTTGCGCGAATATCGGAACATCATTGGGGTAGAGATAGCAGGTCCCCCCCTTTCCCGAGGCGAAGATAGTGCGCGACAGACCGCAATTGTCTGTCGAAGTGCGCAGCCGGGCCTCCAAATCTCCTCCTTCATTTGCTCGTGATCGGCCTTGCCCGGCGGGATATGGCGCGCGGCCGACCAGCGTAAAATGCACGGTCGGCCGGGATGTGGCTCGTGGCAAGGTCTTGTGTGTTCCTTCATTTGTTGACGCACACACATCAAAGCCTGGATCAGAGTGTAGTTGTGGCAATAACAGAGCAGTTCCACGTGCGGCTGGCCGGGCCTGGTCCAAACGTGCGGTCGGCCGATGTGAAACACGCGGCCGGCCGATGCGAAACGTACGGCCGGTCAGGTCGCTGTCGGGTTCCCACTGTGTAGTCGGCTCAGGTCGGGCCTGCTCCATATGCGCGATCGGCCGACACAAAAAGCATGACCGATCGGCACGAAACGCGTGGCTGACCTGGTTGCTGCCGGGTTCCCATTGTGCAGCTAGCTCGGGTCGAGCATGTTCTATATGCGCGACCGGTTAGCACGAAACACGCAGCTAGCCGGCGCGAAACGTGAGGCTAGCCTGGTTTGAAGGTACAGTCGGTCGGGTCAGGCTTGTCCAAATGCACGGCTAGTCGCTGAATGCTTCTTTGTCCTCATCAAGTCACAGCCAACGTACACATAATACCCCCTCCTGATCGGTCAGTTTCTGGCTCCAATTGATCAAGACCATTCTATCTCGGTTTGCATGCCATGGTAGCTTCAACCCCCGGTTTCAGTGTTACTAGAGTCCCAAATGTTAGACAAGTTTCTTCCCCATTCGTGCCACATGTTAGAATTGGTGAGGTCTATAGCTCGTAAAAACCTATAGTTTAGCTATGTATGGTTGATAGTATAAGATTGCATCTAGGTACGTACCTTAGTACGTGTTCTGATAACAGAACAGAGAGCCATGGCTACATGGTAATCCTCTTGAGTGGGAGACTCAAGGGACTGGTCCCATGTAACCTAAATACGTTCGCAGCTCTGATTAGGGTTGGTCGCCCTATCAGGTTAAGCTGTTGGGATGACAGAGCGTGGGTGTCTCCACCACGGTCATTACCAGGCACAGTGTCTGTGGCCGAACGGAACCAACACGGTGCACAGATCGGTGAGCAGACACCGGTGCACTAAACCGTGTTTCTGCTTAGGGTAAAACGGTCCTAAACCCTGAGGAGCCATGTCTGGTGGACTAACCAGTTGTGTGGTGCTTTGGCGCACCAATGTGTGAGGATCCGGATGCAGTGATCCAAAACCATGGTGTACTTGGTTACCCGGCTGGCGTTGCATCAGCATGTCACTCCTGCAGGCTATCCACACCCCTAACGGGAGGTGCGTTCCTTGGTCTGACCTACGTCGTATTAAACCCTGGCCAGGTGGTCATCAGTTCGACTGGTGACGGATCCGGTTACTCGGCAGAGTTATCGGAGGTACGATGTACGTGGTCAACCTGGAAGGAACAGATTCATATGAGCACTCGAGTCTGACGGTATTCTCCACCGCTCGAGTTGCGTCATGGCACCAGTGGAGGGACAGCGAGTTTACCATACTAAGCGGAGAGCAGGGGTATGTGGGAGAACATAGTAAGTCCGGGGGGATTGGAGTGCAGCCTGCATCGCACTCTGGGTGGCTACGCAGGTTAACTCGGACTCAGAGGATCGATGGTACACTCGGGTAGTGTGTCGATCGAGTCTGAGTTGGAAGCCATGAACCCTGGTCCCTGAAGGTTCCACCTTATCGACATTATGTACGGTTCTTATACCATCTCCTCGAAACACAGAACGTAGTTAGAGGAAGCGAGAAGTCCAAGCATACGCTCCGTGAGTGCTTCGCACTAGTGCACGGTAGATGCGTAGCTACGTGTGTGCACTAAGGGGAAACCCTAGGTTAGTGCAGAGACGCATGTAGCAATTCCTTGCCATAAGTGGACTTTGCCACATGGGTGCGATGCACCGGGACATGTTACGAGTTGACTAGTTGACTTCACTAGGGGCACCCTACGGGAACCTCAGAGAATAGTATGTGTGCCTTGCAAAGTCTCGTACACGAGGAACGATCAACTAGTGGCATAAGAGCGTTTTGGTCATACCATGCGCCACTATGCACTAAGGGGGCCGGCCCTAAGTGTTGAGAGACTGGTCAAGGCCGGCCCCATTAGTTTCGGGAGGTTGTTGCCTCCGATGAAGGGGCCGATTATGAGGCGCAGAAAACGGGCTGGTTTTGACCGTTTTCGAAAACAAGGAAAGGATAGAGATAAAGAAGAGATATATAGGGATAAGGTTTGAATCAATCATCCTTATCCATACTGTCCTTATCCATATGGATAGGCCGGCCCTATATATGAGAAGGAGAGAGAGGGTGCATGAAATTAGTAGCATGGGCAAGCCCTAGGGCCGGCCATGCAAGCCATGGGGAAACCGAAGCCCCTCTTCTCTCTTTGCATCTCCTCCCTCGTCTCTCTCTCCCTCGCTTGCGCCATTGGATGGCGACTCGTCTTCCTCGCATGGTGTTTCATAGAAGGAGGAGGCTCGTCGTATGGAGGCACTCAGAGATCCATCGACGAGGTGCCGTGCATCGTGTGAGATCGGGTGAACTAGAAGGAGTCTCCCGCAACCTTTTGCTGTCCAGAATCTGCACAAAAAATTAACGTTGTTTCTGCGATTCCTGGAGCTACAGAAATCCAAACGACGTGAAACTTGTTGGAAAAGTTGCGTCTCGAAGTTGGCTACCTGCAGTCCAAATTTCAGCCCAATCGGAGTTTGGAGCAGAAAGTTATGGCCGTCGTACCGAAGCTATGTCGAGCAGATCCGTAGCCCGTCTCCATCGACAAAGAAGAAATTTGTCGCGGTGAAAGATTCCGCACGCAGGTATGATCTCTAACAAGTAGATCTAACATAATTAGAACATGCATTCATGCTAGATTGTTCTTTTGCGTTAGATCGTCGTTAGGGGTTCGAGTAGTTGCCATGCTAGTTTCATACACGCATATGTAGATCGTTTCGATGAAATGTTTGATATGTAACGCACACCGCTCTCGGTCCTCGGACCTATTCTTTGCTCCCGCTGCGGGCCTCTGCTGTAACACCTGAGGTGTTAAATTTGAGAATAATAAAAATCCTCCCAGGGCTCTTTTCGTCTTTTTACCGTCAGACTTTCTTGTTGGGTTTTTTCTAGAATAATGGGTCGTAAACCCATGAGATGTTTTACGTTCACTTTTTCTATATTTTCGAGCACATCGTATTGGTGCGTCCCGTGCTGGGATCGGGTGTATGCGCAGCCTGTTTCGGCAGCCCGGTAGTTAAAACCCTAGAATTTTGATGATCAGCCCACTGTCGGTATTGTTTGGTTTACCACAAGAGATTGGGTGATCGGATCGTAGCAAGGCTGGATACGTTGGGTGAGGCTCTGAAAGAGATTTCCAACGAGCCTGAGCGAGGGTCGATCCGACACCCGGACAATGAGTTATTGCTATTTTAAAAATTTAGAGTATTTCCTTTATTGTGGGAGATATGCAAGTCAGAAAAATATGTACCAAGTGTCATTGTGTTCGTGTCGATGAGACCTTTCCAACGGATCCTTCCGTGCCCATTTCTGACCTTCGGTTTGTTACCTATGGCTGATTATTCTTTTCAGCGAGGTAAGTCGACGGTTTGCACCCGGGTTCCAATCGAGCACAGTTCAGGGCTCGGGACCGAGCCCGATCAGCCCTATGATCATCCTCCCAACCTTTTAGCTGGGTTTAGACCCCCTCGATCGCCCTCCCCGGTATTTAAATTTTGAATTTCGGATGGGGAGGATATGGCAGGATTCGGGATGATAACAACCGGATCTTTCTGCCATAATTACCCCTCTTTGTTAGGAAGGTCTTAACCAACCCGATTCCCCAGCCACCTTGCCATAACCGCAGCACCACTACCCCTTCCTTTGTACGTGAACTGAAGAGCGAGAGAGAGAGAGAACGGAGCAGAGTAGAGAGAGAGAGAAGAGAGAGAGAGAGAGAGCGGCACAAGAGAGAAGAAGAAGAGATAGCAGGAGAAAGGAGAGAGAGAGATTGAACCCTGAAACCATCAGGTTGGTCCTCCCCTCCCCCTCTTCTCTCCTCCGCGACTCCTTCCCCGCAACTCAAACACCGGCCACCACCATGGCGGCAACCCAAGCCCCCTCCACGCACAGCCGGACCTCCAACCCGACCACACCCTCCTCCTCCTCCCTTGCCGCGGCCCACTTGGGCCGGGGACACCACTGCGACCCCACCTCCGGTTCTCTTCAGGCGGACCAAACTCCAAGCTTCGTCGGCGATCGCCGGAGAAAAACCAAACCCAAGCCACCGGAGCTGCACCCTCCGCCACGAACCCCTCCGACCAAGGTCGTTTCGGGCTCCGACGGCACACCGGCCACCTCCTCCCGCGCCTCCCTTGAGGGGGTGATGCGGGGGAGACCGTCCGGGCACCGCCGGCGCACCCAAACCCGGTCACCCCGCCGCCGCGTCGTCGCTCAAAAACCAGAGCCCTGTTTCTCGTTGAGAAGAAAGACAGCAGGGACCAATCCGTAATTATATATCTATCCCAGGTTTTTTTAAAAAAGATGTTAATACTGCAACCCGACCCGACTGCACTGCAACCCGACCCAACTACACTGCAACCCGACCCGCTTAAGTGCACAGCAGACCCGGCCCAACAGTGAACCGGTCTGGTTCACCTGAACCAGACCCGTAAACCAACCAGAAATTGGTTCAGCCGCCATTTCCTCGTCCGATCTCAGAATCGAACGAAACCAGTGGCGTTTCGACCGGTTCGAAGAGACCCACTTGTTGAACTAGAATTGGTACAGTAATATTACTATATAGGATCCCTTTTTAGCCATGGGCCCGATCTGGTCGGTGCACCGTGGTTTGACCACCAATTCTCCGTCCGATCTTGGAATTGGATGAAACCAGTGGCATCGTGCTCAGATCATCGATGCCGATGTATTGAACCTAGTTTGGAACCCTAGAGACCCCTTTACCCTATTGAACCGATCATAGACCGGTTTTCACCGGTTCGACCCTAAAACCTCCGACTGTAGTCGGATTCTAGCGAGACCGGATCCCATGGGTCCCTCATCGCTAAACCAACCTTTTTTGAACCCTAGTTTGAGTAATTTATAGATGTGACAACTTATATATTTAAAACCATGATGGTCAGTTTCTCCTTCGACGGTACACCGGACCGATAGGCGTGAGGAGCGTGGACCACCGACCTATTCTCCAGGTGAACATGATTAATTCTATTATAGTTAGAGTAGATTGTAGTTGTATCTATAAAATAATAAATAAAATCGTATGTGGCATAGTATGTCCAATGCATGCAGGCGGGAAACCGGTACTGCATGTGGGAGGTGGGCATACTATCCCTTTCCTCTGAATAATCATGCATATAATATTTTGATAGCTGTAACGGTGATTGACTCAACCTAGATTCACACTAGGATGCATGCAAACAAGTAGATACTTGTACTGATTATTTATTAATATTCTGTTGAATGAGTGTGTTTGGTGACCATGGGTCGCATGGGACAGTCCAGTTGCTATTTAGCAACAAAGACTGGTGGTCTCAGTGGAGAGACTGGTGGTCTCAGTATAGAGACCGGTTGTTATACTTCCTCAGTCGAGGTTCTCTTCCCAGAGGGAAGACTCACTACTCACGGGCATGGGTAGGGGACCCGAGTGCACAGGATGGGAGGTGAACCACCGCCTGTGCATAATCCGAATCAAGTAGGTAGGGTCACAGGGTTGGGCAGGCGGTAAAGCCCCTAGTGGCCTAGTAGTCCACCCCTCGGTAATGACCCCTAAAAGCAAGGTGGGCGGGAGTGCCCCGTGGTGAAAGACCAAGCCCCCTTATGGCCATATGGGTATTTCTGGCTCTCCAGGTACACTTGGACCCAGGTTCTGTTGACAGACTCAGTTAGAAAACTGTCGGTTCACTTTAGGAGTAGGTAGAACTAACCTTCGGTGATTAGTTGCATACTTTTAATCTGGATGCTTATTTGTCTTACATTTACTAGCTGTAGTTATACCATAGTAGAACTGCCATATTAGCTAGCTGAACTATCTTATTTACAATATATGTATGTATATGTTGTCGCCCTCGTAGACTTCTAGAAGGGCAGGGTATGACTATGGTTTACCCTAGCTAGTTTAGGGTTAACGGTTCACTGAGTTTACCTAGTAAACTCACCCCGTTGTTGCACACTCTTTTCAGGTACCATAGATCCTTCTCAGGCGCTTCCTAGAGGAGCTTGATTAGCTATCGAGGGAGGATATTAGAGGTGTTAACTAGTTTTATTATTTTCAGTTGATTATGTAATAACTGTTGAACCATGTTTTAGATGCTCTGAATAATGCCAGAATCAGTAATATTACTTTGGTAGGCTTCTCCTCAAAGCCGTCCCTCATCAGCTAGTAAGTAGTTAATGATAAGTTAGTAATAAATGACTAAATAATAAAATCAATCTCGCAACCTTATAACATTGACTTACCCTTAAAACCCCATCACCCCCGGGTTTGACTGGTTTACCCTTGTAGTCAGATCCGGGGCGTGACATCTGCCATGGAATTATTTCCAACAATTGGTATCAGAGCCAGGTTAGTGGTGTGCATTTCATGTTTTTTCATGAAACCGTCATGTACGCGCATGAATAGTATGTGCCGCCATCGGGGTTCTACGAGTAGATCATGCATAGTATATTTTTTTGTGTGTTCTATGAATCGTTCTTGCAGGGCGCCGCTTCTAAAATTATTCTGGATATGTGATTGCTTGCTACCGGGGGTCGGACCTCATGTTAGCGATTTTGTCTTGATGTTTTTTCTTCTGTGTGTGGATAGATTTTAGAGCCATAGTCGGGCAAGAGGTGAAGATTTACCACCCTTGATTCCCAGGCTTTTAGCTAGGTTTGTTTTCCTTTTTGTTCTAGGAAATTATGTACGAGCGAGCACTTGCTCGAAGCGTACTAGATCTTTTTCGGTTACAGATTGAAGAGGAGGACCTACCGTGAAGATCCACCACCGGGAGGACGAGCGGAACCTTGGAGGATGATGGCAATCCGGCGAAGCGTACACGATGACGGCAAAGGGCATAAAGCGTCAAGAGATCGTATACAGAGGCTTGCACCGGATCGAGGACCTTGCGAAGGAGACAGAGAGCCTGCGCTGTGCCAGTCAGGTTCAGGGGTCGGACCCTGAACTTGATTCAGTTATGTGCTTGTTTCTTTCAGTAGTTCTTTATATTTCTGTAGAGAACCCCGATGCGATAATTTGATTATCTGTGTTAGAGGGATGCCCTTTCCCCTCGGGTCCTAGCGACCTTATTAGGATAGGATTCCACTAGTGACGCCTATTATTTAATTGACCCTTGATGATAGCATGAATTCCTCACATTTGGTTATGCCCCCATTAGGTCAACACCCGATTAGTTGGGTGTGCCTATTTGGCAAGCATCGAAACCTTGAATGAGTTGGAATTCTACTATGACATCATTCGTCAAATTTATAAGCAAGACGCCATGGTAAAGGAAGACCTTTCTTTTCAGTCTGACCTTAGGTTAGGCTCCAGGGCATTAGTGTGATAGCCAAGTTTGCAAAGCATCGATGTTCTTGGGATATGTAATGTGACCCTTGAGTGAAGAAATCCACTTGAGGCAAGGACTATGATATTCCGAGATCGATTAATGCTTCACGAAAGGCTTGAAACGCTAATGGGAGCACGGTATGACCAGGGTCTAGTGTATAGGTTGTCGTGACCTTAGTATACACTCATACTTGCATTAAATAACCCTCAAATTTAATAAGGGATGCAAGAGAGGACTTTTAGAGATCCTCTGGCCTCCACGGTCAATCACTTCGTGCTCGGGTGGGAGGGCATAACTCAATAACCCCCTCGGGTAAGAGCTGTGTTTTTCCATGCCAAGCTACTTAGTGATCTCCCTCGGGATATGGCGATTACGACGCCAAGGGTTCAGGCTTTTACTCACCCTCGTGGGGGCCGTTAGAACTTTCGTTCCGTAATTGCCTAGGCTCGTGGTTAAGCATCCGAAGTACACGTGCGGTATTCGTTGCGAAGACAATGGTGATCACGTGGTACTGGCCAAAAGATAACCATGGTTCATCAAAGCCCTTAGTTGGCAGATTTGGATAGGGTCAAGGGAAAGACCCGTGTAAGCGGATGACCTGCACACTGCCCCCTCGGACAGGTGCAGCCTATTCTGAGATCTTACATACATGGTTAATTAATCCATAGACGTGTCTTCGCTGTGAGGGTAGCGCTGACATTTGGATATAATTAGCTTATTTTCAAAATCCATAAAATAAGTTATTTTGCATTCGTTTTCATTCAACTATATAGTTCCCCTATCCGTTATCCCATAAGAGAACCAGTTATCGGGTCTCTAACTACGTAGAGTGGAAGCGCTATCTTTAGCTTATGCTTAGGGTAGTAAACGTACATTGGCTTTCAATCTAAATATCCCTGTACTAGACCTAACGGGTCCAGATATCACTAGGGCACTAACTAGGGCATATGACGACTAGCAAGAGTCTAAGGAGATGTGCAAGTGCTATGTTATAGCAGACTTGCGGACAACTCTTTAGAAGTGAGTCAGAGATATGCCGGGTCTTCTCTAATAAAGTTTTACTTGCATAAGATGTCTGCTAGGCGAAGTCGGTAGACTCATCGCTTATCCACCAAGATACTTGTCGGTACCGAGATGTCTGAGGGTATGTTTGTTCGGGAACACATACTTGAGTTCCAGATCGAACTAGATTCCAAAGACATAGTAGCAGATGACGAGGTGGTGGAAGACGTCTGTCTTGTATCCTTGTCTGGAACCTCAAAGGCGTTGTCAGAGACTTTAGCTTTAACAAGCTAGAGATGACAAACGCAGAACTTCTAAGGAGATTTCTAAGAGACAAAGGATGGGATCAGGATTAAAGGCAATGCCTTTAGTGCTTAACCTAGGTCTTCTTTAAAAGAACCTAAGGGAGTAACTTATAAGAGATTGAAAACTATTCTAGTGCAGAAACTAGTGTGGACTCCTAAGTATGGTAACGCTAAGGGCGAAAGTGTTTCTGTTTTGGCGAGTATAGGGGGTATTTGAAGATTAAGTATGGCCTAAGGATGTTAGGAGTTGAGTCGCTATCTAGTATCAGTTCTTATGCTTCTTGGAATGTAGACTTCGGGTCTACAGAGATTCAAGGAAAGCAGAAGGCTACTTTATAGTGAAGTAATCCTAACATAGGTACTGATGCCATAAGCCGCTGCGGAAGCTGTTAGATATGATTGTCTTAGTTTTTTCAAAACACGGATTTTGATTTTTAGAGATATAGTTCTGTTTCCTCTTAGGTAAATGAAGTTTTTAGTTTTAGACAACACCGTATGTGTGTATCTTAAACTGAAAAGATAGCTTCAGTACTAGAGGAATAGATCAGAATAATCTCTTTAAATTTAATCTTAATTCGGAAATAGATTTCATGACAGCTACAACGTTAAATTTAAATTCATCTAAATCCTTCGGAGAATCTATCCCATTTGTGATCCCTCTGAATTAGATATTTTGCCTCAGATAAATTCAGAGGTGACAGAAGGCCAAGTTTCTGTTCACAGAATCATCGGAGATCCTTCTAACCTATGAGTGTAATCTGGAAGGCAGAATAACTAAAAGGGGCATGAAGGTATGGGAGTTAGTTAATTTTGACGTCTATGGTTCCAAGAGCGTCCAGACGATAGAAGTCTCTTCGATTTAATCGAGAGAATGAGAACCTATCGGATGGGTTCCATAGGATCCTGAAGGAGCATGGGATTATCTCCCAGTTAAATGCTCCTAGGATGAAACGTCAGAATGAAGTCTCCGAGAGAAGGAATCGAACCATGTTTGTCATGGTCCGTAGTATGATGAATATTGCCAAATGTACTACCCACCCTTTGGTGGGGTTGTACCTTAAAACAATAGCTTATATCTGAAACTCTCTCTCATCTAGATCAGTGCCTCAGACCTATAGAGAGCTATGGTCTAAGCGAAAGCTGACACTATAGAGTCTCGAGATATAGGGTTGTCCTGCACTTGTGCAAAAGGACAAGAGGGATGAGATGGAGATGTAGTTCCAGGTATATCTGTTTGTAGGTTACCCTTAGGAGGCATAAGGTGGACTATTCTATGATCTTGAGGTTTGGAAGGTAATCGTTTCTACGAATACCATCTACCTAGACCAGGATTATATTATAGACCATAAGTTTACCGGTAAGGTAGTTCTGGGTGAACTACTGGGTACTGGTAGAGAGTGCGCATCTGAAAACGTAGTGGGAGTAGATGATACAAGAAACTAGTATACCAGATACTGTAGAAACAATTCACTTTTGTACCACCACCACTTCGTCGTTGTGGGACCATCAGAGCTCCTGAAAGATACTATGGAGAAACTTCGATAGTTAATCCAGAGTTTCAGGAGGATGATCCCTAGAGCTACGAAGAAGTAGTGGGAGCTTTCTTTGTACCACCACCACCTCGTCGTTGTGGGACCATCAGAGCTCCTGAAAGATACTATGGAGAAACTTTGATAGTTAATCCAGAGTTTCAGGAGGATGATCCCTAGAGCTACGAAGAAGTAGTGGGAGCTTCCGACAGCTCTGACTGACAAAAGACCATGAAGGCAAGCTTGCATCAATGTCCCTTAGAACAGTCTTGACACTTATAGCACTATCACCCTTCAGGGTATAGGAGGTGTATAAAAAGAGCACCCGGTTAAGACTTAAGTAGCTAGATTAGTTACCAAAGGAGAAGGGATTGACTATGTCAAAACCATCTCATTGGTAGCTATGCATAAGTCTATAACGGATCCTCTTAATCCATCGCAGCCCATTATAGTTGGGAGATCTGGTAGATGGATGTCAAGACAGTTATTCCCTAACGGGAATTTGGAAAGGACATATGGATGAGTAGCCCCAGGCTTTGTGTCAGTAGGTCAGGAACATATGTGATGTAAGTTGCAAAGGTCCATTTATGGACTGATGCAAGCATCCAAGTTGGAATATCTATTTTGATCAAGGAAATCCGCTCACACGGATTTGATCAGAATGATGATAAACCAAGTGAGTATAAGAAAGGTGAAAAAGCTACAAGGGTGTATGTAGTACTTTACGTTAATGATATCCTACTGATTGAAAATGACGTAAGAATATTGTTTACGGTAAAGGTTTGTAGTCATCACAATTCGATGTGAAAGACCCTAGTGAGGCGAGTTATGCTCTGGGAATCAAGGTAACTCTAGATAACCAGAGCAAGATTCTCTTGCTGTCACAGGCTACGCATGAAGATAAGATTCTAGCCAGATTCGTTTTACGAGGCTAGATATCTATTGCGCAGCAGGAAGGTGGGTCGGTTTCAGTCGAACCCGGGTCCAGATCTTTGGACCGATGTGAAGGGTATACTCAGAAATCCTCGTTAAGTAAGGATTGTGAGTTAGCTTGCACTTCACAGGTCCTGATATCGATTGGACACACAGGATCTAACTTTAGTGTCAGATGTGTGTTCCAGAGAATCGATTTCAGGGATTATTTTTATATTGGGATTAGAAGCGGTAGTTGGTAGAGTGTGAAGCAAGAGTGAATCACAGACTCTACCACAGAGGCTTAGCACGTTGTTGCGTGCTAGGTAATATATCAGGTGGTAAGGCTTAGGAAGTTCTTAGAGAACTTGGGACGCGTACCAGAAGCTCAGTTATCTGTTGTTGCAACAGAAGAGCGGTAAGCAAGGTCCAAGGAGACTAGGCACCACCGTGAGGGGAAACCCATCAAGTACAAACTTCACTTGATTAGACAGTTATAGGAGGAAATGCAAGTAGCGGTACTAAGGTGGAATCTACAGACAATGTTGCCAATTCCATTAGGGAATTTCTGCAAAGGCTTTTGGGTAGCATGTAGAAGCTACAGAGCTCAACACCGTTTTTCCTCGTTAGACCTAGTGGGAGATTGTTAGAATTGGTGAGGTATATAGCTCGTAAAAACCTATAGTTTAGCTATGTATGGTTGATAGTATATGATTGCATCTAGGTACGTACCTTAGTACGTGTTCTGATAACAGAACAGAGAGCCATGGCTACATGGTAATCCTCTTGAGTGGGAGACTCAAGGGACTGGTCCCATGTAACCTAAATACGTTCGCAGCTCTGATTAGGGTTGGTCGCCCTATCAGGTTAAGCTGTTAGTATGACAGAGCGTGGGTGTCTCCACCACGGTCATTACCAGGCACAGTGTCTGTGGCCGAACGGAACCAACACGGTGCACAGATCGGTGAGCAGACACCGGTGCACTAAACCGTGTTTCTGCTTAGGGTAAAACGGTCCTAAACCCTGAGGAGCCATGTCTGGTGGACTAACCAGTTGTGTGGTGCTTTGGCACACCAATGTGTGAGGATCCGGATGCAGTGATCCAAAACCACGGTGTACTGGGTTACCCGGCTGGCGTTGCATCAGCATGTCACTCCTGCAGGCTATCCACACCCCTAACGGGAGGTGCGTTCCTTGGTCTGACCTACGTCGTATTAAACCCTGGCCAGGTGGTCATCAGTTCGACTGGTGACGGATCCGGTTACTCGGCAGAGTTATCGGAGGTATGATGTACGTGGTCAACCTGGAAGGAATCGAGTCATATGAGCACTCAAGTCTGACGGTATTCTCCACCGCTCGAGTTGCGTCATGGCACCAGTGGAGGGACATCGAGTTTACCATACTAAGCGGAGAGCAGGGGTATGTGGGAGAACATAGTAAGTCCGGGGGGATTGGAGTGCAGCCTGCGTCGCACTCTGGGTGGCTACACAGGTTAACTCGGACTCAGAGGATCGATGGTACACTCGGGTAGTGTGTCGATCGAGTCTGAGTTGGAAGCCATGAACCCTGGTCCCTGAAGGTTCCACCTTATCGACATTATGTACGGTTCTTATACCATCTCCTCAAAACACAGAACGTAGTTAGAGGAAGCGAGAAGCCCAAGCATACGCTCCGTGAGTGCTTCGCACTAGTGCACGGTAGATGCGTAGCTACGTGTGTGCACTAAGGGGAAACCATAGGTTAGTACAGAGACGCATGTAGCAATTCCTTGCCATAAGTGGACTTTGCCACATAGGTGCGATGCACCGGGACATGTTGCGAGTTGACTAGTTGACTTCACTAGGGGCACCCTACGGGAACCTCAGAGAATAGTGAAATCACTGGTGCACTTCACTTATGTGTGCCTTGCAAAGTCTCGTACACGAGGAACGGTCAACTAGTGGCATAAGGGCGTTTTGGTCATACCATGCACCACTATGCACTAAGGGGGCCGGCCCTAAGTGTTGAGAGACTGGTCAAGGCCGGCCCCATTAGTTTCAGGAGGTTGTTGCCTCCGATGAAGGGGCCGGTTATGAGGCGCAGAAAACGGGCTGGTTTTGACCGTTTTCGAAAACAAAGAAAGGATAGAGATAAAGAAGAGATATATAGGGATAAGGTTTGAATCAATCATCCTTATCCATACTGTCCTTATCCATATGGATAGGCCGGCCCTATATATAAGAAGGAGAGAGAGGGTGCACGAAATTAGTAGCATGGGCAAGCCCTAGGGCCGGCCATGCAAGCCATGGGGAAACCGAAGCCCCTCTTATCTCTTCGCATCTCCTCCCTCGTCTCTCTCTCCCTCGCTTGCGCCATTGGATTGCGACTCGTCTTCCTCGCATGGTGTTTCATAGAAGGAGGAGGCTCTTCATATGGAGGCACTCAGAGATCCATCGACGAGGTGCCGTGCATCGTGTGAGATCGGGTGAACTAGAAGGAGTCTCCCGCAACCTTTTGCTGTCCAGAATCTGCACAGAAAATCAACGTTGTTTCTGCTATTCCGGGAGCTACAGAAGTCCAAACGACGTGAAACTTATTGTAAAAGTTGTGTCTTGAAGTTGGTTACCTGCAGTCCAAATTTCAGCCCAATCGGAGTTTGGAGCAGAAAGTTATAGCCGTCGTACCGAAGCTATGTCGAGCAGATCCGTAGCCCGTCTCCATCGACAAAGAAGAAATTTGTCGCGGTGAAAGATTCCGCACGCAGGTATGATCTCTGACAAGTAGATCTAACATAATTAGAACATGCATTCATGCTAGATTGTTCTTTTGCGTTAGATCGTCGTTAGGGGTTCGAGTAGTTGCCATGCTAGTTTCATACACGCATATGTAGATCGTTTCGATGAAATGTTTGATATGTAACGCACACCGCTCTCGGTCCTCGGACCTATTCTTTGCTTCCGCTGCGGGCCTCTGCCATGGAATTATTTCCAACACCACATGGCGTCCATACATGCTACCACACAGCTTCTCGCCTTCCTCGAGATTTGAACCAACCTCTAAGGCTCCGAGTTTCTCTATAAATAGAGCCTAGAGGGTTCACATTTTTCACCTCTGCTTCAAATCTTTCTCTTTTTCTCATCTGTAGGTCGGGCATTTTTTGGGTCGGTCGTGCGCTACGTGGGCCGGTCGCGCGTCTAGTGGGTAGGCCATGAACTTAGCGCTCGACCTGCTCCTTCCTTAATCAAGTCACTCCGCCTAGCTTCTTGGCCGATCGTGCATTTCGGGTCCGACTATCGCCGGTCGCCTACTTCATATCGAGTAGTTGCACGCCCCATTGCCTTGCTTCTCCTTCATTGACTATGGCTTTCAAGTGGTTCACTCCCTCCAAAAAAACCCCCCTGATGAAAGACATCAGGCTAGCCTTCGGTATCCCTGCCAACATCTCCCTCTCCTTTGCAACTGGTTCATTAGATCCTTCAGACGACCGGACAATGGTCACATTGGGACAACTGAGATGTGGCTTGAGGCTTCCTTTGGCGAGCTTCCTCGACCGACTACTGGAGCGCATGAGAGTCGCACCTAGTTAGATTGCGGGTAATGACTGGAGTATCCTTTGCTGCATGGAAGCGATCGAAGAACTATCTGCGCGACAACTTTCTGTAGCTTTTATGTTCAAGAAATATGCTCTCAAAGATTACAAGGTAACTGTCGGTGCTGAGTACTCATATTTTAGCCTCCAAGATCGTGCTGGCTGCCATCCTCCAATCGGTGGCTTGTCTGACTCTATGAGGGACTTGAAAGACTGCCCTCTTGTGATTGAGGGGCCGTGGAGGGGACGCTACAAGGTTCCTGGAACTCCCTCCCACCTTACTTATGTCATAGAGGATTACTACCCCACTGGGCAACTCAAGTGTCCAAAAGCAATTGAGGTAGAATTGGATGAGATGATCGAGAGGATCACTTAAGGCGACGACGACTGGAGGCGGCTATTCCCAAAGCTTCCAATAGTCATGGCTCATTATACCGGTTCGACTCCTAAGAAAGGGAAGACGACAGCAGAATCCGTCAGCCCCCCTGCAGTGACTGGCGGAAGAGGAGGGCGATCTGCTTCTACTTCGAAAATTTCTGATAGGTACGCTAGCTCCGTTAGATGCTACAATCCCGACACTGCGACATCTAAGCTTTGTATAATCCTCAGGCGCCGTACGTGGTCTACTATGGCTGTAGGCGAGGGCCGCAGAGCAGTTGCTCCCGAAGGTGCTACCAGCTCAACCGAATGGGAGGGTTCAAGGAGGCATATTGTCCTCGATGAATCTACCAATCCTATTGAGGATGACGACATGGTGGAAGGCCGTCTCATGAGGCGATCTGCTTTCAAGGTGCTGTCGTCTCTTCCCGACGATTGGGTTGAGGATGTTCTTCCCCGTAGTCCGAGTCTTTATGGAGGTGGATGCATCGGAGATGTCGCACGGCTACACTCCCCCCTGCTTTATGGGAAGAGAGGGCACGTCATGCCTTCAGACTCTACGGATTCCCAAGCTCAAACTTCAGCCCGCACCCTTACTACTTCGACCTCTGCTATGCGGGGGGTCTCTTGAGCTTACGGACCCGTTTTACTTTGCCCTCCCTCTCTATTTCTGTAAGTGCTACTAGGTCTCCTCTTGGGTCTCCTTCCAGGACTACTGCGTCTGCTCCTCATCATCACCCTAGCGAGACCATGATCACCCATGAGATAGAGGAAGAGGATTTGGCCCCTCCACTTAGACGGGAGAGGGAGGGGGTAGCGGCAGGTAGTTCTAGTTGGCGAGACACGCTAGTCAACCTTTGCGAGGTGATTCTTCCCTGAGCTGGTGGTTTGTTTCTAGTAGTAATTCACTCTACCCCTTCTATGTTGCTTATCGCTTCTTCCTTTAACAGATGGGCATCCGCATAAACATGTTGGCTAATCGGGTCACCGAAGGTAGCGCGTAGAGGGTTGCTAAGCTTGAGCACTCTCTGAGGCCCGAAAGCTCTACTCCGAGGAGGTGGCCGAACTCAAGGCCCAACTGGAGCTTGCGAAGGCGGATGTTATCGTGGACCGATTCGACCTTGAGGCTGCCTTAGACTGTAAAGTTCGATCTCGCTACAGCGAATGCTCAATTCTCATATTAAGGTGCCATGGTTAGGACGCAACAAAACGAGGCGACCGCAGGCCGGGCGGTTCATGAGGCTGAAGTTGCCATGATGAATTCTACCCACCAGCTGGCTACAAAACAGGCGGCTGCATCGCACAAGACTACGCTTGCTCAATAGTTAGAGGAATTAAACAAGGAAGTGCAGTCGGCCCTCGACACTCAGGTGGCCGGGTGGCGGAGGAAGGTTGACAAGCTGTGAAGTCAGCTAACAAAAGGAAAAGGGAAGGGCCACTTAGAGGATTGATGCACTCGACCCCCCATTTTTCTATACTTTGTGATGTGATGAACTGCTTTCTTTGTCTGTAATAGAACTGGTCGTGGTTATCTATCATCCTGCTTTAATTTTGTTAGCTCTTGGCTGCATTTATCTTATCAATTCTTAACATTGATTGCACACCGATCGATCTCGCCATGCGAAGGGACCTGTTGATCGATCGGTCAAGTGGTAGAACTCACTTAGAGTGTTATACACCACTTGACTTAAATTGGTTTACCAATCGTACCCAAGCGAGGTTTGTCGGCCGATCTTCCAAGTGCTCACCGACCGATCATGCCCTATAAAGGGACCTATTGACTAGTCAGCCAGGTGGTAGAACTCACTTAGAGTGTTATATACCTCTTGGTTTAAATTGGTTGACCGGTCATACCCAAGCGAGGTCTGTCGGTCGGTCTTTCAAGTGCTCATCAGCCAATCATGCCCTGCGAAGTGACCTGTCGATCGATCGGCCAAGTGGTAGAACTCACTTGGAGTGTTATATACTACTTAGCTTAAATTGGTTGATTGGTCCTACCCAAGCGGGGTCTGTTGGTCGGTCTTCCAGGTGCTCACCGACCGATCATGCCCTACGAAGGGACCTGTCGATCGATCGGCCAGGTGGCAGAACTCACTTGGAGTGTTATATACCACTTGGTTTTCCGTTGCTCAAAACAATTAACACCATTACACATGTATAGAAGCATCAAGAAAGCGCGATTTTATTAAATTGAATTCGAACTACAAGGCGGTTACAAGCATTCCATCCGATCAGTAGCCTTGGTAGAACTTTCGCAAGTTGGTTGCATTCCACGATTTTGCCAACACGTCTCCCTCTTGAGTTTTCAATCGATGGGCTCCATTCTTTCCAACGCTATCAATGATGTACGACCCTTCCCAAGTAGCCCCCAGTTTCCCACTCCCTGGCTCTTTCATGTTTTTGAAAACTTTTTGCATTACTAAGTCCCCTTGTTTGAAAATACTCTTTCCGACTTTGTAGTCATATGCTATCTTGATCATTTATGGTAGCTAGCCAAGCAAGCTCTAGCCCTTTCCCTTTTTTCCTCCAGTAGATCTAGGTTATCGCGCATAAGCTTATCGTTCACCTCTGGGTTGACAGCCACAATTGTCCGCAGTGTTGGTACCAGCGCTTCAGTAGGGAGGATCACTTCGGAGCCATAGTGTCACGCCCCAGAAATCTAAAGACCGATCCCTGGGGTGTGAAATGGGAAAAAGAAGAGGGTTTCGGGTCTGGTCAATTGATTACACCAATTTGGGTTCTCACAGGGCTTCTTCTACGCTCTCTAATATGAAAAACAAAAAGGAGGGAGAAACAAGAGGGGAATCTTTTAAATTTGATTTTTCGAAAAACATTTTTATTAAAAAGCAAAGAAAAAGAATTGTCAATAGAGGAAAGACATTATCTAGTCCGGCTCGACCTTCAAAAGTCTTATCCTCTCAGTATGTGTGACTTGTCGGTGCCACTACATACTGACAGGAGTCTCTCTGAGGGAGCACGAGGGTCAAGCCTCCTACGACTAGCCAAGTGGTTTTACCCACTACCTAACACTCAAGTGCACCAGTCTAGGGTTCCTATCTACAAGGTTAATCAATTTAGTCATTTATATATACTTATATTTTCATCATGATCTATCCTATGCTTAGGGCCTTGAGGAGAGGCCTACCCAAAAGAATTCAGCTGGAACCATTGCAACTACAACCATAGAATACTAACTAACTAATGAAAACTCTTATTCCAATACAATTACAATGTCTGAAGAGAAAAGACTACAAGACGGACATACTAAACAGAAAGGTAACACTGCAACTCTAACTCCGCCTCTGGACTCCTACTGCTACTCCTGAGCCTCCGGACCTGCAACTGAGCCTACTCGTGGGAAAGAGTAGCCCCCAATAGGAAATTGGGAGATTAGCCAAATTAATGGCTAGTGACATCCTAATAGTCTATAATAATATGAGACGACCAATCGTAATAAATTAAGATGTAATCTATCAGTTCTAGTAGAATCAAAGTTTGCAGAATGATACCTAAACCTATCAGTAGTCTATATTCACATGCAATTCCTACTGTCACTAAGTTATCTAACATAAAGTTCACTCAATGTTCTACAGTATTAAAGAACAAATTAAATAAGACGTTCATATAAAGTCACGAAGTCCTCATATAAACAGTCACACAATTTTAAATTCATATATAGATAAAACACACACACTAACAAAATGTGAACCCCGGATATTTTGTTCATCCTGCCCCCGGTCGGGCATTACTATAGGGCCTTTTATTTCGATGTAGAGGGCCAACTCTCTCGCCGTGCATCCACCAACACCATGCACAAATCACCCAGATGATCATAAGGGGTTTCCCGTCTTTCACGATGGAGCTCTACCGCCCAACTTGCTTTACTATGGAGACTTCAACTCCCCGGGAAAGGGTTGCTAGGCCAATCCCTACTCGAGGGCACCTCCTATTGGCTTTACCACAACCCTTGCCCGTGACCCCTAACCTACTCAACTTCGGCTGTACGTGTAGGGTGGTTCACGGCCCTTACGCGCACGGGGTCCCTACCCTTTAACCAGGTAGGTTCACACATAACATCTTTCAACATATATACTGAAGCTACAAAAGGTAAATTTAATGCTTAACAATTTCCAACAATTTACCCCTGGTCTCGTACTGCTCTCGCAACCCATGCAACATAATAAATCAATAAAGTAAAACACTCATCCCAGTGACCCGTGTGCTAGGGTTGCCATACTCCTCTCAGGAGGGTGGGTCCCGATAATTATTAGTTATTCAATTTAATGATTAATTTAAGGGAATCCTAATTACGGTGTCCATACAATCAAAAGCAATCATTATCATTATTATTATTAATATTTTAAGCATGCGTCGCCGGACTCGCGACTCCGCATGCAAGGCGGGGTCCACTTGACCACATGCGACGATGCCCGGCGGGGCCCGCATGCAGTGTCATGGACACCTACCCTTAGTCATTCTCATTTCCCACTATTAAAGACCATGCAAGGGTAGTAGATGTCACCTGGTTGTCGATCGCACACGACTCCAGCTTGCTAGTTGCTTCTGATCCGCCTCCGTTGGATCACCACGATCACAGTCTGATAACATGCACAGCTCTATATCACAATGCTATCGATTAAAACATAAGAGTCAACGACGAGGGTTCTATGCCAAGGATAGTCGGGCACCCTCGATAGGGGACCAGCATTGAGTCGACAGCACATAAATCCGTGCGACTAAAGAACTCGAACCTAAACAATACTAGGTCAATCAAGTAATTAGAAGCTAAACCTACTCATTGAATCGGGCTCGAAGAACCCTGCTCGATGGTTCCGGTTTCGCTGGATTCCGACTTCGGTCGGATGGTTTCGGGTCAAACCACGTAGAACTGGTAAAACCGATCGCATGATTGGTTCACTAGTGTAGAAGGGGTTCTAGGGTTATATTCTGGGTTTAATAGGTGGGACTCAAAGTTCTGAACACAATGCCGCTGGTTTCGTCCGAATCCGAGTTTGGACGATGAAACGGCGGTCAAACCACGGTACCGTGATAATATCAGGTCCAAGGATAAAACAGGGTATTAAATAGTATAATTACTATTCTATACTATGGCCAACAGGTAGTATTTTCCGAGCCGGTCGAAATGGCGCTGGTTTTGTCCAATTCCGAGTTCGGACGGAGAAATGGCAGTCGAACCAAAATCGACTGGTTCACGGGTCTGGTTCAAGTGAACCAGATCGGTTCACTAAGTGGGTCGGTTCTGCAGGTCTGCTGGGTCGGGTTCAGGGCTAAACGGGTCGGGTCTGCAGTAAGAAGTCGGGTCAGGTTCAGGGTTTAAAAGGATCGGGTCTGGGGTTAACTTAAACCTAGGAAGTTACTGTTTTGCCCCCCCCATGTTCATCTTCCCCACAAGACCGAAACCAGCACGGGGGGGGGTTCCTGCGCGTCGGCGGCCGGCGGGAGGGGCGGCCTGGAGCGCCGGCGAGCGCTCGGCCGGCCTCTTCCGCACCACCCCCACGGAGGAGGCGCGGTGGGAGGCGGCCGGAGCCCTCGTCGGAGCCCCAAAGGCTTGGACGGCGGGGGGTCGCGCGGGGTTTGAAGTAACGGCGGCCGGTGGTGGTGCGCCGGGGAGGGCTCGGTTGCGGCGGCGGTGTCCGCCCGTGCGGGCCGCGGCAAGGGAGGAGGAAGGGGGTCGCGGAGGAGGATGGGAGGAGGAGGCCGAGGTGGCTGACCTGCGGGGTGACGGCGTGCTCGCCGGGGCTCCGGCGAGGGGCGGGTGGGGTGTCCGATCTCTTCTCCTTCTCCATCTTCGGCTCTCGCTCTCTCTCTCTCTCTCTGCATCCCGTTCTCTCTCTCTCTCTATTTTTCTCTCCCGTTCTCTCTCTCTCTCTCCTCTCGTTCTCTCTCTATCTCTATTTATAGTAAAGGGGGGGGGGGCTGTTGTGATAAGAAGGGACGGGGATAGGGTTGGTTAAGGGGATAAAGATAAGAAAGATAGGGATAAGGGCTAAAAGATATGGATTGTCATCCCGAAATCTTACCCGATAATTACCATCCGAATTTCGAATTTAAATAACTGGGGAGGAAGGTCAAGAGACCTAAAATTATGCTAGGAGACCGGGAGGTAGGCTCTAGGGCTAGTCGGGCTCGGTCCCGAGCCCTGAACCGGGCTCGGTTGGAATCCGGGTGCGATTCGTCCATCAACCGGGCTGAAAAGAATAATAAGCCGTAACTATCAAAACGGAAGTCGGAATAGGGCCCGAGAGGATTCGTTGGAAAGGTCTCGTCAACGCAAACGCGTCAGCGCTTAGTACATAATTTTCTGACTTCCAGATCTCCCGGAAAGAAGGAAAGACTCCAAAACTCAAAATAGCCATAACTATTCACCCGGGTGTCGGATCGACCCAAACTCAGGCTCATTGGAAGGCTCTCTCAGAGCCCCATCTAACATATCTTGTTTCGTTACGATCCGATCACCCGATCTCTTGCAAGAAACAAAACAGCTACAACTATCGACCAATTATCGTTTTTTTCTAGGGTTTATCTGCCGGGCTGCGGAAACTGGCTTCACATACACCTGATCGTTGCACGGAACGCACCATCGTGACATGCTCGAAGTTACGGAGAATGTGAACGTAAAACATCTCATAGGTTTACGTTCCATTTATTGGGAAAAAGCCCAAAGAAAAAGTCTGGCTGTAAAAAGACGAAACTAGCCAGGATTTCTATTATTCTCAAATCTAACACCACAGGTGTTACAACCTACACACCTTAAAGAAATTTTCGTCCCGAAAATTAACTAATACTAAACATCAAACAAAGAAGAGTACTGGGACTGCATCGCTGACTCGAGCTCCCACGTAGCCTCCTCCTCACTACAGTGTTTCCACTGCACCTTCACCATGGGGATGGTCTTTGTACGGAGCACTCGATCTTCTCTAGCCAAGATCCTAATCGGTCGCTCCTCATAGGATGCGTCTGAACTGAGGGTCAGGTCCTGCCAATCTAACACGTGCGACGGGTCTGGCTCATACCTCCGAAGCATTGACACGTGAAAGACACCGTGGACGCTAGAGAGCTGCGGGGGCAGTGCCAGGCGATATGCCACCTCGCCAACTCTCTCCAAGATCTCGAAAGGACCTATGAACCTCGGAGCCAACTTCCCTTTCTTCCCAAATCTGGTGATGCCTCGCCGAGGGGACACCCTTAGGAAGACATGGTCTCCGACAGTAAACTCGAGCGGGCGTCGACGCACATCTACGTAGCTCTTCTGTCGACTCTGCGCCGCTCTAAGTCGCTCTCTAATCAGTTAGATTTTCTCAGTCGTCTCCTGGACAAGCTCTGGCCCCAAGAGACTCCGCTCTCCTACCTCTGCCCAACAAAGAGGTGACCGACATGGCCTCCCGTACAAAGCTTCATAGGGGGCCATGCCGATGCTAGCTTGGTGACTATTGTTGTAGGCGAACTCTACAAGAGGTAGGTGCTCCTCCCAACTGCCTCCAAAATCTACTGTGCAAGCCCGCAACATATCCTCCAAAATCTGAATCGTCCTCTCTGACTGGCCATCCGTCTGCGGGTGAAACGCAGTGCTAAAACTGAGCTCCGTTCCCAAAGCTGTCTGCAGGCTCTCCCAAAATCGAGATACGAACCGAGGATCTCGATCCGAGACAATGGAAACTGGAACACCGTGCAGCTTGACAATTTCCCTCACATATAACTTTGCTCGGTCGACAGATGTCATCGTCGTCCGCACCGGAAGAAAGTGCGCCGACTTCGTCAGTCGGTCCACGATCACCCAAACTGAGTCATGTTTGTTTCGGGTCAGAGGCAACCCCGAAACAAAATCCATCGTGATGTGCTCCCATTTCCACTCAGCTATTGGAAGCGGCTGTAGCAATCCAGCCGGTCTCTGGTGCTCAGCCTTGACTTGCTGACAAGTCAAACATCTAGACACAAAGGCGGCCACGTCACGCTTCATGCCCTTCCACTAGAACTGTCTCCTCAAATCAAGATACATCTTGGTGCCGCCAGGGTGCACCGAGAATTTGGATCGATGCGCCTCTGACAATACCTCATCTCGAACCTCCTCATCAGCAGGAAGGCACAACCTCCTCCGAAACCTCAGACCTCCATCAGCATCGATCGACCAATCCGGGATAGACTCCCCACTGCCGCACCGCACTCTAACCCTACACAAGGACGTGTAGCCCTAAGGGGGGTGGATTGTGACGACCAAGATCCAATAGGCCAATAGCCAAGAGCCAAGACTCCTGAGGCGGGAATGCCAAGATGGATGAGGTGAGGTGAGGTGAGGTGAGGTGTACAAGGCCATGAGTTAGCCCCACATCGCCTGGAGAGAAGGAGATCCTGAGCTACTTATATAATTTCCCCTCCCAAACATAGAAGACGCGTTCTAGGTGGTTCGATGGTAACCATGCTAGTGCAAAACCTTGAGGTTGAGGGTTCGAGTACCCAAGAGACCAATAGAGGACAATATCTTGTGTTTGGGGGCTCACCACCTTTCCTGCCAAGACGCGTTTTAAAACCGTGCGCCGCTACGGAATTCGTAAGAACTCCGTAGTTAAGCGTGCTCGGGCGAGAGTAGTACCAGGATGGGTGACCCCCTGGGAAGTTCTCGTGCGAGCACGGGCAAAGCGGACAATATTTTGTGTGTTTGGGGCGGATGTTACAAAATGGTATCAGAGCCAGTTCTCCTCGGGATGGGAGGGGTCTAACCCTACACGAGGACGTGTAGCCCTAAGGGGGGGGTGGATTGTGACGACCAAGATCCAATAGGCCAATAGCCAAGAGCCAAGACTCCTGAGGCGGGAATGCCAAGATGGATGAGGTGAGGTGAGGTGAGGTGAGGTGTACAAGGCCACGAGTTAGCCCCACATCGCTTGGAGAGAAGGAGATCCTGAGCTACTTATATAATTTCCCCTCCCAAACATAGAAGACGCGTTTTAAAACCGTGCGCCGCTACGGAATTCGTAAGAACTCCGTAGTTAAGCGTGCTCGGGCGAGAGTAGTACCAGGATGGATGACCTCCCTGGGAAGTTCTCGTGCGGGCACGGGCAAAGCGGACAAAATCTTGTGTGTTTGGGGCGGATGTTACACATAGGTAAGGCTAAACGGAGATTCTCCCGTCGGCCTCTTGGGTGATGTGCGATAGGCCCACAGAACTCCTGGTAAAGCATCCTCCCACATGCCTTGCTTCTGCCCTAACTTCTTCAACATGTCTAGAATAGCTCGATTCGAAGATTCCGCATGCCCGTTGCTCTGAGAGTACCGAGGAGTTGAGAAGAATAGTTTAATACTGTTATCAGCACAAAACTTCTTCATCAACTCTGCGTCGAACTAGCGGCCATCGTCAACGACGAATGCCTTGGGCAAACCGAATCGGCAGATGATGTTGCTCCATAGAAATTTGCCAACCTGCACTTCTCCGATCTTCAATAGTGGTATCGCTTCCACCCACTTTGTGAAGTAGTCAGTGGCAACGAGTAGAAACTTTCGACAATTAGGGGACGTCGGGAAGGGACCCAAGATGTCCAACTCCCATTGTTGGAACGACCAGGGGTTAGAAACCGGGTGGAGCTCTTCCGGTTGATGGATGTTAGTTGCAAACCTCTGACATTGAATGCAACCCTTCACTTATCCTCCCGTGTCCCTCTCCATAGTGGGCCAATAGTAGCCCTACCCCTTGATCTTCCGAGCAAGCGACCTTCCTCCTGAATGATTTTCACATCCACCTTCATGAACCTCCCTTATGATTTCTATTGCTTGCTCCTGGGTAAGGCACTTGAGGTAAGGTCCACCAAATGAGCACTTGTAGAGATCGTCCTCTATAAGGGTGTACCTAGGTGCATGAGTTTTGATCCTCTTTGATTCCCCCGAGTCTTCTGGTAGTATCCCATCGAACAAGTAGCCTCTCATGCTGGCCACCCAATTCTCGTTTGCCGTGATGATGTCGATGATTTCAATGACTTGGGTCTCTTTATTATGGAAGTCTTCTTCGGTGCGGCCTATGACTCTTGGACTGGATTGTACTTCGATGATGACACGCTTCCCCTCATCTTCTCCAAGGACTAAGGCTAGATTAGCAAGGGCGTCGGTACGCTTGTTCTCAACCTGGGAGAATTGATGGAAGTCTATGCTCTCAAACTTTGCCATCAATTCTCACACTAGCTTCAAGTAAGCCATCATTGTGGCATCGTGGGTGTCATATTTACCGATGATCTGGTTGACACAAGTTGGGAGTCGCCATAGACTTGCAAATTGGTCACCCCCAATGCTTATGCCATCTCCAGCCCTACCAACATTGTTTCGTATTCAGCTTCGTTGTTTGTCGCTGGGAATAGTAGCCGTACCGACTTCTCGATCTTCGTATGGTCAGGGGTAATCAATACTACCCCCACACCACTTCCGGTTGTGTAATACAAGCCGTCCACAAACAACCTCCATCCTTCTTCTTCATTCTCCCCCTGTACTGCTGCTGTTCTGACCCCCATGGATCGGCCGACAGCAACTGACAAGTCTTCCAATGTCCCTAGCACTAATGTTGGGTCTTCTGCTTGGAAGTCGCTGAGGAAGTCAGCGAGTGCCTGGATTTTGGTAGCTTTACAAGGCACATATCTAGGGCCAAACTCTTGAAGCTCAGAAGCCCATTTACTCAGAGGACCAGCTCGAGTGGAGTTGTTCAGTACCTCCTTCAGGGGATGCTCGGTGATGACTTCAATAGGATGGGCAACAAAGTATGGGCGGAGCCTTCTGGATGCATACACCAATGCCAGTGCTACCTTCTCAATCTGCGCATATCTGGTCTCGGCCGAAGTCATAATGCGACTGATGTAGTAGACAAATCTCTCTACTTTGTCTCGCTCATATATTAGTACTGCACTAACTGCTGCTTCAGATACTGAAAGATACACCCCCAGCGTTGTACTAGGCTACAGGGCTGTCAGGAATGGAGGTCGACCGAGGTATGACTTCAGCTTTTGAAAAGCTTCCTCATAGCGTTAATCCCAATTGAAAGGTATAAGCTTGCCTTGCCTTTCAAACAGCTACCGACATCGGTTGGAGGATTTAGATATAAAATGATTAAGGGCATTTATACGGTCAGTTAGCTTCTGCACTTCTTTTCGTAACTTGGGTGATAGCATCTCCGCCAAGGCTCGGATCTGCTCCGGGTTGGCTTCAATCCCCGCCGAGTGACCAAGTAGCCCAGGAACTTTCCCGACGTCACGCCAACGGCGCACTTGGCCGAGTTTAATTTCATGCTATACCTTCGTAGAGTTGCAAATGTCTCCTCCAAGTCTTGCACATGTGTCTCCTCCGCCCGGCTTTTCAGGAGTAAGTCATCGACGTAGACCTCCATGTTCCTCCCAATTTGCTCAACGAATATTTTGTTGACCAGCCTTTGGTAAGTTGCTCTCGTATTCTTCAACTCGAAGGGCATCATCTTGTAGAGGTAAAGCCCTCAGCTGGTAATGAAGGTTGTATGTTCTTGGCCCTCCTGGTATATAGGGATTTGGTGATAACCCGAGTACCTGTCCATGCATGAGAGCCTCTCATGCCCGGCCGTTGAATCGACCAAGGTATCAATTCAAGGTAGCAGGTAGTTGTTTAAGATTTGTGAAATCAATATAGACCCGTATAGCTTCGGACTTCTTGAGGACGGCGACCACATTAGCGATCCACCTTGGATATTGGGCCTCTCAGATG
Organism: Chamaelirium japonicum; assembly: GCA_947650365.1. Taxonomy (NCBI): domain Eukaryota; kingdom Viridiplantae; phylum Streptophyta; class Magnoliopsida; order Liliales; family Melanthiaceae; genus Chamaelirium; species Chamaelirium japonicum. The sequence goes on along the minus strand of OX393556.1, from coordinate 45,941,262 downwards.
ATGCCAGCCCGCAGTAACTTTTCTACCCCCGTGTTGACAGCAGCTGCCTTCTCCAAAGCTAGCGACCGGGGCTTCTGACGGATAGGTGCAGCTCCTTCCCGAATGTTGAGGGGATGGCAAGCTATCTCCGGCTTGATGCCTGGTATATCTTTGACTGACCATGCGAACACATCCAGGTTCACCTTGAGGAAGGTCACCATTACTTCAATATGGGGCTTTGGCAATTGCGACCCAAGGACATGATCCTCGGATTCCCCGTTTCCCTTAGGTCCACAGGTAGTATGGGTTCGACTGCAGGTGATGCCTCCCATTCAGTGTTCAGGTAGGTTATCCTTGACTTCTTCGACTCGACTGGTTCTTCCACTACAAGAAATAGGTTCTTTACCGACGGACATTTTCATTTCCGTCGGTAATAATATAAATTTTACCGACGGTGACAATAATTTTCGTCGGTATTATAACTTTGATTTTTTTAATTTTTTTTGCACATTTATTACCGACGGTTATATATAATTCGTCGGTACAATATTTTATACCGACGGAATAAATATTTTCGTCGGTAAAATGAGTTTATACTGACGGATAAATAACTTCCGTCGGTACAATGTCACGACTAAACTCAGGGTAAAAACCGGATCTATGGAAAAAATGAAACCTTGAGTTTTGTCGGGACATTGTACCGACGGAAGTTATTTTTCCGTCGGTATAAACTCATTTTACCGACGGAAATATTTATTCCGTCGGTAATATGTCACGACGAAACTCAGGGTAAAAACCGAGTCTCTGGAAAAAATAGAACCCTGAGTTTCGTCGACACATTTTACCGATGGAACAAATATTTTCGTCGGTATAAAGACATTATACCGAAGGAAATTATATGTCTGTCGGTAAAATGGCTCGACGAAACTCAGGGTAAAAACCGAGTCTTTGGAAAAAAATGAAACCCTGAGTTTCATCGTCGATTTTTGCCGATGGATATTATTGTACCGTCGGTAAACATATTATTTTTACCGACGGAATTAAAATGTTCCGTCGGTAAAAACCCTACCATAAATTACTTTCAGCGATCCCCTTCTGTTCTGTTTCGATCTAACCTCTTTTCGGCCGCCCCTCTCTCTCTCTCTCTCTAAATCTCCCCCCCTCCCCGGCCTCCCTCCCCCCCTCCCCGGCGACCGGCGGTGAGCTCCTCCTCCTCCTCCTCCTCGTGGGCTCCTCCTCCTCCTCCCCGGCGACCGGCGACGTGCTCCTCCTCCTCCCCCCTGTGAGCTCCTCCTCCTCCTCTTCCCTATTACTGATGACTTCATGAGCTTTGACACATTGCTGTTATTAAATTCTTCGAACTATAGCTCAACTTTACTTCAGTTGTTTCTCATCCACAAGATGGGTTAATAAAATACTTTACTAGTGAAGGAATTTTCTAAAATTAATCCATGATCTGAAATAAACTTGAGATACTGTTTTAAAATTTACCTCTGAGTCTTAAAGGCATGCATCGATCACTAACAATCCTGAGGCCCCTCTCCACTCTATCCAACAAACTCGAATCTTATTGGATAGATCATCATCTATCTCTCCTTTCTGTTAAACTCTTTAGGAGCAACTAATACTCCTCAAATTTTTTTGAATACAATATCCTTAATAGAAGGCCTAAAATTGAAGCTTTCTATGTAAAGAGGTCAATGCATCACTTTTGAATATCATCAACTATAAGGTAGAGTAATAGTGAAGGGAAAATGAACTGAATTATAAAATCATACCCTTGCCCCAAAATTTCTTTGTCAACCATTGCCTTGGCATATTTGACTGCCAAAAACAGCTAAGCTACTAAATACTCTAGATCATGGTGAATTTTTGGCGAGGTTCATTCTATTAGGTGTATGCATTGGTCAACGAGCAGTAAAACTACCTTTTGGTAGTTGGCTAGATGCGAATTTCTGAATACTCTATATGACTACAATATCATATATTTTGGGGTTATTAGGGGTGTCATTACATATCAACCTAAATGGGTTGGATGCTAAGAAAATCACAGGTCAGATGTTAAAATGATAGGTGCATTTAGATATAACCCTTGGCAATGGCTAGGACTGTCAAATTGGGCTGGGCTAGCCGAATACCCGTTTGTTCTTCCGAAAAATTTGAACCAAGCTTTATGTGAACTTGGACATAATTTCAAGCCCGAACTTGAGTTCGGGCTGCGTTCGGGTCGTGTTAAGCTTGACTCATTTTACGCCCAAACTCTAAATAGTAAGGGTGTACTAGTTTATTGAACCATCCCCTCTCTTTTTTTTTTGAGAAATATTGAACCATCCCCTCTCAATATATTTTGCTAATTTAGAAGATAAAGTTATGCACAAGTTGATTTTTAGTGAGAGTTGATGTTGTTTAGAAGATAAAGTTATGCACAAGTGGTATGATCGGTAAATTTGATAAGGTTTGGACAATTTGATAAGTTTTGGACAATTTTAAAATTACTTCAGGTGTTGTATAGCCAGATAGACGAAGATGTCTTCGATCGATAAGAGTTGGATGCGTAATTCGAATCGCATGAGCCAAGAGTACAGAGAAGGAGTCAGGAAATTTCTGGATTTTGCATTTGAGCGTCTTGCATCGCTTGATGGAAAAATTATGTGTCCCTGTATAGACTACGGAAGGGTGACTAGGAAGGTTCAAGAGGAATATGAGGTTGATCTGGTAATGCGTGGCATTGACATTAGCTATACCCGTTGGTTCTCGCACGGTGAGGAGCTAGATGCAGTCCCCATGGCAGCTCACGGTGAAACTGCAAACACAGTTATCGCTGATGATAATATTAATACAGACGATGACGATGACATGCAGGGTATGATACATGATTTGCAAGGTGGAATAGGCACAGAAACATCGTCAGGTGATCAGCCCAATATTGAAGCGGATAAGTTCTACAGATTGCTTAAAGATGCCGAACAACCTCTATACCCGGGGTGTGAGAAGTTTTCAAAAGTCTCTTTCACTGTAAAACTTCTTCATTTGAAGTGCCTCAATGGTTGGAATAATAAGTCATTTAATATGTTGGTAGAGTTACTGAAAAAGGCTTTTCCTATGGGTGAGACAGTACCGAAATTATTCTACGAGGCGAAGAAGACAATTAAAGATCTCGGTCTGGGTTATGAGAAAATTGATGCATGCGTGAACGATTGTATGTTGTACCGGAAAGAGTACGAACATGCGCGGTCATGCCACATATGCGGAGCAACGAGATATAAAGAGACGGATGCCGAGTCTAGTACCAATCGAAGGAAGAAAAATGTATCTACAAAGGTTCTCCTATACTTCCCGCTTAGGGACATGCTTCAGAAGTTGTTTATGTCATCGAAGACTGCTGAGCATATGAGGTGGCATGCACGAGAACGTACAGATGACGGGATTATGAGACATCCGGCCGACTCTTTGACGTGGAAAGATTTTGATCATACTGTTGAGTAAGATATGGTCTAGGGCTTGTAAAAACCATGGTTGATTAATAAATGAGTTGATATTTATATTAGAATAGCTTAATTGGTGTGTATTATACGTGTTCTATATACTGAACTGAAAAGAGCCATGGTTGTATAGTGGTTCATTTGAGTGGGAGACTCAGTTGATTAGTACTATTAGCCTAAATTGTTCGCAGTTCTGATTAGGGTTGGTCGCCTTATCAGGTTAAGCTGTTGGAATGACAGAGCATGGGTTTCTCCACCATGGTCATTGCCAAGCACAGTGTCTGTGGCTGAACAGAACCAACACGGTGCACAGATCAGTGAGCAGACACCGGTGCACATAGCCGTGTTTCTGCTTAGGGTAATAGGTCCTAAACCCTGAGGAACCATGACCGGTGGACTAACCAGTTTGGGTAACTTTTGTTCACCAACGTATGAGGGATCTAACCACGACCCAATACCACGGTGCGCTGGGTTGCCAGGCTGGCGTTGCATCGACATACCACTCCTGCAGGCTATTCATATCCCCATTGGGAGGTGCGTTCCTTGGTCTGACATACACCGTACTAAAACCAGGCCTAGTGGTTAACAGTTGAGCTGTTAGACCGAATCCGGTTGTTTGGCCAAAATGATCGGAGGTACGATGTGTTAATCAACCTGGAAGGAACCTAGTCATATGGTCACTTGAGTCTGACGGTGCTCTCCACCGCTCAAGTTGACACATGGCACCGAGTGAAGGGACATCTAATTACCAAACTAAGCGGAGAGCAGGGGTATGCGAGAGAGCTTAGTAAGTTTGGGAGAATTGGAGTGCAGCCTGCGTCGCCCTCTTGGTGGCCACGCAGGTTAACCAGGACCTAGAGGATTGACAGAGACACTTGGATAGTATGTCGATCGGGTCCGGTTGGAAGCCATGAATCCTAGTCCCTGAAGGTTCCACCTTATCCACGATCGTTACGGATCATAACTTTCTCCTTATCTCATTGCACAATATGAGTTGAAGAAATAATGCCTTAATCGTCCTGTGTTCCGTGAGTGTATTGTACTAGGGCATGGTGGTTGCACAGGACTAAGTGTGTTCACTAGGGGGCAACCCCAGAGTAGTGTAGGGACACACGATGTTGCCATAATGCCATGAGGAGTTCATTCTGTGTGTGCGTGTCGCACTAGAGCACGGTCTGTGTGTTTAGTGACTTTTACTATAGGGGCACCCCACGTTTTACTGAGGGCACCCCAGTAAATAGTAAAAACACTATTCATAACTCTATAGTATGTTAAATAGGTATGGATGAGGTGCTCTAAGTGTTAGAGTACTTTATCATGCACTAAGATGGAGCATATATGCTCCGGTATGAGGTGGATGGCCACTAGATGTATGGGGGGCATTTTGGTCATTTCAAAATGTCCCGCATGCCCTAATGGCCGCCCCCCTCATTAGGAAAAATATGCATAGACATCAAATCCATATTTAAAGGGTTTAATTCAGATTTAAAATGATTTGAATCTATTTCCTTTAATTGCAAAACCAAATATGGCAACTATATAATAGTGGGCATTTATTTTTGAGGATTTATAAGAAAGAGAGAAGGGGGAACGGTTCATATGGACAAGGGGAGAGAGGGGCATGGTTTTCAAGGAATATTAGGCAAGGAAAATCGAGCCTTATTCAGATTTTGAAGAGAAAGACTGATCCCTCTCTCCCTTGTGTTCGTTTTTGGCCTCCCTCTCTCTCTTGGGCACTCATCTCTCTCACACTTTGGTTTTGACCTAAGTTGTGAAGAGTAAATCATCTTCATCTTATATTCTTCTCCTTATAGAGTGTGTGTGATAAAGAAGAAGAGAAAGCTTGCACTCCGAAGCACTCAGATATTAGAGTGCAAGGATCCGGGTCGATTCGCGAGATCGGGTGTACCCGAAGAAGAACGAGGCTTCTCCCATGCACGTGGATACTTCCGTCATCATCAACTTGGAAGATTAATATCGCGGTGCTAAATCCCGCACGGAGGTATAATAAACAAAACCCTAGATCTATTGAATTGCATGCATAACATTTATGGTGTGTTTCGATAGATGACCATGGGGGTTCGTTTGCATTTCATTTTAATCTTGCGCATATGATTGTTTCTTAAGAAAATTTTAAAAATGTATCACACACCGTATCGATCCTAAGATCGAGTCCGGCTTCCGTTGTGTCTCTGATTTGTTTCCAACACATACCTATCCTGAATTCGCATGTGAAGTTCACAACGTCAGGTTAGGGCTTGCTAGCGATGGCTTCAATCCCTTTGAGAATATGAGTGTGTCGTACAGCATTTGGCCAGTTGTCCTAGTTCCATACAATTTGCCTCCCTGGATGTGATTAAAAAAGCCATACACAATGCTCTCCTTGCTCATTCCCGGACCCAGGTCGCCTGGTAATGATATTGACGTTTACTTGCAGCCGTTGATTGAGGAGTTAAACGAGTTATGGGAAGTTGGGGCCGATACGTATGATGCCTCGTTGTGCCAGAATTTTTGGATGCATGCGGCACTTCTATGGACGATCAACGATTTTCCTACATATGCCAACTTATCCGGGTGGAGTACTAAAGGAAAATTGGCGTGCCCTACATGCAATAAAGAGACAGATTCATTATGGTTGAAGAACGGAGGCAAGTTCTGTTATATGGGCCATCGAAGATTCCTTATTGACGGTCATAAGTGGAGGTAGAACAAAAGAGCGTTCAACGGCAAGAAGGAACTTGCAAAGGCCCCAGAGCAGCTTTCGGGGGTAGAAGTCTTATGCGAATTGGATCAGCTTGATACCGTGGCACTTGGGAAAGGTAAAAAGAAGATAACGTATGAAGATTCTACGTGTGAGCATAACTGGAAGAAGAAGAGTATTTTCTTTAAACTACCGTACTGGAGCAGCCTACTCTTGCGGCATAACTTGGATGTCATACATATCGAGAAAAATGTGTGTGACAATATTATAGGAACACTGCTGAATCTCGACGGTAAGACAAAGGATAATCTTAAATCTCGTCTCGATCTTAAGGAGTTGGGCATCCGAAAATCACTTCATCCCCAAGAGATTGGGGATAAGTATGTGTTGCCAGTTGCATGCTACACCATGAGCTCACAGCAAAAGGCAGCCTTATGTGCATTCCTACGGTCTTTGAAAATGCTAGACGATTATTCTTCGAATATCGCACGATGCGTGCAAGAGAACGACCGGAAGTTGTCTGGATTAAAGAGCCACGATTGTCATGTTCTTATGCAGCGATTGTTATCTCTTGCTATACGTGGGAATTTAACCGAACAGGTGTCCGGTCCGTTAATTGAGCTCAGCACTTTTTTCAGATAGTTGTGCTCGAAGGTACTTAGAGTGGACCAACTTGATCAGATAGAGAGAGATATTACAATCACATTGTGCAAGCTAGAGATGATATTTCCACCTTCATTCTTTGATATAATGGTGCATTTGACCGTTCACTTGGCAAATGAGGCCAAACTCGGTGGCCCAGTTTATTACCGCTGGATGTATTTTATCGAGAGGTAATCGTCTCGTCTCATTCGCATAATGTATTTGATCGTTCTTGATATATTTATCCAAATTTTTTTTCTCAAATTAGGTACTTGCGAACATTGAAATCATATGTTCGTAATAAAAGTCATCCGGAGGGATCAATTACTGAAGGATACCTAGCAGAAGAATATCTAACATTCTGCTCAAGATACCTAGATGGTATAGACACGCGATTCAATCAACTTGAGCGGAACTATGATGGTAGTCCAATAGACTTCGATGGGGGTCTGTCTATATTTGCCGAAATGGGTAGACCGGTAGGAGGAGGCAAAACTCGTCGATTGTCTGTAGATGAGATTCAACAGGCACATATGTATGTGTTGCGCCAATGTGATGAAGTGTGGCCATTCATTGAGTAAGTATTTTACGATCATTTACTCATTCTTTCAGTCCATTCATTAAGTATATGTGCTAATTATAATCTAATCCAAACCTATAAAACAGAAAGCATAAAGCTATCATTAATAATCAGGGTACTCGAAATGCTCCACAAATTCATAATCGTGAATTCCCATCGTGGTTCGAGAAATACGTAAGTATTCACATCATTACTGAAGTTTATTGACATCCATTACCGAACAATAATTATGTGTTCATATCATGAATGTTATGTGGTTATTATAGGCACAAGAGCTGCACGACAACCACGATCCGCTGATGAATGAGGATCTCTGGTGCTTATATTGTAGTCCTTTGCAAGACGCAATATCGTACGATGGTTATATCGTGAACGGTTATAGATTTCGAACAAAAGATAGTGAAAAATCACGAAGAACCCAAACTAGTGGGGTTGTCGCCAACAGTGAGCAAGCAGAATTAGGAAATATCGACTTCTACGGCGTCCTCAATGAGATTCTCGAGATTAAATTCTTTGGCCAAAATCGGATCGTATTATTCAAATGCGATTAATATGATGTTAATAATCGCGGGACTGGTTATAATGTCAATAAATATGGTTTTATCAGCATCAACACTGGCAAGAGATTAAATACTCAATATCAAAATCCATTCATTCTTGCCTCTCAAGCGGAACAGATATTTTATGCACCGGATAATACGTCTCCAGGTTGGCAAATTATAGTCAGGTCACCACCCAGAGATTTTTATGACATGGGAGACAAGGATGCGCGGTCATCGATGATGATTTGGATACATACCAGAATGATGAGATAATCATTATCGACGCAGTGCACAACGAAAATGAAGAGGTCGACAATATAAACTGGATAGTGAATGCAAATCAAATGATAGAAGAGGGATGCGATGAGAGTGACAGAGATAAGACAGAAAATAACTAGACCTTATGTAAATCAAATTGTTTCATATTTAAATCAAATTTTTTCATATATAAATCATATTGTTTCATATGTATATCATATTATTTTATACTGTTTCATATGTAAATCAAATTATTTCATATGTAAATCATACTGTTTCATATGTAAATCAAACTGTTTCATATTGTTTCATAAATCATACTATTTTATATGTAAATCAAACTGTTTCATATTGTTTCATATGTAAATCTTACTATTTCTTATGTAAATTAAACTGTTTCAGATGGCATCACGGTCGAGGGTTCGTAGAGGCAGGGGTGGGGTAGCTCGGAGCGCTCCGGCTGCCACCCCAGGGTCCGAGGCTGAGCCGTCCGGATCTGGTAGTGTTGTTCCTCTCTCCACACCAGCTCCTGATGTGGTCGCAGCCTCCGGAGCTTCAAGCAGTGCTCAGCACTCGGCTACAGCGTCTACGCCCACAAGTAATGTTTAGATCTAAAGTTTTATACATGTTGTAAATACTTGTTCAGTACTGATGTATATTTTATTTGCAGGGTCGAGGATCACCAGGCACGTAGGCGACCGGGGCGTGACGACGGCCCGGCATTTGTCGACCTTAAGCGAGCCACTTTCCCTACAGTGGAGCGGCAGGACCTTTGTGGGTGAGCACGCTTCTGACGCCGCCACGTGGGTCAGTATTATAGTACGGGAGGAGAGGAATGCCCCGATTGTGGGGTTAAGGGGGTGGAAGAACATTGATGCATCCTATAAGGAGAGGATGTATCAGGTGTTTTTGGTACGTTAGTTTCATTAAAGCATTTTAGAATAATATCGTACTTCTTTATAATTTGATTTGATAAAATGACTTGTTTCTAAATTGATTTTACAGGAGAAATTTAAATGGGAGAACATGGAAACCGACACCCATCGGGAGGACTTGTGAAAGATGATGGGTGAGCGGTACAGGGATTACCGTCATGAGCTCTACCAGCTCTACGGTTACTTGGTCGGCCAGCCGGCTGAGGAGGTACAGGCTGCGGCCGGGACGAGAGACGCGCCACCGCTACACGTTCTACAGTTTTTGGTCGCTCACTAGGCCACCCCTCACTTTCAGGTATAATTATAATTTTGTTGATTCGTACATGTTTTAATGTTATACTAAAAATTTATATTGATGTTTCAAAATTTAATCGATTGACACAGGCGAGTTCATGTAAAGACAAGCATAATAGAAATGCCTCGACGACACCTGCTCCAGTAAAAGGAAGGACCTCCATGCCCCAGCTTGCCCAGCAGCTGGTAAATGATATAAACATTGTTATTATTTAAAGCTCTATACATGTTATATTAACTCATCTATTTATTTTATATATCCAACAGACACAGTCCTTGGGCCACGAGCCTAATCGGATTGACCTTTTTGAGGCCTCTAGGAGGCGGCATACCGATGGGGCATTTCTGGACGATAGGGTTGCCTCGCAAGTGGTAAGTAATTAAATTACTGTTAATATATTCTTATACGTATGCCATAAAATATCATTGAATATCATTGGTTGTTTTCATATAGGAGAGGATGCGACTTCTGGTGACCCCGTCGGGCGAGGCCGGCTCCTCCTCCAGCTCAGTATCTGTCGACTCAGCGATGGATACTGTGCTCAGACCTGCCACGCACGGCCGCATCCTCTGTACGGGCCTTGGAGTCACGCCCTCCTCCTACTTTGGACGAGAGGGTATGCGCTCGAGGGCACGGGACACCCAGACCGGTGCTCTCACTCAGTTGCAGTCTGCGCTAGACACGGAGCGAGAGCAGAGGCAGGCCCTCGAGCAGAGGGTTGAGGCGGAGCGAGAGCAGAGGCAGGCCCTCGAGCAGAGGGTTGAAGCGGAGAAGAAGGCCCTCGATGAGGAAAGAGAAGCTCGCAGGGAACTGGAGCGTCGGCTTAATGACTTCATAAGTCGGTCTAGCGGTGGCACATGCCCATGATCAGGTACTTACTCATCTTTATAATATTAGTAAAAAATATGAATCTTACTAATTTGAGTTTAGATCATATTATCACACTTATGATTTTCCAACACTTGGATTCTAAATCGGTGAATCGGAGCGTAAATTATTCAAATATCCAATTAGAACTCGCTCGCAAGTCCGAAATACGGAATAATTCTAAGTTCGAATTATCGGATGCCGATCCGATGACGATCCGATCGAATCCAAACCTATTTCATATCCGAAACATGCTAACTTATGATTTTCATATACATAGACTCTAAATCGGTGAATCGGAGCGTAAATTGTTCAAATATCCAATTAGAACTCGCTTGCAAGTCCGAAATACGGAATAATTCCACGTTCAAATTATCGGATGCCGATCCGATGATGATCCGATCGAATCCAAACCTATTTCAAATCCGAAACACACTAACTTATGATTTTCCAATACTTAGACTCTAAATCGCTCAATCGAAGCGTAAATTGTTCAAATATCCAATTAGAACTCGCTCGCAAGTCCGAAATACGGAATAATTCCAAGTACGAATTATCGGATGCTGATCCGATGATGATCCGATCGAATCCAAACCTATTTCAAATCAGAAACAGGCTAACTTATGATTTTCCAACACGCTAACTTATGATTTTCCAACACTTAGATTCTAAATCGATCAATCAGAGCGTAAATTGTACAAATAACCAATTAGAACTCGCTCGCAAGTCCGAAATACGGAATAATTCCAAGGTCGAATTATCGAATGCCGATCCGATGACGATCCGATCGAATCCAAATCTATTTCAAATCCGAAACACGCTAACTTATGATTTTCCAACACTTAGACTCTAAATCGGTGAATCAGAGCGTAAATTGTTCAAATATCCAATTAGAACTCGCTCGCAAGTCCGAAATACAGAATAATTCTAAGTTCGAATTATCGGATGTCGATCCGATGACGATCCGATCGAATCCAAACTTATTTCAAATCCGAAATAGGCTAACTTATGATTTTCCAACACTTAGACTCTAAATCGGTGAATCGGAGCGTAAATTATTCAAATATCCAATTAGAACTTGCTCGCAAGTCCGAAATACGGAATAATTCCAAGTTCGAATTATCGGATGCCGATCCGATGATGATCTGATCGAATCCAAACCTATTTCATATCCGAAACACGCTAACTTATGATATTCCAACACTTAGACTCTAAATCGGTGAATCGGAGCGTAAATTGTTCAAAAATCCAATTAGAACTCGCTCGCAAGTCCGAAATACGGAATAATTCCAAGTTCGAATTATCAAATGCCGATCCGATAACGAACCGATCGAATCCAAACCTATTTCATATCCGAAACACGCTAATTTATGATTTTCCAACACTTAACTCTAAATCGGTGAATCGGAGTGTAAATTATTCAAATATCCAATTAGAACTCGCTCGCAAGTCCGAAATACGGAATAATTTCAAGTTTGAATTATCGGATGCCGATCCGATGACGATCCGATCGAATCCAAACCTATTTCATATCCGAAACACGCTAACTTATGATTTTCCAATACTTAGACTCTAAATCGGTGAATCGGAGCGTAAATTGTTCAAATATCCAATTAGAACTCGCTCGCAAGTCCGAAATACGGAATAATTCCACGTTCGAATTATCGGATACCGATCCGATGACGATCCGATCGAATCCAAACCTATTTCAAATCTGAAGCACGCTAACTTATGATTTTCCAACACTTAGACTCTAAATCGCTCAATCGGAGCGTAAATTGTTCAAATATCCATTTAGAACTCGCTCGCAAGTCTGAAATACAGAATAATTCCAAGTACGAATTATCAGATGCCGATCCGATGATGATCCGATCGAATCCAAACCTATTTCAAATCCGAAACACGCTAACTTATGATTTTCCAACACGCTAACTTATGATTTTCCAACACGCTAACTTATGATTTTCCAACACTTAGATTCTAAATCGATCAATCGGATAAATTGTACAAATATCGAATTAGAACTCGCTCGCAAGTCCGATATACGGAATAATTCCAAGTTTGAATTATCGGATGCCGATCCGATGGCGATCCGATGGAATCCAAACCTATTTCAAATCCGAAACACACTAACTTATGATTTTCCAACACTTAGACTCTAAATCGGTGAATCGGAGCGTAAATTATTCATATATCCAATTAGAACTCGCTCGCAAGTCCGAAATACGGAATAATTCTAAGTTTGAATTATCGGATGCCGATCCGATGACAATCGGATCGAATCCAAACCTATTTCAAATCCGAAACACGCTAACTTATGATTTTCCAACACTTAGACTCTAAATCGGTGAATCGGAGCGTAAATTATTCAAATATCCAATTAGAACTTGCTCGCAAGTCCGAAATACGGAATAATTCCTAGTTCGAATTATCGGATGCCGATCCGATGACGATCCGATCGAAGCCAAACCTATTTCATATCTGAAACACGCTAACTTATGATTTTCCAACACTTAGACTCTAAATCGGTGAATCAGAGCGTAAATTATTCAAATATCCAATTAGAACTCGCTCGCAAGTCCGTAATACGGAATAATTCTAAGTTCGAATTATCGGATGCCGATCCGATGATGATCCGATCGAATCCAAACCTATTTCATATCCGAAACACGCTAACTTATGATTTTCCAACACTTAGACTCTAAATCGGTGAATCGGAGCGTAAATTGTTCAAATATACAATTAGAACTCGCTCGCAAGTCCGAAATACGGAATAATTCCAAGTACGAATTATCGGATGCTGATCCGATAACGATCCGATCGAATCCAAACCTATTTCATATCCGAAACACGCTAACTTATGATTTTCCAACACTTAGACTCTAAATCGGTGAATCGGAGCGTAAATTGTTCAAATATCCAATTAGAACTCGCTCGCAAGTCCGAAATACAGAATAATTCCAAGTTCGAATTATCGGATGCCGATCCGATGACGATCCGATCGAATCCAAACATATTTCATATCCGAAACACGCTAACTTATGATTTTCCAACTCTTAGACTCTAAATCGGTGAATCGGAGAGTAAATTGTTCAAATATCCAATTAGAAATCGCTCGCAAGTCCGAAATATAGAATAATTTTCAAGTTCGGATTATCGGATGCCGATCCGATGACGATCCGATCGAATCCAAACCTATTTCAAATCCGAAACACGCTAACTTATGATTTTCCAACACTTAGACTCTAAATTGGTGAATCGGAGCGTAAATTGTTTAAATATCCAATTCGAACTCGCTCGCAAGTCCGAAATACGGAATAATTCCAAGTATGAATTATCGAATGCCGATCTGATGACGATCCGATCGAATCCAAACCTATTTCATGTCTGAAACACGCTAACTTATGATTTTCCAACACTTAGACTCTAAATCGGTGAATCGGAGCGTAAATTATTCAAATATCCAATTAGAACTCGCTCGCAAGTCTGAAATACAAAATAATTCCACGTTCGAATTATCAGATGCCGATTCGATGACGATCCGATCGAATCCAAACCTATTTAAAATTCGAAGCATGCTAACTTATGATTTTCCAACACTTAGACTCTAAATCGCTCAATCGGGGCGTAAATTGTTCAAATATCAAATTAGAACTCGCTCGTAAGTCCGAAATACAGAATAATTATAAGTACAAATTATCGGATGCCGATCCGATGACGATCCGATCGAATCCAAATCTATTTCAAATTCGAAGCACGCTAACTTATGATCTTTCAACACTTAGACTCTAAATCGCTCAATCGGAGCATAAATTGTTCAAATATCCAATTAGAACTCGCTCACAAGTCTGAAATATGAAATAATTCCAAGTACGAATTATCGGATGCCGATCCGATCGAATCCAAACCTATTTCAAATCCGAAACACGCTAACTTATGATTTTCTAACACGCTAACTTATGATTTTCCAACACTTAGATTCTAAATTGATCAATCGGAGCGTAAATTGCTCAAATATCCAATTAGAACTCGCTCGCAAGTCCGAAATACAGAATAATTCCAAGTTCGAATTATCGGATGCCGATCCGATGACGATCCGATCGAATCCAAACCTATTTCAAATCCGAAACACGCTAACTTATAATTTTCCAACACTTAGACTCTAAATCGGTGAATCGGTGCATAAATTGTTCAAATATCCAATTAGAACTCGCTCGCAAGTTCGAAATACAGAATAATTCCAAGTTCGAATTATTGGATGCCGATCCGATCGAATCCAAACCTATTTCAAATCCGAAACACGCTAACTTATGATTTTCCAACACTTAGACTCTAAATCGGTGAATCGAAGCGTAAATTGTTCAAATATCCAATTAGAACTCGCTCGCAAGTCCAAAATACGGAATAATTCCAAGTTCGAATTATCGGATGCCGATCCGATGACGATCCGATCGAATCCAAACCTATTTCATATCCGAAACACGCTAACTTATAATTTTCCAACACTTAGACTCTAAATCGGTAAATCGGAGCGTAAATTGTTCAAATATCCAATTAGAACTCGCTCGCAAGTCCAAAATACGGAATAATTCCAAGTTCGAATTATCGGATGCCGATCCGAAGACGATCCGATCGAATCCAAATCTATTTCATATCCGAAACACCCTAACTTATGATTTTCCAACACTTAGACTCTAAATCGGTGAATCAGAGCGTAAATTATTCAAATATCCTATTAGAACTCGCTCGTAAGTCCGGAATACGGAATAATTCCAAGTACGAATTATCGGATGCCGATCCGATGACGATCTGATCGAATCCAAACCTATTTCATATCCGAAACACGCTAACTTATGATTTTCCAACACTTAGACTCTAAATCGGTGAATCGGAGCGTAAATTGTTCAAATATCCAATTAGAACTCGCTCGCAAGTCTGAAATACGGAATAATTCCACGTTAGAATTATCGGATGCCGATCCGATGACGATCCGATCGATTCCAGACCTATTTCATATCCGAAGCACGCTAACTTATGATTTTCCAACACTTGGACTCTAAATCGCACAATCGGAGCGTAAATTGTTCAAATATCCAATTAGAACTCGCTCGCAAGTCCGAAATACGGAATAATTACAAGTACGAATTATCGGATGCCGATCCAAAGACGATCCGATCGAATCCAAACCTATTTCAAATCTGAAACACGCTAACTTATGATTTTCCAATAAGCTAACTTATGATTTTCCAACACTTAGATTCTAAATCGATCAATCGGAGCGTAAATTGTTCAAATATCCAATTAGAACTCGCTCGCAAGTTTGAAATACAGAATAATTCCAAGTTCGAACTATCGGATGCCGATCCGATGACGATCCGATCGAATCCAAACCTATTTCAAATCCAAAACACGCTACCTTATGATTTTCCAACACTTAGACTCTAAATCGGTGAATCAGAGCGTAAATTGTTCAAATATCCAATTAGAACTCGCTCGCAAGTCCGAAATACGGAATAATTCCAAGTTTGAATTATCGGATGCTGATCCGATGATGATTCGATCGAATCCAAACCTATTTCAAATTCGAAACACACTAACTTATGATTTTTCAACACTTAGACTCTAAATCGGTGAATCGGAGCGTAAATTGTTCAAATATCCAATTAGAACTCGCTTGCAATCCGAAATACAGAATAATTCCAAGTTCGAATTATCGGATGCCGATCCGATGATGATCCGATCGAATCCAAACCTATTTCATATCCGAAACACGCTAACTTATGATTTTCCAACACTTAGACTCTAAATCGGTGAATCGGAACGTAAATTGTTCAAATATCCAATTAGAACTCGCTTGCAAGTCCGAAATATGGAATAATTTCACATTCGAATTACCGGATGTCGATCCGATGACGATCCGATCGAATCCAAACCTATTTTTAATCCGAAGCACGCTAACTTATGATTTTCCAACACTTAGATTCTAAATCGCTCAATCGGAGCGTAAATTGTTCAAATATCCAATTAGAACTCGCTCGCAAGTCCAAAATACGGAATAATTCCAAGTACGAATTATCGGATACCGATCCGATGATGATCCGATCTAATCCAAACCTATTTCAAATCCGAGACACGCTAACTTATGATTTTCCAACACGTAGACTCTAAATCGGTGAATCGGAGCGTAAATTGTTCAAATATCCAATTAGAACTCGCTCGCAAGTCCGAAATACGGAATAATTCCAAGTTCGAATTATCGGATGCCGATCCGATGAGGATCCGATCGAATCCAAACCTATTTCAAATCCGAAACACGCTAACTTATGATTTTCCAACACGTAGACTCTAAATCGGTGAATCGGAGCGTAAATTGTTCAAATATCTAATTAGAACTCGCTCGCAAGTTTGAAATACGGAATAATTCCAAGTACGAATTATCGGATGCCGATCCGATGATGATCCGATCGAATCCAAACCTATTTCATATCTGAAACACGCTAACTTATGATTTTCCAACACTTAGACTCTAAATCGGTGAATCGGAGCGTAAATTGTTCAAATATCCAATTAGAACTCGCTCGTAAGTCCGAAATAAGGAATAATTCCACGTTCGAATTATCGGATGCCGATCCGATGATGATCCGATCGAATCCAAACCTATTTCAAATCCGAAGCACGCTAACTTATGATTTTCCAACACTTAGATTCTATATCGCTCAATCAGAGCATAAATTGTTCAAATATCCAATTAGAACTCGCTCGCAAGTCCGAAATACGGAATAATTCCAAGTACGAATTATCGGATACCGATCCGATAACGATCCGATCGAATCCAAACCAATTTCAAATCCGAACCTATTTCAATCGGAGCGTAAATTGTTAAAATTATCCAATTAGAACTCGCTCGCAACTTCGATCGGATGCCGATTCGATCGAATCCAAACCTATTTCAAATCCGAAACACGCTAACTTATGATTTTTTAACGCTTAGACTCAGTTATAGATATAAACCATTTTTTTAACAAATACATGTTAATTGCAGGAGCCGGGCGGCGTCAGGGGATGAGAGCTCCAACGTTGGTGGCGAGCCGCGTGGGGTGGTTGAGATAGGGCATGCATCATCTCTCAGTTTTGGATTGTGTAAAAATTATTTTGTAATATGTGGTTATTTTTTGTTCTTGTATATAATTGTCGGGTATTGTGGTAATATTTGATAATTTGCTGTAATATTTTATAAATTTAGGTAATATTTGATAATTTACGGTAATATTTTATAAATTGTGGTAATATTTGATAAATTGTGGTAATATATTGTGGTATTGTTGTCAATCATAGGAATTAAATAACATTATTTAGGTAATTTTATATAAAAAAAAACATACGTTTTACCGACGAAAATTAAATATTTTGTCGGTAATAATCTTTTTATTTTTTTTTAATTATTAATAAATTTCCGACGGATAATATATATCCGTCGGTAATATATATATAATTACCGACAGGAAGGTATAAATCCGTCGGTAATATATATATCATTACCAACGGTAAAAATTATAACAGTCGGTAAAACTCTTATATATTGCCGACGGATAGTTATCTTCCGTCGGCAATAATATATTATATTTATTATTAATTGTTCAAATATTACCGACATCTCTAATATTACCGTCGGTATTAATTATTATTACCGACGGCAATATTTAGTCCGTCGCATCTTTTTTCCGACAGTTTTTTTGCCGACAGCCTGGCGACAGAAATCTCTTCCGTCGCTATAAATTATTACCGACGGAAAACTAATATTACCGACGGATATTGTCCGTCGATAAAAACTGTTTTTTTTTTGTAGTGTTCATATTCAATTGGTCAGTTAGTCTTCTGTAGTCTTGTCGATATAGTCAGCTCTTTAAGTTCAGCTGATCGATCGATCTTTAGTAGGTCCCTCAACTCAGTCAGCTCTTTAAGTTTAGTGGCCGATAGGTCTTTTTTGAGTTTGTCGATATGGTTAGCTCATTAAGTTCAACTGATCGGTCGATCTTCAACAGGTTCCTCGGTTCAGTCAATTCTTTAAGTTTAGCTGCCTAGCCGGTCTTCTTCGGTGACTGGTTCCTTTGAGTTCCCAAATTTGGTTCGGCGAGGTGCTCAACTGTCTGAGCCACTTGACTCTAATTTATAGTCCAGAGGTTGACAATGAATGATTCAGCTTTGCCTTCTCCCGGTTCTCCTCCCTCGATCTGGTATGTCGTCTTCATATGGATGGCACTAAGCTCATACTTGGCTACTGAGGACTGGTCACCTCAAATACTTATCACACCTCGATCAGTCCAAAACTTAACGACTTGGTGGGTCAATGAGGGGACCGCATCCAAATAATAAAGCCACAGTCTCCCGAGGATAATGTTGTATACGGAATTAGCTTCGATTATGATAAATCGAGTGAGATAGGTGAGGTGCCTATTGTGATCAGGAGGGTGATCTCACCAACTACCCTCGCAGCCTCTCCCGTGAAACCTATTATCGTCGTCGATGAGTCTGTCAACTGCCCATGATCTAACTGCATGGCATCGAAAGCGCTGAGAAAGAGTACATCAACCGAACTTCCCGTATTGACCAGGATCCTTTTCACTAGGCAGTTTGTTATTTGCGGCCGTATGACCAGGGGATGATTATGGGGCCTTTCAATCCCGACCAAATCAGCTGCCGAAAACTGTACCGCTGCTTCCACCTTTGGCTCAGGACGAATGATGGGGTCAAGTACCACATGGTGAACTTGATGTGCTTGCTTTATACGCCTGACCTGACGATCAACATAGTTGGATGACAGCACCGGGCCATGATACCCGTAGACTGCATCGATTTCCCAGAGCTGGCATCTTTCGGGTGGGGGGCAGAGAAGATGCATTGCTGTCGATCCCCGCTGGACTTCTCCTACGGCTTTGGTTTTCTTGCGTTAAGGTAGGTCAATGAAGCAATCGAGATGACCCGCTTCGATGAGATCCTCAATGTGATGTTTTAAGTGCTCGGCACTGTACAGTAGTATGGCCTTGGCCTTGATGGTATTCGCAATACCGTAACGCGTCTCTAGCTCCCCTTTCTCCCGATTCAAGCGATGGCGCCCACTTGAAGTATGGTTTGCCTTTGATGGTCTCCAAGATCTGGTCGATAGGGGCGTTCAATATCGTGAACTCTCTGTTCCATTGTGGCCTTGCAGGTCCGTCTTGTCTTTGTCGCTCCATGTCACACCGAGACAATTCACCTTGCTACTTATTGACATTTTTCACTGCCCCTGGCTTAGCATAGCATTGGTGTGGAGCCCTGGTTTCCGCAGCCTTCCTTTTATGGTCCGTGTCGTCAATCTTGATGTACTTCTCAACTCAGCGAGATAGCTCATCGATGGTATCGGGCGTGCGCTTGATGAGCGAGGTGTTGACATGCTAATTGGGCTAGATGGCGTTCTTAAAGGCTGTGATCACCATTCAATCCTGACCGTCAGCATCTGCCAAGTTCAAGTATTCGGTCCTGAACCTGTGGTAGAACTGCCTCAACGTCTCCTTCTAGGTCATACTCATCCCGAAGAGTCACTTCAGAGTCTTCAGCTCCCGACGATTGCAACGATATTGATCAATGAACCGTGTGCTCAGTTCCGAGAAAGATGAGATGGACGAGGGTCTGAGTTTATGGAACCACTCGATGGGAGTTTTCGACAAGCTGTTGGCAAATGTCCGGCAAAGGATATGGTCATCTTCGTGGGGGACCAGGGCATCTCGGAAGGCTAACACGTGCTCTACCGGGTCCTTCGATCCATTGAACTTGGAAAGGTGGGGGGGATTCCACCCACGTGGGAATGGCTCCCTAAGGAGTTTTTCAATGAGTGGCGACAGTGCGGCTCCTCAGATGGCGACCTGCTCTAGTCGATCAGGAGCTCGGGCCCTGGTCGGTCCCGCTGAATTTCTTCTCGATCTCTAAGCCGCTCTGAAGCAGATAACATGATGCGATCATGAATGCTTCTTCTGTCAGCAGTATGAGCTAGCTGCCGACTAGCCAGTGTAACACAAGAGTGATGACTTTCACTCGGTTGATGATGATGTCCATCCTCTCACATCGAATGGCAAGGATGAGCTGAGCATGTCTTCGATTGGTGCATGGACACAGGCGGATTTCGGGGGTGTGCCCCGAGCCGGGACCAAACATCCAAGAGCATCGATGCCGCCTGAGGCCATTTATTTCTTTCAGCAGGCTCTGGGCTACTTGATCCCCTCCCATCGAGATTTGCGCTTTGAACCTCTACATACCGATTTTCTCTGACCTCAACCTGAGGATTCAATTGCGGCTGCACTTGCAATGGTTGGACAACTTGAGCATGAAGACTTTATCCAGTTGGAGCCAGTGTGACCAGGTTTACTGGGACTCCCACCGGTGCGGCTCGAACGAAGTCGCGTAACTCTTCGTAGTTACGTTGCATCGTCTAGACCTGTGCGGTAAAAGCTTGCTGGGTCATCATCATGGTAGCTAGGAAAATCTTAAATAGGCCTCCTCCTGGGGTGGCCGTGGCTACTACCGGAGCTTGACTCAGCTCCCCGACCACCAGTGCAGGATTCACCAGTGAGGCGGTGCGCTCGGAGTTTAGGGGCGGTTGAATTTGATGTCCGACATTACTGGCATCCCCAGGTGCAGCAACATGGACTGGAGCTACGAGGTTGAACGTGTATGATATGGTCCACCAGCCATTGTTCTTCAACTGTGTGGTCATGGAGATGACTCCTGAGTTTACTGGTTGGCCGACACCCACGGGTCAGTTGGTCAGTATACTCAGGTAGGTTACAGGTCAAGAATTTTAGTAGAAAGTCTCAAAGACTGATCCCACAGACAGCTCCAAGATGGGGGGGGGGGGGGGGGTTCTGGGATTGGGCGGTTCGATTGTTAGGCACAATCTAACAAACCAATGAACGCAGTGAATCGGGTTTACGTGAAAAAACACATTCTCAACGTCGAAGGGGAAAAAACCACAGGGCGGGACGAGAATGCACTAGCAAGGCAAACATGTTACAATCTCTCACCCTGACCCACCTACACCCAGAGAGGATCGACCTCCCAAATGCCGATCTCTCAACTCTCTCTCTCTCTCTCTCTCTCTCTCTCTCTCTCTCTCTCTCTCTCTCTCTCTCTCTCTCAAAGTATCGAAAATTTCGGAAATAATTGGGCAGCACCTCCCCTTCCAGACTTCGGATCCCATTCTCTGAGGGGGTGAGCCTCCTTTTATAGTGCTCCAGGGCAGTGGCAGCTCCAGGAATTTATATCAGTGGGGTCAAAAGTTATATTAATTTTTTTTTTCAGGTGACGGCATAAAATAGGGTTCAGTGATTCTATGGAGTGGGGTCAAACCAATAATCAAAACTAAATAAATTATGATAAAAATTTAAAAATAATAATTTTTTTAATACATTTGAATCGGTGAGTGGGGTCAATTGACCCCACTCACCCATATGTAGCGTCGCCCATGCTCCGGGGTGATAACTGGGGCACTCCGTGCGGGGCGGCATTGATGGTGCATTCTCGCGACTTGCATAACTGTTCGCGAGTGGGCGACATGTCGCACGGCGGGCACCCGGTAGTTATGGCCAGGGGTGTTTCTTGCCTTATTGGTCAATCGAGAATCTCAGGGCGTGTGTTGTCATCTCATAACCGTCGCCCGGCCGAGATTCTCGGAAGTAACTGCTGCATGATCTTGATGCATGGTCTTCATGCGAGCTCTTTGCATGAATATCGAAACAGCCTTGGGGAGGAGATAACAGATCCCCCTCTTTCCCGAGACGAAGATAGTGCGCGGTCGGCCGCACCGGTCTGTCGAAGCGCACAGCCGGGCCTCCAGATCCCCTCCTCCATTTGCTCGTGATCGGTCTTGCCCGGCGGAACATGGCACGCGGCCGACTGGGGCGTAATGCGCGGTCGGCCGGAACGAAATGCACGACCGATCGAGACGTGGCGGGGTCTTGTGCGTTCCTTTATTTGTTGACGCACACAAATCAAAGCCTGGATCAGAGTGTAGTTGTGGCAGTAATAGCAGCAGTTCCACGCACGGCTGACCCGACGCGCGACTGGCCAGGCTCGTAACACACGACCGGTCGACTTGTAACGCGTGGCCGGCCGGGCCTGGTCAAAACGCACGGGGGTCATTGTCGGGTTCCCACTGTGCAGCCGGCTTGGGTTAGGCCTGCTCCATATATACGACCGGCCGGCATGAAACGTGCGACCGACTGGTGCGAAATGAGCGGCTGGCCTGGTTGCTGTCGGGTTCCCATTATGCAGCCGGCTCGGGTCGGGCCTGCTCCATATGCACGACCGGCAGGCACAAAACGCATGGCCGGCCGGCGCAAAACGTGCGGTTTGCCTGGTTCGAGGTACAGCCGGCCGGGTCAGGCTTGGTCCAAATGCACGGCCGGTCGCTGAATGCTTCTTCGTCCTCATTAAGTCGCAGCCAAGGTACACACACTTCTCACACAGGAGGTTCAATTGGTTTGACTCTAGACTCAATTGGTCTTTCTCTATCTGGAGATTTGGAGGCATGGGCGACGCTAAGCGGGGTCAATTGTCCCCATTCACCAATTCAAATCTATTAAATTTTTATTTTCATTAAAATTTCTTGAGTTTTAATTGTTGGTTTGACTCCACTCCATCGATTCACCGAACCCTACTTCTCGCCGTCAGATTAAAAATATTTTTTAATATAATTTTTGACCCTACTGATATAAATTTACACATGAAAGGGTGAAAGAGCGGACAATCATATCCGTTTTCCGATGCCAAACCAAACCATCAAATTATCCGAAAGGACATTCTAAGGAAGACGGAGGGTCTATCTCCGTAGAGAACACCCTTAAGGAACCTTCTGTTATATTAATCAGTGTTCACCTCCCATCTTTGATGAGATACCCATGAAGGAGACCGAGTCTATTGAAAAGGTAGACAGACAGACTGATTCCAATTCATTCATCCTCCTTCTTCTATGGTTTTTCCAAGAGATGCCATAGGAGCCCATAGAGAAAGCCAACAAAGTGATGTGGATGACCCCAAGGTGGAGCCCGTGATGACCTTCATTGATGGCTATCCACTACTATAAGAGGACATGATTAAAAAATATTATTTTAATCTAAAAATATTTTATTTTTAGAATTATTAAGGGTTAATTGATGATTAATTCTTGACAAAACAAATCTCTAACGCATAATACAGCAAGAAATTGATGCTAATGTATGGTTCCTGACTTTCTTCATAAACTCAAAAATACTTCCTTTTTTCTCCTGTCTCTGTTGAGCGCAGCAACGGAGGTGGCAGCTTGCGGTAACGGAGGGTGCGACCTCAAGTCACAACTGCTCGCTGCCGCCGGTGGTGAGCAGTGGAGACGAGAAGGAACGGGGGACAGAGGGGTTTGGTTAGGTTTAGGATTCCTAGGTATATGGTTCATCCCATGGCCTATAGATCTTGGGTTTAGGGTTAGGTTTAGGTTCAGTTTGGCGGCATCGAGCAGCTCCAGTGACAACGAGTAGTGGAGGCGAGAAACTTCAGCGAGATGTTTGGTAAGGTTCGGTCAGGTACAGAGAAAGGGTTGGCATTCAAAACAAAAATTTTAATAAATGTGGAGGGCATTTTCGTCCACCACATTTATTTGTTCTGTAGCTTTAATTGATCTCTTGTCGGGGACCGCTCACCAAGTCCCCCAATTATTTATTAGGATAATTTTAAATATGGATTTCTGATAATATTTGATTTGATTCAAATCTTTTTGAATTAGTATGGGAGTCATCAGTTTTTTATTTAGTTGATAAGATTTTATTATAATTACATCACTATCTGATCTTTTATTTGGTTGTTATCTCTTTTCTTTTTCAAATTTAGTTGTCAGCCTATTTAAGACCTCAAGTATGATTAAAGGGGTAAGTGAATGATTAATAAAGAAATGAAGCTAGTCGCTTTGATTCGTTTCCTTTGAGATGTCTCGTGAGGGAGAGATCATGGACTTCAGTCAAAATCTCTGTTACTCGTGACCTAAAGCTCCAGCAGAAAATCTTCCTACTCACCAATCATCCCCCATATTCTCAATCACAAGACGATCGAGG
The DNA here is from genome assembly GCA_947650365.1 of Chamaelirium japonicum. Taxonomy (NCBI): domain Eukaryota; kingdom Viridiplantae; phylum Streptophyta; class Magnoliopsida; order Liliales; family Melanthiaceae; genus Chamaelirium; species Chamaelirium japonicum. The sequence continues at coordinate 45,916,870 of OX393556.1, read as the reverse complement.
AATTGTGTGGCATTACAGTTGTCTCATGTCATTTTGGTAGCAGGGCACAATCTTGATGGGTTATATTCCCTCAAATGATCACCGGGCATCGTCGACTAGTCATCTAAGTCGCCTTTTCTTCGCCAAGCATCGTAGTCATGCTGATCCCTCACCGCAAGTAGCCCTTCGTCATCACCACCGCCAAATCTTGAAAAAATCTGCGTCATCCGCCCACTGCTAATGCCTGCTGTTTGCAGCCACTGCTGCCATTTGTTACTGCTGCTTTTTGATGCCGACGATAACTGCTATATGCTTCTGTTGTTTGCTATCGCCATTGTTGTTTGTTACTTTATGTGGCCGCCGCTGCTGCTTTTTCCTTGATGTTATTGTGGCTGCAAAAAAAAAAAAAAAATGGAAATATCAGATTTGTAGAAAAAAAATAGAAGAAAAAACTCTAATATATTGTACAGATTTGAAAAAGAAAATGAGAGAGGAGGATCAAGCGTATCTTTAGATCCGGTGGTCAGAATCGAGTGTTCCTTGGCTTGTTTTGAAGCCCAAGTCGAGCCTGATCTACATAGAGCTTCCTCACCTCAATCGAGTCATCCAACAAAGGCAGAATTTTTGTTTTGCCCCTAGCCGCCATTACCATTATCTACGTTCGCCACCGAACCTTTTGACTCACTCGATGTCGGTAACAAGGAGGCCTACAAATACTTCATCCAACAACTCAAAAGTCTTCCTTGCGCTTTCTTTCATGTTCACGGTTCTGAAGAGAATTTGTTGTTTGTTCCTTGTTAAGGAGCGAGTCGCTTATCTACTCCTACCCACCAAAGATTTTAAAGATTGGGCTTTACGTGTGGACTATTCTTTATTGCCGGAAGAAAAGGAGTTAGAGACTCACAAAACATCCTCGCCGTTGTTGAGAATGAATTGAGTAGACGATGACACCGACATGAGAAGTTGGCCCAAATTTGAGATGATATAACTCAGAGATTCGACCGGCTCTGCCAGTCCACCCACACCACCAACCACCCCATGTTGGCTCCTCCACTGACACTGGCACTAATGTCGATGGATTCATCTTCCTCGGAACCATCGATGGAGCTTCCTCCTCCAGCAGTAATTTGTGAGGAGATTACTGTGGGTGCAGAAAAAGATACGGGTCGTCTTTATTGCGGATCACACGAGATTATAGAGTGCGCCGGGACCCGGGGGCTCGGGTGTGGCGAGTCCGGGTGCGGCGCGTGTTGATCAGGAGATTGTTGGAGAGATCCTCTGGAGGGTCCCTTTGATCCGCATCTCCACGTGGTATTCGTGCGAGAGCTCTGAAGGGGTTGCCCAGGACAGAGGTCTTTACATGGTGAGGGTTTTTGAGAGGCTAAGGAGTTTCCGCCGTTGATTTTGTCCCGTCCGTGCTTCGCGCTTTCTCGGCTAGGGAGGTTTTGGGCTTCGTTCCTCGGTCTTCGTGTCTTCCTCGATCCTTGCTCGACCTCGGCATCCTTGATCGTCGGTTCGTGGCGTCGATCGTGTTTTTGGCGTCAGCTTTGGCTTTAGCTTTCGGCTTTGGCGTGGCTCTGGCGTTTGCTTTGCTTTGGCGCTTGCGCTTGAACGTAGGCGGGTAAAGGCTTGCGATGCTTTAGTTCTTCCGGACTTCGCGTCGTATCGGCTAGAACGTGCGGTGCTTTGCTCGTGACCGTCGTAGTTGCTTGGCCTTGGCACGTGCGTTGCTTTAGCGCGGGCTTTACCGGTGCGTTTGCTTTGGCTTCTTGCGTCGGCTTTGGCTTTAGCTTCGACTCGCGCGATCTTCTTCTCGAACGGCGATGGCTACTTCTTCAAGGCTTCTTTATTCTTCCGGTTTCCTCGACGATTGTGGCGTCGGCTTGGTTTTTTTCGGCGGGGGTAGCGCCGATCTTCGTGCGACGGTTGTAGCGTCGGCTTTTGTTGATGAAGATGGTGGGGGTAGCACCGATCTCCGTGCGACGGTTGTAGCGTCGGCTTTTGTTGATGAAGACGGCGGGGGTAGCACCGGCTTCAGCACGACGGTTGTAGCGTCGGCTTTTGTTGACGAAGGCGGCACGGGTAGCACCGGCTTCAGGCCTTCTTCTCCCGGCTTTCTTCTTCGTGCAAGGAGTTAATGCCTTTGTTGAAGGCGACGGGTGTTGTCGGCTTCGATCTTCTTCTCCGGCCTTTGCTTATGGCGTCTTCGGAGCTGATGAAGATCGTTGGAGCAGTCGGGGTGATGACGACTCCGGGTCTTCTTCTCCAATCTTTCTTCTTCGTGCGAGAAGTCGAAGCTTTGATCTTCGAGTGCAAGGTCTTCACGTTGATGAGGACTTGAAGGGCCAAGTATTTCCGTAGGACGTGCTTGCCGTGCCTCGTGAAGCCTTCGGTCTTCGAGCGTTGGAGCTTCTCTTGCGGAGCTCTTTCGTCTTCGGCTTTCGGACCCTTTGTGCCTTCCCCCACCCCTTCTATTTATAGGCAAAGGGGGGCGGTTGGGGGAGATATGGCTGAAATCTTTTGGTTTCATCCAATATCTCCCCCCATAACCATCAAGATATTGTTCCTTTATTCGGGGAAACAAACTCGATCCTCTCCTTTTTAGTTGGGGTGGTTACGGGCTAGATGTGACTCGATCTTTGAAAATTGAGTTGTTATTTTTTTACACTTTTGGATCGGATGGCGACACAACGTCATCTTGTCCGTTGGATCGAGGGATCGTCGCGGATCTACGGCTGTGTAGACGTCCACGCCACCTCCCCCCGCATCGAGGCGGTTTTGATTTTTTTTTTCTTTTCTTTTCTTTTCTTTTTCTTTTCTTTTTCTTTTTCCCTTTCTTTTCTTTTCCTTTATGGCCGGCCCCACCTCCCCATGGGGAGGGAGGCACGGTTTTCAAGAAGGGGGGGCCGGTGGGCCCCCCTCTTTGTATTCGGGTTGCGGATCCAGTGGGATCCGTTTGCTTTGAGTTGGGCCACGGCACGCGATTTGAGTTTGCACGCGGGCCGAGTACGCATGCGGGCCGTTTGTGTGTGGGCCCAATTTCGCATGCGGGCCGTTATGTATGGGCGTTGCATGCGGGCCGTTGTGTGTGGGCCGAGTTGCGCATGTGGGCCGTTGTGTGTGGGCCAAATTTCCGCTTGTGGGCTGTTGTGTGTGGGCCGAGTTTATGTGTGCGAGTCGGGTTCGACCCGAAGGCCGTTGAGTGCGGGCCTATTTTACGTGTGCAAATCGGGTTTGACCCATGGGCTAATTTCAATGCCCACAAATGCCCCCTCAAGTTTGAGTGCGCCCGCGGGAAACGCGTAGCGCTTGGACTTGAGCCGCATATTCGTGTGGGATTAGGTCTTTATAAGGACCCCCGTTTTTCGTTTCTCTTCATTGTTGACGATTCCTGGCGGCTTGGAAACGAGAGCTCTTGCTAGGGTTTCCTGCTTCGCGAAGATGACGCGGAGGATGAAGATGGTCACGCCATAGAGCTCGAGAAGGAGAGGAGATCGTCGGATCGCGGAGGGCGGAGGGTCGCAGGCGAGGTGATCCTCCTCCTCCTCCTTCTTCTTTTTCTTCTTCTTCTTCTTCTTCTTCTTCTTCTTCTTCTGGTTCGCATGGCGCGGCAGCGGCGGTGCTGGGCTGCGGTGGCCGGGCTACGATGGCTGGCACGGCAGAAGGACGCGGGCCGGAGGGAGCGGGCCGGGGTAAGCGCGGGGGCCGGTGCAGCAGCGGCGCGCGGCGGGCGCGGGGCCGGTGCAGCAGCGGCGTGCAGGCGGCGCGCGGGGGCCGATGCAGCAGCGGCGTGCGGGAGCGCGGTGCCTGTGCAGCAGCGGCGCGTGGGCGGGCGCGGGGGCCGATGCAGCAGCGGCGTGCGGGAGCGCGGTGCCTGTGCAGCAGCGGCGCGCGGGCGGGCGCGGGGGCCGGTGTGGCAGCGGTGCGCGGGGGTCGGTGCAGCAGCGGTGCGATGGCCGGCGCTGGTCGAGGCCGGCAGCAACCCCCCCCCCCCCCCCTCTTGCGGTTTTTAACAGGAGAGAGGGGGTCGCGGCTTTTTGTCGTGGCCCCCCTCTTTTTTCCTTTATTTACTCAGGGGGCCTGCGGCCTTTTTGCTTAGCCCCCCCCCCCCCCGTTTCCTTAGTCAAGGCCCCCCCCCCTTTTTTTTTTTGACGCTTTTCCTTGTATTCGTCTTGTACTTTTCTTGCTATCTGACTTGGGCTTTGTCTTCTTCCCTCTTTTTTTTTTTCAGGTCTCGACGCTACGAGAGTTTTCCTAGTTCTGGCTGGATCATCGATGCGGTCTCCCACGGGAGTACGCATCTTCGTTTCCCTTTTGCGCAAGTCTTCAACCACCGTGCTTCGAGACAGGAGGTCAGACTGTCAGTACTTCAACTTTCGACGCATGAGCGAGTTTGTGAGGACGGCGTAGCCGATGGTTCTTGTCGCGTGCTAAAACTTGGGGAGCGCATCCTTACTGATGAAGGATCTTCACGGCAGATCGTTCGACCGAGTTTGGGGTTGCCGTTCCACCACACTGGCGAGGAATTGGTTCCGATCCCCGTTGTTGCCTTGAAGATATGCTCCCGCCGTACGCGATGGGGTGTGGAGATTCAACCGCGTGGAGATGTCACATATCTGGGAGGTTTTCGGGACTGGATGAGAGAGCTGTCTGGCACGTTGGAGGCAGAGCCAGGGATGGAGCGTCTGGCGAGGTTTGTGGAGCCGGCTTGTTGGGAGTACAGCCGACCAGACGGTATGTACCGGGCCCTTTGCGAGCAGTGGTGCCCTGAGACCAACACTTTTTTGACCGGAGCTGGTGAAATCGGGATCACCCTTCGTGACGTGCATATTATCTCTGGATGTCCAGAAGTTCAGAGCTATTATCAGGAGGAGGTTTCTTCTTTAGAAGTCTTGACACATCCAGACGAGTCTCCAGACTTCTGTCTTTTGTTTTTTAAGGCATACGCTATTATAGCAGCACGTGAGCAGTCAGATCGAGTACTCCACTCAGCTTGGGTGGAATTCTGGTTTCGAGGAGAATATCACCACGCCCCCCCCTTCGAGTCACCTGATGTGGAGGTATGCATCGTCAAAGAGACCGGCGCCTGGCACTTTCCGGCAACCGATTGAATCTCTAAGGAAAGAGTGGTGCTCCATGGCCGGGGCGCAATGTCCCTGGGAGGTTTTGGGACTTGAGGAATGCAGCGATGCCTGGCGTGCTGCTTACTGGTCAGCGGGGTTGGTACTTTTTCTTTGCCGCTTTGCTCTGCCCTGGAATGGGGATGTGATACGTCCTGGGACCTTCCTCGCAGCTGCTCGGATGGTGAATGGAGAGTTTCTTAACCTGGCGTCGGTGATCCTCTGCTCGTTGTACCAAGGGCATAGTGGAACATACTGGAGTCTATCGAGTGCGAATAATGCAAGAGGGGAAGTAGGCAAGGCCAGTTCCTTTTGCCCCCTGCATTACCTCTATGGTTGGATTGGGCTCCACTTTCCGAAGGAGATCTTTGCAGCGCGTGGACCTTCGACCTCGGTGCCCTTTCTTCCTTGTGTGGGAGGTGTGATGAACGCTTATTACGCATGGGAGCGTCCGAAGCCTAGTGCCCGAGAGTGGTTGAGACGTATGGGCCCTTCTGACTTTGAATTTGTATCGGAGAATGTACTTGTACCTTTTACAAGATCCTTGGTATGTGATGGGGCGGAAATGCCCGAGCACTTGTACTGGAGTATGGTGAGTTGCAGGCCCGGGTATCTCGTTTGGCGTCTTGGGGATGCAGTGGAGGTGGCACGGTACTCTCCCCACCGGTTTGCTCGGCAGTAGGGTTTCCGCCAGGAGTTGCCAGGGACTCCTTTGCGCATACAATCACGTTACACTCCGCAGGAAGCGTACCGCCTCTGGGGAGCACTTTATGATCGATTTACTGGGTGTATTTTCTCACCGGGGATCAAGTCGGGCGAGAAGAATGCTGCAACTCCTGAGTATCGCTGCTGGGTCAACGAGTCAGTGCTTCCCTTCCTGGCTAGCCTTCCACTGGACGTCCTTGCTAGCAGCGAGCGGGCTGACTTTTCTTTTGACTCTTTGGCGGGGTCAGAGGATCGCCGTCTTTGGTCCGAGGAGCGACGATCGGAGAGATCTTGTGGTCATCGAGAGAGTACTTCCCGGGCTTCTCTTTCTGTGCAAGAAGTCGAGATGGCCCCGTCTACCAAGGTTCAGAGTCTTCCTGAGACTCAGACTTCTTGGAGTGGGCGTACTTCTCCCAAGAGAAGGAAGCTGGATCTCTTGTGTGAGGCCGCTTTGGATGACACTAATGAGGCAGAGCCAGTTCGAGAGCGAGAGCCAGGGCTTTTTGCCGATGAGGTAATCCCTCTTTCTGGGGTAGCTTCATCGGACGCCGCAGGTATCACTTGCTTCTAATTGCTCATGAATTTCTTTGCTTGTAATCCTTTTCCGTTGGCTGAGTTGTTTAATTCTCATTTTGGCAGGTTCTGCTGGATTGGATTGCGAGCCTGCCCCCAAGGGGGTTGGGCATGAATGCTCTCCTATCAGAGCGACGTTGATTGAGAGTGGCGGGCTGGATGTACCTTGGGATAACTTGGAGCTTTTGGGAGCATTCGAAGCTGGTTTTGCCGGCAGTGCTGTCAACCTGGATGATATTGACATGGAGCAGTTGGGCTTTGGGGAGGAGGATGAGGTCTCCAGTATAGGGAGAGAACAGACTCCTCTGGTTAGGCCCGGTATTCCGGCAGAGATTACTCCCACAGTCGTTCCGTCGGAAGGTTTGCCTGTAGCTTCTCCTTTGGCTCCGGTGGTACCGCTGACTATTATTACGGCGATGGTTCAGGAGGCGGTTCCTGCACTTGAGTCTTCAGGACCGGAACCCACCTTGCCTGTGCCCTCAGGGGCTGACGGGCAAAAGTGCAGTTTGCGAGGCCTTCTTTCTGCGCTTCTTTTGGAGAGCTGTCGGAAGTATATCCAGGCGACGCTCGCACCCTTTCAGGAGGATGGTCTTCATGCTTTGAATGGCTGGTGGGTCCTCGAGGGGCCTGAGTTTTGCAAGAGTCTGGCGGCCTTCCAGGTAGATGGCTCTTTGTTTGAGGCACGGATGCGTGCTTTCTTGGCGGACAGTGAAGCTCATCGCTTGAAATGGGCTTCGATGGAGGATGACCTTTCTTTGGTATTAGCAAAGGCCGAGGACGAGGAGCGTCGTCTTGGAGAGCAGCATGTACTTGCCACTGCGAGCCTTGTTCGGGTGCGGAAGAAGCTAGAGGCTGCTCGCGCATCTTTTGAGAAAGCTGAGACGATCGAGAAATCTTCTGGAGCAGATCTCTCAAAGAAACGTATTGAGCTGGCGACGCATCGGGAGCGGATAGCTTCTCGGTCTTCGGAGCTGCAGCGCATGGAGATTACTGGCGGCGAGCTGCTCAACGTCTTAAAGAATTTAACTCGCTTTACTAGCAGTGTCGCATTTCCTTTTCTTTCTTGTCATTTCTACTGGATAGACTTGTAGTTTTGCTTTCCTTTGTTTGGTGATAACTTAATATCATGCATCTATTTTCTAGACTTGTTTTCTGGAATGACAGAGTTTGGTTGTTGTGTTTTTTTGTTTGGACTGAACCTTTACAGGCTGTCTACGTACCCTACTAAGAGAGATCAAGTCACACGTAGTTTCTTTTTTTTTTTTTTTGCAAGGAGTGTAGCCATGCTTTTAAGCGTAGTACCTTTTGAGGTACTTGTCATTGATAGGGCCGAGTGTAAGCCCTTCTGGCGTGGTGAGAAGATATACACCATTGGAGTAGACCTCTTTGACAGCGTGCGGTCCATCCCACTTGGCGTCGAACTTCTTTCCTCCTCGATGCGAAAGAATGATGGGGCATTTAACTGCCAGCACCAATTCTCCTATTTGAAAGGATCGAGGGCGAATTCTTTTGTTGAAGGCTCGGGTCAATCTGGCTTGATAGCATTCCAGGCGTTGCTGGGCTTCGAGGCGCTTTTCATCCAGGGCTTCCAACTCTGCTAGGCGAAGTTGGGCGTTGTCGCCGTTGACGAGGCCTTCCTGGATGGCTATCTTGAGTGACGGGATCTGGAGCTCAAGCGGGAGGACAGCTTCTACTCCGTATACCAGTGAGTACGGAGTTGCCTGTGTTGGCGTGCAAAAAGAGGTGCGATATGCTCATAGTGCTTCGCCCATGCGTTCATGCCAGTCTTTCTTTGATTTTGAGATGACTTTCTCCAAAAGTTTGCAGAGTGTTTTGTTGAAAGCTTCAGCTAGACCGTTGGCTGAGGCGTTGTACATGGTTGAACACCTTTGCTTGATATCGAATTTGGTACAAAACTGGCTGACCGCGGCATTCTTGAATTGCTTTCCGTTGTCCGTAACGATATAGCGAGGTATGCCGTACCGGAAGATGATGTCATTCTGGATGAAGTTGATGACAGAGTGCTTGGTAACTTCTCGTAATGGTACTGCCTCAGCCCACTTGGAGAAGTAATCTGTTGCTGCCAGGATGTAAAGATGTTGCTTGGATGACTTGGGTAGCGGACCGACAATGTCGAGTCCCCATCTATCGAAGGGCCATGATGTGATGGTTGGATGCAAAGGTTCCGGAGACTGACGGATGTAGTCGCCATGCAACTGGCAAGTGTGGCATTTTTTTGCAAACTCGAGGGAGTCCTTGATCATAGTGGGCCAGTAGTACCCCATCCGCCTGATGCGGAAGTGAAGCTTTGGACCGGACTGATGTGAGCCACAGATCCCGGCATGGACTTCTTCTAGTGTTGTTTCCACTTCTTCTTTTGCAAGACACCTCAGGAGCGCACCATCGTAGCTTCGACGGTACAACTCGTTATTGAAGTGGAAGAATTTCAGAGACCGCCGGCGAATGTCGACCTTACGCTTTGGATCTTCAGAGAGCTTCCCGTGGACCAGAAAGTCTATGAATGGTTGTCTCCAATCTAGCTCGTCAGTTAGGAGAACGTGTACTGCATTGACTTGGTCTGGGATTCCCATAGGGAGGTCCTCCTCAGTGATCACCATCCTCTTACAGACAGTGATGCTGAGTTGGCTTCTTTCTGGGAACGGAAGTGCAGCCGCTAAATTTGCGAGCGTATCAGCCTGCTGATTAAGGTTTCTGGGAACATGTTGGATTGAAGCATTTTTTAGCATACCAAGGAGTTTCATAGCTCGCAGATGTAATGGCACGAGATCTTCTTTGTTGACTTCGTATGCTCCCAATATTTGCTGAATGACGAGTTGAGAGTCGCCAAAAACTTCGAGTCCTTGAAGTTTCATATCATTGGCGAGTTCGAGGCCAATAATCAAGGCTTGATATTTTGCCCTATTGTTGGAACATGGTTCTGATAGTAGAAATGAGAAAGGGAGTATTTCGTCGTTTGGCGTGACGAAGATAACCCCTGCTCCTGCCACGTCTTGCCTTGCCGCACCGTCGAAGAATATTTTCCAAGAAGGGGCGATGTCGATGCAGAATACTTCTTCGTCTGGGAGATCTTCCGATAGCTCCCATTCTGCTGGAAGGGGGTATTTTGCCAGGAAGTTCGCGAGAGCTTGACCTTTGACCGCTTAATTTACGAGGGACGAAGGTGATGTCAAACTCAAGGAGGAGTAAAGCCCACTTGGCCAAACGTCCGGAGAGCACTGGTCTCGACATGATGTATTTGAGTGGGTCGGCTTTTGAGATGAGTCTGATGGCGTGAGCTAACATGTAGTGTCGCAGCTTCTTTGTAGCGAAGATAAGCGCCAGGCAGACCTTCTCAATCAGGGAGTAGTTTAGCTCCGCACCGATGAGAGTACGGCTCAAATAGTAGCATGATGTTTCCTTGCCTAGCTCATTGTCTTGAGCCAGGAGTGCCCCCAAGGACTGCTCCTGGGCATTGATGTAGAGAACCAAGGGCTTTCCTTGAACTGGTGCTGTCAGAACTGGAGGCTTGAGTAAGTAATTTCTGATGTTTTGGAGAGCTTCCTGACAAGCTTCATCCCACTTGAATGGTGCTCCTTTCTTCATGAGGCGACTGAAGGGCCTACACTTTCCAGCTACGTTGGCGATAAATCTCCTGATATATGCCAAATGGCCCTGGAGACCTCTAAGGTCCCTCACCGTTTTTGGGATTGGCATATTGAGAATAGCATCTATTTTGGATTGATCTATCTCGATGCCTCGATGTCGTACGACAAAGCCGAGAAACTTACCCGAGGAGACTCCAAATGCGCATTTAAGCGGGTTCATACGGAGCTGATACCTACGAAGCCGTTTGAAGATCATCTCGAGGTCTTGAAGATGCGTTGCCTTTTGTCTTGATTTTACCACGAGGTCGTCAACATAGCATTCCACATTCTGATGAAGAATATCATCAAAAAAATTTTGCATGGCTTGTTGGTAGGTAGCTCCTGCATTTTTCAAGCCGAAAGGCATGACTTTGTAGCAGTAGATCCCTTTTGGCATGCGGAATGCCGTAAGCTCTTTATCTCTGGGGGCCATACAGATCTGGTTGTAGCCTGAAGATCCATCCATGAAGGTTCGTGCTTCGTGGCCAGTTGTCGCATCCACCATCAGTTCTGTGATTGGCAGTGGGAAGTCATCTTTGGGGCATGCATTGTTTAAGTCCCTGAAGTCCACACATACTCTGATCTGGCCGTTCTTCTTCTTGACTGGGACCACGCTGGAGATCCACGTTGGATATTTAACTTCTCGGATAAAGCCGGCTTCAATGAGCTTATTGACTTCACCTTCTATTTGCGGTACTAGTTCCGACCGGTATCGTCTTTGTCCTTGCTTGATGGCGCTAGCTCCATGTCTGACAGCGAGCTGGTGTACTGCAATCTTGGGGTCAAGTCCGGGCATTTCCTTGTAGGACCATGCGAAGATATCTCTGTATTCTTGGAGTAACTTGATGTATGCGGCCTCCTCTTCGGGAGTCAGAAGTGCACTTACGAATGTAGGCCGAGGATCCTCCTGCGTTCCCAAGTTGATTTCCTTCAAATCGTCGACGGTAGATTGCCCCCCTTCTTCGAGGACTGACGGGGCGTCTGGCAACTCGTCGTCCGAAGTAGAAGTTGCGTTGATTGGAGTGTCAAAAATTGTGATATGATTAACAGAGACCATAATGATATCGGTGATGTCGGCAGTTTGGTAGAATGATAAGGGTGGGAATGTTATTTCTCACCTCAGTAGGTGACTTTCCCAAACGGTCGAATACTGACCTTCGCTTTACTTGTCTGACTGGCCCAAGTCTTTTGAATACTGATACGGGATTTTGACTTGCCTGGTTTTTGATGCTCTTCTTTTGCTTCTGAGGTATGGTCCAACATCGAGCTCGATATCGCCTTCTTTTGGCGCCCTCTGTAGCGGGATGAACGATATTGGTGGAGCGTGCATCGGAGGATGACGATCCCTCTTCCGCTTCATCTACCAACTTTACATCAATATAGTTAGAGGTGAAGGTCTTCTCTCCTGTTATCTTGTTGACCATCGGGGTTTGACGGGAGCCGATGCCTCGCCGATTTAGTGGGATCTGCTCGCCGCCTTGGAGTAAGTGGGCTTGAGTCTTAGTCATCCCGTGTGGTATTGGAGCTGGCAGGAGCGTACTCATATGTGCGGCACTGTCTTCGTCGTAGCCAGCTTTGAACAGCAGCTTGGCGGCATTTTGCCCCCAGCTTCCTTTTGGCTTGAATGTGAGTTGGCTGGATTTGAAGGAATCGATAAGTTTTGGCGGACTTGAAGCTTGCCCCAGGCTGGGTAGTGGCAGTGTAATCTCTTGCAGAGTGATGACATTAGCCTCTGATAGCGGCTGAACCATTTCTTTTGGCGGGGCAAAAGATGGTGATTCATGTTTACGCAGCCACTGAGGCATGAGGCGCAGAACTGGCATAGTTTGGACAGGCAACGGAGTATGCTGCATGGATCTTGGCTTGGAGCTGATGCGCATCCTTCGTCTTGGCACTAGCACTTCTTTGACTTCGGGTATCGTCTTAGATGGTGGCACTGGATTTGGAGTTGGCAGAGTTTCATCCTGCTCCATCCTTTTAGCTTTCTGAGTTCGAGGAGCTTTAGCTGGAAGGACTTCTGCAACGAGGTCCTTTGCTTGGTAGAATTTGGCATCAGCGAGGTGTGCTTCGGCCTCATTGAATGGTTTGTCATCTGCAATGATGCATTTCTCCAGGCCCTCCTCATAGTACATGAGGCATTGGTGCCAGGTGGAAACTACGACACCGTTTTCATATAGCCACGGTCTTCCTAGCAAGAGGCGATATGATGTCTGACAGTCAATGACATGGAAGAGAACTATCGTGTCAAGCTGGCTGATGGAGAGTTTAGGCGAATGATTCCTATGGTGGACTGTCCGCCTTGGTTGAACCCTTGAATGACCAGCTGGCTTTGTGAAAGTTGGTCGGTGGTAATGCCGAGCTGCCACATTGTTTAAATGGGCACGATATTGACAGCGGAGCCGCAATCCAACAGGATTCGATTTATCGGCTTCTCGTTGATGTATCCCGAGACATAGACAGGTCGATTGTGCAGTCGTGCTCCGAGCTGCAGATCTTCGTCCGAGAAAGTTATTGCTGCGTTGCAAGAGACAATAGTTTTGTCTTCCTTAGCGTCTTTCTTCTTTCTTTTGTAGCTGTCTGGATTTGTCAGGGCCTCGGCCATTGCTAGGCGAGCCTTCTTTAGGAGGTGTAGTGTTTCTATGAGTGGCAAGTGCAAGATTGCCTCATCGTAAGCAGCAGCACTATCTTTGTCAGAATTATCCTCCTCGTCGCCGGTGTTGCTTTCTTTAGAAGACTTGATCTTATCTTCTTCTTCCGGCGCCATGTGGATCTCAACCATGCAACAGGAGGCTTCGTGCTGCTGATCAGTTGGGAGGAAGGAATCGGGGAAGAATTCTTGTAACGTTGCCGGCTCCGGAGTGTTTTGCTGGAGGAGATCATCAGGATCTGCTGGTGGTACTTTGAATGCTTACTTCCTTGGAGCTTTACTTTTCTTCTTGTAAGTCCTTTGTTCAGGAAGTATTCTTGTTACCCGATCTAGCTTGCGACTTCTTGCCGTCCATGGCCTTCGCCTACGAGGTAGCATGATCCATGCGTCTTCGTCAATGGATTCTCCCTCACTAAGGTGAGGGTTTGGAGTGGCAGCTGCAGGTTCTTCATGGGTCGGGGAGACTTGCTCATTTGGAGACTCCACTGGCTCATCTTCTGATCCCCAGCCGGTGGGTTTGATTTCTTCCATTGAGACAGGTGAAGGTTTGGAGTAAAGGACATAGTAGTCGAATTTACCTGAGGGCTGGCCTAACAGACCGACCTCCGGGTCTCCTTGCTCATACCTTGTTTGGAGAATTTGTTGGGACATGGCTTTGTTCGGGCGAGATGCCAATGTAGGCGACGGTTGCCCTCCGGGTAATAGCGTTTCTTCCTCAGCAAGTGTAGGAGCGTGCCATCGTCGCCTTGAGACTTTCCGTCGTGGAGCTATCTTCGTAATTGGTCTCTGGCGATTGATGCGCAACTTGGGCCTTTTCTGGTGTACAGCAACGAGTACTGGTTGAAATGAACCGAAGGTGATGGATGTCATGTTTGTTGTTGCAACGTCGCCGGAGTCGATCTCAATTTTTCCTTGCTTTGCGAGTGTCATGATATTTTCTTTGAAGACGAAGCATTTCTCGATAGGATGGCTAACCACTCGGTGGTATTTGCAGAAGAGTGGATCATTGACACGATGCATCTGTTCAGGCCTTTTTGAAGGAGGAAGCTCGATCATCTTCTCTTGTAGCAGCTGATCGAACATGGAGGAGACTTCCGAGTCTGGAAAGGGATATTCTTTGGCCTCAAGCTTTTCAAGAGTCATCCTCGACTGTCTTTGGGGTGGAGGCGGTGGTATGGCAGCTCCTTTTTCTTGATCCGACTTACAACTGATTTTGAGTGGCTTGGGGGCCGCGGCGATGTCGGTGACGTTAACTTGCTTTGATTTGGGCGCCGGTGGTTTGTCTTTTTTCTCCACCTTCAGGAAGTCTTTGGCCTTTGAGTCCCCGCGATTTGCTAAGCTGAGCTCCATGTCATGGGCTCAAGTTGCGAGTTCTTCGAAGGACCGAGGCTTGATCCCCTTGAGGATGTAAAGTAAGCCCCAGTGCATGCCTTGGGTACATATCTCAATAGCCGAGTCTTCAGACAAGCGGTCTCGTGAATTCAGGGCGAGATTTCTCTATCGATCGATGTAGTCGATTACTGATTCGTCCTTCCTTTGCTTGACGGTAGTAAGCTTGGTCATGCTAACGATGCGTCAAGTGCTGTAGAAGCAGTTGAGGAATTCCCTCTCCATCTGATCCCAGCTGTCAATGGATCCTGGAGGAAGATCAACATACTAGTCAAAAGCATTACCTTTGAGGATGCAAACAAACTGCTTCACCATCTCATCGCCGTATGTGCCGGCGTTGTTGCAAGTTTCGACGAAGTAGGCAATGTGTTACCTTGGATTCCCCTTCCCGTCGAAGTGCTGGAACTTTGGTGGCTGGAACCCGGTAGGGAAGCGCAGCTGTTGGATCCTTGTGGTGTAAGGCTTTGAGTATGCCGCCATGATCGGAGGTAGACTACCGTCGTGGGAACGCATCATGTCGGCCACCAATGCTTGTATTTGCTGGGCACTCATTGTTGCTACCATCGAAGGTTGCGCGGCCGCCGAGGCTAGCATGGGAGCCGAGGAAAGTGCAGGAGTAGTTGCGAGTATTGCCGGGCCAACTTCTGCAAGAGCGGGAGTTGGAGACGGAGCTGGAGCAGCTACTGGAGAAGCAGGAGGTTGATTGAATGTTGCGGCATCCCTGGCACTCAGCCTTTGAAGCAAGGTGTTGATGTGACGATCTTTCTCTTCCATTAGTCGGGTGAGTTGCGCCATGTGTTCACCCATTTGCATGACTTGGAGCTGGAGAGCGGACGGAGGATGATGTCGTAGGACGTCTCGATGTTGCATGCCTACACCCTCGCCATCATCGTCGGAGACGTAGTTGCGCTGACTTGCTTCTGCTTGATGACGGACGTTTGCCCCCTGCAAAGGAGGTGCAAGGTCCACTGGAGAACCCGAATGGGCTCCGGGTTGGGGCTGGACCTCCCCAAATTTCTAGACTTGAATTCCAGGATCGAGGTTTGTTTCTTCATGCACCAAGACCTCATTGGTGATTTGGCGAGCACCTTCAGCAGCAATTTCTGGCGTGAAGAAGTCCGCAAGAGTTTGAGTACGCCGAGTATAGACGCTTACTACCGGGGGCACATAATCCTCCGGGTTTTCTGGATCGCCTTGTTGGAGTAGTGGAGACTTGGCGATAGGTGAAAGGCATGTTGGAGCAAACGTATCATCGTTCGTCCCGACCATGGCGAACTTGAAGCAACTCTTTCAAACGTACGGATGAAAAGAGAGGAGGTCCCACCGGGCGTGCCAGAAACCTGTGGGTGCAGAAAAAGATATGGGTCATCTTTATTGCGGATCACACGAGATCACAGAGTACGCTGGGACCCGGGGGCTTGGGTGTGGCGAGTCCGGGTGCGGCGCGTGTTGATCAGGAGATTGTGGGAGAGATCCTCTGGAGGGTCCCTTTGATCCGCGTCTCCACGTGGTATTTGTGCGAGAGCTCTGAAGGGGTTGCCCAGGACAGAGGTCTTTACAGGGTGAGGGTTTTTTAGAGGCTAAGGAGTTTCCGCCGTTGATTTTGTCCCTTCCGTACTTCGCGCTTTCTCGGCTAGGGAGGTTTTGGGCTTCGTTCCTCGGTCTTCGTGTCTTCCTCGATCCTTGCTCGACCTCGGCGTCCTTGATCATCGGTTCGCGGCGTCGATCATGTTTTTGGCGTCAGCTTTGGCTTTAGCTTTCGGCTTTGGCGTGGCTTTGGCGTGGCTCTGGCGTTTGCTTTGCTTTGGCGCTTGCGCTTGAACGTAGGCGGGTAGAGGCTTGCGATGCTTTAGTTCTTCCGGACTTCACGTCGTATCGGCTAGAACGTGCGATGCTTTGCTCGTGACCGTCGTAGTTGCTTGGCCTTGGCACGTGCGTTGCTTTAGCGCGGGCTTTACCGGTGCGTTTGCTTTGGCTTCTTGCGTCGGCTTTGGCTTTAGCTTTGACTCGATCTTCTTCTCGAACGGCAATGGCTACTTCTTCAAGGCTTCTTTATTCTTCCGGCTTCCTCGACGGTTGTGGCGTCGGCTTGGTTTTTTCGGCGGGGGTAGCGCCGATCTTCGTGCGACGATTGTAGCGTCGGCTTTTGTTGATGAAGATGGCGGGGGTAGCACCGATCTCCGTGCGACGGTTGTAGCATCGGCTTTTGTTGATGAAGACGGCGGGGGTAGCACCGGCTTCAGCACGACGGTTGTAGCGTCGGCTTTTGTTGACGAAGGCGGCACGGGTAGCACCGGCTTCAGGCCTTCTTCTCCCGGCTTTCTTCTTCGTGCAAGGAGTTGATGCCTTTGTTGAAGGCGACGGGTGTTGTCGGCTTCGATCTTCTTCTCCGACCTTTGCTTATGGCGTCTTCGGAGCTGATGAAGATCATTGGAGCAGTCGGGGGTGATGACGACTCCGGGTCTTCTTCTCCAAGCTTTCTTCTTCGTGCGAGGAGTCGAAGCTTTGATCTTCGAGTGCAAGGTCTTCACGTTGATGAGGACTTGAAGGGCCAAGGATTCCCGTAGGACGTGCTTGCCGTGCCTCGTGAAGCCTTCGGTCTCCGAGCGTTGGAGCTTCTCTTGCGGAGCTCTTTCGTCTTCGGCTTTCGGACCATTTGTGCCTTCCCCCACCCCTTCTATTTATAGGCAAAGGGGGGCGGTTGGGGAAGATATGGCTGAAATCTTTTGGTTTCATCCAATATCTCTCCCCATAACCATCAAGATATTGTTCCTTTATTCGGGGAAACAAACTCGATCCCCTCCTTTTTAGTTGGGGTGGTTACGGGCTAGATGTGACTCGATCTTTGAAGATTGAGTTGTTATTTTTTTACACTTTTGGATCGGATGGCGACACAACGATATCTTGTCCGTTGGATCGAGGGATCGTCGCGGATCTACGGCTGTGTAGACGTCCACGCCACCTCCCCCCGCATCGAGGCGGTTTTGATTTTTTTTCTTTTCTTTTTCTTTTCTTTTTCTTTTTTCCTTTCTTTTCTTTTCCTTTATGGCCGGCCCCACCTCCCCATGGGGAGGGGGCACGGTTTTTAAGAAGGGGGGGCCGGTGGGCCCCCCTCTTTGTGGTCGGGTTGCGGGTCCAGTGGGACCCGTTTGCTTTGAGTTGGGCCACGACGCGCGATTTGAGTTTGCACGCGGGCCGAGTACGCATGCGGGCCGTTTGTGTGTGGGCCCAATTCGCATGCGGGCCGTTGTGTATGGGCCGAGTTGCATGCGGGCCGTTGTGTGTGGGCCAAATTTCCGCTTGTGGGCTGTTGTGTGTGGGCCGAGTTTATGTGTGCGAGTCGGGTTCGACCCGAAGGCCGTTGGGTGCGGGCCTATTTTACGTGTGCAAATCGGGTTTGACCCGTGGGCTAATTTCAATACCCACAATTACCCATCCTGCCAGCTTCAATTTTCGATAGAGCCTCCAGTCCCAATGGAGCTTCTAGCAACGACGGACCTTCCACCTCCGCCACCGATGGATATCTTGCATCTGCCCTCAGCAAAGCAATCACTACTAGCCAAGCCGCTAATGGGTGTCGACTCCAGCACACTATCCCAATACTTTACTTCCTCGGACGATACCTTACAACCTTGGCTCAAGTACTCCAATCTCACTTGGGTGTGCCCTCCTCGAAGCTTGCACATCAGCCCGCCCAAGTGATCATCGTCAGTGCTCGACCAACACTTCTCTGACCCTAGGTCCTAGGAAGTCTCCCGCCAATTGCTTGTGTGGGACCTAGGAGGTGACTACAGTATAATGCGACATCATCTACTAGGTATCCACCACCACCTCCAGATTCTGAGACTGCCACTGTGGAGGTGACCTCGATGCTACAGCCACCCACGTTCTTCGAATTAACTTAAGGATGAGTTTTTCACAACAAAAGCAAATGATGAGGATCATATCATGCATGCACACTTTTTCGGAAAAAATCAATCATGCAGATTTCGAGGCATGATTGAGAATAAATAACATTTATCAAAATTAATAAATACTAAAGTAAGTATTTTTGAAATAAAATAATAATATTAGAATAAAATGTTGATTTTATTCTAAAACATTATTCTAATCCAAAAATATTCTGATTTTGGAATTATTGATTAGGGTATTTTAAAATATAATTTCTTTTTAGTAAGATTTGATAAGATTCAACTTTGTTTTAATTAGGAAGTGATCTTTTTTTATTTAGTTGTTCAAATCAAATCAGTAATTGTCCTTTTTATTATTTGGTTGTTTTTCTCCTCGTTTTAAATCTGGATGTAAGCCTATTTAAACGCTGCAAGTACTATGAAAGGGGCAAGTGAACGATTAATAAAAAAAATGAAGCTTTTCACTTTGATGTGTTTCCTTTGAGAGGACTCGTGAGGGAGACAGACCCTAAGCTTTGGCCAAAAGCTCCGTTACTCATAAGATGAGATACCTCGGGCTCGATCAAAAATCTTTGTTCCCCTTCTATCATCCCCCCTATTCTCAATCACATGGCGATAATTCAAGTAATTACCGTTCTATCCCCCCCACCCCCGCCCCCCCGCAACACCACTTTTTTTTTAAATGATTCGAGCAATTGTGTGGGGCCCCTGGGGATGTTCCATATCACTACATTTAAGCCACTTACACAATCGGAGAAAACCCTCAAGGAAAGATGCATATTATCAATGTGGATGTGAATCTCAAAAGGTTTTACAATCTAACTAGAGTTCGTAGAATATTTGGGAAGATTGAAGAGTTCATCGATGATCTAGGCTTAAGGATGTTCCAGTTTAATAAAAAGTAGTAAATAAATGCAGAATTTAAACTATAGGTGCAGAATCTAAAGAAAACAACAATTAAAATGAAGATAAGTACTAAAAAAGTGACTTCTAGCGGCCATTAAGGAATCACAACTTAATGTTTCCAAGGGATTGCACAATGGAACCGAGGCGTCTCACCAAGGAAATTACAATAATAGAACATAACAAATAAAATAAAAACTACAAGTAATTGATTGATCAAGTATAGTGGCCATATTCCTGACCGATAATGCAAGAATCCTCCTGGTTTTATTTACTACATCTTTTCCGATTAGTATCGTCCCCAATATGGATTAGTAACCTTCCAATTGGAGGGCCAAAAACAATTCGTTGCCGATTAGTATTAGTACTTCCCACTTGTATGTGTTATTACTCTCGCAGACTTGTACCAAACTCTCCAATGGGAATTAATATTCCTCTAAGACTAAATCAGATGAGAGAAGGCCGGCCATCTGCACTGTTAGTCTTCGATTAAGGCTGGAGCTTGTGAAACGGAAGCACTAATCTTCCAGGTCATGCTTTCACACAGCACAGAGCAACATATCACTCGAGATTGTCGATGAACCATGGAACTGGAAACAACATACTATGCTGACTTGTTCTGTCTCCAGGAAATTAGAGGATAAATTTCTCTTGAACACATGGTATGTTTCTTGTTTTCTGCAGCTTAAGTTTCTAAAGTACCGAAGAAAGGTCCAGACAGAATTGTAGATTACCTGCCCCTCCTAGAAGTTGGCGCAGGCTCGAGGAGTCTAGGCAATTTGTTAGGCAGACAGTGCATGCTGCAGTAGTGGTGATGAGAACTCCATGCAAGCCCCTAATTACCACCTTAGAAAGTGATCCACACAGCACTCACAAAGAGATGAACGGTTTCCCTTGATATCTACTGAAGTACTGTAATATTTCCTTGTACTGAGTTTTTCACATTCGTCAAAGAGCATTGAGATCTATCACTTCATGCAGGTGAACTCTATGTGCACTTGATCAGAACAAAAATGAACATGGAAGATAAATCAAGGCCATCGACGAATCATCATCAACATTAAAAGCTCATTCGCCAGGAAACAAAGCTTTGGAGAGCGACCTGCATGATTTATCATGACAGCACCCAGACTTTCCAACCCTTCCATCATCCCCTTCAGCATGTGAGAGTTTCTTTCCGGTCATTGGAGTTTCGCACACCATGTCTGTAGCAGTCGCCCGCTGCTTCCTCCTTTTGGACATCTTAGGAAGAGATTCATGGACAGGTTTATCTGCCCTCGGCGGCTTGAGGGCCCACACCCTTTGCAAATCCGGCATCCAGCTTGTGAAGGATGAGAACCTTTGAGCCTTATATCTTCTCTCTTGAGCTTTCATTAGCCGCTGCTCGTGCACATTGTCAATTTTTTCTTGCTGGTTCGTTGCAACATTTTCCTGTAGATGGACTGCAAGCTTTTGGCTGCTGGAAGCTTTAACTGTTAGTCTAGCATCCCCGGGGCCTGTATCATTATCATCTTCATCCCTCTTTGAATCATCACCGTTGCCGTTGGGTAAGGAATCAGAGGCTGCCACTTCATCTGCATCAAATGAATAAAATTCCATTTGACTGTAGATTTTATGGATGACATCTCCTAGAGAATGAGCATACCTGCAATAGTGGTAGATTGATGAAATTGTATGTCATGACTTTTCACATACTATTGTACTCAACAAAGGTATCATGTACAGTAATCTGACAAATGCAGACTGAAGAGTACATAAGCAGAAGATAAACAAATGCACCAATCTGATTAGACAGAATAAGTTGAACAGTAAACAGTATAAAACTTTGGTAGAAAAATAAAAGGGAACACACCCTCCCACAAGCAAAAGATGCATGAACTTATCGTAAGAGGTAGGCAGTGAAACACAGTAATCATGGACTGAAGATTCAGTAATTAACATATTAACGGTAGAGGTTATGCTTAGATGAAACATCAAGTGCAACTTAACCCACAACCACTGAACACCAAGGGACATCCAGGAAGGATGATCAATGTTGAGCAGTTAGTCACACATTGGTAATGGGAGCGGAGATCATTGTCTTCATATACCCGTTGTGCTCTCCTCCCTCCAAGAGATCGGCCTTTTGGAGCACTCTGGGTGTTGTCATATGGTATCAGAGCTAGGCCCGCTCCGGGAGCATCTCTCGAGTGGCCCCGCCGCACCCGTTGATGCCTCTGTTCGCGTGTGGGTAGATCCCCATTGAAATGTGCTCTGTGGGCGGGCAGGCAGGTATCGAGCGGTCAGTCCCACATCGGTAATGGGAGCAGAGATCGTTGTCCTCATATACCCGTTGTGCTCTCCTCCCTCCTAGAGGTGACCTTTTGGAGCAATCGGGTGTTGTCACAATCAAGATGTCGAAGATGGGAGGCTCACATCCAAAAGTCCCTTGCTGATGAAATTTGGTCAATCCAATGAATAAAGATGGAGGTCGATTCTAATGAATTTTTGCAATTGTTTAGCCAAACCGGTTATTAGCAATGCACCAATATCTACAACAATTCATCCGCAATTCCCTTTTATCATCTAGAAGACCAAACCAGTAGGTGTTATACCACACAATAGTTTTTAAAGTGTTGGTACCTATGACTATGAGCAGCCATGAACTCAAATTTCGGCAAACGATGCATATATCAGCCAGAAAATTTTGCAATCCCATGGGCTGTGCAAATCTAACAATCCAAGACATTAATGATTCTACCCAAATCATCCTACCTCCCATATTGCTATAACTATGGCTTCACGAACGGCAATAAACGTTGCTTCATGAATATCATATTATTATAGCAGTATTCTGTTCTGAAATGTTAAGAGTGACTTGGCACAAGGTCCAATTGTGGCACGCCGCGGTGCTTGCTTTATCCATTCTCTTGTAGATTCATGGTGCTCAGCTTTTAGATATGCGCCCTTGGCGGCTCCCATCAAACTAATGCTTTTACAACAATTTTCTAGATAGTGATCATTCCTCATTAAAAATATCAGTTCCTTCTCTGCCAAATTTGTCACAATGACAATAACAAATATTTTTGTCATGTTAACGAATTAGCTGGTTATTGCCTCTTTTCTAACCTCCATTCCTAGCTGGAGTATCACAAAAAGTTCTTGATTCCCTACATACAAGGAATTATTCTATTCTATCACACATATTGGGCATGTACTCATCATTATCATTGTTTGAGTATTTATGCCAGTAATGGGTTCGACTGTAGAAAGATTGAAAGGAATTTTCTGCCCGGATGTCAACCTGGCACAACCCTCTAATATCGTAAAAGATGACCAAGGTAACTTGGCACGAAAGAGGCATGTCAAGAGGCCTTTAGGCATAAAAGACTTGTTGGCAGGCAGGTAGACCAACATTATCGGTTACATAGTTTAAGCTCATATACAATGTTTAAAAAGGCGTTCGAGGCTTACGCCTCGAGGCCTGCCTCAAGGTGAGGCGGTCTTGTGCTGCCTCGAGGCTTACGCCTCAGCAGCCACATATAAAAAGTCCACACCTCTGCATCAAGAGGCGTACGCCTTTATTTGAGGCACGCCTTAAGGCATTCAAGACGTACGCCTCTGCATCAAGAGGCTTACGCCTTTATTTGAGGCACGCCTTAAGGCATTCAAGGCGTACGCCTCTTGGACCAAATGTGAACAATAGGGCGTGGAGGGGTTAAAACCAATGTTTGGTGTGGGGGGTCACTAAGGGATTGATATGTAAATCGCCCTTATGGACCCTTTTTTCACCCATTGAAACCTCCTAAATCCTTTTAGATCTCTTTAGGTTTTGAAACCCCCTTGTCTCTAAAAACCCAAAATCAAGATCTAGTGCGTTTATTTTCTGATTTTGATTTCGAAGTTGTATTCTTCTTCTTTGTGGATTGTCTACCAACTACAAGTGAGACTGTGAGAGATAAAGATTTGTTTCAAGTTTAGAGGTATGGATCATGATCTTGTATCTTCTACTAGGTTTTTCTATGATTTTTTCTTTGCATTTGTATCTTTGTTTTTGTTTTTTTTTAATCTTGACAATGTTTGTCGTATATTCGTATTTTATTGTTTGTTATTACTGGTTAGTTGCTATTTTAATTATTATCTTGAATATTAAAGAATTAAGCATGTTTGAGCAATTTGACTTTCTATTTTGTTGTTAGATTGCTCGATGGAGCCCTCAATCGTGTCATATAAGATATTTATAACACATTGTGATTTATTATGCATATGCGGCATATCTAGTTCAATTATTATTACACATTCAATAATAGTATTTATTCTGATTTTTTTTTTTTTTAAACTTTTATTTACCAAAACGCCTCGAAAAAATTCGAGGCTTACGCCTCAGTGCGCCTTGAGGCTTACGCCTCGCCTCTCCAGTGGAAAAACGCCTCGGTACGCCTTTCGCCTTTTTAAACATTGCTCATATACCAGGTAGTATATAAAAATAAAAAATGATACAATAAAATTCTTTTTTTATGGAAGAAAATTCAATATAGAAAGTCAAGTAACATATACAATCAAAGCAACATGTAATTTGGCCTTGTTTTATTGAAAAATCCTATATCAACACGATATGTGAATGAAACTATAAGCGCACTTTAAGAGTTGTGCTTTAAGAGTTGTGTGATATGTTAAGTGGTGCATGTTTAATCAGGATAGTGATGGAAATTCAAAGAAAGGATCTACTCCTGCTTGAAGAGCGCATCAACCCTCTGAAATCTCTCATTTTGGTCGAGAAAGGGGAATCAGCCTTCAAATTGGTCTCCCAAATAAGGTGGAAAAGCCAAGAAGCCTTAAATTGGATGGGATTTCAATGTGAACAACCGAACCTTGTCAATGAAGGCATGACCACACGCCACTTTCAGAAATAGTGAGCTAATAGCATGATCTTATATCTCCAAAAGTAAAGGTGAAGATTGGATGATCTCGTCAAAGCTTCTGCAACGATATGCATACCTAGATTTTACAGCCCTTCCAGCAAACTCAAGAAGACTTTCCCCATGAAACGACTTCCCTTGCAGATCGAATTCAATGCTTTGCAAAAGCAAGCAAATCTCTTTGATCATTTTCTGTTTTGTATTCTCTTCAATACTTACCCCGAGTTTTGATTGAAGTATCTCCATCCTGAACAAAATCTGCAACTCATGTCTAATGTACATTAAGGATTATATGAATTTTAAATTTGTATTTCAAGTTTTCAAACCACAACCTATGATGATAACTGATGAAGAAAAGAAAAAGAAAATCCATCACTAAGGATACTCTCGGATTTTATTCTTTGTGCTGCAAATGGTGGGACTTGGGTCAGATGCGAGAGATGAAGAACCGGAGCCTTTATACTTTAATGTTAAATCCCTAGGATTCCTCAGCAGAAGATGAGAAACTTCAGCAGCAACCTTCACATCAGAAGCATCATCTCCTTCGTTGGACACCGAGTCCTCCATTGCTTTCATGTCAAACCTACCGTATATCGCACGGATAGACAGACAAACGAGACGTTCAGCTAAAATCCCCATATCTGCTTCTTCTGAACATAAGACATCATCAATCTTCTGAGGAATACTTCCAACAAAAGCTTCCCGGTCATCCAAGCAAGAGAATGAAAAAGCCTCCACGCTCATAGGTCTGCTGAAATAAGTCGCTTCTGAAGAAGAAGAAAAAGATAGGTGTCCTTCGAGCTCTTGCTGTGAAACCAGCACTCTCACTTCTTCTCCTTTGACATTTGGAAGTTGCTTCAGTATACTTGGCTTAATTTGGCAACAACCATTTGATTCATTTATTTGTCTCATCCAGCATTTCAGAAACCGCAACTTCTTAGATTTGTTACATTCCGCAGTAAAGTATATTTCTTCAAGATCCATGTCTGAATCAATATCATTAGCTTTACAAAACACCGTTTCGCAGAAGGAGCTCCATGTGACATCCTTCAGTAGATTTTTGTACATTTTTTTCCTTGTTATCCTACCATTCTTGCTTTTGGATACATTAGACATGAAACCGTCTATCATTTCGGGTGACCTGTTACTCGTCCTGGTAGGGAAATGGCATGAATCCTTATAATTTTTGTCAACCAAACTGAGCAAGGCATAGCTGACTGTAATTGGGATTAGAATTCCTTCAAGAGTGCCCCCCTCACTATCAGATATGGAGACCAAAGCCCAACAGCCTTTTTTATAGAGGAAAGCTAGAAGAAGCTGCCAAACAGGCTTTCTCTCTGCAACCTCACATTCACCTGCACAGACCAAATCAAGAACTCTGTCCACAAAGAACCTCTCGGAAGAATGACCCGCATGCTCGTCCCCGCAGTCCGGTGAAATCCCACGTAGTAAAACTAAACCGCATGAGTCGTGGCGGAACTCCGCTCCCTCGTTTTCCCTCAAAACTTCCCTGATATAGATCTTTTTCATGTTGCCGTCACAATTCTGCGAGAAAAGGGCTCTTACATAGGATATTTCTCTCAGAAGCTTAACCCCGAGCACTTCAAGATCGCAACTTTTGCACTCTAAAGGCTTTCCGCTCACGTCTTTGATCTCGAGAACCAACTCCATCAAGCATCTATTGATGCCACCACCAGACTTAAACCCCATAGTGCATCCAATGTACGGGAATATCAGGCCGAAAGGAACAAGGGATGAACCCAACACTATTGCGTCTGTAGAATAGAAGCCCCAACCCAGCTCCTTTATCCCCCTTTCAATAAACCCCGATCCAAATACTTCTCCTTTTCGTTTCGGATCAAAATTAACATCGACCCAGCTGAAATGGATGTCCTTAGAGAGGAATCGGGCATTCACCAGACCAAAATTTTGAACGAATTTCTTTGAGATGGTATTCGGATCTAAGGGTAATTTGTCATCAAGCCCAGAATCCAGATGTAGGTATCCCGATAAGCACTCCAGAGTTTGGGGAATCGGTGAGAATAAGACCACCAAATTAGGACGGACAGTTAAGAATTCTTGCATACCTTTGGGGTTTCGGGCCTGGGGCTCCCAGGCGTAGTCGTGCTCCAGCTGGAGTAGCAATTGAGCGAGCAGAGACGCACGGGGCGAGCTGAGGCATCCGGCGCCGCCGCTGGGATCGGAGGCCGCGCCGAGGGAATGGAGGATCTGGGAGAGGGATTCTAGGGTTTGGAGAGGGCGGTCGAAGGAGAGGAAGGTCGGGGACTTGCCGAGGAGGCGGTGGACCTTGGAGGTGGAGAGGATGGGGGAGAGGGAGGAGAAGAAGAGCTTGTAGGCGGCGAGGGAGGAGGCGAGGGGCTGGAAAGAGAGGATCCTGCGGGCGGCGGAAAGGATGGGGGAGATGTAGGGGTTGGCGTCTTGGAGGCGGAGGAGAGGATGGAGATCGATGAGGAGGACGATCCGCTGGGTCCGGGAGAAATCCAAGGGATCCATTTCCAGATCGAGAAATCGAGATCGACAGTTAGAGAGAGAGAGAGAGAGAGAGAGAGAGAGAGAGAGAGAGAGTTCCTGCTGGACGGAATGGATGGGTTCGACTTCTCCCCATTAGCGGGCCCGATGCACGCTACACAAACGTGAACGGCCACGATGTGCGCCGCGATCATTGAATCCTTGCATATACAAAGATCGTGGCCATTGATAGCGGTGCGGCGCACATCCGCACGGAATGGATAGATCCCGCCACCATATTTCGAATTTTGGCGGGACGATAGAAATTTGGACCGTTCTATAAGGCCGGTTCTTAGTGGGTTTTTTTTGTTGAGTGAAGGTTCTTAGTGGGTTGGGCTTGTAATTTAAGGCCTGTGAGGCCGATCCTGGTGGGCAACTAGTTTAATAGACCACAAAAAGTGAAGAGCATTCTCACAAGTCACAATCTCATAGCCTACCATCCTCCACTCCCACTCCCACTCCCACTCCCACTCCCTCCCCTCCCCTCCCCTCCCCTCCCCGCACACACACCCCCATGGTGGCTCACCTGGGAATTAGGTTCCCCGCTGCCGACAACCGACTTCTCCACTTCCTCTTTGTCACCACCACTGCCACAGGTGAAGACTATCAGCGCCCTACTACGCCACGCTCCCCCCATGCCCTCCTCCTTTCTCCTCCATTTACTAAATTGTCGTCGTTCGCACCCACCAGTGCTGCCATCACCACTGGTGCCATGCAACCTGCCACCGCCAACAGTGTTTGGGGACAGCGGACGTCGAGGAGTGGGGCTAAGGTGCATGCCAAGCTAAAAAGGTTAAGGGCATTTAGGTAACAAAAAACTAAATCTTTAGTGGGTGCCAAATTGAAGTTCATGGGTGTCAATAGAATTCCACTTCTTAGTTCTCACGATCTAGCGGGTAGGGGTGCACACGGTTCGGTTGGACCAATTACGGGATGAACCAGGAACCGAACTGGTCCCAACGGTTCTCAAATATTTGGAACCGGAACCGGACCGTAGGGAGCATGAAACTGGACCGGACCAAACCATATAAAACCAATTTGGTTCATTTCGGTTCTCCGATTCCACAAGTTTTCTATGCACCCCTGGAAGTTAGAGTGGGTCCATCATTAAAGCATATAGAAATTAAAAAACATATATTTAAAAATTGTTGATATAAAAAGCAATCCCAAAGCCAAATACATAATACTATTGTGGATATCAGTAGGGCCCATTACATAATGACCCTATCCGTATCGCCCATATTACCTGACCCATGAATGCATTATGCATATACATGAACCGGTTTGGTTCGGTTCGAATAATCAGAACCCAGAACCGGGAACCGAGCCGGTTTCCTATGGTTCTGCACTTTGGGAACCATAACCGAACCGATCATGCTAAAAACCGAACCAAGCCATAAGGTTCGGACCAATTCGGTTCGGTTCTCCGATTCCACCGGTTTTCTGTTCACCCCTACTCGCAGAACTCCTCGATCTCCAATTGAGGTTGCTCGGGCTCCCACGGTTTGGGGGCTGATATATAAAAACTAAAGATGGAAAAAAATCACAAAAGAACACGATGAAGTACGTGGTTCAGCTCGTAAGCCTACTCCACTCCACAGGAAAAGGAGGAGGAGATTTCACATTCATGCTTCTTCAATTGTGAGTCCCTCAATAAATAAGGAATTAGCCACCCAAAGAAGGAAACATAATTACATCAAATATCTCTCCAAAATATGCATTCACCATAATCATGTAGGTTTGCCATGTTCATGAAATCTCTTCATTAATGCACAATCACCGGAATTAATGTACAATTACGTACCCATGATCACATAATCTCTCCATTAATGCACAATCACCAGAATTAATGCACGATCATCGAAGATTCCTTCTTCTTCATTACTCCCCCTCAAGTTGCAGTAAAAATGTTGATCGAGCCCAACTTGGACTAGATCTTATGCAACCTCTTCGAAGGTAACCCTTGGTAAAAATTTATGCCACTAGATTCTGTGTGCAAATATATGACGTGCGAACAAATTTGGCTTTAACCTTTTTCGCATGTAATATGTAATACCCGGTACGTTGATTTCAGGGCAGCCCAGTTTTATTTTTTTTTATTATTGTTGTTAAAATTGATTGATTTGTTTTTCGTATTTATGATCGTCATTGGTGTTTACTGGAGCATGAGTTGGACCGGGCAGTGGGCCCCGGGTCCGGGTCGCTAAGCGACACTGGAGGCATGGCATGATTGTTTTGATGATTTAAATTAATTAATATATCAGGTTTTTAGACGAGTCTGTCGGACTCGTGAGGTTTGCGCATTGGCCCGTCTCGATGCGATGCAAGCTCGAGTGCGAGCCATGTTCAACTGCGAGCTATGCTTAATTTTTTTAAAAAAAAAAGAGAATTAAATTAAATTAAATTAAAACCTAAATCTAAACCCATCACCCACTACCCAACTATTCATCCAACCTATCCCAATTCAACCAACCCCCTTTCAACTCTAAGCCAACCCAACCCAAACCCCATCTCAACCATCCATCTCTCCCTCTCATCTCCACTAATAAAACCGAATCCCAAACCCAACTCAACAGCAGACCCTCTCTCTCTCTATCTCTCTTTCTCTCTCTTTCCTCAACTCCAAAACCCAATCCGAGCACAACTCGTTCCCCTCAAACCTGAGACTATCTCTCTCCCTCTCTAAACCGTTTCTCTCTCTCTCTCTCTCTCTCTCTCTCTCTCTCTCTCTCTCTCTCTCTCTCTCTCTCTCTCTCTCTCTCTCTTATCCTAAACCCAAACCCATTACAATCCGATCCCATATCTCTCCCCCTATCTCTCAGCCGAACCCCCTCAACCCCGATCTCCTCTCATCCCGATCCCCTCTCTCATCCCTATCCCGTCGGCCCCCCTCTCCCCTATAAATAAAGCCCCCAAGCCCAGCCGATCCCCCCTCATCCCTCTCCGATCTCCCTCGTCATCTCCGCTATCTCTCTCGTTTTCTCTCTCCTGCGGTGGGGCTCTACTCGCACGGCGCCGGAGAGCAACCGGCCGGAGGAGTCGCAGCCGGAGCCAACGACTCCCCATCGATTCAGGTCAGCACTCCCATCTTCCCCTATTTTTCTTTTCTTTTTTCTGTTATTCTGTTGAGATCAACCACGACAAAACCGTGGTTGTTGTTCCCCTTCGACACGGCCATGGCCGTTGGATTTGAAGCCGGCAGCCATGCAGCTGGCAAGGCCCGACGCAGCCAGGCCAGGCCCCACGGACCACCCAATACCCAGGTTCTACCCCTTTCACTTGCCGTCGTGGTTGCCGACGGTTTGCTATCGGCAGCCTGACAGGTAGTAGCCCCCGACCAGCCACCATCGACCCGTCCCTTCCTTCACTGCGACGTCTGTGTTTTGTGCCCGATGGCCCAACGAACCCAGTCGACCTTTGGCTTTGAATGACCCTTGACCTGCCGGTTTTGGCCGAGCACCCGAAGCCGAAACCCTAGGGTAGAATTGTTATTTTCTTTTTGGTGGTATTGTTGTTGGCAGTCGGCCCGATGGCGGATTCGCCAAGCCAAACCAGGCCACACCCGAACAACCCTCGTACCCATCCGGTCGTTCCCAGATTCGACCCAACGAGACTAGTTAGTACCTCCGATCCGAGTTTAGACTCGGTAAGGCCCATGAGTCCGTCTGTAAATTATTTTTCTGAACCCAAAACCCTAGCCGAGGACGTCTCGGGCGAAAGATGAACCGAGCCCCGACTTGGCTTTCTCACCCTTGTAGGGACCCACCGACTTAGATTTTAATATATGCTCGTGTGTTTGAATTACTAGTTTGTACCGGGACGATCCAGCCGTGGACGGAGCAGAGGCCAGAGACAGGAGTCCGTGCACGTCGACCAGGTGACACAGCACGCTTTCTTTAATAATTAATAATGTCGATATAGAAATTAAGGGTAGGTGTCCATAACGCTGCATGCGGGTCCCGTCGGACATCGTCGCATGTGGTCGAGTGGACCCTGCCTTGCATGCGGAGTCGCGAGTCCGGCGACGCATGCATAAAAAGTTAATAATTTAATAATAAATATTCTATTATTTGCATGGACACCATAGCTAAGTTTTCCCTAAATTTGAATAAATAATTAATTAAAGAATTACCGGGACCCACCCTCCCGAGGGGAGCGTGATAACCCCAGTAAATGGATTTTGGGTGAGAGTGATTTATTTTATTTGATTATGATGCTGGGTTGTGAATGGGTGCGAATACCGGGGTAATCCTTTGAAAATGATTAAACACTGTTTAGTTCATTCAATGCCATGTGTTATGTTAATTATTATTAATCTACCTGGTTAGAGGGTAGAGACCCCGTGCGCGTAAGGGTCGTGAACCACCTTGCGCGTGCAGCCGAAGTTAAGTAGGTTAGGGGTCACGGGCAAGGGTTGTGGTAAAGCCAATAGGAGGTGCCCTCGAGTAGGGATTGGCCTAGCAACCCTGTCCCGGGAAGTTGAAGTCCCCATAGTAAAGCAAGTTGGGCGGTAGAGCTCTACCGTGAAAGACGGGAAACCCCTTATGATCATCTGGGTGAATTGTGCATGGAGTTGGTGGATGCACGGCGAGAGAGTTGGCCCTCTACATCGAAATAAAAGGCCCGATAGTAATGCCCGACCGGGGGCAGGTTGAACAAAATATCCGGGGTTCATGTATGAGTGTGTAATTGTCTGATTACAAATTTTGAATTGTATGACTGTTCACACGATGACCTAGTGACAGTAGGATTTGCATGTGAATGTAGAAATGGCATGGACACATAGGACGTGATTGAGAACATAGCTTGACAACTAGGTTAATCAATATGTTGTCTTAAAATTTGAGCGTTGTTAGTTATTAAAATTGTTAGTTTGTCACTAGCCATTTATTTGGCTAATCTCCCAAATGTATTTTTGGGGGCTACTCATTCCCACGAGTAGACTCTTCTACAGGAGCCGAGGCATCGGAGCAGCAGTATGAGTCCAGGAACGAGTTTAGAGTTGCAGCATTTTCCTTTTAATTCTAGTATGTCGTTTTAACAGTAGTCTCTTTCATTCGATGTAATCTATTGGATTGGAATAAGATTTTATTAGTTAGTTAGTTTGATAAGTGGTAATGTGCCAGCTGAATTCTTTGGGTAGGCCTCTCCTCAAGGCCCCAAGCCTAGGTTAGATCACCACAAAAATATAAGACGAATAATTGACCTAATCTGACAAGCTCAGTAGATAGGACCTCCAGACAGATGCACCGAGGGTTCGGGAGCGGGTGAGATACTCGGCTCGCCGTCGGAGGCTTGAGCCTCGTGCTCCTTTAGAGGATATTATGTCAGTATATTGTGATCCCGTTGGGTCGCATGTACTGAAAGGATACTCCTTTTAAAGGTCGAGCCTGATCTTTTGTTTCTTCCCCTTCTTTCATTTGATTGTGTGTGAGCGTAGAAAGAGCCCAGTGAGAATCCTAAATTTGCATAGTTAAGCAACCATACCCAGAACCCTTTTCCTTTCCCCACCTCACACCCCAGGAATCGGTCTTCAGATTTCTGGGGCGTGACAGCTGGTATCAGAGCCTAGGGATATGTTCCTAGGGGTTAGTTTCTAGGATTATGAGTCAGTCTAGAGTCTAAATAGTTGGTTAGTAGATAGTTGACGTTAGGACTATCTTTTCATTTCAGATGGCGAGTACTAGGAGTGGAAATGGTGCGAGCAACGGAGCAGGATCGTCTCTGCGTCTGATAGCACGGCGAGGATGATGGAAATGCTCCAGGGGATGGCCACCATGGTCCAGCAGCAGCAGGCTGCTGTTGCGCAGCAGTAGACGGCTACTCAGCAATAGGCCGAGCTAGCACAGGCTGTTCTTGCCCAGACCCAGGCTCGTCAGCAGGCCGAGGGTGAGCGGCAGGGAAAATTGCTGAAAGACTTCAAGGCGATGGGACCACCGAGCTTCAAGGGCGAGCCAGACCCCATAGAGGCCGATCGATGGTTCCAGCAGACTGAGAAGATACTGAACGTGTTGGGCATCACCGACGATAGGAGAGTGACCTTCGCCTCGTACCAGTTTGAGGCTGAGGCAGACTTCTTGTGGCAGACTGTCCAGCGCACCAGAGCAGCAGATCGAGGAGCGATTACGTGGCAGGAGTTCGAGGAACTCTTTCGGAAGAAGTTCTTTCCGGTTACCGTGCAGAACCGGATAGAGATGGAGTTTCTGGCGCTCTATCAAGGATCTCGTACTGTGACACAGTATGAGGCCAAGTTCTCGGAGCTTGCGAGGTATGCTCCACACCAGGTGGTGACCGACGGTAGGAGAGCCTTGCGCTTTGAGCATGGCTTGAATCCAGCGATCAGAGGTAGGGTTACCCCTTTCTTGGGGCAATCTTATGAGGAGTTGGTCAACCGGTCCCTGGCAGTGGAGCAGGAGTTGAAGGAGTCCCGCGCTATCATGGAGAAGCGGAGTGGCAGCAGTCGCAACAGTCCACCGACTCAGAAGAGGTTTAGGCCTATGGAGACTCGACCCCCGTCGCGCCAGCCTCAGAACTTTCGTGGTCCTCCAGCTCTTGGACCGCCGCGGCGTGGATGTTTTCAGTGCTGTTCGTTTCAGTATCTGAAGTGGAACTGTCCACAGCTTCGTCGGCAGCCACTCCTACCAGCTCCACCCCAGAGGCCTGCTCTGCCGCCACCACCTGTCCAGCAGCAGAGGCCTCAACAGAGAGCTCAACAGCAGCAGCGTCCTCCCCAGGCACAGCAGCAGAGGTCTTTCCCCCATCAGAGCGGAGGAGGCAGCCAGGCTCAGGGAAGGACGTACATGCTAGTTGGTCAAGACCCAGAGGCTTCTGGGGGAGCGATCGAAGGTAACCCTGAACTTAGAATTTCAATTCGTAGACGTATTGGTGTAGTTGTCTTTGCTATTAGTTTTGACTCGTTAGAACCTGTAGCAACCGGTAGCTAGATTAATTTCTTACATGTTTCCGACAACGCTAGGTACCCTTTCTGTCTTTTCGACCCTTGCTTTCGTTCATTTCGATAGCGGGTCTACTCACTCCTATATCGTCCCTAGTTTTGTCAAGACTTTGGGACTGGAGTCGGTTCCATTGGGTCATACCCTGTCGGTGTTTTCACCGCTCGGGGTAAGTACCGATGTGGACCGGATATGCCGGGACTGCATCATTCATATAGGAGACAGAGAGCTCTCGGCAGACCTCATTGTCCTGAACTTAGGAGGAGTGGACGTACTACTTGGGATGGATTGGATGTCAGCCTATCACGTTACCCTTGATTGCTTTACTAAGAAGGTCACATTCTCACCTCCAGGGAGTGAGGCTTTTTACTTCTTGGGAGACAAACAGAAGATCTTATGCCCGGTACCGCTGCAATAGATAACCCTCAGCTTACTAACGCAGCTACCGAGTAGAGATAAAGATGGGAATCCAGTGGTGCTACCATCGATGGTTCGTGAGTTTCCGGATGTCTTTCCAGAGGAGCTTCCAGGCTCTACCTCGAGAGGTTGAGTTTGCTATAGATTTGGCACCGGGAGCAGCACCGATCTCGGTTGCTCCGTATAGGATGGCTCCCGCGGAGCTAAAGGAGCTGAAGAACTAGTTGGAGGAGTTACTCGATAGAGGCTTCATTCATCCCAGCACATCTCCTTGGGGAGCCCCAGTTCTTTTTGCTCAGAAGAAGGATGGGACGAAGAGGCTTTGTATCGACTATCGTAAGCTGAATAGCATAACGATCAAGAACAAGTACCCTTTACCTCGAATTGAGGACCTATTTGATCAGTTGAAGGGGGCTTGCTATTTCTCGAAGATCGACCTGAGGACCGAATATCACCAGTTGGCTGTGAGAGCGGAGGATATTCCGAAGACGGCGTTTCGAACACGATATGGGCACTATGAGTTTTTGGTCATGCCCTTCGGTCTAACAAACGCCCCTGCAGCATTCATGGATCTGATGAACCGAGTCTTCAGTATGTTCCTGGACAGATTTGTTGTGGTATTTATGGACGACGTTCTCATTTACTCCAAGACGGAAGGAGATCATCGAGAGGACCTGAGTGTTGTGTTGCAAACCCTCAGAGACCACCAACTGTATGCCAAACTCAGTAAGTGTGAGTTTTGGATGCAGGAGGTGAAATTTCTCGGACACGTTGTCTCGCAGGAAGGCATCTCCATGGATCCATCGAAGATAGAGGCCGTGATGGACTGGGAGCATCCGAAGAACGTATTTGAGATCAGGAGTTTCTTGGGGCTAGTGGGCTATTATAGACGTTTTGTGGAGGGATTTTCTCGTCTAGCAGCACCTCTCACCCGTCTGACAAAGAAGGGTGTCAGGTTCGAGTGGTCGGAAGATTGTGAGAAGTCCTTCCGGGAGTTGAAGAGGCGTCTTACTTCGACCCCAGTGCTTACGATTCTGGCCAGTGGCAAAGGTTATGTTGTCTTCACCGATGCCTCACTGATGGGGCTTGGAGCTGTGCTGATGCAGGATGGTAGGGTGGTAGCCTATGCCTCTAGGCAATTGAAGACTCACGAGAGGAACTATCCCACCCATGACTTGGAGTTGGCTGCAGTGGTTTTCGCTTTGAAGATATGGAGGCACTACTTGTACGGTGAGGAGTTCGACATGTATTACGACCATAAGAGTCTGCAATACATCGGGAGTCAGAAGGATCTGAATATGCGTCAGAGGAGATGGATCGAGGTCCTGAAGGATTTCAATTATTCGTTCTTTTACCATCCTGGTAAGACGAATGTTGTTGCAGATGCCTTGAGCCGAAAGTCCCGTAGCCAGCTTGCTAGATTGGTGACTGATCGACAGGACTTTCTGGCCACGATAGAAGGCTTTGATTTGTGGGTTCAGTGGGAGTCCTCTCATACCGTGTTGTGCACCATGCGAGTGCAGCCTAGCCTACTTCAGAAAGTGATTGCAGCACAGAGGTTGGATTCTGAGTTGAAGGAGATTAGAGTGCGGTGCGACAGTGGAGAGTCTGTCCCCGATTGGTCGATCGATACTGATGGAGGTCTGAGGTTTCGGAGGAGGTTGTGCCTCCCTACTGATGAGGAGGTTCAAGAGGAGGTGTTGTCAGAGGCGCATCGATCCAGATTCTCGGTGCACCCTGGCGGCACCAAGATGTATTATGATTTGAGGAGACAGTTCTGGTGGAAGGGCATGAAGCGTGACATGGCCGCCTTTGTGTCTAGATGTTTGACTTGTCAGCAAGTCAAGGCTGAGCACTAGAGACCAGCTGGATTGCTGCAGCCGCTTCCAGTAGCTGAGTGGAAATGGAAGCACATCATGATGGATTTTGTTTCGGGGTTGCCTCTGACCCGGAACAAACATGACTCAGTTTGGGTGATCGTGGACCGACTGACGAAGTCGGCGCACTTTCTTCCGGTGCGGACGACGATGACATCTGTCGACCGAGCGAAGTTATATGTGAGGGAAATTGTCAAGCTGCACGGAGTTCCAGTTTCCTTTGTCTAGGATCGAGATCCTCGGTTCGTATCTCAATTTTGGGAGAGCCTGCTAACAGTTTTGGGAACGGAGCTCAATTTTAGCACTGCGTTTCACCCGCAGACGGATGACTAGTCAGAGAGGACGATTTAGATTTTGGAGGATATGTTGCAGGCTTGCTCAGTAGATTTTGAAGGCAGTTGGGAGGAGCACCTACCTCTGGTAGAGTTCACCTACAATAATAGTCACCAAGCTAGCATCGGCATGGCCCCCTATGAGGCTTTGTACGGGAGGCCATGTCGGTCACCCCTTTGTTGGGCGGAGGTAGGAGAGTGGAGTCTCTTGGGGCCAGAGCTTGTCCAGGAGATGACTGAGAAGATCCAGCTGATTAGAGAGCGACTTAGAGCGGCGCAGAGTCGACAGAAGAGCTACACAGATGTGCGTCAACGCCCGCTCGAATTTACTGTCGGAGACCATGTCTTCTTGAAGGTTTCCCCTCGGCGAGGCATCACCAGATTTGGGAAGAAAGGGAAGTTGGCTTCGAGGTTCATAGATCCTTTCGAGATCTTGGAGAGAGTTGGCGAGGTGGCATATCGTTTGGCACTGCCCCCGCAGCTCTCTAGCGTCCACGGTGTCTTTCACGTGTCAATGCTTCGGAGGTATGAGCCAGACCCGTCGCATGTGTTAGATTGGCAGGACCTGACCCTCAGTTCAGACGCGTCCTATGAGGAGCCACCGATTAGGATCTTGGCTAGAGAAGATCGAGTGCTTCGTACAAAGACCATCCCCATGGTGAAGGTGCAGTGACAGCACTGTAGTGAGGAGGAGGCTACGTGGGAGCTCGAGTCAGCGATGCGGTCCTAGTACTCTTCCTTGTTTGATGATTAGTGTTAGTTATTTTTCGGGACAAAAATTTTAATAAGATGGGTAGGATGTAATACCCGGTACGTTGATTTCAGGGCAGCCCGGTTTTATTTATTTTTTATTATTGTTGCTAAAATTGATTGATTTGTTTTTCGTATTTATGATCGTCATTGGTGTTTACTGGAGCATGAGTTGGACCGGATAGTGGGCCCCGGGTCCGGGTCGCTAGGCGACACTGGAGGCATGTCATGATTGTTTTGATGATTTAAATTAATTAATATATCAGGTTTTTAGACGAGTCTGTCGGACTCGTGGGGTTTGCGCATTGGCCCGTCTCGATGCGATGCAAGCTCGAGTGCGAGCCATGTTCAACTGCGAGCTATGTTTAATTTTAAAAAAAAAAGAGAATTAAATTAAATTAAATTAAAACCTAAATCTAAACGCATCACCCACTACCCAACTATTCAGCCAACCTATCCCAATTCAACCAACCCCCTTTCAAGTACTCTAAGCCAACCCAACCCAAACCCCATCTCAACCATCCACCTCTCCCTCTCATCTCCACTAATAAAACCGAATCCCAAACCCAACTCAACAGCAGACCCTCTCTCTCTCTATTTCTCTTTCTCTCTCTTTCCTCAACTCCAAAACCCAATCCGAGCACAACTCGTTCCCCTCAAACCGAAGACTATCTCTCTCCCTCTCTAAACCGTTTCTCTCTCTATATCTCTCTCTCTCTCTCTTTATCCTAAACCCAAACCCATTACAATCCGATCCCATATCTCTCCCCCTATCTCTTAGCCGAACCCCCTCAACCCCGATCTCCTCTCATCCCGATCCCCTCTCTCATCCCTATCCCGTCGGGCCCCCTCTCCCCTATAAATAAAGCCCCCAAGCCCAGCCGATCCCCCCTCATCCCTCTCCGATCTCCCTCGTCATCTCCCCTATCTCTCTCGTTTTCTCTCTCCTGCGATGGGGCTCTACTCGCACGGCGCCGGAGAGCAACCGGCCGGAGGAGTCGCAGCCGGAGCCAACGACTCCCCATCGATTCAGGTCAGCATTCCCATCTTCCCCTATTTTTCTTTTCTTTTTTATGTTATTCTGTTGAGATCAACCACGACAAAACCGTGGTTGTTGTTCCCCTTCGACACGGCCATGGCCGTTGGATTTGAAGCCGGCAGCCGTGCAGCTGGCAAGGCCCGACGCAGCCAGGCCAGGCCCCACGGACCACCCAATACCCAGGTTCTACCCCTTTCACTTGCCATCGTGGTTGCCGACGGTTTGCTATCGGCAGCCTGACAGGTAGTAGCCCCCGACCAGCCACCATCGACCCGTCCCTCCCTTCACTGCGACGTCTGTGTTTTGTGCCCGATGGCCCAACGAACCCAGTCGACCTTTGGCTTTGAATGACCCTTGACCTGCCGGTTGTGGCCGAGCACCCGAAGCCGAAAACCTAGGGTAGAAATGTTATTTTCTTTTTGGTGGTATTGTTGTTGGCAGTCGGCCCGATGGCGGATTCGCCAAGCCAAACCAGGCCATACCCGAACAACCCTCGTACCCATCCGGTCATTCCCAAATTCGACCCAACGAGACTAGTTAGTACCTTCGATCCGAGTTTAGACTCGGTAAGGCCCATGAGTCCGTCTGTAAATTATTTTTCTGAACCCAAAACCCTAGTCGAGGACGTCTCGGGCGAAAGACGAACCGAGCCCCGACTTGGCTTTCTCACCCTTGTAGGGACCCACCGACTTAGATTTTAATATATGCTCGTGTGTTTGAATTACTAGTTTGTACTGGGACGATCCAGCCATGGACGGAGCAGAGGCCAGAGACAGGAGTCCATGCACGTCGACCAGGTGACACAGCACGCTTTCTTTAATAATTAATAATGTCGATATAGAAATTAAGGGTAGGTGTCCATAACACTGCATGCGGGTCCCGCCGGACGTCGTCGCATGTGGTCGAGTGGACCCCGCCTTGCATGCGGAGTCGCGAGTCCGGCGACGCATGCATAAAAAGTTAATAATTTAATAATAAATATTCTATTGTTTGCATGGACACCATAGATAGGTTTTCCCTTAATTTGAATAAATAAATAATTAAAGAATTATCGGGACCCATCCTCCCGAGGGGAGCGTGATAACCCCAGTAAATGGATTTAGGGTGAGAGTACTTTATTTTATTTGATTATGATGCTGGGTTGTGAGTGGGTGCGAATCCCGGGGTAATCCTTTGAAAATAATTAAACACTGTTTAGTTCATTCAATGCCATGTGTTATGTTAATTATTGTTAATCTACCTGGTTAGAGGGTAGAGACCCCGTGCGCGCAAGGGTCGTGAACCACCTTGCGCGTACAGCTGAAGTTAAGTAGGTTAGGGGTCACGGGCAAGGGTTGTGGTAAAGCCAATAGGAGGTGCCCTCGAGTAGGGATTGGCCTAGCAACCCTGTCCCGGGAAGTTGAAGTCCCCATAGTAAAGCAAGTTGGGCGGTAGAGCTCCACCGTGAAAGACGGGAAACCCCTTATGATCATCTGGGTGAATTGTGCATGGAGTTGGTGGATGCACGGCGAGAGAGTTGGCCCTCTACATCGAAATAAAAGGCCCGATAGTAATGCCCGACCGGGGGCAGGTTGAACAAAATATCCGGGGTTCATGTATGAGTGTGTAATTGTCTGATTACAAATTTTGAATTGTATGACTGTTCACACGATGACCTAGTGACAGTAGGATT
Source organism: Chamaelirium japonicum (assembly GCA_947650365.1). NCBI lineage: Eukaryota > Viridiplantae > Streptophyta > Magnoliopsida > Liliales > Melanthiaceae > Chamaelirium > Chamaelirium japonicum. The sequence goes on along the minus strand of OX393556.1, from coordinate 45,877,532 downwards.
TGCATGTGAATGTAGAAATGGCATGGACACATAGGACGTGATTGAGAACATAGCTTGACAATTAGGTTAATCAATATATTGTCTTAAAATTTGAGCGTTGTTAGTTATTAAAATTGTTAGTTTATCACTAGCCATTTATTTGGCTAATCTCCCAAATGTATTTTTGGGGGCTACTCATTCCCACGAGTAGACTCTTCTGCAGGAGCCGAGGCATCGGAGCAGCAGTAGGAGTCCAGGAACGAGTTTAGAGTTGCAGCATTTTCCTTTTAATTCTAGTATGTCGTTTTAACAGTAGTCTCTTTCATTCGATGTAATCTATTGGATTGGAATAAGATTTTATTAGTTAGTTAGTTTGATAAGTGGTAATGTGCCAGATGAATTCTTTGGGTAGGCCTCTCCTCAAGGCCCCAAGCCTAGGTTAGATCACCACAAAAATATAAAACGAATAATTGACCTAATCTGACAAGCCCAGTAGATAGGACCTCCTGACAGATGCACCGAGGGTTCGGGAGCGGGTGAGATACTCGGCTCGCCGTCGGAGGCTTGAGCCTCGTGCTCCTTTAGAGGATATTCTGTCAGTATGTTGTGACCCCGTTGGGTCGCATGTACTGAAAGGATACTCCATTTAAAGGTCGAGCCTGATCTTTTGTTTCTTTCCCTTCTTTCATTTGCTTGTGTGTGAGCGTAGAAAGAGCCCAGTGAGAATCCTAAATTTGCATAGTTAAGTAACCATACCCAGAACCTTTTTCCTTTCCTCACCTCACACCCCAGGAATCGGTCTTCAGATTTCTGGGGCGTGACATAATAAGACAGTCAACATCGATATGTTTGGTCCTTTCATGAAACACCAGATTGGAAGCAATGTGAATAGGCAACTGGTTATCAAAGAACATGTCCATATAGAGACAAGGCTTTACACCCAAGTCATATAGGAGAGCATGAAGCCAAACTAACTCGCATGTAGTAGACGTCATCGCTCTATATTCAGCTTCAACACTAGAGTGAGCAACAACAGACTATTTCTTGTTCTTCCATGTAACTAAATTGCCACCAACAAAGGTGCAATATCCAAAAGTAGAGCGTCTATCAGTAGGGTGTCTAGCCCAATCAGCATCGGTGTAGCCCTACACATCGATATGACCATTCGTCTTCATCCATATACCGTGACCCGAGGAACCCTTCAAATACTGAAGAATTCTATCGACTGCATTCATGTGGACATCTTGAGGTTCATGCATAAATTGACTCACCAAACTGATAGCGTAAGTGATGTCCGGACGAGCGATTATTAAGTAGATTAGCTTGTAGAGCTAAGTTTTGCTTACCAAGCTATAGGTGATTGTTTGAGGCTATATAATGCATTTATTCAATCTGCAGACTATGTTTTTATTGGATTCTTTGGGGTGTCCTGGTGGAAGGCGCATGTAGACCTCTTCCTCCAAGTATCCATAGAGGAAAGTATTTTTTATATCCATCTAAAATAAGGGCCAATCCAAGTTGGCAACAATAGATAGAAGAACTCGAATGGTATTCATTTTAGCAATTGGAGCATAAGTTTCCTTATAATCAACTTCATAGATATGTTTGTGTGAATCTTTTTGCTACCAAACGAGCCTTGTGCCTTTTGATTGATCCATCATTGTTATACTTGATTTTATAAACCCACTTACACCCAACAATTTTTTTATTTCTAGGAAACCTAACAATATCCCATGAATGGTTTTTTTCAAGAGCCTGGAGTTCCTCCTCCATGACCTTTTTCCATATTGGCTGACTATTAACCTCCTGAATATTGTTAGGCTCACTAGCAATGGAACTCAAGAAAGCTAAATATGAAGGAGACACATGGTAATAGTTTACATGATTTTGAATGGGAAAGCTTGAAATATGATAGGTGTAAAAATCCTACATTTTTGGCTGGAGGATGGCTTGCCCTAGTGGCCGGACCGATGCTGAAGTGAGGCCCTAAGAGGGACTTCAGAAGAGGCATCTTCCGGTGGAGATATAACAGCTTCAGGTGGAGCCACTATAGCTTCAAGTGAAGCCACAGGTGAATCATGAGGTGAGGCATCTTAATATGGTGATGAAATTTCAGCTGAGCTAGTGCTAACGATAGGAAAATGAGCAGTATTATCAAAGTACTCCCTCTGGGGCGGAACACTATCAACGTAAGGGGAAAAAAGTGTGTTTTCATCAGACCAGACATCTCGAGAAATAAAAAGTTTACGACTCTTTGGATCAAAACACTTATACCCCTTTTGTGTGGAAGAGTAGCAAAAAAATACACATTTAAGTGCATGAGCATCTAGTTTGTTTCTATGCGAAGTAGAAACATGAACATAACCGAGACACCCAAAAACTCGCAAATGAGAGAGGTCGATTTTTTGACATTTAAGGACTTCGAGAGGGGACTTGAGTCCAAGTACACAGTTGGGAAAACGGTTAATTAGGTAGGCGGCGGTGAGCCATGAAACCAATATTATTTTGGAATATTCATTTGGAACATGAGCGATCTTGTGGCTTCCAAGAGGTGTCGATTTTTACGCTCGGCAATACCATTTTGTTGTGGTGTATCGACACAACTTGTTTAGTGTATGATACATTGACTTCTGAAAAAAGGAGCAAATAGTTGCAGGTTTGTAAACTCAGCGCCATTATCAGAATGAAAATTTTTAATATAGGCATCAAATTGATTTAGAACAATGGAATTAAATGCTTGAAAAACAGAAGCAATTTCACTTTTAAATTTGAGTAAGTAAATCCATGTGGCACGAGCGTGATCATCAATGAATGTAACAAAATATTTTAATCCATCATAAGAGCTAGTCAACAAGTGCAGGACCTCATACATCATAATGTATTAATTCAAATGGTTTAGAAGTAACAGATAATGAGGAATTAAAGGATAAACAAGTTTGTTTAGAAAAACGACACACTTCACAAGGATTGGAATATTGTGAAGATGGCATAGAAAAAAGTGAAGATAGAATACAGTCAGAAGGATGTCCTAACCACTTATGCCAGATAGTCGAAGTTTGAATAGTCAATGCTTAAGAGTTTTGTTTCAATATGTACAATCCATTAGAATAGATGCCTTCACCAATTTTCTTCCTCGTGACTCGACCCTGAAAAACAACCAATGTAGGAGAAAAAATAATATCACAATTTAAAGTATTAGTGAGTTTTTCCAACCGAGAGCAATTTGGAAGAAAAAAATGGAACATACAACACTTAAGAATCAGGATCATTACCAAGGAAACTGATTTGACCAGAACCATGAATGGGTACTAAAGATCTGTTTGCGATGGATATAGTTTTGTCAGTTTGAGAAATAAAATTAGATAAGCCGCCAGGGTCATTAGTCATATGAACTATAGCACCAGAATCCACGATCCAAGTATAAATGGTGGAAGATAGAAATGCTAGCTTGATCGAAGGTTACCTGAAGTATAAGTTGATGATGATGATGGTTCAGAAGAAGACTCGGGCTTACTCAGTTGTTGCACTAGATTAGCCAGTTGTCTAGCTAAAAGAGAAGAATCTGATATAACATTTTTAACTGCATTTTCTCCTTTATTAAATTTTGGCTTCAGATTTGGATAGAGAATCCAACAATGTTCCGTACTATGTCCAATCTTGTTACAATGGCCACACCATCGTGGCTTCATTCTCATATTGCTATTACATACCATCGTGGGATGAGGTGTGGATATGTTGAACAAAGCTTAATATTCTCTTAGTCGCATCTAGTTACTATATTCACCGGGAACTACAACTCTGAGAAGATTAAAGTAATGTGATAGATCTTTCAATGTGTTGAGGACTAATGAAGAAGAAAAACTTAATCGATCAAATATGAGAAAAAAGCTACGTACCAATATAGACTTGTTTAAGATGGACTTTAGCACTTAGAAGATCCTGTCGCACTATACACAAGAATAGAGAAGAGATCCCGAGTGCGGGTTTTGATGGCAAAATTCTGAGGACTTTCATAACTGAGCCGAATGAAGATGATGCCGCAAATCATCGTGGTCTACGTGCAGAAATTACCTGATCTCTTTACATGGATCAGAATAGAGGATTCTGAATCTTAGAGTTGCACAGGAAGACAGATCTTAGTACTCTGATACCATATAGAAACTAAAGATGAGAAAAATCGCACATGAACACGATGAATTATGTGGTTCGGCTTATAAGCCTACTCCACAGGAGAAGGAGGAGGAGATTTCTCATGATACACCCCCACGTGGCACTATTGGCATCACAGCCTCTGGGTGGCGTGCATTCTCAAAGGCTTCATCCATTAATTCGATCCATCGATTGGGGACTGTTTATCATCGACATTTGTGACGAGTGTTCATGCCATGCGGCACACATTGAGCCCCTAAATGTGGAAAGCTAGAGGAATCCTGAACTAGGGAGGAGTCATTCCGTTGCAATCTGTTTCCCTTGCTTCTATTAGCAAAGAAACAACACACAAGATATAAGAATGAAAGTAGTGAATTTAGGTGATCAATTATTTTTTTGCGCCAACTTACAGTTCCTGCTCCCATTCTGCCAATGACAATCCGAGAATAAACTCCATAATGAGGCTTGAAGGCCTCCACTGTGGAAGGATGGGTGCTAAATTATTATGGATCAAGGTATAATATGGAAATTATTGCTTAAAAGTTGTGTTATATTTGGCACCAGAGGTTGGTGCACGACTTCGCTGCATAGGCTAGGAACTACACCAGTATAACATGTGCCTCCCAACCAATCCAACCCTGAATAACATTGAGCGTGCAAAAGGCACGTGATAGCAGCAAGAGACAGTGGCTATGGAGTTGGTGTGGCAACCAAGTCCAAGATACAGAAACCAAGTCCAAGATACAGAAAACAAGTACAAAAACATAATCCAATATGCTTGAATTAAATAAAGACTCAAACCAAGTCCAAACTACAAAAAATAAATATTTATAACATAATCCGATCTGCTCGGATTTGATAAAGACTCAAACCAAGTCCAAAATATCAAAAACAAGTCTAAAACATAATCTAATCAGCTCAGATTCGATAAAGGCCCAAACCAAATCCAAAATATGAAAAATAAATCTGAAACATAATTTGATCCGCTCGGATTTGATAAAAATCCAAACCAAGTCAAAAATACGAAAAGTTAGTACGAAGTTAATCTGTTCTGCTCAGAGTCGATAAATACCCAAACCAAGTCCCACATATGAAAAACAAACCAGAAATATACTCCAATCTATTGAAATTCGATAAAGACTGAAATCAAGTCCAAAATACTAAAAGCAAGTCCGAAATATAATATGATCCGCTCGGATTTAATAAAGACCCAAACAAAATCCAAATTCAAAATACAAAAAATAAATCTGAAACATAATATGATTCACTCGGATTCGATAAAGACCCAAACCAAGTCCAAAATATAGAAAAATAAGTATGAAACTTAATTTGATTTGCTTGTATCCGATATAAATCCAAAACAAGTCTGAAACTTAATCCGATTCGCTCGGATTCGATAATGACCCAAATCAAGTCTAAAATATAAAAAATAAGTTCAAAACATAATCAGATCCGCTCAGATTAAATAAAGACCAAAAAAAATTACACAATATAAAAAACAAATCCGAAACATAATCTTATCCGCTTGGATTCAAAAAACATCAAAACCAAGTCCAAAATACGAAAAATAAATCCGGCCAAAGCATAATCTAATCCAGTCGAATTCGATAACGACATAATCAGATCAGCTCAGATTCGATAAAGACCCAAAATCAAGTCCAAAATAGGAAAGCAAGTTCGAAACATAATCCAATCCGCTCGGATCCGATCCAAAATTAATATATTTGTTATTAATATTATGCAATTTATATTGTTTAATTTGATATTTTGATGTTGATAGTCTCTTTTCTTATTGCAGGAGTAAGTAGACCTGTGAATGCACATGATTTTGATCCGAATTTGATCCACTTGGATTTATTATTTACCGAAGGATAATTTTTGTTAGTAAAAATAGTTTTTCTTGTAGTAATGACGGTGGTCCGGCTCCTAACGCCGATAGAGGTTGATGACTGATGGTGGTGGTCCCGTGATCGTATTGGGATTGATCAGGTGCAACTGGTGAGGTCTGGAATATATTTGCCTTACCGTGTATTTTGGGGTATTATATACTTGAGTTATAAGGTATCCAAGATACTTGAGGTAAGTTGAATGACTTACCTCAAAACGATTTACTTCAACCCAAGCAGAGTAAGTTGCATTATATTTTTTGAATACTTGCCTCAAAGCAACTTATCGCACCGAATACTTCAAACCAATCGGAGGCTAGATGGAATCAACAATCCTTGATAGTCTAATGGATAGCTTCTATCCATTTGACGGAATTCTCCGTCCTTTCAATGGCAATCCAACTTTTCAAAAGAATATATTTTCGATCTCACAAGTCATAACCATTGAGGTATTCCTCCAATGATTGAATCTTCTTTGATCTTTTTTGATTTTTCGTTATTAAAGATACAATATGCTTTTGTCCGTTGTATATGATGTGGGCTATTTGATTCTTGACCCAGTTGTGCAATTGATATGGGTTCTCGGCCTCTTATAAAGTTGTGGATTTGAGTTGTGATTTTCTTTGATTTTAGGTTAAGAGATCTCCAAATCAAGTTCTAAACATATCTAAGATAATAAATGAAAAACAATGACACTGACAAATTGGCTATTTACGAGAATTCTTTTCCAAGCCTCACCTTCCCTCGACTTTGTTTTTTTTATTCAATTTTGTGGTCAAAGGCAATTCTCTTTTAATATTGTATTTCTCATCTCATGGTATCCGGCCTTCTAAGCCAAAATGAGATTTTATTCAAATGCATTTATCCTTCTTGAATCATCCTGACAGTTGTGTCTTATCATTTATTCAAAATAAATTTATTTTAAACTGTGATTTAGATTCATACTTTCTTGGTTTTGAACCGCTTGTATATTTTATATAGTCGAGTCAATATTTATCATCTTTATTAGGAAAAAATGGTAAAAATTCTATTGATTGTCATATACAATTCATATTACTTTATATCTTGGCCCTCCCAAAAGAAAATCCTAGCTCGATCCTACCCAGGGTGTGTCCAAGTTTCAGAGTTATTTTTTCACTTTTGCTGAGTACAAAAACCAGAAAAGGCTTGTCATATCCTTGAAGCGATTCACAAATAGCCCTATAGTAGCCTAATCGGCCTTGTGGGAGCGAATAGTGCTTTAAAGAAAACTTATTAGTACACACTTCAAGCTTTCATTGTTATGGTCTCACTCGTCTCATCCAGCATATAGTGCACTCGGACTCCAATGACCAAATGGGATGTAGAATCACTTAACTTGAAAATGACCAAGTTTAGGAGGAAGAAGAAATGGAAGATAGAGTAAGAGGAGGAGGGAGGTACATAGAAGGGAGGAGGAGGAAGGCAATGGCAGCTTGGGGTGGCCGGAGGGGCGATGATGACAGAGGTGAGTGATGGTGTGTACGTTTAGCTTGCCTTTATTAGTAGGGCTAGATCGTGTGGAGGGCATTTTAGATATTTTTAATTTTAAATTAGGGCCACTTTGGGCAAACTACGAGTTGTATGAATATAGCACAGTTGGTAAGACCATTTGGTAATTGGAAGCTGACATTACTTCAATACTGTTGAAAAATGACAGATAATGAATGTCGTTTTTTAGTCTATTGTTTTTTAATGACCATCGTTTTTTACCACTAAAAAACATGTATTGATCGTCGTTTATTAAAAGACGAATTTTATCTGTCATTTATTTCTCAAATTGGTGTGGTGTGACTGCTTAATAATAATTGAATTGGCTATAGATCGACCAACAGATGCACTTGGTCATAATGACTGAATGTTCAATAAAAGGGGCCGGACGAAAACGATCGATTATAAGAGGAAGGAGGAGGAGGAGGCAGAAGGGAGGTGGAAGAAGGAAGAAAGGGAGGAGAGGGAAGATCAACAAGAGGGAGGAGCAAGACGCGAGATATATATCTATGGGACTGACGGACGATGACGACGACGACGTGGCTTGTTACGGGTCGACACAATTACATGTGCTACCCTTCATAAATATATAGCCAGGGTTGGGGGTAGAGAGGTTTTACCATTTACACGCTCCCGATCGTGCGAAACATGAGCTGTACACAGCTGACATTTACGCTACTGCCGTTGACTTCGACTCAGTGTCGAAAACAAACATGCAGCAGGTGACGTCCAAAACAAGCACTATTCAAAACTGCTGCCTGCTCCGCCTTGCACTATTTTTGAGCAGCACTCGAAGACGCCCAGAAACGCACTCAACGCGGGGACCCCACCCCACATGAATGAACAAACCCACATCGAGTACTCTCCCGCAACGCGATTCGGCCATCCGGGATCGGCCAACCGGACGTGGCCACCTAACCAGAACACCGTCCCTTCGTAGGCTGGCTGCGATGGACGTCTGTGATCAGTGCCACCTCAGGCTGGCTCGATCCGGATGGAAACCAGGCTGGCTGAGTAGCATTTTTTTTTTTTTTTCTTTTTAACTGGACAGAACCAAAGGAAGTAAAACCCGACTGGTGACCAGTCGGGTCGGGGGTTCTCTCTCCGTCTCTGTCCCTTCCAATTATCGGTACTTCAATGACATTTGCATGTGGTGAGGGTGGGTGCATGTGTACATGCAGCAGTAAGTGGGGCGTGGGCCCCACGAGGCTGACGTGTGAGTAACAACGCTATATAGCCAACTCGTTTGCTGCCGACTTGACGTGGCACTCCATCACTACCGTTCATTTGCGTGACAGTTTGGCCTGACCGCGATCAATGCTCGGGGCTCATTGCAGCGGGCGACTGTGATCGTGCCACGTCAGGTTGGCAACCAGGAGTTGGCAAACGAGTTGGCTACATAGCATTTTCCGTGGGGCGTAACCGTCTTCTTTGTTGGGGGCTTCTTTGATGTGAGCATGTGACCTCCTCTCCTCAAATGCTGATGCATTTATATATACTGCTGAGTCCACTCCACCCTTCAACCCCACCTCTCTCTCTCTCTCTCCTCCCTCCCTCTCTCTCTCTCTCTACAGTAGCAGGAGCCATGAAGCATAGCTTTCATGTCCGTGGGTTTCTCTTCTTTCTTGCTATTACCTCCATGTTCTTCCTCCACGCCACCAGAGCCTCGCTTCCCCATGCTGCACCAACACAAGGTACGTACGTATATCCAAACAATGAGCTGCCGCTGCTTCCATAGCTGGTCGTCCCGAGAGATGGGAGCTCTTTCAATTTGGTCCTCCATGGCTGAGTTTCTTTTGCCTTGCCAGGTGGGGTGGGGCTCGATGGGTCCGAACAGCCTGGACCCTCAACAGAGATGGAGACGGAGAGCTTCTGGGATGTGAGTAATAACCTCCGATCCTCTAAGCCCCATGTTTTTCTCGATCTCCTCTCTCTTTATTAATTTGTTTTATCTTTGTCTTCTATAGCTGATGGGAGGTGAGGAATGTGATGATGAGAGAGATGAGGAGTGCCTGAAGAGGAGGGTCATCTCTGAGGCCCATCTCGACTACATCTACACGCAGCAGCACCATCCTTAGATACCCTAGTGGGACGAAGAAGAGACTGCGTCTTTAACCTGAAACCATTAAGGATGCATGCATGCATGGGATCCCTCCTAATTAACAGTTACAATATGTTTATGGTATGTAGGTTCCTATGAGAAATCTACTCTCTCTCTCTCTCTCTTCTCTCTCTCTCCAAGGGTTCGTGTGGGGGTTTCAAGGAAGGAAGGAATATAGGGGCATCTGGTCATGTGATTTGGAGGAGAAAGCTGAGGAGCCCTCCTCCCCTCCACTACACAAAGTGGGATGCCATCAATCAAGAAAAAGCCAACTTTTTTTTTTTTCTTGGGAAAGTGGGCTTACCCATTTTGCTTTTGAGGCTCAATGGTGGTAGGCAGAAAGATGGTCTCACCCACTGACCACTGTTCCCGAACCCAAGGTTTTGGCCTTTTTTTTTTTTTTTTTTGCAGGTACCAAAGTGTTTAGGTCCAGATGGGTCAACACGCTTATTCTAAGATGCAAGAGAGACCATTAATTTGGGCAAAATTACTGGCCTTGACAGAGATGCAGGCGACCGACCACTTACAGAGAGATTCGGTCGAGACCAACCGACTTAGTTTATTTTCCCGCGGGTTTTAGATGGAGATCTCTCCATGCACTGCAATCTGAATCCTGATGTTTCAAATGCCATTGGGTATCAGTTTATTTATGCAGTAGATTATAAAATCATCATATACTTTAACTAATACAGCCGAACAAAGACCATTGCTATTTGCTAATGGTGGGATGCTATGCATGCATGCGCACCATGTATGCATATGCACGCATATATACAGGGGCGGACCTACATTGGGCCTAGGGGGGGCTCAAGCCCCCCCTCACTTTGGAAAAAGTAAAGGTAAGTTACTCTTACCCCCTTGAAATTTAGCTTAAAAACATGTAACTCCTATAATTAATTTTGTTCCAAATCACTCCCTAAAGCCTGTTAGCACAATACCCCCTTTTGTCAACTACTTGATTTCCTCACTTGGTAATTTTTATTTGATCGAAACTGAATTGAATGGGGGGGGGGGGGGGGGGGTTTCAAAATGTTATTTTTTGATTATAGGGGGGTTAAAATGTTTTTGAGCTAAACTTCAGCAGGGGAGGGGAGCCAAGTGTAATTTATAAAAAAAAAAAAAACAATTCTAGCCGGTTTGTCAACTTTTGGTTGTCAACTTCACATAGAGGTGGCCCCCCCCCAGTCGCCACTGCCCCACCGGTCACCAACCCCCGCCAATCAATGTCCACCACCATACCGCCGACCACCACCCCACCGCCACATGGGCCATCCGTCGCCACCGCCCACCACCCGTATGTGCGACCCATGGCGGCCTCGTCGGCCGCCGGCCACCACCCGTTGCTGGCCACTAATGCCCACTAATGTCCGGCCGACATCCACCACCGTCTGCCACTACCCGCACACGTGGCATTCCCGCAAAGTTTATCACATGGCCCTTAGTGAATGATAATCGAGTGGGAATCGGGGCCTATTTACAGGTTTTTGGGGGTACATATGAAATACCCCCTCCACCCAAAAAAAAAAAAGAGGATCTAGTCTATTATTTACAACCCATGCATCCTGATCGATTCGGTTAGTTACAGCTCCAAATTTTCGAAGGACTCTGAGGATCAAAATTCTCCTCCACTCGAGGTAAAATCCTAATATGTCTTTTGTTGCGCGATTGAAGGAATGGTAGGGAAGTTGTCACACTGTTTGCCGAAGCCTTCGACTGTGAGGTAATGATTATAGTTACTTTTTAATAATTATGCCCCCCCTGAGAAAAAATCCTGGGTCCGCCACTGCATATATAGCTGCATCCTCACGGTCAGCATGGGATAGGGTCGGTGCATGAATCCTGATCCACGGTAATGATGTCAGTATGGTGTCATTCCGCATGCTGCAGGCCAGGTGCCCATCTCACAGCAAACTAGGATGGGGGATATGCATACACGATGTCATTCCCATCCTCTTAGTAATTCGATATATATATATATATATATATATATATATATATATATATATATATATATATATATATATATATATATATATATGAAAAATGGTTAGTGAACTTGAGTTAACCAATGAATGGTGAAACATAGTTTATATTGTGTCTAAGTGTCCATAAATAAAAGAAGAGGGAAGTTTGACATAAGTCCTTCTTGAGAGATGACTTTTAATTGCATGACACATTAATTTCGAAATATAGCTTAAGTCCCTCCCGACGAATATATACTCTTTCTAAGGATGAATATATACTCTTTCTGAAATAAATAAGACAAAATTATATTCTCCCTGGAGACGAATGTATACTTGCAGGGACCTTAGCTAATATAGCAAATTATGGTGTCCTGTGGCTAATATTGCAAAATAGTTAAAGACCTATACCTAATTTGCCGTAGTAGTAAGAGGGGACAAGACTTTAAAAAAGAGAAACACTGAAAAGATATAAAGCAAAAAGTAAAGAAAAACGCATACAATTGATTTATTGGGCTTTGTTTGGTTGTTGGTAAAACACATAAAAGCAAAAGAATACTGATTTAATTGTAAAATTGGTTGTTTTGGTTGACGAGAAAGTGTGGTGCCAAGAAGAAAATATTTTTCTCAAGAAATCAATGTTCTCTTAAAAGGCTAAAAAAATTTACGGACCAAATTAAAGCAAAGAGAAACACAAGAAAAAAAAAATCAAATTCATAGTAATTTTTTATCGAACAATCAAATAGTAGCAAGAAAACACAATTTTCCTTTCATATCCTGTCATGTCACTAGTGCATTGCCAATTGGCACGAAGTGTGTGCCTTCGGTGCGACCAACCAACCAACCCACCCATGCACCTCCCCCACCCCCTACCCCCGGGGAGAGAGAGAGAGACCGTGGGGAAAAGAGAGAGAGAGAGAGAGAGAGAGAGAGAGAGAGAGAGAGAGAGAGAGAGAAGAGAGAGAGAGAGAGAGAGAGAGAGAGAGAGAGAGAGAGAGGCCTAAGGCAAAAATTCTAAATGATTTTTGAATTTATTTTTTTTCATATTGGGTCGAGCCTAAATGGTGGGTATGGTTGGTGTGGGCTGAGAGCTGCCAGTCATGAGTGAGGTCACCAACTCGCTGGGCCGTATTGGTAGCCATTTAGCACGGGCACAAACACAAACACGTAGAGAGAGAGAGAGAGAGAGAGAGAGAGAGAGAGAGAGAGAGAGAGAGAGAGAGAGAGAGAGAGAGAGGAAGGTCTAGGTAGGGGCTATGGGCTGAGGGCTGTAGGCCGTGAGCGCAGACTCATCGGGCCGATTTGGTCGCCAGTTTGCATGAGCACTTTACAGACACTCGGAGAGAGAGAGAGAGAGAGAGAGAGAGAGAGAGAGAGAGAGAGAGGAGGGAGGGAGAGAGAGAGAGAAGGTCTGCATGGGGGGCTATGGATGAGAGGCTGCCATTTGTGAGCATCGAGCGCTCACCAACTCGTCGGGCCGATCTGGTCGCCGGTTAGCACCATCACATACACACACAGAGTGAGAGAGAGAGAGAGAGAGAGAGAGAGAGAGAGAGAGAGAGAGAGAGAGAGAGAGAGAGAGAGAGAAGGAGCCTCTGAGCTGTGGGTGGTGCCACTGTAGGGTAGGGAGTCGTTGCAGTGAGGCCAAGTTGATTCGTCCTACAATCAGAGAGAGGAGGACGCGATATATACGGTATTTTTTTTTCTTTTTTAGTAACCAACCAAAATTTAGGGTTGATCGCTTTAACAGCTAAAGTTTCAAAAATCGCACGGGATATTTTGGTAGGTGTAACGATTTTTTACACATGGCCGGGCTTGTGCACGGTTGTTGGTGTTTTGGGCCCAAATCAAAGACGAAGGCCCAGATTTTAGGAGCCTTCTTCCTAAGTGGGGCCTTAGGTAGGGGTAGCAATGGGTTGGGTTCGTGTCGTGTCTAGTTTTGGGTCATGTCCAACACCCTTAGACCTGGACCCGACCCGTTTAACTAATCGTGTCTAGAACCTAAACCCGTACTCAACTCGCTTATAAACGGGTAGACCCGATAAGACCCGTTTACTACACGTCTATTCAGTTGACACAATCCGACTCGACCCAACCTGACCTGATAAGACCCGCTGGTACTACATACTATAGTATCGGATTGCAGGTAGACCTGACCCAACCCAACACGACCGGTTGAATTTTAAATAGGTCTTCCTGGGTCTACCGTGTTTAGACCCTAAACCCGGACTCGACCCGTTTATTAAACGGGTCTACCATGTCGACCCGTTTACGACCCGAACCCATTTAACCCAGACCCGCTAATTACTTCATGTCGGGTCGACCGTGTCAGATCCAGAATTGCCACCCCTAGCCTTAGGTGGCTGCCTTTAGCTACCTCACTATTGGGCCGAGCCTGGAAGAGAGAGATTGTAGGGAAGAGAGAGGGGGAGAGTTAGCACTACAAAAAAAACAGTTATTACCGACGGACAATATCCGTCGGTAATATTAAAATTCCGTCGGTAATGTTCTATAGCGACGGAAGATATTTCCGTCGCTGGCTGTCGGGAAAGAAGGCGTTGGGGAAAACAATACGACGGACCAAATATTACCGTCGGTAATAATAATTAATACCGACGGTAACATTAAAGCCGTCGGTCATATTTAATCAATTAAAAAGTAATATAATATATTATTACCGACGAAACATAAGAATCCGACGGTAATATATAAGCATTTTACCGACGGTTATGGTCTATACTGTCGGTAATACTATATATATTACCGACACATATATATATTGCCCGTCGGTAATAATATATATATTACCGACGGATATTATATATCCGTCGGTAATACTATATATATTACCGACGCATATATATATTGACCGTCGGTAATAATATATATATTACCAACGGATATTATATGCCGTCGGCAAATTATTTATAATTTAAAAAAATAAAAACATTATTACCGACAGAATAATTGATTTTCGTCGGTAATAAGTATGTTTTTTTAAAAATAAATTTACCTAAATAATGTTATTTAATTCCTGTGATTTACAACAATACCACAATATATTACCACAATTTATCAAATATTACCACAATTTATAAAATATTACCGCAAATTTTAAAATATTACCTAAATTGATAAAAAATTACAGCAAATTATCAAATATTACCACAGTACCCGGCCGACAATTATAGACAAGAACAAAAAATAACCACATATTACAAAATAATATTTACACAATCCAGAACTGAGAGATGACACATGCCCTATCTCAACCACCCCCGCCCGCTACCAACGCTGGTGCTCTCATCGATCCCCTGACGCCGCCCTGCTCCTGCAATTAACATGTATTTGTTAAAAAAATAGTTTATATCTATAACTGAGTCTAAGCATTAAAAAATTATAAGTTAGCGTGTTTCGGTTATGAAATAGGTTTGGATTCGATCGGATCGGCATCCGATAATTTGAAGTTGGAATTATTCTGTATTTCGGACTTGCGAGCGGATTCTAATTGGATATTTGACCAATTTACGCTCCGATTCACCAATTTAGAGTCTAAGTGTTGGAAAATCATAAGTTAGCGTGTTTCGGATATGAAATAGGTTTGGATTCGATCCGATCGTCATCGGATCGGCATCCGATAATTCCAACTTGGAATTATTCCGTATTTCGGACTTGCGAGCGGGTTCTAATTGGATATTTGACCAATTTACGATCCGATTCACCGATTTAGAGTCTAAGTGTTGGAAAATCATAACTTAGCGTGTTTCGGATATGAAATAGGTTTGGATTCGATCCGATCGTCATCGGATCGGCATCCGATAATTCGAAGTTGGAATTATTCCGTATTTCGGACTTGCGAGCGAGTTCTAATTGGATATTTGACCAATTTACGCTCCGATTCACCGATTTAGAGTCTAAGTGTTGGAAAATCATAAGTTAGCGTGTTTCGGATATGAAATAGGTTTGGATTCGATCCGATCATCATCGGATCGGCATCCGATAATTCGAACTTGGAATTATTCCGTATTTCGGACTTGCGAGCGAGTTCTAATTGGATATTTGACCAATTTACGTTCCGATTCACCGATTTAGAGTCTAAGTGTTGGAAAATCATAAGTTAGCGTGTTTCGGATATGAAATAGGTTTGGATTCGAGCCGATCATTATCGGATCGGCATCCGATAATTCAAAGTTGGAATTATTCCGTATTTCGGACTTGCGAGCGGGTTCTAATTGGATATTTGACCAATTTACGCTCCGATTCACCGATTTAGAGTCTAAGTGTTGGAAAATCATAAGTTAGCATATTTCGGATATAAAATAGGTTTGGATTCGATCCGATCATCATCGGATCGGCATCCGATAATTCCAACTTGGAATTATTCCGTATTTCGGACTTGCGAGCGGGTTCTAATTGGATATTTGACCAATTTACGATCCGATTCACCGATTTAGAGTCTAAGTGTTGGAAAATCATAACTTAGCGTGTTTCGGATATGAAATAGGTTTGGATTCGATCCGATCGCCATCGGATCGACATCCGATAATTTGAAGTTGGAATTATTTCGTATTTCAGACTTGCGAGCGAGTTCTAATTGGATATTTGACCAATTTACGCTCCGATTCACCGATTTAGAGTCTAAGTGTTGGAAAATCATAAGTTAGCGTGTTTCGGATATGAAATAGGTTTGGATTCGATCCGATCGTCATCGGATCGGCATCCGATAATTCGAACTTGGAATTATTCCGTATTTCGGACTTGCAAGCGAGCTCTAATTGGATATTTGACCAATTTACGTTCCGATTCAACGATTTAGAGTCTAAGTGTTGGAAAATCATAAGTTAGCGTGTTTCGGATATGAAATAGGTTTGGATTCGAGCCGATCGTCATCGGATCGGCATCCGATAATTCGAAGTTGGAATTATTCCGTATTTCGGACTTGCGAGCGGGTTCTAATTGGATATTTGACCAATTTACGCTCCGATTCACCGATTTAGAGTCTAAGTGTTGGAAAATCATAAGTTAGCGTGTTTCGGATATGAAATAGGTTTGGATTCGATCCGATCGTCATCGGATCGGCATTCGATAATTCCAACTTGGAATTATTCCGTATTTCGGACTTGCGAGCGGGTTCTAATTGGATATTTGATCAATTTACGATCCGATTCACCGATTTAGAGTCTAAGTGTTGGAAAATCATAACTTAGCGTGTTTTGGATATAAAATAGGTTTGGATTCGATCCGATCGTCATCGGATCGGCATCCGATAATTCGAAGTTGGAATTATTCCTTATTTTGGACTTGCGAGCGAGTTCTAATTGGATATTTGACCAATTTACGCTCCGATTCACCGATTTAGAGTCTAAGTGTTGGAAAATTATAAGTTAGCGTGTTTCAGATATGAAATAGGTATGGATTCGATCGGATCGTCATCGGATCGACATCCGATAATTCGAACTTGTAATTATTCCGTATTTCGGACTTGCGAGCGAGTTCTAATTGGATATTTGACCAATTTACGTTCCGATTCACCGATTTAGAGTCTAAGTGTTGGAAAATCATAAGTTAGCGTGTTTCGGATATGAAATAGGTTTGGATTCGAGCCGATCGTCATCGGATCGGTATCCGATAATTCGAAGTTGGAATTATTCCGTATTTCGGACTTGCGAGCGGGTTCTAATTGGATATTTGACCAATTTACGCTCTGATTCACCGATTTAGAGTCTAAGTGTTGGAAAATCATAAGTTAGCGTGTTTCGGATATGAAATAGGTTTGGATTCGATCCGATCGTCATCGGATCGGCATCCGATAATTCCAACTTGAAATTATTCCATATTTCGGACTTGCGAGCGGGTTCTAATTGGATATTTGACCAATTTACGATCCGATTCACCGATTTAGAGTCTAAGTGTTGGAAAATCATAAGTTAGCGTGTTTCGGATATGAAATAGGTTTGGATTCGATCCGATCGTCATCGGATCGGCATCCGATAATTCGAAGTTGGAATTATTCCGTATTTCAGACTTGCGAGCGGGTTCTAATTGGATATTTGACCAATTTACGCTCCGATTCACCGATTTAGAGTCTAAGTGTTGGAAAATCATAAGTTAGCGTGTTTCGGATATGAAATAGGTTTGGATTCGATCCGATCGTCATCGGATCGGCATCCGATAATTCCAACTTGGAATTATTCCGTATTTCGGACTTGCGAGCGGGTTCTAATTGGATATTTGACCATTTTACGATCCGATTCACCGATTTAGAGTCTAAGTGTTGGAAAATCATAACTTAGCGTGTTTCAGATATGAAATAGGTTTGGATTCGATCCGATCGTCATCGGATCGGCATCTGATAATTCGAAGTTGGAATTATTCCGTATTTCGGACTTGTGAGCGGGTTCTAATTGGATATTTGACCAATTTACGCTCCGATTCACCGATTTAGAGTCTAAGTGTTGGAAAATCATAAGTTAGCGTGTTTCGGATATGAAATAGGTTTGGATTCGATCCGATCGTCATCGGATCGGCATCCGATAATTCGAACTTGGAATTATTCCATATTTTGGACTTGGTAGCCGGTTCTAATTGGATATTTGACCAATTTACGTTCCGATTCACCGATTTAGAGTCTAAGTGTTGGAAAATCATAAGTTAGCGTGTTTCGGATATGAAATAGGTTTGGATTCGAGCCGATCGTCATCGGATCGGCATCCGATAATTCGAAGTTGGAATTATTCCGTATTTCGGACTTACGAGCGGGTTCTAATTGGATATTTGACCAATTTATGCTCCGATTCACCGATTTAGAGTCTAAGTGTTGGAAAATCATAAGTTAGCGTGTTTTGGATATGAAATAGGTTTGGATTCGATCCGATCGTCATCGGATCGGCATCCGATAATTCCAACTTGGAATTATTCCGTATTTCGGACTTGCGAGCGGGTTCTAATTGGATATTTGACCAATTTACGATCCGATTCACCGATTTAGAGTCTAAGTGTTGGAAAATCATAACTTAGCGTGTTTCGGATATGAAATAGGTTTGGATTCAATCCGATCGTCATCGGATCGGCATCCGATAATTCGAAGTTGGAATTATTCCGTATTTCGGACTTGCGAACGGGTTCTAATTGGATATTTGACCAATTTACGCTCCGATTCACCGATTTAGAGTCTAAGTGTTGGAAAATCATAAGGTAGCGTGTTTCGGATATGAAATAGGTTTGGATTCGATCGGATCGTCATCGGATCGGCATCCGATAATCCGAACTTGGAATTATTCTGTATTTCGGACTTGCGAGCGGGTTCTAATTGGATATTTGACCAATTTACGTTCCGATTCACCGATTTAGAGTCTAAGTGTTGGAAAATCATAAGTTAGCGTGTTTCGGATATGAAATAGGTTTGGATTCGAGCCGATCATCATCGGATCGGCATTCGATAATTCGAAGTTGGAAGTATTCCGTATTTCGGACTTGCGAGCGGGTTCTAATTGGATATTTGACCAATTTACGCTCTGATTCACCGATTTATAGTCTAAGTGTTGGAAAATCATAAGTTAGCGTGTTTCGGATATGAAATAGGTTTGGATTCGATCCGATTGTCATCGGATCGGCATCCGATAATTCCAACTTGGAATTATTCCGTATTTCGGACTTGCGAGCGGGTTCTAATTGGATATTTGACCAATTTACGATTCGATTCACCGATTTAGAGTCTAAGTGTTGGAAAATCATAACTTAGCGTGTTTCGGATATGAAATAGGTTTGGTTTCGATCCGATCGTCATCGGATCGGCATCCGATAATTCGAAGTTGGAATTATTCCGTATTTCGGACTTGCGAGCGGGTTCTAATTGGGTATTTGACCAATTTACGCTCCGATTCACCGATTTAGAGTCTAAGTGTTGGAAAATCATAAGTTAGCGTGTTTTCGATATGAAATAGGTTTGGATTTTATCGGATCGTCATCGGATCGGCATCCGATAATTCGAACTTGGAATTATTCCGTATTTCGGACTTGCGAGCGGGTTCTAATTGGATATTTGACCAATTTACGATCCGATTCACCGATTTAGAGTCTAAGTGTTGAAAAATCATAAGTTAGCGTGTTTCGGATTTGAAATAGGTTTGGATTCGATCCGATCGTCATCGGATCGGCATCCGATAATTCGAAGTTGGAATTATTCCGTATTTCGGACTTGCGAGCGGGTTCTAATTGGATATTTGACCAATTTACGCTCCGATTCACCGATTTAGAGTCTAAGTGTTGGAAAATCATAAGTTAGCGTGTTTCGGATATGAAATAGGTTTGGATTCGATCCGATCGTCATCGGATCGGCATCCGATAATTCCAACTTGGAATTATTTCGTATTTCGGACTTGCGAGCGGGTTCTAATTGGATATTTGACCAATTTACGATCCGATTCACCGATTTAGAGTCTAAGTGTTGGAAAATCATAACTTAGCGTGTTTCAGATATGAAATAGGTTTGGATTCGATCCGATCGTCATCGGATCGACATCCGATAATTCAAAGTTGGAATTATTCCGTATTTCGAACTTGCGAGCGGGTTCTAATTGGATATTTGACCAATTTACGCTCCGATTCACCGATTTAGAGTCTAAGTGTTGGAAAATCATAAGTTAGCGTGTTTCCGATATGAAATAGGTTTGGATACGATCGGATCGTCATCGGATCGGCATCCGATAATTCGAATTTGGAATTATTCCGTATTTCGGACTTGCGAGCGGGTTCTAATTAGATATTTGACCAATTTACGATCCGATTCACCGATTTAGAGTCTAAGTGTTGGAAAATCATAAGTTAGCGTGTTACGGATTTGAAATAGGTTTGGATTCGATCCGATCGTCATCGGATCGGCATCATATAATTCCAACTTGGAATTATTCCGTGTTTCGGACTTGCGAGCGGGTTCTAATTGGATATTTGACCAATTTATGCTCCGATTCACCGATTTATAGTCTAAGTGTTGGAAAATCATAAGTTAGCGTGTTTCGGATATGAAATAGGTTTGGATTCGATCGGATCGTCATCGGATCGGCATCCGATAATTCCAACTTGGAATTATTCCGTATTTCGGACTTGTGAGCGAGTTATAATTTGATATTTGACCAATTTACAATCCGATTCACCGATTTAGAGTCTAAGTGTTGGAAAATCATAAGTTAGCGTGTTTCGGATATGAAATAGGTTTGGATTCGATCCGATCGTCATCGGATCGGCATCCGATAATTCGAACTTGGAATTATTCCGTATTTCGGACTTGCGAGCGGGTTCTAATTGGATATTTGACCAATTTACGCTCCGATTCACCGATTTATAGTCTAAGTTTTGGAAAATCATAAGTTAGCGTGTTTCGGATATGAAATAGGTTAGGATTCGATCGGATCGTCATCGGATCGGCATTCGATAATTCGAGGTTGGAATTATTCCGTATTTCGGACTTGCGAGCGGGTTCTAATTGGATATTTGACCAATTTACGCTCCGATTCACCGATTTAGAGTCTAAGTGTTGGAAAATCATAAGTTAGCGTGTTTTGGATATGAAATAGGTTTGGATTCGATCCGATCGTCATCGGATCGACATCCGATAATTCGAACTTAGAATTATTCCGTATTTCGGACTTGCGAGCGAGTTATAATTGGATATTTGACCAATTTACGCTCCGATTCACCGATTTAGAGTCTAAGTGTTGGAAAATCATAAGTTAGCGTGTTTCGGATATGAAATAGGTTTGGATTCGATCGGATCATCAACGGATCGGCATCCGATAAGTCGAAGTTGGAATTATTCCGTATTTCGGACTTGCGAGCGGGTTCTAATTGGATATTTGACCAATTTACGCTCCGATTCACCGATTTAGATTCTAAGTGTTGGAAAATCATAAGTTAGCGTGTTTCGGATATGAAATAGGTTTGGATTCGATCCGATCGTCATCGGATCGGTATCCGATAATTCGAAGTTGGAATTATTCCGTATTTCGGACTTGCGAGCGGGTTTTAATTGGATATTTGACCAATTTACGCTCCGATTCACCGATTTAGAGTTTAAGTGTTGGAAAATCATAAGTTAGCGTGTTTCGGATATGAAATAGGTTTGGATTCGATCCGATCGTCATCGGATCGGCATCCGATAATTCAAAGTTGGAATTATTCCGTATTTTGGACTTGCGAGCGAGTTCTAATTGGATATTTGAACAATTTACGCTCCGATTCACCGATTTAGAATCTAAGTGTTGGAAAATCATAAGTGTGATAATATGATCTAAACTCAAATTAGTAAGATTCATATTTTTTACTAATATTATAAAGATTAGTAAGTATCTGATCATGAGCCACCGCTAGACCGGCTTATGAAGTCATTAAGCCGACGCTCTTGTTCCCTGCGAGCTTCTCTTTCCTCATCGAGGGCCTTCTTCTCCGCCTCAACCCTCTGCTCGAGGGCCTGCCTCTGCTCTCTCTCCGCCTCAATCCTCTGCTCGAGGGCCTACCTTTGCTCTCGCTCCGCGTCTAGCGCAGACTGCAGCTGAGTGATAGCACCGGTCTGGGTGTCCCGTGCCCTCGAGCGCATACCCTCTCGTCCAAAGTAGGAGGAGGGCGTGACTCCAAGGCCCGTACAGAGGACACGACCGTGCGTGGCATGTCTCAGCACAGTATCTATCGCTGAGTCGACAGATACTGAGCTGGAGGAGGAGCCGGCCTCGCCCGACGGGGTCACCAGAAGTCGCATCCTCTCCTATATAAAAACAACCAATGATATTCAATGATATTTTATGGCATATGTATAAGAATATATTAACAGTAATTTAATTACTTACCACTTGCGAGGCAATCCTGTCGTCCAGAAATGCCCCATCGATACGCCGCCTCCTAGAGGACTCAAAAAGGTTAATCCTATTAGGCTCGTGGCCCAAGGACTGTGTTTGTTAGACATATAAAATAAATAGATGAGTTAATATAACATGTATAGAGCTTTAAATAATAACAATGTTTGTATCATTTACCAGCTACTGGGCAAGCTGGGGCATGGAGGTCCTCCCCTTCACTGGAGCAGGTGTCATCGAGGTACTTCTATTCTGCTCGCCTATAGCAGATTTCGCTTGTGTCAATCGATTAAATTTTGAAACATCAATACAAATTTTTAGTATAACATTAAAACAAGTACGAATCAACAAAATTATAATTATACCTGAAAGCTAGGGGTGGCCCAGTGAGCGACCAAAAACTGTAGAATGTGTAGCGGTGGCGCGTATCTCGTCCCGGCCGCAGCCTGTACCTCCTCAGCCGGCTGGCCGACCAAGTAACCGTAGAGCTGGTAGAGCTCGTGACGGTAATCTCTGTACCGCTCACCCATCACCTTCCACAAGTCCTCCCAATGGGTGTCGGTTTCCATGTTCTCCCATTTAAATTTCTCCTGTAAAATCAATTTAGAAACAAGTCATTTTATCAAATCAAATTATAAAGAAGTACGATATTATTCTAAAATGCTTTAATGAAACTAACGTACCAAAAACTGCTGATACATCCTCTCCTTATAGGATGCATCAATGTTCTTCCACCCCCTTAACCCCACAATCGGGGCATTCCTCTCCTCCCGTACTATCATGCCGACCCATGTGGCGGCGTCAGAAGTGTGCTCGCCCACAAAGGTCCTGCCACTCCACTGTAGGGATAGCGGCTCGCGTAAGGCCGACAAGCGTCGGGCCGTCGTCACGCCCCGGTCGCCTACGTGCCTGGTCGACCCTGCAAATAAAATATACATCAGTACTGAAGAAGTATTTACAACATTTATAAAACTTTAGATCTAAACATTACCTGTGGGCGTAGACGCTGTAGCCGAGTACTGAGCACTGCTCGAAGCTCCGGAGGCTGCGACCATAGCAGGAGCTGGTGTGGAGAGAGGAACAGCACTACCAGATCCGGACGGCTCAGCCTCGGACCCTGGGGTGGCAGCCGGAGCGCTCCGAGCTACCCCACCCCTGCCTCTGCCTCTACGAACATATGACTGTGATGCCATCTGAAACAATTTAATTTACATATGAAACAGTAAGATTTACATATGAAACAATATGAAACATCAAATTTTATTTTAAAAAAAAACCCTAGCCATCGTCACATGAGCCAAAAAAAAATGATGAAGAAATGATTTAAATTATAAGTAATGACCACATGAGGTGCCCCGTGCCGTAAGGCGATGGGCATGATGCATTTATCATGGTATTGGAAAGAAGTATGTTGAAAGCCAAAGGAATGATGCTTCTTTCTAAACGTGTTCAAGACATGACTCCTCAAGAAGCTTGGAGTGGTATCAAGCCATGTGTTAGTCATTTGAGAATATTTGGAAGCATTGCCAAAATTACTCTCCATCCGATATGAAACTGTCAGTAGTAGGGTGAAAAGTCAACCAATTTCGCCAGGAGAGGGGTTTTCTTCATTTTCTTTCTCTTTTTCTTAGATTTTGTTTCTAAACCTAATCTGAGCTCTCTATAACTTGTTCTTGGTGGATTTAAGACTTTTCTTTTTGGATTTGGTGATTTTTCAAAGCTTCAAAGTTTTGTTATTTTTTGAAATCCCTTTTTTTAATTTCTCTTAAGATCTTCAAAAACATCAGATGATAAATAAGTTATGGATCAAGTTTGAAGTGATTCAACATTATTAAACCCCCTTCATTTTGCCTATTTTTCACATATTTTCTATCTTTTCCCCAATCTGTAGCGATAATAACAATAAATAAGTGATTAATCCCCATATTGTCCCCCTGGATACTTGGTGATAACGACAGTAAAAACATTGGGAATGAAGACAATATCAATGATGATGAATAATCACCTCAATCATCATCAAGGAGATCTAGCTGGCCATAACAACCTTTTGAAAGGTGCCCATCAAGTGATTATGTTATGATTACTAATGGTAGAATAAATTTTGCTTTGTTTATAGATACCTATCCTATTACATTTGAAGACTTCTAGAGTTGGTTGAAATTCCAAATGGAGAAAACAATCGGAGTAAAATGTGTACATAAGGCCAAGTTAAATGCACAAGGAGAAGTTGAATAATACAAGGCCCGCTTAGTCATCAAGGGCTACAAACAAAAGTAAAGTATTAATCAAGCTGTATTTGCCCCTGTTGCACGACTTGACACTAATAGGATGGTCACTGCTCTTGTAGCTCAAAATCAATGGAAAGTATTTCAAATGGACGTAAAATCAACTTTTTGATTGGGATCTTGGAACAAGTATATGTTGATCAACCTCCTGGTTACAAGAAAAATGCACACACACACGACACCCATATACAAAAGGTGATTAACCGTGATAGTGCAGCATGTGTGGTTACAAACAATGCAGGAGGTTTCCTTCAATTGGGCGATTTGGTTAAAAAAGAAGAAAACATTAAAGTTCGCGGCTTCAATTGGTGAAATCTGCCAAAAATATGCCAGCTAAGCTCAATTAAGCCATGGGATGAACCCTAGACCTAATCCTAATCATATACCTAATTTTTATAATATGGCCGGAGCCCACGAGGAGGAGGAGGAGGATCTCACCGGGGGGAGGAGGAGGAGGAGGATCTCACCGGCCGGAGCCCACGAGGAGGAGGAGGAGCTCGCCGCCGGTCGATCGGTCGGCCGAAGGGACGCCGGGGAGGGGGTCGACTGGAGGGACGCCGGGGAGGGGCGGAGGGACGCCGGGGATGGGGGGAGGGAGGCCGGGGATGGGGGGAGGGAGGCTGGGGAGATTTAGAGAGAGAGAGAGAGAGAGGGGGGCGGGGAGAGATCAGATCAAAATAAAACAGAAGGGGGGGGGATCGCTGAATTAGGTTATAACAGGCTTATTACCGACGGACTTTTTTACTTCCGTCGGTACAATGACTTTATACCGACGGAAACATAAAATCCGTCGGTATAAACCAACGATTTTTTACCGACGGCACTTAATGTTCGTCGGCATAATCACTTTATACCGACGAATAACTAACGTCCGTCGGTAAAAACCAACGACGAAACTCAGGCTTCCATTTTTTCCAGAGACTCGATTTTTACCCTGAGTTTCGTCGTGGTATATTACCGATGGATGTTAGTTATTCGTCGGTATAAAGCCATTATGCCGACGGACATTACATATCCGTCGGTAAAAAGAGATACTTTGTACCGACGGGAATATGTTCGTCGGTAAAAACTTATTATACCGACGGAAATATATTTTCTGTCGGTATAATGTTTATACCGACGGAATATATTTGACCGTCGGTAATAAATGTGTTAAAAAAATTAAAAAAATCAAAGTTATAATACCGACGGACATTATTAATACCGTCGGTAAAAAGTACATTATTACCGACGGGCATAAAAATGTCCGTCGGTAAATAACCTATTTCTTGTAGTGTAGAGAGAGATTAGAGAGAGAGATTATAGGGAAGAGAGAGAGAGAAACAGAGAGAGATAAACGGAGATAGAGAGATCGGAGAGTGAGAAAGAGATCGTGGAGAGATAAAGAGAGAAAAAAACTAGGGGAGAGAAAGAGAGAGAGAGAGAGAGAAAATCGAGAAGATAGAGAGCCGGGGGATGAGAGAGAGACCGAGAGAGAACAGGAGAGAGAGAGAGAGAGAGAGAGAGAAAATTGGGACGAGAAAAAGAGAGATGGGGGGAGATAGAGAGACCGAGAGAGAGAGAGAGAGAGTGAGAGAGAGAGAGAGAGAGAGAGAGAGAGAGAGAGAGAGAGAGAGAGAATATCGGGGAGGGAGAGAGTGACGGAGAGAGAGAGATAGATCAGGGAGAGAGAGAGAGATACAGGGAGAGAAAGAGATCGGAGAGAGAGAGAAAGAGATCGTGGAGAGAAAGAGAGAGAGAGAGAAAATCGGGGGGGGGGGAGAGAGAAAGACCCGGGGGGGAGAGGGAGAGACTAAGAAAGAACGGGAGAGAGAGAGAGAGTGAAAAGAGAGAGACAGAGAGAGAGAGAGAGAAAGAACCGAGGAGAGAAATAGAGATCGGGGAAGAGAGATCGAGAGAGAGATTAAGGGAAGAGAGAGAGAGAGGGAACGACTATGATCGGGGAAGAGAGAGAGAGAAAAAGAGATAGAGAGATATCGGGGGAAGAGAGGGAACGGCTGTGATCGCGAGAGAGTTTTGTCTAATCAGTTTTTGATTCCTTTTTATCTAATCAGCACAAAATCGACGTCCCTTGTTTAATAGATTTCATTTCCTTTCAAAAGGATTCCACTCTTGCAAAAACTTTCTTTGCATCCAAACAAAGTCATAGAACTCATTTTATGGGAGGGAATATCTCAATAGTGCAAACCTTGTGGGAGATTCATGAGCATGAGATATTTATAAATTATTATTGATAATTATTTTTTAATTCTCATTTGACCGTTGGCTTCCAAATTGAAGGATAGTTAGAAAACTGGGTTGGATGGTATCGATCTATACTGCTCTTGGTTGGACTAATCATAAGATTTCAGTACTTGTTGACAATCATTACTAAGTGCCTCTTCCAACTCAACTCTTTTTCTTTGCTTTGTCATTGTTAGAATTGGTGAGGTCTACAGCTCGTAAAAATCTATAGTTTAGCTATGTATGATTGATAGTATATGATTGCATATTGGCATGTACCTTAGTACGTGTTCTGATTACAGAACAGAGAGCCATGGCTACATGGTAATCCACTTGAGTGGGAGACTCAAGGAACTGGTTTCATGTAACCTAAATACATTCGTAGCTCTGATTAGGATTGGTCGTCCTATCATGATAAGCTGTTGGGATGACAGAGCGTGGATGTCTCCACCACGGTCATTACCAGGCACAGTGTCTGTGGCCGAACAGAACCAACACGGTGCACAGATCGATGAGCAGACACCGGTACATTAAGTCGTGTTTCTGCTTAGGGTAAAACGATCCTAAACCCTGAGGAACCATGTCTGGTAGACTACCAGTTGTGTAGTGCTTTGGCGCACCAATGTGTGATCAAGGATCCGGATGTAGTGATCCAAAACCACGGTGTACTGGATTACCCGGTTGGCGTTGCATCAATGTGTCACTCGTGCAGGCCATCCACACCCCTAACGGGAGGTGTGTTCCTTGGTCTGACCTACGCCCGTATTAAACCCTGGCCAAGTGGTCATCAATTGGACTAGTGATGGATCTGGTTGCTCGTAGAGTAATCGGAGGTACGATGTATATGGTCAACCTAGAAGGAACCAAAGCATATGAGCACTCGAGTATGACGGTATTCTCCACTGCTCGAGTTGCGTCATGGCACCAGATGGAAGGACATCGGGTTTACCATACTAAGCGGAGAGCAGGGGTATGAGGAAGAATATAATAAGTCAGGGGAATTGGAGCGCAGCCTGCGTCGCACTCTGGGTGGCCACGCAGGTTAACTCGAACTCAGAAGATCGATGGTACACTCGGGTAGTGTGTCGATCGAGTCTGAGTTGAAAGCCATGAACCCTGGTCCCTGAAGGTTCCACCTTATCGATATTATGTATGGTCCTAGTACCATCTCCTCGAAACACAGGACGTAGTAAGAGGAAGCGAGTAGTTCAAACCTACGCTCCATGAGTGCTTCGCACTAATGCACTGTAGATGCATAGCTACGTGTGTGCACTAAGGGAAAACCCTAGGTTAGTGCAGAGACGCATATAGTTATCCCTCGCCATAAGTGAACTTTACTACATGGGTGCAATGCACCGGGACATGTTGCGAGTTGACTGATTGACTTTACTAGGGGCACCCTCCGGTGACCTCAGTTAATAGTAAAGTAACTTGTCAAGATCACTTAAGGAAGAGTCGCTAAGTCTCACATATTAGAAATGATCAATTTGAGACATAAGGGCGTTTTGGTAAAAACGCGCACTGCCAAGCCTCACAAGTGGCTAACCCTAGCTATGGGAGACCCATGCAGGGCTGGCCCCTATATTCTAGGGATGAGAATCCCCAATAATAGGGCCGGCCATAGGGATAAGATAGGGGTTTTGAATTGGTCAAAACAAGCCCTAAAAGTGAGAAAAACTGATAAAGAGATTGAGAGATAAAGGGAGATTTTTGGGGGATGAACTTATCCCCTTGGAGCCTTATCCAAGGGGATAGGCCGGCCTTATAAAATGGGCTATAGGGGACCGGCCATAGATGATGGAAAAACCCTAGCTTGTCTTCACTTTTCCTCTCTCGTCTTTCTCTCCATCACTTGTGCCATGGGATGGCGACTCGTCTTCCTTGCATAGGGTTTTGTAGAAGGAGAGGGCTCATCGGATGAAGGTACTCAGAGATCCATCGATGATGTGCCGTGCATTGTGCGAGATCAGGTGAACTAGAAGGCATCTCCCGCAAGCTTTTTGCTGTTCAGAATCTATACAAAAAATCAGTGATATTTCTATGATTTCGGGAGGTACAAAAGTCCAAACAAAGTGAAACTTGTTGTAAAAGTTGCGTCTCGAAGTTCTCTACCTTTAGTTAAAATTTCAGCCCAATACAAGTTCAGAGCAGAAAGTTATGGCCGTTGCACCAAACATATATCAAGCATATCCGAGCCCGTCTCCATCGACAAAGAAGAAACTTGTCGCGGTGAAAGAATTCGCACGCAGGTATGATCTCTAACATGTAAATCTAGCATAGATAGAACATGCAAGCATGTTAGATTATTCTTTCGCATTATATCGACATTAGGGGTTCGCGTAGTTGTCATGCTAAATTCATACACGCACGTGTAGATCGTTTCGATGAAAATTTTGATATATAACGCATACCGCTCCCAGTCTTCGGACCTTCACTTTGCTTTCGCTGTGGGCCTCTACCATGGATTTACTTCCAATAGTCTTCAGCTTCGACTTTGACCTCGCGACAGTTGTGGCGACAACTTCTGCTACGGGCGTATTTGGCGTAATCAAAGTTGAAGGCTTTATTGAAGACGATGGGTGTCGCGCCGCTTCAGGTATCATTCTCCAAGCTTTCTTCTTCATGAATGGAGCGGATGCTTGTTGAAGACGACGGGGTGATGCCGCTTCAATCTTCTTCTCCAGGCTTTTGGGCTTAATCGGAGTCGAAGGTTTGTTGGAGACGATGGGGTGATGCTGCTCCGATCTTCTTCTCCGGCCTTTGCTTCTAGTGTTTTCGAAGTTGAAGGGTTGTTGGAGACGATGGGATGATGCCGCTTCGATCTTCTTCTCCGGCCTTTGCTTCTGGCGTCTTCAGAGTTGAAGGTTTCTTCTTCTCCGAGCTTTCTTCTTCGTGCACAGAGTCTAAGGGATGATCTTCTTGTGCAAGGGTCTTCACGTTGATGAGGACTTTTTATGGACTAAGCCGGTCCCAAAGGGATAGGCTTGCCCGAGCCTCATGAAGCCTTGGGTCGATGAAGGGCGCGTCTCCTCCTTTGCAGAGCTTCTTCGCTTCTTATCATCCGACCTTTTGAGCCTTTCCACTCCCCCTCTATTTATAAGTGAAGGAAGATGTGAGAGATATGAGAAGATTTATTTGAATCCCTTTAATATCTCTCCCATAACTACCCAAGATTTATTCTTTCATTGATGGGGGGGAATAAACCTTTCGTTACTTTTCTTTTCTGGCGGAGTAGTTATGGCTCAATCCTTTTTGAATTTATTTGAATCTTGCACATAAAGTCGATGGCGACCCGACTTCGTTTCTTGTCCGTCGGATCGAGGGATCAGCACAGATCCACGCTTATGTAGACGTTATACGCAACCTTCCCCCGCGCATGACGGTCTTTCTTTCCTTTTTCTTTTTTTCTTTCATTTTCTTTTCTTTTCTTTCTTGCATGGCCGGCCACCCCTTACCCGTGGGTAAGGGGCTCGGGTTTCTAGAAGGGGGGCCGGGTGGGCCCCACTTGAGGATGGGCCTACCCGGTCTCTTGTTTGGCGTGGGTCGGGTCCGGCTTGTCTTCGAGTCGGTGCATGCGAGTCGGGTCCGGGTCCGAGTTCGTGTCGGGTTTGCCTCCGAGTCGGTGCATGCGAGTCGGGTTCGGGTTTGATATAATTTGTGTGTCTACAGCAACCAAACAAAGTCATAGAACTCATTTTATGGGAGGGAATATCTCAATGGTGCAAACCTTGTGGGAGATTCATGAGCATGAGATATCTATTAATTATTATTGATAACTTTTTTTAAATTCTGGTTTGACCCTTGGCTTCCAAAATGAATGGCTAGTTTGCAAACTGGGTTGGATGGTATCGACCTATACTGCTCTTGGTTGGACTAATCATAAGATTTCAGTACTTGTTGACAATCATTACTAAGTGCCTCTTCCAACTCAACTCTTTTTCTTCAACCCTTAATCAATTTGTGGGACCTATCTGTAACAATTATGGATGATAACAACCTAGAGATTGCTTGATGATCAAATGGGAGCTCCACAGAAAGTGACCAAGAAAGTTGGGCAGCATTTGACAGCTGGCAATCATATCATATTAAGAACCACCCACTTGCCAATGTTCAGCACCATTTGTTTGTTGAGCTGAATGCCCCCAAACGAGAACCATATTCCATCCCCTGACTTCATATATAACCACTTCAGTCCTCTGAGAAATGGAAGGCCACTTTTGTGGGATTTGATTTCTCAACCATACAACTAAGATTTATAAATCCCACTGTACCTACCCAATCCTGACAGTGTGGTGCTCCCAAGCATGTTGATCTGGGTCTATGGTATCTCACAACGCTGGATGAGATGCCACGTGGAGTTCTTCTATAAAATTAGTGAGAGTTAGTGATTAGTCCCCGACAGCAGATCACATTAGCTTTAAGGACAGCCGAAGATCCATGTTAGCGATAAGACTTTGCAACTACCTTGCCTTAAATCGTTAGTTCTTTTTGCCTTTTCGAACGTCAAATTGGCTCCAAAATATATATAAAATAGCCATTGGAACTTCAGCTAATTTACGATATATGTCATACTTCTAAAATATTCATGTGGGACTACAAGCGGGGACCACAAGCTCTTCCTTTGTCATTTAATTTATGATTATTGTCATCCTAAAATATTTCTGCGGGACTACAAATAGCGACCACAATAAGCACATCCTTCTAAAATTTGAACAACCACTTGAAAACCTTCTAATAATTTTCATTTGAAAAGTTAATTTATTATGTTTAACTTTGAGTTTATGTGTGTTTTAGAGCATTGTATCATTTAAATTCAATAACTATTCTAATTGTTGTTTTTTTTTATTTCATAATAATTTTCATGTAAAAACTTGATCTATGATTTTTTTTTTTAGTTGAACTTTGAGTTATAGTTGATCTATGATGTTTGATTCAACATGGGAATGTGTGTGTGTGTGTGTGGTGGGGGGGGGGGGGGGGGTTACATCAATCTATACTAAAACAAACAATTTGTAATGGTCGATTAGTAACGGTTGTTACAAAAAGTGTTACAAATAATTGTAACGTCATATTCCTATCGGGTTTTTTTTGTGTGTTAGTAGTCATTTTTATAACAGTTAGCTGCGTTACTAAATCCTGATTTTGGTGTGATTTAAATAGTATTTTCCATGGTATGATGGCCGATGCACTGAGTGTTGGCCAATGCCTCAATATTGGCCTTATGTCTACGTGCATGTCCCTTTGTATGTTCAAATAACATTACTCATCACAAACTGAGTTTAATCTCGTGAGGTATATGGATGGGTATAGTGCCACTTTGCCCTTTAGGGATTTAGCTTGTTCGTACTTTGGATTTTTCAGATTTAGGGTCTGGCTCATCATAACCATTCAATAGTAGACATGCTCGACAAGTGAAATGCACATGACCTTGAGTGCGCTCTTCTCGGACAACTTTGATGCCATTGGGCCTTGGAACTAGAAGATTTGGAAAAATCAAAATACAGACGAGTTACACTCTACTCTCAAAAAACATATTCACAAGGGTATAGTAAATTTTCAGCAAATTGGCGATATGATACATTCCTGGCAAAAGGATCCATACATAACGGACACCGGGGTTTCATATTATGTTAAGTTCCTACGTACACCTAGCTTGTGATCCCTATTGTGGTTCCTCATTAATCTATATCTCTAACGATGTTGAAGTGTGATTTGGGGCGACAAATGATAGATCTGCCCATTTAAGTTGGGAACAGACCAAACACAATTACAAATTCAAATCTTGATTTTTTTGATGCATATTTTTCACGATTTGGTGTTTTAAAACTAGTGTTATCTTCTTCCTTTTTTTAAACATGGGCTCTTGGCCTGGTGGTATTTCCTCTATTTCATGTTAGAGAGGTTCCCTATTCGACTCTCATTATGGACACTATGGAGCGAACTTTTCCCTCAAGGCTGTTGTGCCTTGTTTGCGTGTGTGAATCCTAGTTGTTAAAGTCATGACCACAAGATTATGGAATTTAATAAACAACAATTATGTTGCCTTCCCCCATTTTAATCTCGATCCGGACCTCTTTAAGCCTTGCTCTAGTGTCTTGTCCTCTGATTGCCTGGCTGGTCCAGCAAAAAACTTTCCTTTTTTTGGATGTCTTTATTTTTTTTAAATTTGCTGAAAATGAGAGGGAAGATTTCCAGAGAGTTAATTTTTTTAGAGGCAATCGAGATTTAATTTTAAGGTTGTGAAAAGCTTCAAGTGAGCGACAATTGGAGTAAAAGATGTGCAATTCAAATAATAGTTGAATTTCAATGAATCATCTTTCAAAATAAAAAAATTTAGATATTTAACTTTAGGGTTATCAAAAGTTTTATATTAGCAGAGATGGGAGGATTCAAAAGAGTATGATTTTTCAAAAGAGCAACAATTGGAGTAAAGAATTAAAATAATCATAAAATTTTAACAAATCTATGTTCCAAAGCACACATACAGTTAAATGCTGACTTAAAGTTCCAATAGATAAACATTCCATATTTATACGAACATTAATTCTCAGCATAATTGGTTAGAAATAAAAGAATAATAACTGAGTTAGAAAGAGCAACAATTGAAATGTCAGTGATTTTCATTCTGATTATGTTCCAAAATAGAAATACACTCAAATGAATATTAAACAAGTATATAGAAAACCAGTCCATGTGTAGATGAATACGTATTATCAGTACAAATACTTAAAACATTAACAAAAAATAGTTGGAGTAGAAAAAGTAACAATTAATTGAAACTATTAGTGGATTTCAATAAATCAATCTTCAAGAGCATATATATATATATATATATATATATATATATATATATATATATATATATATATATATATAGGTCATGATCGGATGACCTAGCAAATTTTGACCCAGCAAATAACCCAGCATCCTTTGATGCACCTAGAGGTTTTAGAATGGGCTGATTTTTTATAGACATGTTGTCTATGGTATGTTGATCATCCTCACAAAAAATCAGCCAATTCTAAAACCTCTAGGTGCATCAAATGCGAATTTCAAATCAATGGTAAAATTAACAGTAAAAAACCGTTGATTTGAAGAGCGCATTTGACGCACCAAAAGGTTTTAGAATGGGCTGATTTTTTTTTAGGATGATTAACATACCATAGACAATATGTCTACAAAAAATCAGCACATTCTAAAATCTCTAGGTGCATCAAAGGGTGCTGGGTTATTGCTGGGTCAGCCGATCCCGACCCATATATATATATATATATATATATATATATATATATATATATATATATAGGGTCAGGATCGGATGACCCAGCAAAATTTTGACCCAGCAATAACCCAGCACCTTTTGATGCACCTAGAGGTTATAGAATGGGCTGATTTTTTGTAGGGATGTTGTCTATGGTATGTTGATCATCCTCACAAAAAAACAGCCCATTCTAAAACCTCTAGGTGCATCAAAGGGTGCTCTTCAAATCAACGGTTAAAATTGACAGTGTAAAACCGTTGATTTGAAGTGCGCATTTGATGCACCTAGAGGTTTTAGAATGGGCTGATTTTTTGTGAGGATGATCAACATACCATAGAGAGCATGCCTACCAATTTTCATCAAATTCTAAAACCTCTAGGTTCATCAAAAGGTGCTGGGTTATTACTGGGTCAAAATTTGCTGGGTCAGCCGATCCCGACCCATATATATATATATATATATATATATATATATATATATATATATATATATATATATATATATATATATATATATATATATATATATATATATATATATATATATATATATATATATATATATATATATATATATATATATATATATATATATATATATATATATATATATATATATATAGAGAGAGAGAGAGAGAGAGAGAGAGAGAGAGAGAGAAAGAGAGAGAGAGGGTTGTTACGTTGAGCTGTGAGTTGCGGGTATTTTGACCCCCCTAGAAGTTTTGGAATTTGATGAAATTTGGTGAGACTACTGTCTAGGGTAAGATGATCATCCTCATCAATTTTTATCAAATTCCAAAACTTCTAGGGGGGGTCAAATGGTCGAAGTAAAATCTGCAGATTTTAATTGTGACTGCGGACGACAGATTTTGATTTGAACATTTGAACCCCCTAGAAGTTTTGGAATTTGATGAAAATTGGTGAGAATGATCATCTTACCCTAGATAACACCCTCACCAAATTTCATCAATTTTCAAAACTCCTAGGGGGGTCAAAATACCCGCAGCTCACTTTCTAAACCGGCAGCTCATAGCTCACTGTAACATACCTTTCTCTCTCTCTCTCTCTCTCTCTCTCTCTATATATATATATATATATATATATATATATATATATATATATATATATATATATATATATATATATATATATATATATATATATATATATATATATATATATATATATATATATATATATATATATATATATATATATATATATATATATATATATATATATATATATATATATATATATATATATATATATATATATATATATATAGACACACACACACACTCAAATTAACTCAAAAAATACAGTAGATAATCATTTCACGTGCGTATGTCTCTTAACCATCATAATACGAAGTTGTATTATAAAGAGGAATAATTGAAATGCAAAGAGTAATAATTAGAATGTTGTCGAATTTAAATGATATCATACTCCAAAACACATATAAACTCAAAGTCAAACTCAAAAACCATCAATGATTAACTTTTTACATGAAAAATATTATGAAATAATTGGAATACAAATAACAACAATTAGAATAGCTATTGAATTTAAATGATACCATATTCTAAAACGCACATAAACTCAAGACTAAACTCAAAAAAATAAAAAATCAACTTTCAACATGAAAATTATCAGGTGGTTTTTGAGCTGTTCATGTTGGGTTAGCCGCATGCGGCATGAGGATGGCCTGGTACAAACCCACTATGGGCTTTTGGGTTAAAAACCTAATGGGCCTTAACTAAAGCAATACCCGTTAATGATGTGGTTAAGTGATGAGTCCAAGCCCTTAGATCAATCCAGTGGATGGTTGGATTGATTCAGTTATTAGGGTTTTGAGATCGTGTCCTAATTTAGTTATAAATAAGATGTTTCCCATCTATTGGTATCTGTTTGATGTCATCTAGTCTCTTGACGGCCAAGAACTAAACCAGAAATACCTCTCCCTCTCCTCCCTTCTCTTCCGATCGTGCGACGATGACGGCGTGAGGAGAACGAAGAGGATTTGATTATGTGGGAGACACATCGCATCGAGGAGTCATCTACCTGCGGTTCGTCACCCGGTTCTTTATGGCCGGAGGTACATCTCGATCTTCGCTTCCGCTATGGGTAGATCCGATCTTCGTGTCGGATCTCATTTGGTTTGATGAGATCTCCCATGATGGAGATATTTCTTACACTGGTATCAGAGCCTTCGTTTGCTCGATCTTTTCTTCGGGTTTTTGATTGTCGCCGAATCGGAGCCGGTGATGTGACAGTTGTGGGCATTGTTGACGTTCGGGATAATACCCGTGCTTGTGCTCGCAACTGCGGGGTCGCCGGCAAGCCAATATGCCATGTGTGCATGCACTGTCGCGACACATGCACATCGGCAAAGGGATGACGTTTTGTACTCTATCAGGATGTCGGGTACGATCGGCCAGTGGCTTGTACTGCATGGGCGGTGTCCGACCGGCTAACGGTGGCGTGTTGACCCGAGCGGCTGGCTTTGTGCATGCTGTCGATTGGGTGACAGCTGAGAATAGAGGGAAAGATGAGTTTGGGGTTTTGTTTTTTAACCCAAACTCATTAAGTTTACTTTACTACCCCTCTCTTTAATGTCAAACCCACTCGGTTAAACCCTTGAGCATGCAGTGGGGTGGCGGCTGATGCTGTATGTGAGTCGGTGGTGAGATTAGGGTTCATTTTAACCCTAACCTCATTTACTTTACCCTTTTGCCCACCTTCAAGATCACACTCAGTCACCACCTATGCATTCTTTTGGCTGGACTCGGCTTTAATCAGATCTGATCCAACTCGACCCATTAAAGGCTTTAGACTCGTAAATTTTGAAACCTCATTCAGGTCCAATTTCATTCCGATTTTTGCCCATGAATAGTTGTTTCGAAGCTCTTCTCGAGAGCTATCATTCGACATATAGTATGGACTCAAATGGGATCGATGTTGGACCATAAAAATGGGCTTCTATATTTACTTGCCTATTAGCGTGCTATTTTTTGAGCGATTCAGAATCGATCAAACTCGGTAGTAGTTAATGAGTTAACATAAAGATTGGGCATCTTGTGCTTGTTGCTTGGGCTGGTCAGGGATCGAATGTGGCTTGCATATATAGATTGTTTTCATAGGTGTGAAGGAGCTTACAAGGAGTTTTGATGCAGCAAAATTATTATTTTTTATGGGGCCTGTATGTACAGTGCTTCCAATTTGTAATAATACAGGCCTGCGCTAATACAAAATGTCTTGTATGTGATTGTGGGATCCTTGGCCAAGCCCTAATAACCAAGTTAACTCATTAATGCTATTTGTTTATTTTCCAAGCTGTTTGATTATAGTAATTCTGTTAGTTCTTGATCATCATGACAATAAAAATAATCATCGAAACTGACTCAGGATTGACCAAAGCATCCTGGGTTAATGTTGATGAGTAACTCCTAAAAGGAGCATCATGGGATGCACAGGGTCACATAAAGTTACTGTGATGGTTACATTCTAATATAAGATAATGACAATTGCCCGGCCCCAAAGGGAGGGAGCTGTTAGCATCATGTAATTAGGATAGGGCGGAGTGTTGCATGGTGAAATGGACACAGTTCTAATGCCCACAGGTAAAGAATTATCGGTCCATTTCATGATACACCAATCTGGCCCTATTGAAAACCATGTAGTTTCTAAAGAACACAGTGGAGTTCATGTAGCTTATGACTTTTGCCCAAAGGGAGGTCTGAATTCCCACTGATTGACCTTAACAAGGGTTAATTGTCAGATATGGTTTGTTTCCTCGTATTAATGTAAGCTTTGTATATTTCTTTTCAGCTATGTTCTTTATCAATGATCCTACCCAGCGCCTTCTATTTTTGTCTGGTGATAATTATTCGGATTGGAAGGACAAAATACTCTTGGTCCTGGGGTGTATGGATCTGGACTTGGCGCTCTGTGTGGAGGAACCTACTCCTCCAATAGAGAGAAGTACACCAACTGAGGTTGCATCATACGAGCGATGGGAGCGATCCAACCACTTGAGTATAATGCTCATCCAGATCCATATCGATAAGAGCATCAGGGGTTCTATCCCTGAGCGCTGACTGGTCAAGGACTTTATGAAGGCTATCGAGGAGCAATTTAAAAGCTCCGATAAAGCCTTGGCTAGTACCCTAATGGCCAAACTATCATCCATGAGACTAACTGGAGATAAGAGTGTGCGAGAGCACATCATGTAGATGCATGATATAGCATCTCAGCTAAAGGGCATGAAGATAGACATCAACGAGTCGTTCCCGGTGCACTTTAAATTGAACTCCCTGCTAGCTCAGTACGGGCAATTCAAGATCTCCTATAACACTCATTCAACCAACTGGTCAGTAAATGATCTATTGGTTATGTGTGTTCAAGAGGAAGGGAGACTGGAGCAGGAGAAATTGGAGATGGCTCACCTTGTTTCTCATAAGTCAGGGCAGTCTAAGTCTCACAAGGCAGTGCCCAAGAAGAAGCAAAGTCATGGAGTATCAATAAAAAAAACTGATGGCACCTATAAAGAGATGAAGTGCTTCTTCTGTAAGAAAATGGGACATCTCAAAAAGGACTGGACCAAGTACGAGAAGTGGCTCACTAAAAGAGAGTCTGAAGGGGTTCCTCAATCTAAGGGAACCAACTGATGGGGAGCATGTCATCTACTCTGGCAATAAGATGAGTTCAAGAGTTGAAGGTATGGGGACATACAGGCTTCGTCTCCAGACAGGATACACCTTGGACCTAGAGAAGACATTTTATATTCCAAGTTTCTCTAAGAATCTAGTATCTGTATCAAGACTAGTTCCATATGGCTTTGATTTTCAGTTCAAAGACTCGTCTTTTCTGATTATTAAAGATAAAGTAACCATTGGTTTAGGTTCTTTGATAGATGGTATATATTGTCTCTCTCTAAATTCTTCTCTTGAATGTTCTATGATGACTATGAATGGAGATTCTTCTACATTGTGGCATAGGAGACTGGCTCACATCTTCATATAGCGCCTAAAGAGGTTAGTGAAGGATGGAGTCTTAAAGACTCTTGACTTCACTGATTTTGGGACTTGTGTAGACTGCATAAAGGGAAAGTAGACTAACAAGTCCACTAAGGGTGCCACGAGGAATAATAAGAAATTAGGGATCATACACACTGATCTCTGTGGACCATTTAGAACGCCCTGTCTAAATGGTCAGAGGTATTTTATTACCTTTATAGATGACCATACGCGATACATGTATCTCTACCTCTTAGATGATAAGGCTGAGGCATTTGATGCTTTCAAAATCTATAAGGCGGAGGTAGAGAAATAATCTGGAAAGAGTATCAAAATTATAAGATCAGACAGAGGTGGGGAATACTATGGAAGGTACACAGAGAGTGGACAAAGACCTGGTCCATTTGCGAAGTTCCTGGAAAAACATGGCATTGTGGCTCAGTACACAACGCCTGACACATCGTAACAAAACGGTGTTGCTGAAAGGAGGAACCGCACTTTGATAGACATGGTGAGGAGCATGATTTGTAACTTCTCCATTCCTCTCAATATGTGGAGTGAGGCCTTAAAAACCACTGTGTATGTGCTAAATAGGGTTCCATCTAAAGTCGTTCCTAAAATACCTTTTGAGTTATGGAACGGATGAAAACCTAGTTTAGGACACATACACATATGGGGTTGTCCAGTTGAGGTCAGGGTGTATAACCCACATGAGAAGAAGCTTGGCCCTAGGAATGTGAGTGGTTTCTTCATCGGTTATCCTGAGAAGTACAAAGGTTATAGGTTTTATTGTCCCTCGTACACTCCTAAAGTCGTAGAAGCTAGAAATACCAGATTTTTTAAGGATGGCAACCTCAGTGGGAGCGTCCCAATACAATCAATTGTGTTTGAGGAAATACGGGTTCCGATAATCATACTCGTAATCGAGGGTGGGCAGATTGCTCATCAGGAAGAACCACCTCAGGTGATTCACAAGCAACCAGCTTAGGACCTCCCAGCCCAAGAGGAGCAGGTTGTCATAGAACCTATTGAAGTTGTTGCTCCAGAACCACAAGTTGTGGTACCAACAGAAACTAGGAGATCCTCAAGAAAATGAAAACCTGCAATTTCTAATGACTACGAGGTATACCTGCAAGAGTCCGACGACTCAGTTGGACTTCAAGACCCAAAAACGTTTTCACAAGTCATGAGTGGAGGTAACTCCACGAAATGGTATGATGCCATGTTGGAAGAGTTGAAATCCATGGCTGACAATCAAGTCTGGGATCTAGTAGAGTTACCCAGAGGTGCTAGGCCAATTGGCTGTAAATGGGTCTATAAGACCAAAACAGATGCCTCTGGTAACATCGAAAGACATAAGGCAGGACTTGTGGCTAAGGGTTTCACTCAAAGGATCGGTATTGATTATCATGACACCTTCTCTTCGATTTCTAAGAATGATTCATTAAGGATAATCATAGCTTTGGTAGCTCATTATGACCTAGAGTTACCAACAGATGGATGTGAAAACGGCCTTCCTGAATGGGTATCTTGAGGAGGAGGTATACATGCTCCAGCCTGAAGGCTTTATTTCAGATAAAGGGAGTCAGCTGGCTTGTAGACTCAAGAAGTCTATATACGGACTGAAAGAGGCTTCTCGACAGTGATATTTAAAGTTCCACAATGTTATAACTCCTTTCGATTTTGTGGAGAATATTATGGATAAATGTATATACCTTAAGACTAGTGGAAGCCGTTACACATTTCTAGTCGTATATGTTGACGATATTCTGCTAGCCAGCAATGACTTGGGGATGCTACGTGAGACGAAGCAATTTCTCTCACAGAACTTTGATATGAAAGACCTAGGCAAGGCATCCTATGTTATAGGGATAAAGATCCATAGGGATCGATCCCAAAGGTTCTAGGATTGTCTCAAAAGGCTTATGTTAACAAAGTTTTAGAAAGATTTAACATGCAGAACTGCTCTTCTTGTATTGCTTCCATTGTCATGGGTAATAGATTCAGTTTATCCCAATGCCCGAAAAACTTTCTTGAAAGAGAGGATCTGGCTAACATTCTGTATGCATCTGCAGTTGGCAGTTGATGTATTTAGAGGTCTGCACAAGACCAGACATCGGATTTGCAGTAGGGATGTTAGGAAGGTACCAGAGTGATCCAGGCATGGATCATTGGAGGACTGCTAAGAAGATTATGAGATATTTACAAGGGATCAAGGAGTTCATGCTTACAGATAGCCACTTTGATCATTTAGAGCTGATCGGGTACTCTGATTTGGACTTTGCGGGTTGCATTGACTCTAGAAAGTCAACATCGGGTTATATCTATCTTTTGGCTGGTGGTGCTGTCTCTCCTGGAAGAGCACCAAGTAGACCATTACGACATCGTCGACTATGGAGGCAAAGTACGTTGTACTTTACAAGGCAACTACATAGACGTCCTGGCTAAGAAATTTTATCACAGGGATAAGGATCATGGATTCCATATCCAGACCTCTAAATATCTACTGTGATAATCTTGCTGCAGTGTTCTTCTCCAAGAACAACAAAAGTGGAAGTTGAAACAAGCACATCGATATAAAGTACTTTGTTGTTAAAGAAGATATAGCAAAAGATAAGGTTTAGATTGAGCATATTGGTACTGAGCTTATGGTGGCTGATCCACTGACCAAAGGATTACCATCGAACCTTTATAGGGGTCATGTGAATCAGATGGGTCTGGTTAGCTCATTGTATTCTTAAAAATTATGCATTATGAACCTATTGTTTCTTTTACTGCAGTGAATAAAGTACAATGTCTCTGTTTGTGCACTAAAGTTTGAGACATACAGTTTTGACACAGAATGAATCATGCATTAACTCATAAAGTAATTCATCACATAAAGTGTTTAACTGGACTGATCGTGCTACATAGTAATATATGGAAGGAAGTGTCTATTTGTTAGGACACAACCGTCATGATTCATGTAGTTGGTGTCTTCAGTTTAAACTAAAGTATACCACATAAGGCATTACGGGTGCTTTTGTTTTCCGGAATTTTTTGTATGTGCATACTAAAGTTTTCATCGCTTTTGGCCTATTAGAGTTTTGTTTTCTTTAAAACAAATCATTGTTTTTCAAATGTGTGTTTGTAGGTTCAAGTGGAAGAGTGTTGGGTTAGCCGCTTGCGGCATGAGGATGGCCCGATACAAACCCACCATGGGTTTTTGGGTTTAAAACCTAATGGGCCTTAATTAAAGCAGTACCCGTTAATGATGTGATTAAGCGATGAGTCCTAGCCCTTAGATCAATCTAGTGGATGGTTGGATTGATTCCGGTTATTAGGGTTTTGGAATTGTGTCCTGGTTTAGTTATAAATAAGATGCCTCCCATCTATTAGGTATATGTCTGATATCATCTTGTCTCTTGACGGCCAAGAACTAAACCAGAAATACCTCTCCCTCTCCTCCCTTCTCTTCCGATCGTGCAACGACGACGGTGTGAGGAGAACGAAGAGGATTTGATTACGTGGGAGACGCATCGCATCGAGGAGTTATCTACCTGCGGTTCATCACCCGATTCATTATGGCCAGAGGTACATCTCAATCTTTGCTTCCGCTATGGGTAGATCCGACCTTCGTGTCGGATCTCATTTGGTTTGATGAGATCTCCCATGATGGAGATATTTCTTACAGTTCAAAAGTTAGAAGGATATGCTTATCGTCCATGTTTGTGATCCCACGAAAATATTTCAGAAGAATGTGTTTGTGGTCCCGAAGGAATATTTTCAGAAGGATGGCAGTAATCGTAAATTAGATGACAAAAGCTATGCTTGTGGTCCCTGTTTGTAGTTTTGCAGGAATATTTCAGAAAGATGACATAAATCATAAAGTAAATAAAGTTCCACAGGCTTTTTATATTTCGGAGTTAGTTTGACGATCGAAAAGACATGAGGGATTGACATTTTAAGGAAAGATAGTTGCAGGGACTTATCGATAACATGGATCTTTGACCATCCTTAATGCTAATGTGATATTATGTTAGGGAGTGATGACTAACTCTCCCTAAATATTTAAAAGAATTCCACATGGCACCAGTAGGGGTGGGACTTGGGCTGGTTGAAGGGTCTGCCCATGTCCAACCCGATTTGCACAAACCTTAACTTGTTTTGCCCGTGGAACCCGGGGAACTCGTGGAAACCCAACCCGTGCTTGCTCATTCTAGTTGCTCAGGTTGCCCAATTTGCATAATAATGGGTGGGTTGGACGGGTTGGGTGGGTTGCCCAATTAGAAATGCTTATGCACATAAATAGATGGGAAAAAAAACCCGACAGATTTTTGAATTGGATAAAAAAAATCTTTGAATTGCATAACAAAAATCCAACCCTTATCCTCACCTATTTCAAACGAATTCTTAGCATTCAACATCAAACAGACAATCTTTGATTTCCCTAAAAAAAACTATCAAAGCATTCAACTTTAGAGTGCCACTTCCTCGGGTTGGGAAGATCGGTGCCCAAACCCGTCCAAATTGAAATCGGGTTGATCTTTTTTTGTCCAAACCCGTCCAAGTTTTTAACTAGCTTTGCCCATGTTTGTTCATTGTTCGGGTTGGGCGGACCAGGTTCGGGTCAGACCCGCCCAAGTCCCACCCCTAGGCACCACGTCCAGCGTTGTGTGATATACCATAGAGCCAGACACATCATGAAACTGTCCTATGCGGCTTCAGCACGCTTGCGAGCACCACACCGGATTTAGGCCACAGATTCATCTTGAAAAAACTTGATGCTGATATAGGTGTAAAGAACAATTGATGAAATAAAAATAACCACTGCAATTAGATGATGAAATAGGTTAAACTTTCCACTGAATATAAATAGAGAATGTATCATAACACACCATAGTATAAGGGAGAATCAAAAGGACACAAATAAAAAAGAGAGTTGATTGTGTTACGAAGACTATGGTTTTGTAGGAAAAACTCCATATATTTTCTCTACAATCTCAAGCATTACATACGACTACCTCTCTATATATAGAGGGAGAATACACAGCATTGTGTTACCACAGCCGAGGTGGGACTATAATACTAACAGATTGATATTTAAATCTATCCAAAAAGTCCGTAAATCAGATTAATTTAAGATCATTTGCTCAAATGCATTCAGAATCTCTCTCTTGA
This sequence comes from Chamaelirium japonicum, assembly GCA_947650365.1. NCBI lineage: Eukaryota > Viridiplantae > Streptophyta > Magnoliopsida > Liliales > Melanthiaceae > Chamaelirium > Chamaelirium japonicum. Next base: position 45,833,157 of record OX393556.1, on the reverse strand, counting down.
CACACAATCGGACGGTCCATAGATCCTTTGTAAACAGAAGCAGCATTCTCAAGCCCTCGCAAATCATCTTTGAAATCCCGAATGCTGATCGGAAGTCAAGTTTCCACCATGGCCATTTATCATTTACTGGCTAACACCATCGATGAACGATACCCACACGATTATAGGGTCATCTCCACCAATTATATTGAGAAAACCTGGTTGGAAAAACCACCACCATACCTTATCCCATCAAATGAGGACCTGTTTTGGAAACGTTGGGTGGTGTGACATCACCCGGGGTGCACCAAAAGCTGACCTTAGAAGGAGGGGAGCACAGCGGTTATATGAAGGTAGGGATACACCGCTCCTTAGCCGATGTGGGACTCTTCCCGGTGACATTCAACGGGTGGAATCTTTTCCCATACCTTGAGTCGCCATTTCTTTCGGTGGCCCTAGATACCAACATGATAAAGTACGACATTCGTGACAAATTCAGAGGTTCTTCATAATTTGTATGAGCGAGCCATCAAGCATTGTCATGAACCCAAGAGGAACAGCAAGCGTCATGCTGTGTTAGAGAAGTACGTTTTCCATGATCCCACTTCTTCATAATGGACAGCAAAATTGGCGTCGGAGACATAACCTTTACATTTCAGTCTGCTATACAGATCCTGTGACAGAGCAGTGCATCGTATTCTTTATCTGCGTCCAGCTGCAACCAGGCTCTTTTGTTGCCCCTCGATCCCTCATGAGCTTTCGCACCTCCTCAACCTCGTCCCACATCCTAAGGGAAGCATATATGTTTGACAGTAGAACATAGTTACCGGAGTTTTGTGGCTCCATTTCAAATAGCCTCTCGGCAGCCCTTCTGGCAATTTCAGCGTTCTGATGGATTCGACAGGCTCCAAGGAGTGCCCCCCACACCACAGAATCTGGTTCTATGGGCATGCTCTCTATAAAGGCTTCAGCTTCATCCAAGTGACCTGCACGGCCGAGAAGGTCCACCATGCAGGCATAATGCCCCTCTAATGGCATCAGCCCATAATCTCTGCTCATGGACTTAAAATAGTGCCGCCCTTCATCTAACAAACCAACATGACTACATGCATTTAAGAGCGCCAAAAAGGAGACCTGGTTCGGTAAAACCCCTTCAGCCTTCATCCGCTCAAAGATCTCGACGGCTTCCCTTCCAAATCCGTGCTGAGAGCAGCCAGTGAGGACCGAGTTCCATGTGATTATGTCACGCTCCACCATCTCGTCGAACACCCAGAAGGAGTCGACACATCCACACTTGAAGTACATTGTTATCAACGCGTTACCGACAAAGAGTTCCAGTTCAAGACCCAACTTTATGGCTAATCCATGGATCTGCCGACCTAGCTTGGTCGCACCCGAGCCCCCACAAGTACTTATAAGGCTGGTTATTGTCGATGGGTTGGGCATTAGTCCTTCACCCAACATTCTGATAAAAAGCTCCAAAGCTTCGCCCCCCTGCTCAGCCTGTACATATGCCGAAATCATGGCAGTCCATGAGACAAGATCGCGGTTCGGCATCTTGTCGAACGCGATTCGAGCATCGACCAACATATCATTCTGAGATAGTGCCACAACCAAAGAGTTCCAGGACACGATATCTCGTGCTTTCATCCACTTGAAGACCCGACCGACACCTTCCATGCTCTTGCATTTAGCATACATAGTAATCAGACCGTTACTCACAAAGGCATTGAACTGGGAACCTGCTTTTATAGCAAGGGAGTGTAATTGCTTGCCCATCCCAATCGCTCCAATGTTAGCGCAGGCAAAGAAACCGCTGGTAAAACTGGAAAGGCTGGGCAACGTTCCAAGCCTGTGAAGCTGCGAGATAAGCTCCAAAGCTTCTTCACTCCGTCCATTCTGTGCACAACCTGAAATCATTGCTGCCCATGAAATTGCATTCTGGATAGGCATTCTATCAAACAATTCTTTCGCATCATCGAGCATGCCGTTCTGTGCATACCCAGCAATCATAGCATTCCAAGATACCACATTAGGGTCCGGAATCTGTTCAAACAGGAGCCTTGCCTCGTGAATCCTGCCATTCTGAGTATACCCGGTCAGCAATGCAGTCTGCGAGGCAATGGACTTCTCGGGATCTCTCTCATAGACATCAAGAGCATTGTCCAACCTCCCAACATGCGAGAAGGCAGCAATCATCGTCGACCATGAGTACTCATTCCTTTCTCGCATACCATTGAAGAACCTCGCCGCGGAGTCCAAGCCGCCCCCACCGGCTCTCGTGTACGCATTCAGAATCGCTGTACCCACGACCACATCGCCCTCAAAATTGGTCTTGATAGCCAGCGTCCGGAGGTTCTCGAGCAGCTTCAGATCACCCAGGCCCACAACCGCAGAGACAGTGGCAGCGAAATTGGACTGGTCCGGGCTCGTTCCACTACCATGCATCCTAAGGAAAATTCCCCATGCCTCTATGTGGTTTTCGATCTGAACATACCCGGAAATCATCACCGTCCAAGAAACCAGATTCCTGTTGGGCATCTGCTCAAACAGCCTACGTGCTTCCCCCATCCGATGGGAGTGGCAGTACCCAGTCATCATCGAGTTCCAAGATGCTATGTTCCTCTCAGGCATCTCGTCGAATAAGCACCTGGCTGTATTGATGTCCCCATTCTGCACGTACCCGCTAATCATAGCGTTCCACGACACAGTGCTGCGGTCCGGCATGGAGTCGAAGAGGAGCCGTGCCTCCTCAAGCCGCCCGCTCTTTGCGTACCCAGAGACCATGACGGTCCACGTCCTGACATTCCTCCCCGCGAAGCCATCGAACAGGGATCGAGCCTCCTCCAACATGCCGTTCTGGCAGTATCCGAAGATCATGGAGTTCCAGGTGATGGTGTTTCTGTGGGGCATTCCGTCGAACATCCATCTGGCTTCGTCGACACGACCGAGCCGTGAGAGGTCCCGGATCTTGGAGTCCGACAGGTCCCCTCCGGGATATTGGGCGTAGCTGTGAATAGGTCGAAGAAGACGACGAGCCATGGAAGTTGAAGTGACTGTATTCCTCCTCCATCTAAACGCCGCCACCATCGAACTGTGAAGAGCGAGAGTTGAGCCCTCTGTTAGAATTTGGATTCAAAATTTTGTAGTAAATTTCCGAAAATACCCTTCCCCACCCCTGCAGTAAGCGGCTGCATACTTGCACTCCTCCCTTACCGGAGGTGACGATAACGCTAAATCAGCTATTTATCGACAACGTGGGAGACTCCAATCAGGCCACGTGGTCTCATCTTGCCGGGAAACCAACGGAAGCCATGAGCGCAAGGGGGCCGTTATATTTAACCGCGTTCCCGATCCGGCCACCGGCCTGGCGAGTCCCAAAATGCTCTCGCTGGTGTCGCCGCTCTCAGGCCGATCCCCTTACCTCCACCGGAGGAGCCCTAGGGTCCGTCGCCCTTCTTGCGCGAGCTTGCAGGAGATCGATAGGACGCCGGCTGACGGGAATGTGAGCCCGAAGCTCCGGCGCGAGGTGCCGAAGTTCCCCGAGATCGGGGCGGCGAAGAGGGTGGTTCTGGTGAGGCACGGGCAGAGCACGTGGAACGAGGAGGGGAGGATCCAGGGGAGCTCCGACCTGTCCGTGCTCACGCCCAAGGGGGAGTCGCAGGCCGAGACTTCCCGCCAGATGCTTCTTGGGGATTCCTTTGATGTCTGCTTCACCAGGTCATTCCCCTCCCCTTTTCTCTGAACTAGGGTTTTGGTTATCGTTGCAGTTTGAGCTCTTGTTATGTTCCTCCTCCTGGATTTAGCCCATTTTTTCTTATTTATTTTTCTTGCAAATAGAAATTTCTGGTTTTAGGCTGTTATTGATCTTGAATTTTTCGATTTGGGAATTTGCAAATTATAGGTCAGGTATAGATAGTGAAAAAAAAGAGGTAAATTACACTTTGCCCGCCTGAAGTTTAGTTCAAAAACAATTAACCCCCCTATAGTTTAAAAACTACATTTTGCCCACTTCAATCAGATAAAAATTACCTGTTGAGATGTTCGTATATGCGTGTGTAGGTGTGTATAGAGATAGATGTATAGAGGAGAAAGTAGAGGATGTGTTTATATTCCGTAGACGGCTAGGCTTTTTGTACCCTACTTATAGGCATTGAGAGCCCTAACTCTCATTTCTCCCAAAGTTATCATTATATCATAGCCACGTTAGCCCTAGCCGCCCTTCCCTTTTGCTCAATCTCCTCTGCCCTCGCGATCATCAGGATGCCCCTTAAGATATGCTCTCGTGATCAGCAGCCCCCTCGCGATCAGCACCCCCCCCATCTCATTCTATCCCCTTGCTATCATCAGCCCCTTGTCAGCCCGACGACCACCTGCCAGCCCTCGCCGGCCCGATTCTCTTGCCCTCTTGCCTCGCACGGCTCCACCAGCCGCCCACTGGCCACACCAACCCCTGCACCCCTCGCTGACTTGGCCCGCCGGTCACCTGCAGTAAGCGGCTGCATACTTGCACTCCTCCCTTATCGGAGGTGACGATAACGCTAAATCAGCTGTTTATCGACAACGTGGGAGACTCCAATCAGGCCACGTGGTCTTATCTTGCCGGGAAACCAACGGAAGCCATGAGCGCAAGGGGGCCGTTATATTTAACCGCGTTCCCGATCCGGCCACCGGCCTGGCGAGTCCCAAAATGATCTCGCTGGTGTCGCCTCTCTCAGGCCGATCCCCTTACCTCCACCGGAGGAGCCCTAGGGTCCGTCGCCCTTCTTGCGCGAGCTTGCAGGAGATCGATAGGACGCCGGCTGACGGGAATGTGAGCCCGAAGCTCCGGCGCGAGGTGCCGAAGTTCCCCGAGATCGGGGCGGCGAAGAGGGTGGTTCTGGTGAGGCACGGGCAGAGCACGTGGAACGAGGAGGGGAGGATACAGGGGAGCTCCGACCTGTCCGTGCTCACGCCCAAGGGGGAGTCGCAGGCCGAGACTTCCCGCCAGATGCTTCTTGGGGATTCCTTTGATGTCTGCTTCACCAGGTCATTCCCCTCCCCTTTTCTCTGAACTAGGGTTTTGGTTATCGTTGCAGTTTGAGCTCTTGTTATGTTCCTCCTCCTGGATTTAGCCCATTTTTTCTTATTTATTTTTCTTGCAAACAGAAATTTCTGGTTTTAGGCTGTTATTGATCTTGAATTTTTCGATTTGGGAATTTGCAAATTATAGGTCAGGTATAGATAGTGAAAAAAAAGAGGTAAATTACACTTTGCCCGCCTGAAGTTTAGTTCAAAAACAATTAACCCCCCTATAGTTTAAAAACTACATTTTGCCCACTTCAATCAGATAAAAATTACCTGTTGAGATGTTCGTATATGCGTGTGTAGGTGTGTATAGAGATAGATGTATAGAGGAGAAAGTAGAGGATGTGTTTATATTCCGTAGACGGCTAGGCTTTTTGTACCCTATTTATAGGCATTGAGAGCCCTAACTCTCATTTCTCCCAAAGTTATCATTATATCATAGCCACGTTAGCCCTAGCCGCCCTTCCCTCTTGCTCAATCTCCTCTGCCCTCGCGATCATCAGGATGCCCCTTAAGATATGCTCTCGTGATCAGCAGCCCCCTCGCGATCAGCACCCCCCCCATCTCATTCTATCCCCTTGCTATCATCAGCCCCTTGTCAGCCCGACGACCACCTGCCAGCCCTCGCCGGCCCGATTCTCTTGCCCTCTTGCCTCGCACGGCTCCACCAGCCGCCCACTGGCCACACCAACCCCTGCACCCCTCGCTGACTTGGCCCGCCGGTCACCTGCAGTAAGCGGCTGCATACTTGCACTCCTCCCTTACCGGAGGTGATGATAACGCTAAATCAGCTGTTTATCGACAACGTGGGAGACTCCAATCAGGCCACGTGGTCTCATCTTGCCGGGAAACCAACGGAAGCCATGAGCGCAAGGGGGCCGTTATATTTAACCGCGTTCCCGATCCGGCCACCGGCCTGGCGAGTCCCAAAATGCTCTCGCTGGTGTCGCCGCTCTCAGGCCGATCCCCTTACCTCCACCGGAGGAGCCCTAGGGTCCGTCGCCCTTCTTGCGCGAGCTTGCAGGAGATCGATAGGACGCCGGCTGACGGGAATGTGAGCCCGAAGCTCCGGCGCGAGGTGCCGAAGTTCCCCGAGATCGGGGCGGCGAAGAGGGTGGTTCTGGTGAGGCACGGGCAGAGCACGTGGAACGAGGAGGGGAGGATCCAGGGGAGCTCCGACCTGTCCGTGCTCACGCCCAAGGGGGAGTCGCAGGCCGAGACTTCCCGCCTGATGCTTCTTGGGGATTCCTTTGATGTCTGCTTCACCAGGTCATTCCCCTCCCCTTTTCTCTGAACTAGGGTTTTGGTTATCGTTGCAGTTTGAGCTCTTGTTATGTTCCTCCTCCTGGATTTAGCCCATTTTTTCTTATTTATTTTTCTTGCAAACAGAAATTTCTGGTTTTAGGCTGTTATTGATCTTGAATTTTTCGATTTGGGAATTTGCAAATTATAGGTCAGGTATAGATAGTGAAAAAAAAGAGGTAAATTACACTTTGCCCGCCTGAAGTTTAGTTCAAAAACAATTAACCCCCCTATAGTTTAAAAACTACATTTTGCCCACTTCAATCAGATAAAAATTACCTGTTGAGATGTTCGTATATGCGTGTGTAGGTGTGTATAGAGATAGATGTATAGAGGAGAAAGTAGAGGATGTGTTTATATTCCGTAGACGGCTAGGCTTTTTGTACCCTATTTATAGGCATTGAGAGCCCTAACTCTCATTTCTCCCAAAGTTATCATTATATCATAGCCACGTTAGCCCTAGCCGCCCTTCCCTCTTGCTCAATCTCCTCTGCCCTCGCGATCATCAGGATGCCCCTTGAGATATGCTCTCGTGATCAGCAGCCCCCTCGCGATCAGCACCCCCCCCATCTCATTATATCCCCTTGCTATCATCAGCCCCTTGTCAGCCCGACGACCACCTGCCAGCCCTCGCCGGCCCGATTCTCTTGCCCTCTTGCCTCGCACGGCTCCACCAGCCGCCCACTGGCCACACCAACCCCTGCACCCCTCGCTGACTTGGCCCGCCGGTCACCTGCAGGCCTTTTGCGCTCCTCGGCCCCCCATGCGCCCCTCGTCGTCGGCATGTGCTTCTCGTCGGCCCCTTTGCGCTCCTCGTCCCCCTGCGCTCCTCGTCGATCCGATCTGCCTCCCCCTGCAGAGGGATCTCCTCCTCTCCTTCGGGTCGATCCACGCCTCGTTGGTCCTCTCGATCAACACTCTGGGCTCCTTTGCGTGAACAATGTCTTCCCTTGGCGCATCTTCCTTTTCGCATCCTCTGATGACTTCGTTCAATGAAGACCGTTCGTTGGGAGACGTCTTCCCTTGCACACCGATTTCCTCCTCTATACTCAGACGAATTGGATATCCTGGTCAGCCTCGATCAGGAATGAGCTAGATGGCCAATTCCTCTATGGTCATCTCTTCCTACTACTCTACGTTGATGACATGATCATCACGGGTGATGCTGCTGCTGGCATTCAAGGTTCACCTTCAACAACAGTTTTAGATGAAGGACTTAGGTCGTCTCCGATATTTCTTTGGCCTTGATATAGCACAGAGTCGGGATTGCATCATCGTCTCTCTACAGTGCTACACTTCAGACATCATAGCTCGAGCTGTACTTGTTGATCAGAAGGTTGCAAATACACATGGGGAGCTTAATGTTAAGCTTCGACCTACAGATGGAGAGCCTCTGACCCTTCACGCTACAGACAGATAGTAGGACAGCTTGTTTATCTATGTATCATCAAACATGACATTGCTCATGTTATAAGTAATGTCAGCCAGTTTGTTCAGGCACCTTGCTCTGTCCACTATGCAGCCCTCTTGAGGATTCTTCGGTATTTGCGGGGCACTATTACGCGTTCTCTCCTTATGCTCGCAAACTCTCATCTGATTCTTCGAGCCTTCTCTGACGTTGATTGGGCTGGTGATTCTACTACTCAACGTTCCGCCACTGATTTCTGCCTATTTCTAGAAGATTCTCTTATTTCTTGGCACAGCAAGATGCAGAGTGTTGTCTCTCTCTCTCTCTCTTAGCACTGAATCCGAATATCGAGCTATGGCTTCAACCATCAAAGAGATCGTACATATCCGATGGCTTCTTTCAGATTTTGGGGTTAAAGTATCGACACCGACTGCTCTTTATTGTGACAACCGTAGTGCCATTCAAATTGTCTGCAATCCGATTTTTTATGAGAGAACAAAACATATCGAGATTGACTATCACTTCACTCGAGAGCAATATGAGATTGAGACCATCTCTCTACCACATATCTCCTCTGGTGAGCAGATTGTTGACCTGTTCACAAAGTCTCATCCTACTCATCGTTTTCAGTTTTTGATAGGCGAACTCACTCTGTTTGATCCACCGTGAGTTTGAGGGGGGTTGTTGAGATGTTCGTATATGCTTGTGTAGGTGCGTAGAGAGATAGGTGTATAGAAGAGAAAGTAGTGGGTGTGTTTATATTCTGTAGACAGTTAGGCGTTTTGTACCTTATTTATAGGCCTTGAGAGCCCTAATAATATACTCTCAATTCTCCCAAAGTTATCATTACCAAATTAGGAAATTAAGTAGTTGACAAAAGGAGGGTATTGTACTAACATTTCAAACTGTAGGGTATGATTTGGAACGAAATAAACTATAGAGGGGTTTAGTGTTTTTGAGCTAAACTTCAGTGGGCAAAGTGTAATTTACTGAAAAAAATTGTAAATCGCTGCTGTTCTCTTCATTTTCTCACTCATAAGGGTAATTATCTATTTTTTGTGCTGATGGACCATGGATTTTGTTTATGGTTTCCAGCCCCCTGGCTCGATCGAAGAGAACAGCTGAGATCATATGGGGCGCTCGTAAGGAGGAGATGGTTCTGGAACCTGACTTGAGGGAGATTGATCTTTACTCTTTCCAGGTTAGTTTGGATTCTGATTAGTGGAAGGGAATAAAAGGGACCTTTTGTAAAACTTCAAAATGGGTCTCTTAATTTATTGGACTTTTGAGTTTTCAATGACCTCCCCAAAACTTTAATTTTTTTTTTTGTATTTTTTTTTGCAAAATTGTCATTATTGATGCTATCCTGCAACAATGACTCTCTTCTTATCAATCAATCCAGGGTCTCCTAAAGCATGAGGGGAAGGAGAAGTTCGGCAGTGCCTATCGCCAGTGGCAGAAGGATGCTGCAAACTTTAACATCGATGGCCATTATCCGGTGAGAGAATTGTGGGACCGAGCAGGAAGCTGCTGGAACCAAATTTTGGCTCATGAAGGAAAGTCAGTGCTTGTTGTCGCTCACAATGCAGTGAATCAAGCTCTTGTTGCCACAGCTATAGGTATTGTCCTGTCCATTTTGGTTAGAGTCCCCATGCTTATGAGTAAAGGTTAGTTATAAGAAATTTTTTGTGTCCATTCAGGATTAGGCACAGAGTACTTTAGAATTCTCCTCCAGAGCAATTGTGGGGTGACTGTGTTGGACTTTACGCCACGACCTGAAGATGGCTCTCCACATATATGCCTTAATCGTTTGAACCAGGTACATATATCATTTAGATTTTAAAATCATAGTTGCTATAATAAGATAAGGAGCTGTTCTGTTCCGTATATTCTTTTGATAGGTAGGATAAGAATCTACAAAAATGAGTTCGGTAAATGTATGATGGATATGTGAACCCCCCACAATAGGTTGAGATAGGATCCATGTACAAAAGGAAAAATTGTTTCTACAAACAAATCAGCCTTACGTTCCCGTAAATAGAAATCTGATCTCCCACCTTGTTAGCATTTTAACGAATGTTTATGAAGGAACTGGCATCGGTTAATAAACAAGTTGTTAGCACCCAGTTCAAGGGTTGCCATATATGACTGACTATCTTGGTGTCAGAAGAGGGTGGATGGAACAATATTTAAGTTACTTGACATCATTATAGGATCATCTTAATGTTAGAAGAGTGTGGATGGAATGGTATTCAGTCTTGGACAGTGTTATCAAGGCATCACCAAAGTGATTGCCTAGGCTACTTTGGACCCGAGCTGCCTGGGTGGTGGGTCAAGCGGGCGGCATATTAAGCAAGCTCCCTGAGCCCCCAATCACCAGCATAGGCAGGAACATGAAGAGAGAGGAGAACGAAGGAATGACAGATGACGAGGAGGAAGAAGTCGAGGTCGACCAGTGTAGGATTATGGAAATGATGAAGTACGAATGCAAAGAGGAGGGAAACACACAACCACAACACATTTGAAGATGAACAATCGTTAAATGACTTTCATAGTCTGATGAAAAAGAATATGTTGAAGTTGGTGTCAATATTTATCGAGGGAGTCATGTTTCAAATAAAATAGACCTTCATTAATGGTGATGATGATTTTGATTTATTGATTAGTTATGAGCTTTTCATGATTTTGTGATGTTCTATATATTGTCTGACCGATAAACTTACATGGACAACTTTTATTATGATCCACATTTGAATATTTGATAATTCCATATCTTGGCACTTAAAAATTATGATTGTATGCTCTTTGCTAAATGTTGGTATGTATGAAGAATATGATAAAATACAACTTTATAGTACGAAAAAACTTGTCCCTTTCTGTCTTTACCTCTCTCTGTCACTCTCTGTGTCCCTCCTTCTCTGTCACCTCCCTTCTATCTGTGTTCGAGAACGTTGATCTCCCTCTCTCTTCCTCTCTATCTCCCCCTCTTTTTTATTTTTTTTGCAGTTATCTCACCCCTCTTTGTATTTGCCCAATCATGCCTCTTTGTCTCCCCCGCTCCCAATCTCTCTCTCCCTCTCTCTCTCTCTCTCTCTGATGAGGGCATCGAGCCGTGACCATGGCGCAGGAGGCTCCACTTGAGCCTATGGCTTTGATCGGAACTCAGAGCCGGCTTTGTTGTTTTATTTTATGCATGATGTCGTTTAGTCCCACCTCGCTTGGTGGGGACTTTTGTTTGTTCTTGCAAGCCTTTATATAGGCTGTCCCTTTGTCATTTGAGGATTATGAAATGAATAATAATTTTATTTTCCTCTACAATTTGTTGAGAGAGCAGAGGAAGACAAAATCACACAACTCATAGTTTTAGTGGACAACAAATGTAACAGATAAAACTTATGAGACTCAATTATTGGTGTACCCTCAAATATCTACTGGGAAAAGAAAACTCACCTACTGAGGATCACGTGGGACCTTAGAAACCTCTGGTGGTGGTGGCGTCGGAGCGGGGGCCTTTGGCTGAGGCGGGGCCATGCAAGGGCGTGTAGAACCACCACGTTCGGATGCACAGGTGCGTCGGGGTACCATCGTAGATGACTCTTGCTGATCCCGAGTCGAACCTCTATGCCTTGGGCCACGAGGCATGTGATGCGATCCATGTAGCCGTTTATGCTTTCATCGGGGTTGAACTGGGAGTCGAGGAATGGAGAACAGATGTCGAGGTACCCATCTTTATTGTGGATCAGTTTGTGATCGATGTCTGGATCGGCCATGGAAGCATATCGTGGCGCATTGGAAGGCGTGGTTCGAGAAGGGTTGTGGGCTCGAGGGAAAGGAGGGGCGGGTTCGGGAAAGGGGTTGGTTGCGACCCCGGGAAGGGAGGGGGGGGGGGGAAGGGTGGGATCGGGAAAGGGAGGGGAGTGGGGTACAGGTGGGGGTTGGCTGCAAAACAGGGGAAGGGAGAGGAGGGGTTTGGGTTGGGTTGGGGTCGGTTCAGGGGTAGAGGGAGGGGAGGTGGGCTCATGTGTAGCACAGGGAAGGGTGGGGGTCGGGGTGCAGCGCAGGGAGGGAAGGGGCGGGGGAGTTTCCTGCGATCAGGGAAGGAAAGGGTGATGTGGGAGGGGCTCGAGTGCAAGGGGAGAAGGAGAGAGGGAGGGAGATCTCGGGAGAAGGGAGAGAGAGGATCGCGAGGGATGAGGGAGGAGAGATCGCGAACGGGGGTTGGGGTCGGGTATCGTGAGCAAACGAGAGAGGGGAGAGGGGGAACAAGCTGGCGATTGCACGAGCTGGGAGTTTTGGGGAGGGGTTTGACTAGGGTTTTACACACCTAGCACATCCCTATGGTTTTACATACCTAGGGATTGGGATTGGGGTTTCACACACCTCACTCTGTTTTCTCTCAACAAATTGTAGAGGGAAACAAAATTATTATTCATTTCATAATCCTCAAATGACAAAGGTGCAGCCTATTAAAGGCTTGCAATAACAAAGAAAAGTTCTCACCAAGAAAGGTGAAACTAAACGACATCATGCATAAAATAAAACAACAAAGTCGGCTTTGAGTGTCCGATCAAAAACCATAGGCTCAGGTGGTACCTTTTGCGCTGGTACATACGCCATGGGTGTGGCTCAATGCCCTCATCATTCTCTCCGAGTGGGAGAGAACTAGACCCTGTCAAGTAAGGATCTGCAAAGCTCTCGTATTGCTCCAACATGTTAGGGTCCAACTGCTGAAGGTCGCTGTGGTCAAGCTAGGTATCTTTCCAACGGATCAGATATCGTCGAATTCCACCGTCTCTACTGAAAACAATCTCATCATTCACAATTTTATCAATTTTATCAATTTTATCTGCTGTATAAGTTGGTGGAATTTCTAGAAGTGGAGGTAAAGAGGGGCTCTAAAAAACAGGGTCATGGGAAGGCTCACCTATAAGAGGATTACTAGGGTTAAAACCAGGACCCTTGTAGAGCACTAGATCCTCGATATTGAACCCGATCCCACCCTTTCCCTCCCCCCCCTTCCCGGGGTCACAGCCAACCTCTCTCCCGAACCCACCCCTCCTTTCCCCCGAACCCACAACCCTTCTCGAACCGCGCCTTCCGACGCGCCCCGATATGCTTGCATGGCTGATCCAGATACCGATCACGGACTGATCCACAACGAAGACGGGTACCTTGACATCCGTTCTCCATTCTTTGACTTCCAGTTCAACCCCGGCGAGAGCATAAGCGGCTGCGTGGATTGCATCATATATCTCGTGGCTCAAGATATAGAGGTCCGACTCGGGATCAATGAGAGTCATCTACAGTGGTACCCCGACGCACCCATGTATCCGAACATGGTGGTTCTATAGGTCCTTTCATTGGCCTCATCTCAGCTAGAGGCCCCCGCACCGACGCCGCCACCACCAGAGATTCCTGACGTTCCGCGTGATCCTTAATAGGTGAATTTTCTTTTCCTGGTAGATATTCGAGAGTACACCAATAATCGAGTCTCCTAAGCTTTATCTGTTACATCTGCTGTCCACCAAAACTGTGAGTTGTGTGATTCTGCCTTCCCCTGTTTGCTATTAATCCTTATATTGCATGTGGAACCTTGCTAATATAATTGAGTACCTATTGTTCGGTTAATTAGGATTAGATTGGTTGCCTGTGTGTTTGCAACTCTTTGTTAAAGCCATTGATCGACATTACCTGTTTGAATTAATTCCCTACGGTTATCCTATCTTGGTTTCACTTTGAGTTGTGGTACCTTCCACCAAGACTGTCCAGAGTTCTCCAGAGTTGCGTCACCGTGATGTGCTGGTCCAGACCTTCAGCGTGTTTCAGTGTGGTCCCATTTTCAAAATTTTATTCCATAAGTGCTATTTTTGTACAACTAAGTTTTTTACCTTCACCCTTAAAACCTTTGCATCAACTGTCATCGTTTATGATGGTGTTATGCTGTTTTGTCCTTGAAAGCTTTTAGTATGTTTATGATCACTATATTACTTTCAAGGAATTAATGCATTTCACATGTCTATCCCCATGTCCCTCTCTATTTTTCTTCAGTTTGGCGAAGATTCTCCAGAGTAAACATGCATTTACTTGATGTTGTCGCAGACCCCCAATTCACCCATTGCTGCTGGAAGTTCCGCAGGAAGAAAAACCAGTAAGCGGATCATTTTAGTATGCAATGGAGCCACGCAGAGTCTGAGTGAGGTATGGAAAAAGGTGTTTTTCATTTAACTGAGTGAGACCATTGAGCAGTTTTACTTTCATATCTTTCCTTTTTTGAAGAGAATCCTATATTGTTTTTGTTCCAGGGAAGTTTCCCTAATATGGGATTTCAACCCATGAACATGCTTGGGGTTATACAGGTAGCCTACTTTCTCTATTGTTAGAACTTCGAAGATAGAAAACATTGGGTTTGTAGATATGGGAATCGGCTCCTCTTGAGTCCGTACTTTCTTTGAGTCTTTGGGGTCGAGCTTCGGTTGAGCGGTGCTCATGCTTTAATGGCAGGGATCAAATTTCATAATTTTAACCGGGTTCAGTTGTCTTTGTACAGAGACAAAAATGATTGATCCCTTCCGTTGAAGCATGAGTGCGGCTCATCCAATGCCCGACTCTAAAGACTTGAAGAAAGTATGGTCTCGAGTAGAGCCGATTCCATTGATATGACATTTCTTTCTGAAACAATTACAATTACAGTCCCAAAAAACTGCAGAGCTACTTCTAGATTTGAGGTTAGCATGTATAATTTGCAGTCCACGAATCGCTTCAGTTGATACAGCCACGGCAATTTCCGAGGTAAGTACTTGTAATTATGATAGAATTTCCGACAGTAGATTTGATCTTTCATCAGAAGCTAATTTATCGCAACCCAGAGTTGTTTGTTGATTCTCATGGTGAAGGATTAGTTGTAGGTTCAAGAAGCAGCGGAATGCTTGGGTGCTGACTGCATGCCTCGTTCTGTGGAGGTAAAGAAAATGCTTGACCTTGAAGTTGAACCTGTTCTTCAGCAAGCAGAGAGGGTAAATTTCAAGATCTTGCATCCTTTTACACACATTAGACCAAAGTCTAAGTCTTTAACTTGTCTCGCTAAGGCATTATAATGTGGTATCAAGGTTATAAGCCGTTGTTTGACTTGGTTTTTACTTGATTGGATCTAGATGTAACTTTTTCGAAGATAAGAAACCTTTTTGACAGGCTTGCTTGCTTCCAGGGATTCTGCGAAATCCTTGAAAGCCGGCATGGGACATAAATTTGAGATCTCTGATCCTTCTACGATATTAGACCAAATTCAAAGTTATAATCTTGTCCTGCTAAGGTGCTCTTTTACAAGAAGTTGTCGAGCTTATACTTGAAAACAATGTGCGAGTTTGGTTTTGGGTTAGATTGGGTTGAGATAACTTATTCACTGGAAGAAACCTTATAACCATGGTTTGAGGGTTCATCCAAACCTGAACCGGTTCGGAGTTTGGCTGATTCGAACCATTAAAACCACACTATGCACCCGAATCAGTTCTGATTCGTGTTTGGTTCATATCATAGTTCTATTCATTTGAATGAAATATATCTATTTAGGAGTTAATTATTCCATGATTCATATGTCACAAGACTTGGCTATGAAACGACTGATTAGCCCGAATCTGGCTAATCATAACCTAATTTATGATTTCCTTCTCTGGTTTTCTAATATTTTTTCCCAAACTCTCAAACCTTGCTTATAACTATCATAATTTAAATTGAGGTTCTAACATTGTTCTTCTGATTTTCAACAGAAAATGGACAGTTTTCCTTTTTGGTCTGGTTGGTTAGACGGGCTTGAGGATGGGGCCGTCATACAACTATGGAAGCAGTCGAAGAGCGCCTGGGAGTCCTTGATACGGGAATTGTTCGATGAATCGGAACCAGACGGAAACATGGTGGTCGTTGGCCATCCTGCCGTTCATATCGCACTGATATGCCACTGTCTCAACTTGACAATGGAGGGGACGGGATCTTTTCATCTCAATCCTGGTAGCATTAGTGTCCTTGATTTTCCTGATGGACCCAGAGGAAGAGGCGTCATCCGATGCATCAATTACACTGCACATTTGGGAAGATGGTCGATACCTGTAACGAGGTCAATGGAAAATGACGAAGAGTTTTAGCCCTGCTGCCGACTCCTAGTATATGAATTCCCGGCTATTGCTTCCCCCCCCCCTTCCGATTATCGCTACGCCTCGTCTTTACGCGGATTAGGTAATCATGTAATCATGCTATATCTTGATTTACATTATTTGTAATTTTAAAAAAAAAAGAAAAAAGAAAATCAAGGATGTGTTAGGTCATTCAGAAAGCCTGAGTTGATATGTATGCATTGATAGGTCTTCCGTTTGTTGGTTCTCTTTTGTTCAATGCTTTCTATTTCCAGGAATTTTTTTCTCTGGAACCTAAATCTTTCCTTTCAGCTTTATATGGGGCAAATCTTACACGAATTCTAAAGCAACCTATCTATTCTACATAGCCAATGTAGAGAGAGAATGGCATTTTCTAGTATGGAAAGCCATACTCGGAATAGCCAAAGTAGAGAGAGAATGCCATTTTCTAGAATGGAAAGCCATACTCGGAACCTAACTCCAACATACTCTCTACTCTAGATAGCCAAAAGTGAAAGAGAGATGCTACTCAGCCCGAAGATTTTTCCGATTTCGGCAGCCCGATTGACATGGCAGCATGCAACTGGTGGTTGAAACGTTGGGCTGAGCAAAATCGGGAAAACCTTCGGGCTGAATAGCATTGCTCATAGTGAACTGAGGTGGGACAGCTATTGGAGGTAGCCGATACATACTCTCTATTCTAGATAGCCAAAAGTTGAGAGATTTTCATATTTTTCTAGAATAGAGAGCCATACTTGGAATCCAACTCCACGCTCTATTCTAGCTAGCCAAATCTGAAATGAATAAAAAAAGCTATTGGCGAGCTTTGCCCGCTCGCTCACTAGTCACTATAGCTAGTGGTTATTTGGCAATTTGAATACAGGGCTGGCTGGAGGGCCTTTTTGGAGATTTTGATCGCCGAAAAAAGCCAAGGGGAACTTGTAGAGAGGCGGCTGGCGGTGCTCTTAGCTCTTAGGCCAACATCCATTTCAGCGATTTGAATGCAGAGCCTGTTAGAGGTTCTCTTTGAAGATTTCGCTTGCCAAAAAAACTAAGGGGAACCTATGGAGAGGCTGCTTGTGATGCTCTAAGGTAGTGAATTCATGTTGCCACCATTCATAAGAGAGTGACTAGTGAGTAAAGGCGTAGGGATGGCAATGGTGCGGTTTAAAACCAAAAACCGCAATAAACCGCACCGTATAGTGCGGTTTTGGTTTGCCAAAATATAAAACCGTCGCGGTGCGGTTTCAGTTTTGGCCAAAGCCGCATAAAACCGCACCGTTTAGACCATTCTAGTGATAAACCGCAGTGCACCGCACCGCATGGTACGGTTTATGTTTTACATAATGATACACCGTCGCGGTACGGTGCGGTTTTGGTGTGGCGGTTCGGTGTTGTGGTGCGGTTTCGGTTTTGCCCAAAACCACATCGTTGCCATCCCTACAAAGGCGTCAGCACCTCTAAGAGCATCTTCAACAAATTATGTATTCTAGCTAACCAAAAGTAGAGAGAAATAACCATTTTTAAAAAATATATAGCCATACTTGGAATCCAACTCCTACATACTATCTATTCTAGATAGCAAAAAGAAAAAGACCAAATGCCCCTCCACATCTAACTATACACCGACTGATGTGGACGAACCATTGCATTCAAATCCCCCACCCCCCTTTTTTGGTGTTTTCCTGAGTAAAGCTTGGGGGGAGCAATGGAGAGGAATGTTTGACCAAAACCCAGGCTCCAACAAATGGTGGATCAATGGGCTGCAACTGCTCACGTGGCAATTAATGATTGGACCATATACCAATACTAAAAAGGTAAACAGATATAGAAAATTTTTAGGGGCGGATAGCAAACAGTCATTTTTAAGGATTTTATTTTAGATTGGCCATGACAACATCTTCCTCTAGGCCTAGATCCATATTTAAGTATATTAATTACAAATCCTCTTTTGGTTAATAAAAGATAAAATAATCGTGATAAGTTACTGAATTTATCAAACTGCCATTGTCCATATAACTTCATCCAATTCCTACGAAATGTATACTTTCGAGACCTAGTGTGGGACCATTATAGCTGCTATAGTGATTTCACTATAGCAACTACAGTGAAATCACTGTAGCAGCTATAGTGATTTTGTCGTGACTACTAAAAAATGCATTGCTACAGTGAAATCACTATATCAATAGTACTTAATTTTATCGCAATAATACTCACACTCTAGCAGCTACAATGGACTTACTATAGCAGCTACAGTGATTTCATCGTGGCTGCTAAAAATATGTTGCTATAGTAAAAATCAAAGTAGCAAAATACTCAATTTGATAGCAATAGTGCTCATTCAATTGAATATTATTTACATGTATTTGATTATCTTTGCTTCAGTAAAATCACTGTAGCAATAGTACTCAATTATAGTCGCAATAATATTCAATTCAACTAAGTATTATTTGAGTAAAATTGAGTACTTTGCTACAGTGAGTCACTATAGGGAAGTTTTTTTAGCCGGCACAGTAAATTTTACTATCGTAGCTACAATGAAATCACTGCAACAACCTGTGTATGGTACTCAAATATATAAAATAATATCGATTCAACTATGTATTATTTGTATAATATTGAGTACTTTGCTACAATGATTTTACTGTAGAAATATCTTTTTAGCATCCACGACGAAATCACGGGTTGCTTCACCGTAGCAGCTATAGTGAAATCACTGTATCTGCTAAAATGAAATCACTGTAGCAACCTGTGCCACTATTCTCTTTTTTTTTTAAAAAAAATGTCCATATGTTATCTACCGTTATTTCATGTGGGAGGATATTTTATAGTATTTTAAAAAACATGTCATCCAAAATGGTTAAGATCTGATCAGTTGCAAGCAAAACTATTGACAGAGGACCAGGTTTTATATAATAATCAAATCGTTTGACTTACTGTAAATAGGAACTTAAAATGGTATAAATGTTATACACATTCTATTTTTTGGACCTAACACCAATTTCCCCAAATATTTATATATAAAGCGGTATTGCGGTCTCCACATAGTAGGGGTAACATCTGTCCCGAACACACAAGATATTGTCCGCTTTGCACGTGCCCACACGAGAACTTCCCAGGAGGTCCACCATCCTAGTACTACTCTCGCCTTAGCATGCTTAACTACGGAGTTCTTACGAAACCTGTAGCGGTGCACTTTTTTAAAATACGTCTTTCATATTTGGGAGGAGAAATTATATAAGTAGCACATGATCTCCTTCTCTCCATGACATATGATGCTAACTCGGGTGCCTTGGACACCTCACCTTACCTCACTTCATCCATCTTGACATCACAGCCTCAGGAGTCTTGACTCTTGACTATTAGATCTTGGTCATCACAATTCACCCCCCTTATGGGCTACACGTCCACATGAAGGGTTAAACACCCCAATTACAAGGAGAACCGGCTCTGATACCATTTGGTAACATCTGCCTTAAACACACAAGATATTGTTCGATTTGCATGTGCCTACACGAGGACTTCCAAGGAGGTCACCCATCCTTGTACTACTCTCACCCGAGCACGCTTAACTATGGCGTTCTTACGAAATCCGTAGTGGCGCACGGTTTTAAAACGCGTCTTCTATGTTGAGAATGGAAGATTATATAAGTAGCTCGGGATATCATTCTCTTCAAGTCATGCGGGGTTAACTCAGTGGCCTTGAATATCTCACCTCACCTCATCCATCTTGGCATCACAGCCTATTATGATAACCAAGTTAGCCCCACATCGCCTAGAGAGAAAGAGATCATGATCTACTTATATAATTTTATCTCCCATACATAGAAGACATGTTTTAAAACTGTGTGCTGCTACAGATTTCGTAAGAACTTCGTAGTTAATCATGCTCAGGTGAGAGTAGTACTAGGATGGGTGACCCCTGAGAAGTCTGATCACCACATCAGTGGTTAAAGTCCATTACTTCAACCGTGTATTTATTGGACCATGTTAGTCTCTTTTCACCTAAGAGCATCTCCAATAGTCTATCTATTATAGCTTGAAAAATGTGATTCCAATTCCATGTAGACTAGACATAATCAACAACATAGTGGAATTACATTAGAGTCAAGTTGAGTATTGGTGGAAATGGCTCGGATCGAGTTGTAATCGTGTCATGTTGAGACACGTCGGTTGTTCTCGTTTCGAGATTGAAATGTTAGGAGTTTGGATCTCCTCTAGTTGGTCGGCCCCGGTCGGTGGGCTCGGTGCGCATCGCGGCCGCTTCAGTCGGGCTGGAGTACTATTCACTTTGGGTCGCCTACCATCGTGTAGATGTGATGCACATGGGCCCACCAATCGGGGCCGATCGACTGGAGGAGATTCGAACTCAAATATTAGACCTCGAGGCAGCCTGTTACGACAGAGTTCAAATCATCTCTTGTCGGTTAGCCCCGATCAGTGGGCCCGGCGTGCCTCACAGTCGCATGATAGCTGGTGACCCAAAGTGAATCGCACTCCAACCGACCACTTGCGGCTGTGATGAGTGTCGAGCCCACCGATCGGGTCCAACCGACTGGAGATTTGAACTCCTAACGACATGTTGGTGCAATCCACATGGGAAAATTTTAGGGGAAATCGATGTTAGGTCCAAAAAACAAAATGTGTAATATATTTAATCCCATTTTAAGTTCTCATTTACAGTAAGTCCACCGATATGATTATTGTATAAAACCTGATCCTCTGTCCATAGTTTTGTTTGCAAATGATCCGATCTTAACTGTTTTTGATAACGTGCTTTTTTAAAATATCATAAATACCCATGGTGTCCTCCTATATTAAATAACAGTAGATGATAGCTGACACGTTTTTTTAGGAGAATAGTGGCACAGGTTGCTACAGTGATTTTACTGTAGCAACTATAGTGTTTTTACTATAGCAGGAACGGGTTGCTACAATGATTTCACTGTAGCTGGTAGGGTGAAATCACTTTAGTTGCTACAGTAAAATCACTGTAGCCCGTAATTTCACTGTAAATGCTAAAAATATATTTCTATAGTAAAATCATTGTAACAAAATACTCAATTTTCTGCAAATAATACTCAGTTGAATTGAGTATTATTGTGTATATTTGAGTACCATGCACAGGTTGCTACAGTGATTTCATTATAGCTGCTATAGTTAAATTCATTATGCTGGCTAAAGAGGCTTTCCTACAGTGAATCATTGTAGCAAAGTACTCAATTTTATTCAAGTAATACTCATTTTAATCGAGTACGTATTATTGCGACTAAAAAATGAGTATTATAGGGATTTCATTATAGCAAAGTGTTTTTAGTTGTCACGAAAAAATCACTACAGCAGCTACAATGATTTCACTGTAGCAAAGATACTCAAATATATGCCAATAATACTCAATTGAACGAGTACTATTGCTAGAAAATTAAGTACTATTGCTACAGTTATATCACTGTAGCAAAGTGTTTTTTAGCAGTCACGATGGAATCACAGTAGCGCTATAGTGATTTCACTATAATTGTTACCATGAAATCACTATAGCGCTATAGTGATTTCACTGTAGCTGCTACAGTATAATCGTTGTAGCATCTATAGTGATTTATAGTGGCACCACACTAGGTCTCAAAACTGTACATTTTATAGAGATCGGGTGAAGTTATATAGACAATGGTTGTTTAGTAAATTCGATAGCATACTCATGGTTATTTGAGTCATGTATTAACAAAAATAGTCATTGTAACTAATATGCTTAAATGTGGACATGGGCTCAGAGATTGGGGTGGCAATCCTTGACCTGACCGCCAACGCGACCCGAAGTTAGCGGGTTTGGGTTTGGCCTAAACGGGTTCGGGTCATAAACGGGTCGACTCGATTGACCCGTTTATTTAATGGGTCGGGCTCGGGTTTGTACTTATAACCCGATTGACCTGTTTACCAAATGGGTCGTGTCAACCCGACCCGAGCCGACTCGACCCAACCCGAACCAACCTGACCCAACCCGGCCCAATTCGACCCGTCTTGACCCATCCCGATAGATTTACATGGGTTCTGTTGACCCAACTCGAGCCAACCTGACCCGACACGACCCGACCTATTTAGTAAACGGGTTAAACGGGTCAGGTCGGGTCAACCCGTTTATTAGGCGGGTCGGGTTTGGGTTTAAGTTTTTGACCCGTTTATTAAACGGGTCGGGTTTGGGTTTGGTGTTTTGCTCTTATACCTATGTCTCAACCCAACCCGAACCCGACCCGACCCATTGCCACCCCTACTCAGAGAAAAAGGTTGTTGGGACCAATCCTAAAATGAAACCCTTAAAAAGGACTGTTTGTAGTCTGTTCCAAAATTTTGCCATATAACAGTGGGGCCCACTTCGATTCAAGAGATAAGGAAGTGGGCCCCAGCATTTAGAGTGTTCTATTTGGCTATTAATGCATGTAGGGTCTTCATTAAATAACTAAGGTGCAGAATTTTAATAGATAAAACAGATTTTCAATCCTATATAATTGAATTTCAGTACCTATCAAGAGAGGGAAAATCACATGCTATCATAAGGTTTCCAAGACATCAAACAATATTTCAACAATGATAAGAGTGAATTTTAATTTACAAATTATAATCGCAACAAGCACAATAGTTCGCAACCATAAAAATAACTTGGCAATTTATTAAATAAATGTAGATCTAATTAAAGAACAAATGGAAAATGGAGACCTATGAAGCCAATGATGATCTAATCCCAAAATAATCAAATGATAAGACCGAGAATAAACACGGGGGATGATTACGGCTAAGGAGTGATATTACCGTTAATCTGTACCTTGGTCAATACCTAGTGCATTCTCGATATCCGATAGGTGAGATGGCAAAGGAGGGAGAATGATCTGGAAGACGATGTGAAGAAGCTAGGACGACGATCTCTGAAGAAGAACCCGTGAGACGATTTCTCGTGAAGGCCATAAATAAAATCGGGACAGTAGATGAGGAAGCTTGCGGAAGAAGAATAGGCAAATAAGCTAGGTTAAAGGATCGAAGGTGACCTCTCGAACAAGCCGATGGCTCCGTTTTTGAAAATTAGGGTTTTCAAAAGTCATTCAATCATTCTCCCCTAACTAGGGTTTAAAGGGGATTTAAATAGGAGGAGAGAGAGAGAGAGAGAGAGAGAGAGAGAGAGAGAGAGAGAGAGAGAGAGAGAGAGAGAGAGAGAGAGAGAGATCATGAAAAAGAGAGGGGGGTCACGCGAACGAATCTCACGGACAAGGTGCCGCACATGTAGGAGAGAGAAAAAGAGAAGAGGGGCACAGGCCGGGCTTCTCTCGAGCTTCCTTTGGGCCTTAAATAATGTACATCATCTATCATTTGGTTCTAGATTAGATTCAATTGATGTTATTAAAATTGACTAGCGCGACTTAAAGTACTTTAGGCTCAAGTCGGGTGCGAATATCTCCCGCACCTTAGCTGACCTGAAATATAAGGCTTAATAACTCTTGATCCGTTAATCAGATTTACATGAAATACAAACCAAAGTTGTAGATAATGAAGAGAGATTTCTAATGGGGCCGATAGGTCATCGATCGACTTTTTGGATGTTTGTAGGGACGTTAAAAGGCGGACTACTGTTCTGAAATCTTATACGTGCGTATGTCAAGTCTCCCAGACATGAACGAACTCGACTCTGCTCGAGTGGGTTCGAGATCAAAGGGAAAGTCCACACCGCGAAGAAGCATCAGCCGCAACGCATTGTCACTCTACCCTCTAGGGTCTAGAGATTTTGTTTCCTCATCAGCACGAAAAGATCTGAAACAACATCCAAATATCCTCCTCGGTACGTTAAACATATTAAGCAAGATATCAACTTCATAGCAGTAAAAGGGTAATAGGTAAATAGGAGTAACAAACGACATATGAAAAAAATAGCTACATGAGCTTAGTGTGTTGCGGGGTTCTGGCTTGCATGTTTAGCATGGATAATCTATCAAGGCTTTGGGTTGTGGGTGCTTAATGTACCATGAAAAGTGGCCTACGCTTTCAGTATTCAAATGGGATCCTATACTACTTGGAAGCTGTGTCCATTTGCCCTTATTGCTATTATGAGATATAAACATGAATTCACAATTCTTATCAATCATCTCAATTAAAGTTTAACAAAAATGAAACAACATAGATTCATGTAGAAGTGATAAAAACACGTAACTTTGCATCCATGAAATTGAATCACAAGAGTCAAATTCCGGATCATCATAAAACTCTGCACTTGCTAATCTGCAAAATTGATGCAATGATGCTGATGTTTTACATGTAGTTATATCATGGTCAGACACACGACTTATATCAATGCAAAGAAACCCTACAGATTCTAAATATGATGCATATGCAGTATGACGTAGAATATGATGCAACCCCGATAAATTTTCTATTAATTCATAGGAATGAACTTGTATATCCTGGCCACTAGCATGGATTGGGTCTTCTTCTAGCACCAGGCAAGCAGACGTGACATATAAATTTTCTCGAGGCTGAACGACTTTCCTAATGTGTGTGGGGTATAGGGTGACAACATATTCATCCTTTCTAATGACGATGTACGTATTGTGCCTACCCTAATGAATTGAATCACTATCGTATTGCTAGGGTTGTCCTACTAGTAAATCATACTCATCTAAGGGAGTCATATCACAGAGAACCTTCACATAATAATCGGTAGCCATAGTGAAGTTGATAACACATTGGTGGGTTACATGGATGGCCGCAGACTCTATAACCAAGAGACACTATAGGTTCTTTCAAGTTTGGTCATCTTTAAGCCCAATATATTCACTATCCTTTTGTTGAACACGTTCACAGTGCGTCCCCCATCGATCAATGCACAACACTTGTGTCTTCCGATCATACCAACGGTCCTAAATAGTTATAGTCTTTGATCTCAGGTGACCGGAGGAATTAGACACGGTACTGGAGGGGGCAATGGAGGGGACATATCCTCAGGCATTCGACGTCGTCGAATTGTTAGTAAAAGACCAGTACATTCATTACCCTCAATTTCTATACCTTGAACGTCGTCATGCTCCTCGTAGATTTTGTCATGCCCTTCATCGTCTTGCACTACGAGAGTATTAAACTATCGTCTTGGGCATTCAACAGATTTGTGCCCTGGTTGGCTATATTTAAAGCACTTGATCATACCAACGGTCCTAAATGGTTATAGTCTTTGATCCCAGGTGATTGGAGGAATTAGATGGGGTACTGGAGGGAACATATCCTTGGGCATTCGACGTCTTCGAATTGTTAGTAAAAAAGTAGTACATTCATTACCCTCAATTTCTATACCTTGAAGATCGTCATGCTCCTTATAGCTTTTGTCATGCCCTTCATCGTCTTGCTCTATGACAGTATTAAACTATCGTCTTGGGCATTCAGCAGATTTGTGCCCTGGTTGGTTGTATTTAAAGCACTTGATGGAACTGGGATTAGGCCCAAGCATTCCTTTCCCCTTATTAGCCTGAGGTGGTGCAACAACCGATGGGTCTTTAGAACTTTTAGCAGAAGGTTTTCTTGTTGGGATGGGTGGCCTTTTCTCGAGATCTATCCTATGGGAATGCATTTTAAGGAATTTCTCCTCACTTCTCGTGGTTTTATTATTGACCTCATTGACACTTGTAAAGTTATGGAGGAGTAGATCTACCTGGATCTTAGGCTTCAGGCCTGACAAGTACCTAGCCACAGACTGCTCTTCGGTTTCAATTATTTCATTCCTGACCATCAGGTCTATGAAATCAGAGGTATAGTCCTTGACGGTCCTAGATCCTTGCTTGAGGGTTTGTAGTTTCTGGAAGATCATTTTTTGATAGTCAAAAAGAAGAAATTTGCTATTAAGCTTCTTTCTCATCTTCTCACAAGTTCTGACTTTTTCTTTGCCTCGTCTTTGCCGGGTGATTTGGAGTTGATTCCACCAGACCAAAGCATGACCTTTCATTTTGAGAGCCACGAACTTGACCGTTTATCTTCGGGTATATTCTTCCAGTCAAAATATTACTCTACCCAATCGATCTACTCTAGGTAGACCTCTGGTTGACCTCTTCGATCATAGTCACCAACTTTGATTTTTATCCCATAATCATATTGTTCCTGTCATCTCTCTCGGTTCACAACCTCACCATATAGGTTCTAATGTTCTTGATCTAGTCTAAAGTTTGGGTCGACCCTAGGGTTCCTATCAGGGGGCACGTCTTTGGCTTTGTAGGAGGGCCGCTAACAGTTCATTATTTTGTCGGGTCGTCGTCTGATTTTCAACCAGGACCAATGTCATCCTCTCAACCATCGTCTCAATTCTTTTGATGGGATCAGACTGCTGATATTTATCTTGACTCGTCATCTTGTTCAATCCTAGGTTTTAAGAAACTAGTCGGGGTGGACTTGATGATAATTAAGTACTCAATATGATGTGATGAGGTGCCTGGATGATATGGTGAGATGATTGTGCAAAGTTATTCGACACAAACTTTCAAGCACTCAAAACTAAAAATAAAATCCAAAAATCAACAAGCATGCAATTTTTAGCGTGATTGATTAGAGAATGAAAATTCTCTAATGTCGTGTTCTGATACCAACTTGATGCATCGTTAAATAATTAAGGTGCAGAATTTTAATAGATAAAACAGATTTTTAGCCCTATATAATTAAATTTCAGCACCTATCAAGAGAGAAAACAATCACATGCCATCATTGATAAAGGGTTCCAAAACATCAAATAATATTTCAATAATGATAATATCGAATTTCAGTTTATAAATTAAAATCGCAGCAAGTACAATAGTTCACAACCATAAAAATAACTTTGTAAATTTATTAAAGAAACATAGATTTAATTAGAAAACCAATAGAAGATGGAGACTTATGAAATCAATGATGATCTAAACCAAAAAATAAGCAAAGGCTAAAGCCGAGGGTAAACATTAAGGATGATTACGACTAAGGAGTGATATTACCGTTAATCTGTGCCTTGGTCAATACCTGGTGCGTTCCCGATATTCGATAGACGAGATGGCGGAGGAGGGAGGGCGATCCGGAAGATGAGGTAAAGAAACTAGGACGACGATCTCTGAGGAAGAAGAACCCGTGCACCGATCTCTCGCGAAGGCCGTAGATAAAATCGGGGGCGGTAAAAGAAGAAGCTTGCGGAGGAAGAAGAGGCAAAGAAGCTAGGATGAAGGATCAAAGGTGATCTCTCGAACAAGTCGATGGCTCCGTTCTTGAAAATTAGGATTTCCAAAAGTCATTCAATCATTCTCCCCCAATTAGGGTTTAAAGGGGCTTTAAATAGGACGAAAGAAAATGAGAGAGAGAGAGGGGGTCGCACGGACGAATCTCACGGGCAATGTGCCGCACGGGTAGGAGAGAGAGAGAGAGAGAGAGAGAGAGAGAGAGAGAGAGAGAGAGAGAGAGAGAGAGAGAGAGAGAGAGATACTCGGCTTCTTCTTCCTCCTCCCTTTTCCTGCTCTCCTTCTTCCTCCTATACTCAGCCATTTCAGTCTGAGTGATTCTACACCCCATTCGGTCGGAGGAGACTGAGCGCACTGTAGTGGCACTTGTCCACCTTCGATCACTCAGCCTCCAATGGCTGAATGGGTTATAGGAGCACTCAGGCTCCAATGGATGAATGAGAAACAGAGCGACTCAGCCTTGAATGGCCCAATATTGTGCACTCAACTACCGTGGATCACTTTGCCTATAATGGTTGAATGGGCACTTGGTCTCCAATTTACCAATGGTTGAATGAGATGCAGAAAGACTCAAAATGAAATTACGGTACTCCTCAAACCAACGGATCTGATGTTACAGAATCACTAATCTATCTCTTACAACTCTCACACTCTCCTCTCCTCTGATCTTCGGGATCCAATTAAAGCTCCTCATCACACTACAGCTATAGCCAGGGCGTCGTGTAAAGTCCTGACTTGTAAAGTCGGTGCATCGGACGGATCGTACTCCATCAAAGTCGGTATGTATCCCAAAGTCGGTATCCTTGCAGGCCTTTAAATTCCGCGGTTCTCTTCCCCACCCCCTCGCGTCTCCTGTTCCGAACCCTAATAGCTTCTCCTCGCCCTCGTCCTCGCCCTCTCAACTGTCCCACCGGACGAGCCCTTTTCCGGCTGCTCCTCCTCCGAGCAGGCCCAAATCTCTAATGCCAGGCGTCGGATCCTTGAGGCGTGAGCTGGGGGGTAGAGCGGAGACGGAGGATCAGGATTCTACTGCTACTCCAATGGTGGGCAAAGAAAATAGAACCAGTGGCGCCCATTGTTGCTGTCACCTCCTCCCCCATCTTCCTCCAATGGTGAGAAACTTCGCATCATCCTTCATCAAAAGAGCCGGCAGAGTGCACGTTTCATCTGCGACCCGCAGTAGCGCCGCCAACTCCTCCGCCGACAGCCTCGTCCGCTCCGTTTACAGCTCCGTCTCCTGCCTCTACAGAACCCGGGTCACCTCAGCCAAGGAAGACCTCCTCATCGATGTCGCGTGGCCTAGCAACCACACCGGCCCGACCGTGTCAGTCCTCACCGACGAGGGCGATAGCTCGTCCCGCCACCGCTGGCGTTCCCAAACCTTGAGAAAGAAGAAGGGGACACAATCCTTGGCCTCAGACCACTCCGTTATCGACCTCTATTGGGACTTATCTTCGGCCAGGTACGGCTACAGGCCCGAGCCCATCGAGGGCTTCTACATCGCCGCCTTCGTCCACCAAGAGGTCTTGCTCTTGCTCGGAGATACTAAAAGGCATTTGATCGAGCGGTTGGAGGGCACGTTACCAAGCATGCAAACCTCGTTCGTGAGCCGGCGCGAAGAGGTGGTGGGCATCGAGCCGTACACGACTAAGCTTCGGTTTCCGGACGGCAGCGACCACGGCGTGACCATCCGGTGCAAGGGGGGGCCGGGGAAGACGAGGGAGTCGGAGCTGTCGGTGTGGATCGGCGGGATCAGGGTGGTCAATGTGAGGAAACTGGAGTACAACTTCAGGGGGAACGAGACGTTGATTGTGGATGGGGGGCGGGTGCATCTGATGTGGGACCTGCACGGCTGGTTGTTCGGCGGGCCCAAGGACGGCGCGACGTTCCTGTTCCGCACGGGGAGGTCGGTCGGGAAAAAGGAGGAGACGTATGTGTACGCCCTGGTGGTACAGGCCTACAATAGCATAATGCACCTTGATGAATAGCTAGTCGCTTGCTGTTTTTCTTTAGAAGTTAAATGAAATAAAATTATTGTTTTTCCAAAAAACGGTGCAATATAGAGACTATGGAGTGAGTATGATTCACTCGTCGGGGTGTGATTCACTCGTTAGAGAGACAACTAATGATTTTACTAAATGATATCAAATGTGTTACGAAAGAAAGGGAGAATGAGGGATGGTTGCACTCGGGATGACGGCTACACTCTCACGAATACGTGAGAGCCTTTTGTTTATTCATAACATATATATAGAGAGCTAGGGATTATGGATAGATGTGTCGGTTAGATGTATCCTACCAAAGTGGGCAGCAACATATATTCGCAACACTAACCCTTGGATGCCCACTTTTTAAAACATTGCCTAGTTAAAACTTTACTAAGGAAAACCCAATGGGACAAAACCTTTAGTGAAGGAAAAAGAGTATAATGTGTTCTTCAGGAACATAGTTATTCAGGAACAGATTCGTCTGGAATCTCAGATTCTTCTAGAACCTTAGTGGGTGCGACTTACACTGCCTCATTAAAACCTTTTGATAGGAAAACCCTGTGGGAAAAATCTCATCGCAGGAAAAAGAGTACAATGCGCAAAAGACATTCTTCTAGATGTCTTCATCTGCATCTGCAGGATGCTCCCTCTTATCTTTATCCTACATTCTATTACATGCCTTGCTTACATCAATCTTCAAAAGTAAATACTCCATCCCCCTAATACATTAAGATGCTACTTCCTACCCTATTAATAAATCAATTTAAAATAGCATTCATATGCTCTGTTGGTGAAGTTTCCTCATGCCAATCTGATGCACCAACTTCTAAAATAGACTTTAGAAGCGCCTTGGTGAAAAGATCTGCTAAGTTCTCAGCTGACTTCACCTGTTTATAATAATTTCTTTCTTCTCTTAGAGTTCATGGGTGTAGAAGAATTTCGGGGAGATATGCTTGGTCCCGTCACCTTTGATGAAGTCACTTTGAATTTGAGCTATGCATGCTGCATTATCTTCGTAAATTTCTGTAGGTTCATCTGTAGCTGATGGGAGTTGACACTTTCTCTATTGTGTTGAATTATCGATCGTAGCCATACGCATTCTCTACTTGCCTCATAAAGTGCCAGTATCTCTAAATGATTGGATGACGTTGCTACTAGTGTTTGCTTTGTGGATTTCCATAAGATAGCTGCATTACTATTAAGAAACACATAACCTGTTTGTAACTTCCCTTATTAGGATCAGATAAATAACCAGAATCTAAATTTCCAACTAGATTAGTCCTTTTACATGAATACTATAAGACAAGGTCAACTATCCCTTTTAGGTATCTAAATATGTACTTTATACCATTCAAATGTCTACGTGTAAGTGCAGAGCTATATTTAGCAAGTAAATTAACAGAAAATAAAATATCAGGCCTAGTGCATTGAGATAAATAAAGAATTTCACCTATTGCACTTAAATAGGGTACTTCAGGATCCAAGATTTCTTTATTTTTCTCTCTAGGCCTGTATAGGTCTTTGTTAACATTTAAAGACTTTACAACCATGAGTGTACTAAGTGAATAACACTTATCCATATTAAACCTCTTCAGGAGATTTTTAGTATATTTTGCTTGATGGACTAAGATCTCATCCTTGTTGAGTTCGATTTGCAGGCCGAGGTAAAATTTTGTCCCACCCAGGTCTTTCATTTCAAACTCCTTTTTAAGATAGCCAACAGTCTTCTCAATCTCTTTGGGTGATCCTATTAGATTTATATCATCTACATATACTGCTGCTATTGTAAATTCATTATGAGATTTCTTAATAAATACGTATGGGCTATATATAGGGTCATTTTTATAGCCTTCACTAGACAGATATTCACTGAGCCGATTGTACCACAATCTTCCGGATTGTTTCAGACCGTACAATGCTCATTTTAATCTAATTGAATACGTATTTATAGATTTAGAGTTTGGTAAGTCAAATCTTTTAGGGATTTTTATGTATATTTCACTGTCTAGGTTACCGTATAGGTAGGCTATCATTACATCCATAAGTCTTATGTTTAGTCTTTCAAAGACAGCTAGACTTATAAGATATTTGAATGTGATAGCATCCATAACTAGGGAATATGTTTCTTTATAATATATCCTAGGTCTCTGCGAGAATTCTTGAGCAACTAAGCGTGCTTTATATCTTTGGATCTCATTCTTTTTATTTCTTTTTCAAACAAACACCCATCTAAAACCTACAGGATTTATTCCTTTTGGGGTTTGTATTATAGATCCAAATACTTCACGCTTTGCGAGGGAATCCAATTCCGCTTGAATCACATCCTTCTATTTTGGCCAATCTTTACTTTGTCGATATTCTTGGATTGTGTGTGGTTCAGTATCATTATCATCACCATTTATTATCTCATTTGCCATAGCATATAAGAATATATCATCAATGACTATTTTTTTTCTATTCCATATTTTCCCTGAGTATGTGTAGAACACAGATATCTCATTATTGTATGATTCACTCGTCGGGGTGTGATTCACTTGTTAAAGAGAGAACTAATGATTTTTCTAAATGATATCAAATGATCATTAAATATTATTTTTGATTTTAAAAACAAAAAACAGAATCAACAGAATGAGCATTTATTATCTTATAGTAGGATTTTAATAGAATTTATGATAGATAGCTATGTTCACACACAAGAGAAGAATTGTGACACTTAAAAAGATGTCCATGTGTACACAACACAAGATCGGGCTGGAGGTGATACAAGGTGGTGATTGGTGGGTTCGCTGGAAGAAGCCTCGTGCGACCGGGAGTGGTAGGGGGAACGGTTCGGTTCAGGAACCGATAGTTTGCGATGGAGCCGAGCTGGCCGCCGATGCAGAACTTTATGCGGCTCAGCCGAGCTTGTCACTGAACTATGAGTTTCATTTACCGTGGATCCAAGCTAGCCGTTGGATTCCAAGCATCATTTGAGGCGGCCAGAGCTATGCTTGCCGCCGAATTTTGACCTTCTTTTACGACGAAGCCTAGCTGGCTGTTGAAAAAGACCTTGTTTTACGGCGAGATCGAGCTGGTCGTCGGATTCTGACCTCCTCTTGCGGCGGAGTCAAGCTAGCAGCCAGATTCTCACCATCTTTTGCGATGGAGCTACCCTTCCATCGATTATGGTGGTTAGTTAGCGGCGGAACAGGGACGACCGCTAAGAAATCCTTCTACAACGGCTGTTGGGCCGCTGAAATAAATTTCTGATTTTTTTTTATTTTAAATGGAACATAAGCGGCCATTCGTGAAGTCACTGTTGATTATGCAGCCGCAAATGCTTGTTTCTGTTGTAGTGGGGCGGTGATACAGGGGCCGCAATCGGTGGGGTTGCTGGAAGAAGCCTCGCGCGACCGGGAGTGGTAGGGGGAACGATCCGGTTCAGGAACTGATAGTTTGGATAGTACCAAAACGAGTGTTTCCCCTTCTTTATTTAGTTAATTTTTTTTAATGTTCCATCATACCAAGGTTTTAGTGTACGATATTGGATTGGGTTTTGTTTAGATTTGGAATTTTCAGTTGGTTGGTTTTTTCGGGCTTGGCTTGTAGAAAACAAGATTACATACAGAGAGAATCGAAAGAGAGGGAACGAGGGAGAGGGAAGCTCGGTGAGTTTCCAGACTGGACTGCGGACGGCTGTGATTAAGAGGGGGTGTCGGGTACAACTTTGGTAAGGAAGATAGGGAGAGATCCACCCCAAACACACAAGATATTGTCCATTTGCCCATGCCTACACGAGTACTTCCCAGGGAGGCTGGTCACCCATCCTAGTACTACTCTCACCCGAGCAAACTTAACTATAGAGTTCTTATGAAATTCGTAGCCATGCACGGTTTTAAAACACGTCTCCTATATTTGGGAGAAAAAATTATATAAGTTACCCATGATCTTCTTCTCTTCAGGCAATGTGGGGCTAACTCGTGGCCTTGTATACCTTATCTCACCTCATCCATCTTAGCATCCAAGTCTCAAGAGTCTTGACCCTTTTTGCTATTGGATGTTAGTCGTCACACCAACTCTCAGTTGTTCTCATTTTCCACTATTAAAGACCAAGTAACTGTAGATGTGATCACCTGATCAATTCGTACGAGTTCCTACTAATGTCAGTTTCGTATCCACTTATTCGCTACAAACAAAGTCTACCAAAAGAACATCCCAGTGTCACTAAGTGCCCAACCAGTATTTATACAATTAATGCTAACGGCTTCACCTGGTCGAACTCCGGGGTTGGCCAAATCAGTACTAGGGCCGGTGGGCGATAACGCACAAAGGCGTGATAATGCATGCACCCTATTGAGAGTAACAACCTAGGAAAATATTCTCGTGGCAACGAGTTATCTCGACTATTGTTGATGCATACATGGATAAGCTAATGATTTTATTGTAATCGTCGAGTGTGGTTGGAACCATATCAGCACCAGGGAACAATTTCCCCGAGTTCACTGTATTGCCAATATCAGTGTATAGACACGATCACAAAGAATCTGATTTGCCGTTTTCATGAGGTTCCAAAATGATATCAAAGCCGATTCTCCTCGTAATGGGGGGGGGGGGGGGGAGGGGGGGTCTAACCTTACACATGGATGTGTAGCCCTTAAGGGGGGTGGATTGTGATGACCAAGATCCAATAGCCAATAGTCAACACTTCTAAGGTTGTGATGCTAAGATGGATGAGGTGAGGTGATGATGTACTACTTGCTAGCAATTGTATGCACATGCTATGTGACTCCTGAGGTTGTATTTATCAGAAATTTAACGAAAGTCATTTTGTTATTCTAGTTCTATATATTGATGATGTACTACTTGCCAGCAATTGTGTTCACATGCTTTGTGACTCAAAATATTTCCTCTCCTAGAATTTTGATATGAAAGATACGGGAGATGCAAAGTACATCCTTGGTGTCAAGATTGATAGAGACAAATCTGTCAGGAGACTAGGCCTATCTCGGAGAACATATGTTTATAAAGTACTGAAGATATATGGAATGGACAAATGTGCTTCAGGTGGAGTACCGGTCTATAAGGGGGATGTCTTCAGTAGTTCTCAATGTCCCAAGAATAATATAGAAGATGATCAAGTAGATCAAAGCGAATATGCTTTTGCAGTTGGAAGCTTGATGTACGGCATGATATGTATCAGGCTAGACATAAGCTTCATTGTTGGGATGTTGGGTAGATTTAGGCAAAGTCTAGGATTGATTCTCTAGAAGGCAGTGTAGAAATTAAAGTCCTTAGATATCTGCAGAGAACAAAGGACTATACCCTAGTTTATAAGAGACCTAAAAAGTAAGAAATTATTGGCTTCACTGATTCAAATTTTGTGCACTACAAGGATTCCAAAAGGTCCACACCAGGATACATCTTCACACTCGTTGGGGCTGTTGTCTCTTGGAAAAGTGCAAAGCAAACCCTGGTGGCTTCGTCCACCATGGAAGATGAATATGTCGTGTTTTGAGACAACACAACAGGCTGTTTGGCTGAAGAATTTTATCAGTGGATTAAAGATAGTGGATTCTATTAGCAGGCCAATAAGGTTGTTTTGTGATAATACCATCGTTATTAGATTTGTCGAGAATCAGAATGTTACTAGTAGCAACAAGCACAACGAGATCAAATATTACTATGTTATTGATAAAGTCCAAAAGAGGTGGATTGAGGTTCCACACATGTCAACTTACAATATGATTGCTGACTCGTTAACAAAAGGACTTCCATCTAATGTTTTCAAGGGACACGTGTCCAAGATGGGCGTTATGAAGTCTTTGGTTTCAGATCTTTGAGATGTTTATGTTTTTCTATTTTCAGCAGTGGACATGTAGTATCTTTCAGTTTAATAAAGTTAACTCTGGTTATTGTATTTCATATTTAAAGCATATACAAGTCCATATTAAGGTACATACAAGTTAACTTTTCTTAAAGGTATTAAGATTAAGTGCCTTGGAGAGTAAGCACGAACTCTCAAGATAGTTTGGACTAGACATGGGTAGGCACCATATCTTGTAGTCTTCACTCTGGATATAAGGTGATGGTCTTCACATAGCCGGTGCCGTAAGTATCGGAGTGACATGTATGTGGAACAATACATGAAACGGGACGGTAGATTTGCATCGTTGTCACACACACATTGACATTTCTATTAAACCACTTGATTAAAACAATTTAAGGTTTGACCGAATCATTATTAATGATGCTAGTTCTATGACATGGAAGTTTCTTCTGCCATGATGAGCTTTCTATTCATCCTTGATCCATTGCTAGTAATATTCTTGGGGGTTGGGTAAAAAGAATGAACCTAATCTCCATCCATGCCAACATTGTTTTGATTTTCAAAGTTTTCAAATAGATGGTTATATATCCGATTTTATATGTAAAGATCTAGGAATGTTTATTTTGTTTTAATATTTTCTGTATGTGTGAATTGAGTGGGAGATTGTTAGATCTTTTGTCCCGATCCACACATACAGTGTGTTTCGATCTCGGTGCAGTGTCAAGTCTAGTTGGCTAATATGGAGATGCTAAAACCAGTGTGGGTTTCAGTTAAAGATAAGATTCTGATGGGTTATTGGTTAACCCAAATAATGGCAAGTGGTTATCCCACATCAGGTTAGTTTCTCCATGATGGGTAGGGAGTGACTGCCTCCGGATATGGATACGGTATGTATCTATTAATATAGGAAGTCCCTGTCTCTGCCTTGCACACATACATTCCTCCCATCGGCAGCAAAAGGTCAGGAGAAAGAAGGCTTCTCGGTTCTCGTTCCCGGTTCCTAGTTCATCTTCTATTTAGTGATCCTTGAGGTATGTAATGAGTTTTACATATTTGAATCATGAATCAAATGCTAAGATCCTTGTAGTAGATCTATAAATAAATTGAACATCCTTGCCAAGCATAGTCTAGTATTTATACATTTTAACCTCGGTATGGTTGTTTTGCAATCCGTCAACTGTGTCGATAGCCTAAACCCATATGTCGATATGAGGTTCGATTTGAGTGGGAGTGTTCCTTTCTCCTCGCATCCAGTAAGATCCTTAGGTTTAGCCACTTGGGATATCCTCGCTCGAATTGGTTGGCGTTGGCAGCATAAGTAAGGCGGACCATCGTATATGTGGTACGTGGAGCAAGGTCATCACGGTATCCGCATCGGGAGGTCACTATACCCCGATAATGTGAGTTTACGCTATAAGTTCAAAGAACTAAACTAATGCTAGTAGGGAGGTGCTCATCAATAGATATTACAGTAATTTTATTAGTATTACTGAAAAATCTTGCTCATAATAACATACATGAAATACATATGAATGCTTGCTAAGAACTGAAATTACTTGTACAACATGTATGGTGTTAGTTTACATGATAATACTAGTTGAGTTGTTGGCTAAGCAACAAGACTGATAGTCTCGTTCGAGCGAGATGGGACAAAATATATGCATTCTTGTATTAATTGATGAAATATTAAGCTTCATAGAATGATGTTTTGCTACCTATGCACTTGGGTAGGGCACCCATGTGCACAAGATTAGCCCGTGAACTCTTGCTTATGCATAATCCGAATTATGTAGGTAAGGTCATAGGGTTGGACATGCAGCAAAGTCGAGGGCCGAAGGGTTTCGGCCTAGTAGTCCACTCCTGGGGACTGCCCCCAAAGAAGCAAGTTGGGTGTGGGTATACCCCGTGGTGAATGACTAAGCCCCCTTTTGGCCAGCTAGGTTTTACAAATTCTGGTGCACAAAGGTTTACCATGTGAACAGAGAAATTCTATAGCTGGATCAGGTGCCTAATCGGTGGTTCACATTTGTCGTTTATTTAATGCATTATCATTGTTACAAGTTAATTCTTCTTTAACATGATTGATGATAATTTTTGTGCTGCATATTTCTGCTTATATATGTTGCTCATTAAAATATCTATTTATTATTGAACACTTTTCTCCATAGCATTTAAATACTTACCATGGTTATATGAAATATAATTTAAACTCACATGGGAATATTATCCTAGGTTAGAAACAATATCAGTGCCATGGGGCATGCAAGGAGCAGAGTGACAAGAGTAGCATTAAATCGTTCAGGATAAAATAAAGTTGAAATTTGTAATATGGGATGACAAAACAAAGAGTAGCGCGATGCATGATAATAGGATGTCTATAATGATCTGATTAGCATGTAATGATATGAGTTAACAAATGTTTAGTTTATACCA
Organism: Chamaelirium japonicum; assembly: GCA_947650365.1. NCBI lineage: Eukaryota > Viridiplantae > Streptophyta > Magnoliopsida > Liliales > Melanthiaceae > Chamaelirium > Chamaelirium japonicum. Next base: position 45,795,838 of record OX393556.1, on the reverse strand, counting down.
ATGGTGATGATACCAAAAAGGAAAAACATTCTTAGTTTTCACGCTCAGTTATTCCTCTCCATATTCCTCTATTGTGATTGCCTTACTTTTCAACTTGGTATATATATCTAAAGCAAATTTGAGTGGGTACGTTAAGGTATAGCTTAGATAAATAAAATAATTCCACCATATGATAATTTCATATATAATAATATAGTTATCCAAGAAAAGTTACACACTTAAATGCTAATAACCCAAGTAGTATATCGTAATTGAACTTATTAGAATTAGTGAGTGTGCCTAAGGAACTGGCTTCTTTTAAGGTAAATAATTATAGAAAAAAATAGGACATCTCTTCTATCTTCACTATTCTCCTTCCCTCACCCCAGGTTTTGGAGTCTTTATTATTTGTCAAGAATTCAGGATGTGGCATCCAACTTAGCCCTTAGTTGACACTTATGATTTTTTTGAAAAATGTCAACTTAGTCAAGACCTAGTGATTCTAGCAAATTCTATATATCACACATGACTAACTTTCACATTACAATGTTCATATCTTCATTCCATGAGTTTGGGACCCATCAGGAGGGTCCCATTGGGAAACCCTAGTCAAATTAAGTTTTCTCTACGCGAGAGCTCTAGAAAGGAACCGTTTAGGTAAAATCTAAGCTATAACTCCTAATCCACTTGCTCCTGAATTTATCGATCTCTATAGTGTTATCCACTATCAGTAAACCCTAATAGCATTGAGTTAGGTTTCATGGCTATTAGTGGTGGCTAGGAGTTAGAATCTTTTGGACCATGATAACCTTGGCTCCCATTGGTGCCATGGCTTAGGGCATACCCGTGAACAGTGCCTATAACCAATACTAAGGCACTGCTATATTTTGAGGCTATTAGTATTTATGGGAGTACCCTTTATACTGTTATGCTACACTTGAACCTTTCCAATCCAAAGTCCGTGAAACTAACTGAGATCATTGCCGATTATCCCTCTCAGATTAGTTCACCCACTTAAGTTCTGACTTCTTAAAATTTTGTGATCACCATCTTAGTATGAGTATGGCTAGCCAGCCTTAGTTATCAACCCTTCATAAGAGACCCTTCATGAGAGACACTTAGTTTTCCTAGGGGAATATAAAATTTTCATGGACTTCTTACATTCCTTAAAGCCTAATGTAAACCACCTAATCTATCCAGGTTCAAGTCTGCAATAGACCGCACTATTTGGCAGATCAAAGTGGTAAACAATAAACAAAGGGTTTACAACACATCTTAGAATTATAGTTCTAATCAACTAGCAATAGAGGTCCAATGGTCTTGAGTGATAGTTGTTAAGATCGATTTTCTCTCTTGATTCTGTTCAATGCATTCCGATTATATTAATACCATATAACTTGGTATCTAATACCGATAGTCGAGATAGACCATCTCTCATACGGAGAAGGTCAGTGTATTACAGTCTTGCAAGCTGGTGTCCAGTCTAGCAACCGACTATGAACCTACATGAGTGTGTACGGTAACTCATATCTACTGTACACGAATCTCGATCATCCATATACCTAAGTCACCTCGACTATGTTGGAAGTGGTGTGTCCTACAAGCCAATTCCAACATGCTCGATACTTGATTAAGCTCTTATTACTAAAACTCATATATCATTGTGCGTGAGATGCATAAACCTACTAAGTCCGTTTAATATGGTTGAGGTAGGTCATATATATGGATGAGATACCAAACAAAAGATATGTAGTTACCATACATATTTATACAGGTTTGCAGTGGTCGCTAGACTGGATATCTAGTATGTAAGGTTGTTACACCTTGACCTTCTTGTTAGAGAGAGATGATTGACCTTCTCCTCCCTTTTCCTGCTCCTCTTCTTCTTCCTCCTATACTTGGCCATTTCAGTCTGAGTGAATTCTACACCCCATTCGGTCGGAGGAGACCGAGTGCATTGTAGTGGTACTTGTCCACCTTCGATCACTCAGCCTCCAATGGCTGAAAGGGTTATAGGAGCACTCAGGCTCCAATGGATGAATGAGATACAGAGTGACACAGCCTTGAATGGCCCAATATTGTGTATTCAACCTCCTGGATCACTCTACCTACAATGGTTGAATGAGCACTTGCTCTCCAATTTGGCAATGGCTGAATGAGATGCAGAAAGATTCAGCCTGTAATGGCCACATCACTGTTTCAGATGGAGGAGGAAGAACAAGAAGAGGAAGGAGGAGGGACGAGGAGGAAGGCGGGGATCAGTGACGACATGCACGGACTAGCATCGGTCGTGGAAGAGGAGGAGGAAGGGGGAAGAAGGAAAGGGTAAAACATGGATATTGGAAATTCCCCATCTCATGTCTGCCTTAGGTTATATATGGGTTTAGTGGGTTGCCCATACATTGGGTTGTTTTAGATATGTCATTTTGATTTTGAGATCAATATCCTAGCTTGAACGGACCAAGTATTCTAAGCTTGTTCTACCGCGATGCACAAGATCAAAACCAGACAAACGATTTAACCTGAATTTCAAGAGGAATAACAAAATGAATAAAGAGAAACCAGCTACGATTGTATCAACTGAAAGGCAAACGATGCACAAATCAAAACCAGACAAATGATTTCAACTGAATTTCAAGAGGAATAACAAAATGAATAAAGAGAAACCAGCTGCGATTGTATCAACTGAAAGGCTGATCACCTAAACCAAAGAGAAAGTACGAGAATCAAGCTAAACTTACACCACTGACACCCGGATTTTTATGGAAATTAACCTTCTCATATTGAGAGGGAAAAACCACGGGCGAGGATCGAGAGAACTTCACTATCAAATGAAATTACGGTACCCTCAAACCAACGGATCTGATGCTACAGAAACACTAATCTATCTCTTACAACTCTCACTCTCCTCTCCGCTGATCTTCGGGATCCAATCAAAGCTACTCATCACACTACAGCTATAGCCAGGGCGTCTTGTAAAGTCCTGACTTGTAAAGTCGGTGCATCGGACGGCTCGTACTCCATCAAAGTCGGTATCCCAAAGTCGGTATGCTTGCAGGCCTTTAAATTCCGCGGTTCTCTTCCCCACCCCCTCGCGTCTCCTGTTCCGAACCCTAATAGCTTCTCCTCGCGCTCGCCCTCTCAACTGTCCCACCGGACGATCCCTTTTCCGGCAGCTCCTCCTCCGATCAGGCCCAAATCTCTAATGCCAGGAGTCGGATCCTGGAGGCGTGAGCTGGGGGGTAGAGCGGAGACGGAGGATCAGGATTCTGCTGCTACTCCAATGGTGGGCAAAGAAAATAGAACCAGTGGCGCCCATCGTTGCTGTCACCTCCTCCCCCCTCTTCCTCCAATGGTGAGAAACTTCGCATCATCCTTCATCAAAAGAGCCGGCAGAGTGCACGTTTCATCTGCGACCCGCAGTAGCGCCGCCAACTCCTCCGCCGACAGCCTCGTCCCCTCCGTTTACAGCTCCGTCTCCTGCCTCTACAGAACCCGGGTCACCTCAGCCAAGGAAGACCTCCTCATCGATGTCGCGTGGCCTAGCAACCACACCGGCCCGACCGTGGCAGTCCTCACCGACGAGGGCGATAGCTCGTCCCGCCACCGCTGGCGTTCCCAAACCTTGAGAAAGAAGAAGGGGACACAATCCTTGGCCTCAGACCACTCCGTTATCGACCTCTATTGGGACTTATCTTCGGCCAGGTACGGCTACAGGCCCGAGCCCATCGAGGGCTTCTACATCGCCGCCTTCGTCCACCAAGAGGTCTTGCTCTTGCTCGGAGATACTAAAAGGCATTTGATCGAGCGGTTGGAGGGCACGTTACCAAGCATGCAAACCTCGTTCGTGAGCCGGCGCGAAGAGGTGGTGGGCATCGAGCCGTACACGACTAAGCTTCGGTTTCCGGACGGCAGCGACCACGGCGTGACCATCCGGTGCAAGGGGGGGCCGGGGAAGACGAGGGAGTCGGAGCTGTCGGTGTGGATCGGCGGGATCAGGGTGGTGAATGTGAGGAAGCTGGAGTACAACTTCAGGGGGAACGAGACGTTGATTGTGGATGGGGGGCGGGTGCATCTGATGTGGGACCTGCACGGCTGGTGGTTCGGCGGGCCCAAGGACGGCGCGACGTTCCGGTTCCGGACGGGGAGCTCGGTCGGGAAAACGGAGGAGACGTATGTGTACTCCCTGGTGGTACAGGCCTACAAGAGCATAATGCACCTTGATGACTAGCAAGTCACTGTTTCCTCTCTCGCCTTTTCTTGATTCTCAACTACTGTTTTTCTTTAGAAGTTAATGAAATAAAATTGTCGTTTTTCCCAAAAAAGGTGCAATATGAAGACTATGGCGTGAGTATGATTCACTCGTCGATTCACTTGTTAGAGAGAACTAATGACTTTTCTAAATGATGTCAAATGTGTTACGAAAGGAAGGGAGAAGGAGGGATGGTTACACTCGGGATGACGGCTACACTCTCACGAATATGTGAGAGCCTCTTGTTTATTCATAATATATATATATATATATATATATATATATATATATATATAGAGAGAGAGAGAGAGAGAGAGAGAGAGAGAGAGAGAGAGAGAGAGAGAGAGCGCTAGGGATTAAGGATAGATGTGTCGGTTAGATGTATCCCACCAAAATGGGCAGTCACATATATTCGTAACACTTCCCCTTGGATGCCCACTTTTCAAAACATTGTCTAGTTTAAACCTTACTAAGGAAAATGATGTGGAACAGTGTGTGCGACAGGGAATTCAAAGACTCGTTGAGCCGCGACGGGGTCGCTTGTTGCTCCGAGTCGAAACAGGAAGTTGATTTAACAAATAATATGGTTAATGGCTTTAGCAAAGCATAACAGGCATGCAAGCAGGTATCCCAATCTGAATTAACCGAACAACAAACACCTAGTTATATCAGCAGGATTCCAGATGCAATACCAGGGCTAATAACAAACAGGGTACTCAGAATCTCACAACTCACCATTCAAAGGGGCAGCAGTTTTGCATAGATAAAATATAGGAGAGTTGATCGTTGGTATCACCATCCGATATTGACCGGGGAAGGAAAGAAACTCACCTACTGAGGATTATGGGGGACCTCAGGGATCTTAACTGGTGGCGGGGTCGAAGTCGATGCGGTGTCCTCGGGTTGAGCCGGGGCTTGAGCGAGGGCCCGAAGGGCTAGCACGTTGGGATGTACGGGCGCGCCGGGATGCCACCGTTGATGGTTCTCCGAGATGCCCAACCGTGCTTCCGCGTCCTTGGCGACGAGGTAGGTGATGCGCTCCACGTAATCTTTCACACTCTCACCGGCGTTGAACCGGAAGTCGAGGAAAGGAGACCGGATGTCGAGGAAGTCGTCTTCGTCGTCGATCAGGCCGTGATCAACATCGGGATCCGCCATGCCTTCATACCGAGGGGGAGGGGCTTTGCTAGGGTGGAGAGGTAGGGGGGTTTGGGGCTGTTGCCCGGAGGAGGAGGAGGGCAACCGGTGGTGAGGCACGGGAGGGTTTCGGTCGGCAGGGGGGAAGGGTTTCGGGTGGGCCGCAGGGAAGGGGAAGGGAGTGGGGATCGGGCGGCAGGGGAGGTGGGGCGGCTGGGTCGCGGGAGGGGAGAGGGAGGGGTGGGGTTCGGTCCGGCCGGGTAGAAGGTAGGGTGGCTGGGCTTGGGACCGACGGCAACAGCAGGTGGGGAAGGAAGGGGGAATCGGGTGGGGCTGGTGGTGGGTAGGCAGCAGCAGCAAGAGGGAGAGGAGGTTCGGGGGCTGGGGTCGCGGGTAGGCAGCAGCAGTACGGGGGAGAGGAAGGGGGGGTGATCGGGTAGGGCTGGGGTTCGGGTAGGCAGCAGCGGCAGGAGGGAGAGGAAGGGGGGGATCGGGGCTGGGGTCGGGTAGGCAGCAGCAGCACGGGGGGATCGGACGGGGCTGGGTTTCGGGTAGGCAGCGACGGTAGCAAGAGGGGAGGGGAGGGTCGGCGGCTAGGTTAGGGGGAAGGGAAGGGAAAGTTAGGGTTTCAGATCAGGGTTTCACACACCTAATACTGAACCTAGGGTTTCACACGCCTAGGGTTTGGGTTTGGGGTTTCACACACCTCACCCTGGTTTCTCTCAACACAAGTGTGGAGGAAAAACAAAACTTTATTATTCATTGCATACTAAAGGGAAAGATGAAAGGCCTACAAATAGGCTTACAACGACAGACGGAAAAGCCCACTAATCGAGGTAGGACTAAAAGTACACAACCCAAATAACAAAACAGAAAAAGAACAACAGCCAACATGGCTAGAACCACATGCTCAGATATCGCCTCCTGTGCTGGTACACTCGCCAGGGCCGAGGCTCGATGTCCCCATCATTCTCCCCAGGTGGGAGAGAGCTCGACTCCGTCGAGTGAGGATCTGCAAAACTCTCGTACTGCTCCAAGATGTCAGGATCCAACTGCTGAAGGTCGCTGCGGTCAACCCAGGTGTCATCAGAGGCGGGTCTTCCCTTCCAACGGATAAGATACCGTCGGGTGCCACCGTCCTTACCGGACACAATCTCATCATCAACAATTTTATCTATTTGATCTGCTGCATAATGTGGGGGAATTTCTGAAAGTGGGGGTAGGGACGGACTCTCAGAAAATGGGTCTTGGGAAGGCTCACCTATGAGGGGATTACTAGGATTAAAATCAGGACCCTTGTAGGCCACTAGGTCCTCGATATTGAATGTGGAACTGATGCCGAAATCTCCAGGGAGATCTACAACATAGGCATTGTCATTCAGTTTCTTTAAAATTTGGAAAGGCCCTGCACTGCGTGCATGCAGTTTTTTAACGGTTCCCGGGGGAAACCGTTCCGGACGGATCCGGACCATTACATAATCACCCACATTAAATGTTTTAAATCTTTTCCTGAGGTCAGCTCGCAGCTTATAGGTAGCATTACTCTGCTCAATTTTGTCTTTGATTTTCCTATGTAGTTCCTGGACATGCGATGCAAATGCGGATGCTGACTCAGAGACTTGATGATAGTTAGCCATGGGGATGAGATCTATAGGCTGTCTAGGTTTAAAACCATGCACAATTTCATGGGGACTCAAACCAGTGGTCCTATTAACAGATGCATTGTATGCAAATTCAGCGATGGACAATTTTAGATCCCAAGTCCCAATATGCTCACCTACCAAGGTGCGCAAAAGTTTCCCAGACTTCGATTCACTACCTCGGTTTGGCCATCAGTTTGTGGGTGGAAAGCGGTAGAAAACTGGAGCTTAGTGCCTAACTTGTGCCACAGGGTTCTCCAGAAAAAACTGGTGAACTTGACATCTCTGTCAGAAACAATGGTCTTGGGCAGACCGTGCAATCTGACGATACCGTCAAAAAAGATCTTCGCAACCCTCGAAGCATCAGCTATTTTGGAGCAGGGCAAGAAATGAGCCATTTTGGAGAACCTATCCACGACGACCAGAATCGAGTCGTGTTTCCTTAGAGTTTTGGGAAGGCCCAGTATGAAGTCCATGCTGATATCTTGCCATGGACAATTTGGGACCGGTAACGGAGTGTAAAGGCCAGTGTTCTGCTTGTGTTGTTTGGCTAGCTGACAGGTGTGACATCTGCTAACATGCCTAGCAACATCGCGCTTCAGGCTCGGCCAATAGAACCGGTACTCGACGGCCTCAATTGTTTTCTCATTTCCGAAATGTCCGGCAAGACCTCCAGCGTGCAACTCCCACACGAGAAACTCACGTAAGGACGTTCGTGGGATGCACAACTTTCGTCCCCGGAACAGATATCCATCATGCATGAGATAGCCATCAACTTCGGCCAGGGTTCCGTCTCTCAATAACGCATAGGTTTCGCTAAAGTCGGGACATGACTCATACTCTGCTCTTATCCTAGCAAACCCATCAACTGCCATGGTTAATTTGGAAAGGATGAACACACGACGGCTGAGCGCATCAGCAGCTTTATTCTCAACTCCCGCTTTGTGGCGCAGACTAAAAGTGTAGTCCTGGAGGAACTCGACCCATCGACCATGTCGCGCATTCAGTCTCTTCTGGGAGTAAATATAACGGAGGGCCTCGTGATCAGAGAAAATAACGAACTCTTGCGGCAAGAGGTAATGTCGCCAATGGCGAAGCGATTGGATCACCGCATAGAACTCCTTATCATAGGTGGAGTACCTCTGTCGGGTGTCATTTAGCTTCTCGCTAAAATAGGCAACCGGGTGGCCTTCCTGGGAAAGGACTCCACCTATCCCGAGTCCAGACGCGTCGCAAGCCACTTTAAAAATCTTAGAAAAATCAGGGAGACGCATGACAGGGGCCTCAACCATCATTTTCTTGATTTCGACAAAAGCTCTCGTGGCGGCATTAGACCAAGTGAACTCACCCTTCTTCAGACAGTCAGTCACTGGGGCCATGATGGTGCTGAACCCCTTAATGAACCGACGATAAAAAGTGGCTAGCCCATGGAAGCTTCTGACATCACGAATAGTCTTGGGCTCGGGCCACTCTTCAATGGCTTTGACCTTTTCGGGGTCCGCAGAGACTCCATCGATAGAAACCACAAATCCTAAGAATTGGACTTGAGTCGTGAGAAATGTGCACTTCTTTGGATTCGCTTACAACTCTTCTTTCCTTAAGACGGCACAGACTTGACGCAGGTGGTCTAAATGTTGCGCCCGAGATTGACTATAAATGAGTATGTCGTCAAAGTACACCACCAGGAATTTACCCATAAATGGCCGGAGTACTTGCGTCATTACTCTCATAAAGGTACTCGGGACGTTAGTCAGCCCAAAGGGCATGACCATCCACTCATATAGTCCATCCTTAGTCTTGAACGTAGTCTTCCACTCGTCGCCCGAACGGATACGGATTTGGTGATAGCCACTCTTTAAGTCAATCTTGGAGAAAATGGTAGCTCCGGACATCATGTCCAACATGTCGTCCAGTCACGGGATAGGGAAACGATACTTGACTGTTATTTTGTTGATGGTGCGACTATCGACACACATGCGCCATGATCCGTCTTTCTTAGGCGTCAGAAGGGCGGGGACCGCACACGGACTCATACTCTCCTTGATAAAACCCTTTTGCAGGAGTTCATCAACCTGTCTCTTTAACTCTGCGTGTTCAGTAGGGTTCATTCGATAATGTGGCAGGTTGGGAAGACTTGCCCCAGGGACCAAATCAATGGCATGCTTTATGTCGCGCATCGGGGGCAGTTGGTCAGGGAGATCTTCAGGGAAAACGTCAGCAAACTCCCTAAGCACAGGGGTGACTTCAGGAGGAATCGACTGGCCGGAGTCCTTAGGGGTTTCTCTTGCTACTAGGATGATAACAGGAGCTCCCTTTTCTACCTCGTGACTCAGCTCTTTGGCACTGACGAAACTAACGCTCTTGGCTTTCTTTGCGGGGGCAGTCTTTTGCTCGGCTTGGGCACTCTTGGGTGGGGAGGGAATCAATTTAACTTTCTTGCCCTCATGTTCAAACAGACACATGTTTGAGCGCCCATAAATGAGAACGTCGTTGTCGAAAATCCAAGGTCTTCCTAAGATGACTTGGCCCACATCCATGGTCAGGACATCACACCAAATCTTGTCCTGGTAGATGTTGAAATTGATGGGCACTAGGCATCTCTGCTTGACCTCCATGGCAGTAGAGTTGATCCAAGATACTTGATAGGGACGAGGGTGGGGGACGGCCTTAAGGCCAGTCTTGGCGATAACAGTAGATGATACGGCATTGATGCAACTGCCACTGTCGATGATGACCTTACAATTTTTATCCCCAATCTTGGTGAACGTGTGGAAAATAGCGGTGTGCCTCCAATCATCCTGATCCTTGGGTTGGGATAGCGCGCACCTAACAACTGACACGGTGGGGGACGACGACTGCCTAAGACAACTCAGAATGGCACCGTCATCATCATCATCGAAATCTCCATCTTCTTCTTCTGCCTGGTAGATGAATTCTGCTTCTCCAGGCTCTACTGCCTCAATGGGGTTGCCATCGATAATGTTGACTCTGACAGGGCTGGGGCAGTTGGCAGCCACGTGGCCATACCCTTGACACTTATAACACTTTGTGAGAGGGCTGACTTTAGAGAAGTCACGCTCGACGCTCTTTCCTCGGGCGTCCCTCTCAAAATTCTTGTTAGGAATGCTGGGCTTTTGTTGAGACGAGTTGGGGTAGGTCCGATTGGAATTGCTAGGGGAGGGCTTGGTGGGATAGCTCCTAGAGTCAGGATGCCTGTAGGCATGACTGGACCTAGAGGCGTCAAGGTCCTGTACTAAAGCGTAGGCTCTTTCCAATTCCGTGACATCTCTGGCGAGGAGCTCATTCCTTAGGTCTTCCCTTAAACCAGACCGGAAACGGGAAAGGACTTGGACATGCGTCTCGGTCCCAAGGACGTTGCAGCGAGTGAGGAACTCGTCAAATTTGGCCACATAGTCCTTAGCCGATTTGCTACCTTGGGTAAATTGGTGCCATTGGTCTAACAGTCGTGCCTGGTACGACGGTGGCACGTACTTACCTTTTAGCTCGTTTTTCATGGCGACCCAAGTATCAATCGGGTCCTGGGTTCGCGCAACTCTCAATGCTTCCACATTGGTCCAATACTGGCTCGCGGGTCCGCTGAGCTTCATGGCTGCGAAGCGGACCTTCCTAACCTCAGTTAAAGGATACCACATGAAATAACGATCCATGGACTGGAGCCAATCCAGGAAAAACTGGGGATCATGTCTACCATCAAAGGACGGTACCTCTAACCGGATACTCCGAAGGTACTGATCATCGGGGTCCTGATTGTTCTGCCAGTTGGCCGGGTGCCCTTGAGGGGGATTGGGAAATTCAACATGCGGATCGTTCCGCGCTTGTTCCATCCGGTCTAACCGGGCATTGGTGTCGCGCTGATATGCGGCGAGGTTTTGGTTCATGGCGGTTATGCCTTGGGTCAACTCGGCAAGTGCTCTAGTCAGGGCCTCGGGATCCATACTGTAGTTGTCCGACTCGCTAGACTCTCCTAATAGATATGGCCTACCCCTTCGGGTTGGCATGCAATGACAACTCCCAAAATGATGCTAATGATTTTTTTTTTTTTTTTTGAAACTTAATGCACCAGAACTAAGATGAATGCAAGTTGCAGGATCAGGTATAGAATGCAAATGACCTAGCTCTAACCATGCTCTGATACCAAAATGATGTGGAACAGTGTGTGCGACAGGGAATTCAAAGACTCGTTGAGCCGCGACGGGGTCGCTTGTTGCTCCGAGTCGAAACAGGAAGTTGATTTAACAAATAATATGGTTAATGGCTTTAGCAAAGCATAACAGGCATGCAAGCAGGTATCCCAATCTGAATTAACCGAACAACAAACACCTAGTTATATCAGCAGGATTCCAGATGCAATACCAAGGCTAATAACAAACAGGGTACTCAGAATCTCACAACTCACCATTCAAAGGGGCAGCAGTTTTGCATAGATAAAATATAGGAGAGTTGATCGTTGGTATCACCATCCGATATTGACCGGGGAAGGAAAGAAACTCACCTACTGAGGATTATGGGGGACCTCAGGGATCTCAACTGGTGGCGGGGTCGAAGTCGATGCGGTGTCCTCGGGTTGAGCCGGGGCTTGAGCGAGGGCCCGAAGGGCTAGCACGTTGGGATGTACGGGCGCGCCGGGATGCCACCGTTGATGGTTCTCCGAGATGCCCAGCCGTGCTTCCGCGTCCTTGGCGACGAGGTAGGTGATGCGCTCCACGTAATCTTTCACACTCTCACCGGCGTTGAACCGGAAGTCGAGGAAAGGAGACCGGATGTCGAGGAAGCCGTCTTCGTCGTCGATCAGGCCGTGATCAACATCGGGATCCGCCATGCCTTCATACCGAGGGGGAGGGGCTTTGCTAGGGTGGAGAGGTAGGGGGGTTTGGGGCTGTTGCCCGGAGGAGGAGGAGGGCAACCGGTGGTGAGGCACGGGAGGGTTTCGGTCGGCAGGGGGGAAGGGTTTCGGGTGGGCCGCAGGGAAGGGGAAGGGAGTGGGGATCGGGCGGCAGGGGAGGTGGGGCGGCTGGGTCGCGGGGGGGGGGGGGGGAGAGGGAGGGGTGGGGTTCGGTCCGGTCGGGTAGAAGGTAGGGTGGCTGGGCTTGGGACCGACGGCAGCAGCAGGTGGGGAAGGAAAGGGGAATCGGGTGGGGCTGGTGGTGGGTAGGCAGCAGCAGCAAGAGGGAGAGGAGGTTCGGGGGCTGGGGTCGCGGGTAGGCAGCAGCAGTACGGGGGAGAGGAAGGGGGGGTGATCGGGTAGGGCTGGGGTTCGGGTAGGCAGCATCGGCAGGAGGGAGAGGAAGGGGGGGATCGGGGCTGGGGTCGGGTAGGCAGCAGCAACACGGGGGGATCGGACGGGGCTGGGTTTCGGGTAGGCAGCGGCGGCAGCAAGAGGGGAGGGGAGGGTCGGCGGCTAGGTTAGAGGGAAGAGAAGGGAAAGTTAGGGTTTCAGATCAGGGTTTCACACACCTAATACTGAACCTAGGGTTTCACACGCCTAGGGTTTGGGTCTGGGGTTTCACACACCTCACCCTGGTTTCTCTCAACACAAGTGTGGAGGAAAAACAAAACTTTATTATTCATTGCATACTAAAGAGAAAGATGAAAGGTCTACAAATAGGCTTACAACGACAGACGAAAAAGCCCACTAATCGAGGTGGGACTAAAAGTACACAACCCAAGTAACAAAACAGAAAAAGAACAACAGCCAACATGGCTAGAACCACATGCTCAGATGTCGCCTCCTGCGCTGGTACACTCGCCAGGGCCGAGGCTCGATGTCCCCATCAGAAAACCCAAACACCCCCCCTTGGATGCCCACTTTTCACTGGAGCAGGTGTCGTCGAGGCATTTATATTCTGCTTGCCTTTAGCAGAACTCGCCTGTGTCAATTGATTAAATTTTGAAACCTCAATACAAATTTTTAGTATAACATTAAAACAAGTACGAATCAACAAAATAATAATTATACCTGAAACTGAGGGGTGGCCCAGTGAGCGACCAAAAACTGTAGAACGTGTAGCGGTGACGTGTCTTTCGTCACGGTCGCAGCCTGTAACTCCTCAGCCGGGCTGGCCGACCAAGTAACCGTAGAGCTGGTAGAGCTCATAACGGTAATCCCTGTACCGCTCACTCATCGTCTTCAACAAGTCCTCCCGATGGGTGTCGGTTTCCATGTTCTCCCATTTAAATTTCTCCTGTAAAATTAATTTAGAAACAAGTCATTTTATCAAATCAAATTATGAAGAAGTACGATATTATTCTAAAATACTTTAATGAAACTAACGTACCAAAAAGACCTGATATATCCTCTCCTTATAGGATGCATCAATATTCTTCCACCCCTTTATCCCCACAATAGGGTCATTCCTCTCCTCCCGTACTATCATACCGGCCCACGTGGCGGTGTCAGAAGCGTACTCGCCCACAAAGGTCCTGCCGCTCCACTGTAGGGAAAGCGGCTCACGTAAGGTCGACAAGCGCCGGGCCGTTGTCACGCCCCGGCCGCCTACGTGCCTGGTGATCCTCGACCCTACAAATAAAATATACATCAGTACTAAACAAGTATTTACAACATGTATAAAACTTTAGATCTAAACATTACCTATGGGCGTAGACGTTGTAGCCGAGTACTGAGCACTGCTCGAAGCTCTGGAGTCTGCGACCTCATCAGGAGCTGGTGTGGAGAGAGGAACAACACTACCAGATCCGAAAGGCTCAGCCTCATACCCTGTGGTGGCAACCGGAGCGCTCCGAGCTAGCCCACCCCTGCCTCTACGAACCCTCGACAGCGATGCCATCTGAAAGCAGTAATATTTTTCTATACTAAATAATATGATATAAATAACAGTTTGATTTACTTATGAAACAGTATGATTTACATATGAAACAATATGAAACAGTTTGATTTAAATATGAAACAGTATAAAATAATATGATATACATATGAAATAATATGATTTATATATGAAACAATTTGATTTACATATGAAACAGTAAGATATTCATTTTCTAATAGTCCAATTTACATATGAAACAATCCAGGTTAGGGTTTGGCATTTACGTTAAAAAAAATATTTTTTTAACTTCGCCAATATAACATCCTAATTCCTAACCCCTAAACCCTAAACCCTAAACCTAAACCTAAACCTAAACCTAAACCCTAACCCTAAACCCTAAACCCTAACTCCTAAACCTAAGCCCTAAATCCTAACTCCTAAACCTAAACCCTAATCCTAACCCTAAACCCTAAACCCTAAAAGCCTAAACCCTAACCCTAGAACCTAAACCCTAAATCCTAAAACCTAAAACCCTAAACCCTAACCCTAACCCCTAAAACCCTAAACCCTAATGAACTAGTAACCGAATGAACTCGAATGAGCTTTTATCGAGCCAAGCCGCGAGCTGCTCACGAACAGCTTGGTTCGTTTGCAGCCATACCTAAACCCAAACCTAAACCCTAAACCTAATTTTCGAAAATGTAACATTCCAAAAAATTCGCATAATTCTGAATCAGAATTGGATTATGAAATTCTGAAATTTCGGAATCAGAATCAAAATAACATTTGGGATTCCAAAATTTTTTCGCAATTTTCCGAACCCCTCTATTCTGATCCGATCCATCCGAAAATCAGCCCTAGATAAAATGATAAAATCAAACCCGGTCATATCCCTATCCAATCTTATACTCTACTAAATCCACGGTAATAAGGAACCAAAAGACACATGCAATTAGTTTTAATCAGATAAAAATGATCAAATGAGAAAATTAAGTACTTAGACAAAAGGGGTATTATGCTAACATTTCAAACTTTAGGGTGGGATTTGGAATTGAAACCAATTACCGGAGAGGGAGGAGAAGGAGGAACAGTGGCACCGGTGGAGGGGAGGCCGGAGCAGTGGCGCCGTCAGAGGGGAGCCCGGGAGGGGTAGGGGGATGCGCCAGAGGGGAGGCCGGGGGGGCGGGGGGGTGAGTCGGAGGAAGTCGGGGCGTGCCGGAGGGGAGGCCGGGGGCCGGGGTGGTGCGCTGGAGGGGGCCGGGTGGGGGGGATCGAAATCGCCGGGGGGGGGGGGGGGGGGGGGGGGGGGGGAGGAGAATAATCCAGAGAGCAGCAAAGGGGGAAGAAAACAACTTAAAAATCGCAAGGTTTATTACCAACGAAAATTAATATTCCGTCGGTAATAATATTATTACCGACGATCATAATATTTCCGTCGGTAATAATAATTACTATACCGACAGAAACGCATAACTCGTCGGTACAAATACATTACCGACGAGTAATAAATGGCTATCGGTAATATATATGTAAAAACATTATTAAAATAATAATAATTATTATTTGCGACGGCCTATTGTTAAGACCGTCGGTAATAATCCATTTCGCCAACGGAACTAATAAATACCGTCGGTAATAATATATTACCGACGGATAAAAAAATATTGTCGTTAATAAATATTTCAAATATTAGTAAAATATTAAAGTTATATTACCGACGGAAATATGTATTACCGTCGGTAATATTTATATTATTACCAACGGTAATTAAAATATCCGTCGGCAATAAACCTCTTTCTTGTAGTGGGATGATTGATACTAGAATATCTTAGTGGATCTCTGGGGCTGTAATATTAGTAGTAGGTGATGTCTCACCTGGGTCCATTGGCTGGGCGGTTTTTATTTTGTGTTGGTGGTAGATTGTAACATCGACACTCTGCCTTAGAGTGTGGTTTTTTAATCCACGGGTTGGGGTCTGCCAAACCCCCTTTCACCCTGGGTGGGATACAAATTATCCTTTAAAAAAAACAATACTATCGACCCCGAACATCCAATCACGGCGCCCCTTTGCCTGCTGGTCGGGCCGAATGTATGATTCACCGGTCGGGGCTGGGTGCAATGGACAGCTGTGACCCCAACACGACATTCCGTTCCTCTTCCCTCCTCGTCCTCCCCTTCATTTTACTCCTACACTTGACCATTTAATTCAGTCTGAATGCTTTTACACCCCATTCAATTGGAGCACTTGGGCTCCAATGGACGAATGAGATATACATCTACTCAGCCCGAATGACCGAATATAGTGCACTCGACCACCGTGGATCACTCCGCCTTCAATGGTAGAATGGGCACTCGGTTTCCAATGGCCGAATGAGATGCAAAAAAACTCGGTATGCAATGGTTGCATAACTATTTTAGATGGAGGAGAAAGTAGAAGCAAAAACTTTGATATGGGAAATTCCCCATCTCATGTCTGCCTAAGTTAATATATGGGTTAAGTGTATTGCCCCTACGTAGGGTTGTTTTAGGCATGTTGGTTTTACTAAGATCACAAAAAACGTCGAAATAGTAAGAGAATCAAAAATGAAAACCCTGTCATATTGAGAGAAAAACCACGGATAAAGATCGAGAGATCGAGCTTCACTATCAAATGGAAATTACTCCCTCTCTGACCAACAGAATTGAAGCTACAGAGATCAATCAGAGCCGTTGAAGCGCTGATCCCAGACCTGAGTTGTAGGGCTCGAAGAACGCAACTCGAGGGGAGCCGACTTCTAAAATCGTAGATAATAGGACAGAGTAAAGTCGGTTCATCGTCTTGGGATGTCTGCATCGGACGGCTCGTACTCGATCAAAGGACCAATCGCCATCCCATCCAAAGTCGGTAACCCTCAGGCCTTTAAATTCCACGGTTCTCTTCCCCCACTCCCCACGCATCTCCTGTTCCAAACCCTAATCGCTTCTCCTCGCCCTCGGCCTCTCAACTGTCCCACCGGACGATCCCTTTTCCGGCAGCTCCTCCTCCGATCAGGCCCAAATCTCTAATGCCAGGCGGCGGATCCTGGAGGCGTGAGCTGTGGGGTAGAGCGGAGACGGAGGATCAGGACTCTGCTGCTACTCCAATGGTGGGCAAAGAAAATAAAACCAGCGGTACCCATCGTTGCTGCCACCTCCTCCCCCCTCTTCCTGCAATGGTGAGGAACTTCGCATCATCCTTCATCAAAAGAGCCGGCAGAGTGCACGTTTCATCTGCGACCAGCAGCAGCGCCGCCAACTCCTCCGCCGGCAGCCTCGTCCCCTCATTCCACAGCTCCGTCTCCTGCCTCTACAGAACCCGGGTCACCTCAGCCAAGGAGAAGCTCCTCATCGATGTCGCGTGGCCTAGCAACCACACCGGCCCGACCGTGTCCGTCCTCACCGACGAGGGCGATAGCTCGTCCCGCCACCGCTGGCGTTCCCAAACCTTGAGAAAGAAGAAGGGGACACAATCCTTGGCCTCAGACCACTCCGTTATCGACCTCTATTGGGACTTATCTTCGGCCAGGTACGGCTGCAAGCCCGAGCCCATCGAGGGCTTCTACATCGCCGCCTTCGTCCACCAAGAGGTCTTGCTCTTGCTCGGGGATACTAAAAGGCATTTGATCGAGCGGTTGGAGGGCACGTTCCCAAGCATGCAAACCTCGTTCGTGAGCCGGCGCGAAGAGGTGGTGGGCATCGAGCCGTACACGACTAAGCTTCGGTTTCCTGACGGCAGCGACCACGGCGTAACCATCCGGTGCAAGGGGGGGCCGGGGAAGACGAGGGAGTCGGAGCTGTCGGTGTGGATCGGCGGGATCAGGGTGGTGAATGCGAGGAAGCTGGAGTACAACTTCAGGGGGAACGAGACGTTGATTGTGGATGGGGGGCGGGTGCATCTGATGTGGGACCTGCACGGCTGGTTGTTCGGCGGGCCCAAGGACGGCGCGACGTTCCTGTTCCGGACGGGGAGCTCGGTGGGGGAGAAGCTGTGGATGGAGAAGGAGGAGAAGTATGTGTACTCCCTGGTGGTCCAGGCCTACAAGAGCCCAATGCACATCGATCGCATCATGGCTAGCTAGACACTCCGTTTCTTCATACTCTCTCTGTTTTCTTTACAAGTTGAGGAAATTAAATTGCAGTTCAGATTGGTTGCTATTCTTTGAGATAAACCCTTTTGCCACTAAAACCCTCCGGTGCGCTCCACGTGTTCAGAGAGAGAGAGAGAGAGAGATGAGGGGGGGGGGGGGGGGGGGGGAGGGTGGATTTAATTATAAAAAAAATTGGGGAAGTAGGTATATGTCCTTAACTATATTGAAATATTAGCTGCAGGACGCCATAATTTGCTATATTAGCTAAGGTCCTTCTGTCTTCTCCCCACTCTCCCGAGCACCTCCAGCTCTGGCGGCGGCAGCCTCGCACTTGACCCCGGCGACCTCGCGCTCGACCCCTCGACGGCCTCGCGCTCGACCCCATCGACTCCCAGAGCAGCTCCGGCGACGGTGGAGGCTGCAGCAGAGGAGGCGAGGGCCGCGGCCAGCAGCTCTGGTGGTGTTGATAAGCAGTTCCAACGTCGACGGAGGCAGCAGCGGCGAGGTGGTTCGGTTGAACTAGCTCCCTGGGTCTAGGGTTCATCCCATGGCTTGTAGATTAGGTCCAGCTGGCCGACGGGGGGAGGGGGGTTCCGTTAGGCCCGGCGGCGGTAGCTGTGGAGGGGGTGCAGGCGGGAGGGACTTGAGCTATATTTTGAAATTACCGTGTCCTGCAACTAACAGTCATCTCTCAAGAAGGACTTATGTCAAATTACCCCTAAAAAAATTTAAAAGAGGAGAGATATGGGAGAGAGCGGGGAATGGAGTAGGGGTGTGCAGGATCCAAACCAAACCGACCAAACCGACCGAACCAAACCAAACCGACCGAATTTGATCGGTTTCGACACACTCAACGGATCGGATTGGATCAGGATTTCTCATAACCGATATGATTGGATCGGTTATCGGATTTATCAATTAAAAACCGACCTAAACCGAACCGGACTCCGGTTTATAATTTACTAATTTAGTGGTAATTGTTGTAAACTTTTGTTTAATTGTTAAAACTGTACTTTGTAGTTTTTAATATTTAATGGATATGAATATTGTGGACATAATGGTATTGTTGTTGATAACTTGGAATTTTGATAAGTAATGTAGTATCATTTTATAATTTTTGAAATAATCATTTTAAAGTTGATACTATGTCCAAATTTAAAAAAAAAAAAACTAGTAAGCATATGGGCCAAAGCCCAAACCGACCATCCAATCCAATCCAAACCGACTTTAATTGGATTGGATTGGATTGGATTCCAGTCTCAATCGGTTTAGATCGGATTGCAAATTCTCAAAACCGATCTAGGTTGGATCGGTTTGGGTTTTGCCTAAATAGGTCGGTTTCGAACCGATGCACACCCCTAGAATGGAGAGGTGTCACGTGGTTACAAAGACAAAGCCGGTTTTGAGGATTTTTTGGGACTTAGGGCTATGATAAAAAAAAGTATGGCCCTCTCATACATATTAGGGGTGCAACTCGGGTCGGGTTGGTTAGGGTTTGAGCCAACCCGGAACCGACCCGAAAATAATCGGTTCTGCAATTTCCTGACCCGGCCTGATCTGATTTCAATATAAACTCAACCCAACCCAAACCGAACCAAATCGGGTTGCTTCGGTTCGGTTCTCGGGTCAATATTAAACCTACACAAATCATCCATCAAGATAATTGAAAATCAGATTCAAATACCTTCTTCCTCTTTGCTTTGCTTGGTCTCCGAGTCTGAGGAAACAACCATCTGCCTTCTTTGATTTCTTTGCAGTTAGTATCAGTAGAAGTAAAGTGTTACTTTATATACCTTGTTGAATTAAAACTAATATAATTAAATTTTTTGGACAGAAAAATTATAGAAAAGAAATTAAAATTAACATACAAGTATTTTATGTATCTTGATGAATTTTTTAGACAACAAAATTAACATGTTCATCCACATATAACCACTCGTACGTCTTTCCAAGTTGTACTTGGTTACAGTATTTACCATGATTGCAACAAGGGGAGGAGCGAGAGCCATTGTTGATGCCTCAAAATATTCATTCATAAATAAGGTCTCGAAACTCTCTTTTAACTAGATGAGTAATACAATCAGGGGGTGCATACAAGGAAAAGTTACAATCAAAACCAACCTCATACCTTGCCAACATATGTGCACACTCATTAGCTCTTTGAGGGACGAAATGAAAAGAAAGATCCAAAAATGCCTTCTGAAAACCTCTACAATCAGCAATAATATTCAGCAGCCGCCAATTAGGAGTTAGATCCCCCTTCAAGAGGATATGGACGACTTTCTCACAGTCTCCCTCAATATGCACCTTAATACAATTAAGAAGATAAAGGCAAGCTTTTTTTTTTCGAGTAACCGTACAGATTTTCGGCGCGGACGTTTCGCCATTTAGGAAATGAGTAGTTTTAATGGGAAACGAACATAATTTTTTTGCACGTTGGGGTCCCGTGCAGAGCCTATAACTGTTTGTTTGAGTTTTGACCCAAATACAAGGTAAAAGTAAGATATTAGGGGCCTTCTTCCCAAATGGGACGGGTCTGATTTGAACAATTTCTCAGTCCCTGGCGCTAGATGCCCAATTTGTCGTAGAGTATATATATATTCAAAAAAAAAAAACATTGGGCCCCTCCTAATGCGAGGCTTTGGGCGATTGGCCCACAGTGCCCATGCTCAGATTCGGCCCTAACCAAAGACCTGAGCTTTATAAAAGTAGAATAGACGTTATAACCTCAGAGGATCAAATAGGTTCATGCCATTTGGGACTGAGTACGATTCACCGATCAGGCTGGATGTAACAGACACTTTTGCATGCCATATGGGGTTGAGTGTCATTCACCGATTGGGCTGGGTGTAACAGACGGTTGTGATTCAATTTTGGCTTTAACCTTTCTAGTCCTCTAAGATTTACCTGGGAGAGAGAGAGAGAGAGAGAGATTTGGGGTCGTGTGAACTTACCAACTCATTTAAAAGCCCAATTTGTTAAGGAGAATATAGGGTGCTCTCATACAATGCTTACTTACCAGCTCATCTAAGAGCATGAGCTTTTAGCTATGGGTAAAACAATATATATTAAAGGGCTCAAGATAGGGATAATAGTGGGTATTGATTGGTTTATCGATTTCTTTAAACATAATGACGTGTTGCAATCACAGCCATCCGTTGCACCGTGTCACAATCGTTGAATCACACTCATCTCAACCAGCAGGCAAAGGGGACAGTGCGATCGGATGACACGTCATTCTGTTTTAGTGGTAAAGGTTTAGTAAGATCGATTAAATGACCAAATTCAACCTTTTCCCTTCGGTCTTGTGGACTTGCAGACAACCAAACAACCCCTAGTGGGTTGTTTTTGGCACTTCTCCTGCCTACCCAGCTCCCCCAAAAGGGCCCGCCCCACTTTCGAAATAAGAGAACAGATGTGGGATTTCCAACCATCAAGTAATTATTGCGAACACATTAGCATCGCTTCCAAACCCCACTTTGCGTGCACATCAACAACGCTTCCGTGCAGTACAATCGGCTAAACAAGCACTGCCAGAAGTGTAGTTTGGTGAATTGCCGGTTCCCTGGAACCAAACAAATAAACTGGCACTTTCGTCTCGGAACTGGCAGTTCACCGAACTGCACTTCTAGCAGTTCTCGCACTTTCCTGGACTTCCAGACAACCAAACCCGCCCTAATTGGCAAAAAATACGGAGTCGCAAACATCCCTTACCGAATCTATCGGGTCCTTTGGCTCTCAAAACTAGTCTTGCAGAAGCACATACCTGAAATATAGACCACATGCCCTTTCTGCGTGGACCGGGATGAAACCATGGAGCAGCTATTCCTTCGGTGTACATTTGCTACCGCGATTTGGTTTGGTTTGGCTCCCCATTCAGCTTAGACACCAGACGAATCAAAAGACCCCTTTGAGATTAGATTCTCACTTGGGTGGATGAAGGTCCCCAAAGTTCTATAATTGTGCCATTTATCTTTGGTATATATGGAAAGCAAGGTGCACTAAAGTATTCAGGAACACACTACTATCACCAATGAGTAATCTGAATGCAGCACATTGCATCCTAGAAATGACCCTTCGGAGCAACCGCACATCGACGGATTCGGAGCAACTCCCCCTAGGGTTTTCTGTCGCCCTCCGCCTGAAAGGAGTTTTAAAATTAACTGCGATAGTCCTTACTCAAGTGAGGCGTCCATCATGTGGAATTACAAAGCAGAGGTTATTACAGACCAATCCATTTTAGTGAAGCCTGCAGATCCATCGATAGCTGAAGCAGAAGCCATCCGTCTCAGTCTGACCATAGCATCGACTTTCTTCCCCGCCCCAATCATAGCTGATGCCCTCGCCATTATCAATCTTGTCCCACCCGCGGCACTACCAGATCCTCCATGGCGAATCAGTCCTATTATCTAGGACTGCAATCTTGCCCCTTGTTGGTTACAGTTTATTCTCCAAGATCGGCAAACAAGGTTGCTTGAGCACCAGCCCGTTTCTCGATTGTTCAACCTGGAATGCTATCACTATGCCTCACAGCAAATGATGATCAAGTGAAAAACATTTGACCCTTCTGAGAAAAAAAAATGGTGGGTTGCCAAAAAAGATTTACAAGCCTGCAATAACATGTACCACAATGAAATGCATTAGCATCAGAAGAAAGAAAAGCGCAAGAAAGGATTCACCGATCTCCTTCCGTAGCCGAATGAAAGATTGCCCGGAAGCTCACTGACTCCACAGAATCATCAAATGATCATAATTATTTACAGCAACCCACCAGAACAATCAACATTTAGAAACGGTTCCGGCCATTAGTTTCTAAACGTTCTTGTTCCTCCAATTGATCGCGGCATCGGAGAGTGATCGCAAGCAATCAAGTCTCCATCCCGACACTTTTCAAATGGCTAACAATCTGATGGACTCTCCGTGTCCTTTCCTTCTGATTCATGGTGGCACACGGTCTTGGAAGAACAGTTGACCTCTGTAGAGGGCATCTCCCTGCGACCAGATGGCTCAGAGATCAAGTGGCCCTCCTGAATGGATTCGATCCTGCGGTTGTCTGCTGCCCTGGTGGCAAATACATGCCCTCCGTGTTGCGAGTGGTGTGAATCCAAGTCGAACGTTTCTGGAGGGTAAAGGGATCTAACAGCTGCACTGTAAACAGGCTGCATCGTGCGTCTCCGATCAGGAGAATCTCGCAACGAGATTCTGCACACAGGGCATGTCGAATGCTGCTTAAGCCATATGTCGATGCAGGTGACATGGAAAGAATGGCCACAATATGGGAGGACGCGTAATACATCTTTCTCTTGGTATTCTGCAAGACATATTGTGCACCTGCCGAAAATTTATATCAAGAACCAATAAAGAAATGTATATGAAATTTAGGTCATAGTTTACATTGGGTTAGATTAAAATTATTACAGGTATAAACAACGCGAAGTTAGCAAGAAGAGAGTGTATGCTATGAAAACAGAAAGGTCATCGCCATAACCATCCAAGCCTTATCCCATCAAGATGGGGTCGCCATCCAAGGAAGATTGACTATTATTATCCGACCAGCTGCCAACATATGAAGTGCACAGTAAGATTGGTGCCAAAAGCCTGACCAATGCAACTTGGCAAGAAAAGGCATGCCAAAAAACCTAAAAGGCCAGTTGGTGGATCAGGAGACCTGACTCGTTGGTTACGTAGTTTAAACTCGTGCAATCATGGAACAACACCCTAATGTTCCCCTAGCCTATAAAAGATTGGTGTTAAAAACCTGACCAAGACAACTTGGCAAGAGAGGGGAATGCACGATGAGGGTAGAATACAGTTTAAGCTCACACAACCAGGACAACTCTCCAATATATGTTCCTCTAGATTATAAAAAAGTCTTGCACGATGAGGGTAGAATGCAAAATTCATAGGGAATTGGATTCGTCTTTGTGGCACACATTATAATCCAAAGACCTAACATAAAACAACATTCCCAAGGAAAATATAGTATCAACAACATATGCTTATATAAAGCAGTTCATAGCTCAACAGCTGAAAATAGGGAATAGACTTTGTTCCTCAAAATTCCCAAGGAAAATATAACAAGTATCAGCAACATATGCTTATAAAGCAGTTCATAGCTCAACAGTTGAAGATAGGGAATGGACTTTGTTCCACAATATTGTGGAAAAGATATTGATCAACAAGAATCTGAACTTGACTTAGCGCTTAATTTAAGCTATATGATGGACTCTCCCAATTAATATAAACGATCATTTTACCAACTCTTCTCTTACCTAATAAAAGAAAGTACTCTACCAACTCTTCTCCAACTTAATAGAAACATCTCAATGAAATTGGCAGGGGTGCAACACGGCATTTCCCTTTAGTTATGGGATCATCCAGCCAAGTGGTAGGGGTATCCTGACCCAGTGTAATTATGAATCAAATAATATGAATATAGATGTAACTTGTTTATAGAAGATGTGGCACATTCCACCTCTTGTCGCCCTTGTAGCCCAATCAATGGTAGACAAATGACAGTACATCAACTACCCAACGGTCGGTTGCGACACACCAAATGGGCCAGCAAACTGATCCAGAGGACATTCATTCAATCGTAAGGTCCTAACGGGGGCGCCCGGGCGGACCCTCCAAGTCAAGTGGCCTCTCGACACCTTCAACAGTCTCCCAAAGGTTCACAAGACAAGGCCCCCAAACACGGCGTACTCTTCACATTGTGTGGCCTTATCCCCAACGATCTTCATATCATGAGACCCACATGAAGGGAAACTTGGCGGCCTCTCCATGTCGAGCGACCTTGCCTCCAACAGTCTTCACAAAACCCACACTGATAGAACTCCGGAGGACTCTCCACGTCGAGCGGCCTCTTAAAACCGTCAACGATGTCCACTAGGTTCACAAGACAAGGGTCGTAAAGCCAACAAACTCTCCACGCCACGTGGCCATATTCCCAATGGTCTCCACAAGACCCAAGTCAAGAGAAACCCAATGGGCTCTCCACGTCGGGCGGACTTGCCTCCAATGGTCTCACAAGACCCACGCCAAGGGCGTCCCGACATATTCTTCAAGCCAGGCAACCTCTCAACATCTTCAACATCCTCCATGAGGGACATCTCAAAGACACTTCATCGGGATTCTTCACGTCGAGTGGCCAACGAACTCCACGAAATCCATACCAAGGCTTCTAAACCAGACAGACTCTCCAAGATAAGAGCCCTCCACAACATGTCTTCAGCTAAGACCACTGCAGTTGCTGAAAAAAGATTCACGCTCCCCTTAGCATCGTTAAATGCTAACAAGTCACATCAGACAATGTTTCGCTAAGTCCTTCATCAGATACGCACCTCGTAGGACCGACAGAAAGAACGAAAGATACGCATTCAGATGGCTGACCGGTGCTGAGAGGCTTCCATATAGCCTAGTTCTTCTGACACGCGCTGCTTAGGAACCTGACAGAAAGAACGAGATAGCAACAGTCTTATGGCCGACCGACATCGCACGACTGTCACATAGCCATGAGGTCATCACTTACGGTCCTATCAATGTCTTACCACTCGTTAAGCGTCACGTGTAAACCTAGATGGATCCACACCAACTCCAACTATCTAGTCTACCCTCTATAAAAGTAATGGTAGGAGCACCAAGGGGTTGGTGCATATAGAGAAAACTCCATCTAGCCAACAACCACAGATCATGAGAGATTGTATTGGAGAAACAGAGAGATTGTAATCCCCGTTGATTATAGTGGATATTTTATTGGACTTGGTCTCGCGGTTTTTCTCTCTTATTTTAGAGAAGGTTCACATAAAACATGATCTCTCTCTCTTCTCCTCCACACACCCCCACACACAGTTGTGCAATAACACCGTAAAAAGAGATGTTAGGATTTGAGAACTCTTACATAAAAGAGGATAGATGTTCAAATTGAAGAACATTTTAAAGAAAAATCAATAAA
The DNA here is from genome assembly GCA_947650365.1 of Chamaelirium japonicum. Lineage (NCBI taxonomy): Eukaryota > Viridiplantae > Streptophyta > Magnoliopsida > Liliales > Melanthiaceae > Chamaelirium > Chamaelirium japonicum. Next base: position 45,769,985 of record OX393556.1, on the reverse strand, counting down.
ACCGATCATATAAATTTGGTAATATTACCTGCCTATGTTCTCTCTTCGCCCTACCCCTTCTGCCCTTTTATTTTTATCAATTTGGTTTCTTCTCTTACTACTATTCATGAAGATTTTTAAAGTCTCTCTCTCTCTCTCTCTCTCTCTCTCTCTCTCTCTCTCTCTCTCTCTCTCTCTCTCTCTCTCTCGTTGTGTGTGTGTGCGCGCACGAGCGAGCGCGTCATGTTTGGGAGACCACTTGATACTCATAGTTGGTTTACAAATCCTCAAATTGAACTTTTTGGTTCTTAGGTGGTTAAGAGTGTTTGTGAACTATGATTAAGAAAGTAGACCTTAAGTCCTCCGAATTTCTACTTGGACGAATTTAAAGTTAAACATGACTTAAGTCTTTTTTGTAGCAAGATTAAAGAAACAAAAATTGTTTGATATATATAGTTGCATGGAGCTCTAATTTTTTTCATATGAAAGTAAGGTATAGAAAACATCATTAGAAACACTTTTCTTCTCTTCTCCTACTTCAATTGTTAAATTCATATATCTTTGATCTCCATTCTAATATTTCTCTCTTGAAATCCCAATCCTTTTTTTCCCCTCAACCTTCCCATCCGGCCTAGTAAGTATTGGACAATGGGAGGCTGGGACATTTTATAGGTAACTCTCTTTTTTGCTCATACAAATTTTTACCTCTTCACTGATTCCAATCTTAATGATCGGTATATTCAATAACATGAATGATATACATCTCTCCCACCCCATTAGCAAATATATCAACAGCTCGCCACTGGTCTTTCTAACAAGAATGGCAAGATTACTATGTGATGCAATGTCCCAACCTTCTACAAACAATGAAATGAGGTTACCAAGGTTCTTATTGCAGACACATCTGATCACATTACCCATATCACCTTCCTATTAAATTGTTTTAGTAACAGTCTGAACATTCTTCAATCACTTCTTGTGGACTCTTATCTTCACTTTGTTAAAAGATCCTAAAAGACCCAGAGAGTTACCTTCATAAATTTGCTAAAATTGAGAAAGAACCCTGCAGTGAAAGAGAGCTCCCATCAAAAATCAGTTTCAACAGAAGACCTTAATAGCCTTAACTTCCGAAGTCAACTTCCAATTGATCCTCCAATCCATATAATGACCAGAGAATAATCAGATAACATGAAGCCTCTTTTAATTCTTTAACGTATAGAGCTCCCTCTTCCAAGGAGGGAAAAAAAGAATACTTTCCTTGTATCAGACATAACCTTAGGCTCATGAAATCTCACTCTACAGAGGGTCCAATTTAGGAAACATTCGGAGTACCTATAGAAAGAGGTCAGATCTATAGATAATCAACACAGTAAGATTTTTTTTTGGCAAAAAATATCTCAATAGCACGAGGATGCACAAAAACACTCCCCTTATTTACATGAGAGAAAGATATGGTAGACGATTTTGTAGACGGATTCAATGCTCAAACTTGACTATAATCTTCAATAGTAGGGAGAGCCCATGTGATGCCCGGGAAGGGGTCCTGTAGAAATCCATTAATAGACAGATGGGTAGTAGAGTACAAATCCTCCACGAATACAAAGGAGCTCAACGCAAATGAAACCAGCGTGATTGCCTGGATCTCTGTGATACGTGAAAAAGGAAAAAAAAACTAATGGAACTGATGGAAAAACTGAACCTACATGATTGCATAGTAACTTTTATATAAAACAGCATTGCTCATGGTCGCCCAGATCTCCACAGGATGATAGGAAAAATAACTATTATAGAAAACAATGTTCAAGCGACAAGTAGTACGCATCACAGCCGTCGACTGGACCTCTGCAGCGAGATTTTTTGTTTTTCGGAAGAGGGATCCAAGTGGCACCATATGGTTCAAAACATGGCACCAGCAGGTTGTTAGGCTTCCGTCTTAGTATGGTATATTTTAAGGAAGATGTCTCATAAAAGGTAGCAAAAATTGTATGTATATTCCTTCAATTTATTATCATAGGGCATTATAGGTCGTTTTCTATGACAGCATCCCATTTCCATACAAAGTTTTCGTCACAAGAGCTTCCTCAATTAAGTCAACCTTTCTCATGTTACAAGATCAATCGATGGAGTCTCCCAGTCTGTAACCTCCTCCATGAATTTACTTTATCCCTTTCTTAAACTTGTGAATGTGTCCCATCCTTAAGCTTTTAGGGTGGGAAATAACTTTTACACTCACAACCCTCTCTTCCTTAGCATTTATTCTATTAGAAAGTTATGATTCATTGATTCCTATTTAAAGCTACTTTACATTCCCAAGCGGTTCCTTTCGCATCGTTCTTTATTTAGCTTTGGTCTTTAGAATTTCGAGTGTATAGGGGCGAGCCTTTTGATACACTCGACAGATTTTGTAGACGGATTCAATGCTCAAACTTGACTATAATCTTCAATAGTAGGGAGAGCCCATGTGATGCCCGGGAAGGGGTCCTGTAGAAATCCATTAATAGACAGATGGGTAGTAGAGTACAAATCCTCCACGAATACAAAGGAGCTCAACGCAAATGAAACCAGCGTGATTGCCTGGATCTCTGTGATACGAGAAAAAGGAAAAAAAAACTAATGGAACTGATGGAAAAACTGAACCTACATGATTGCATAGTAACTTTTATATAAAACAGCATTGCTCATGGTCGCCCAGATCTCCACAGGATGATAGGAAAAATAACTATTATAGAAAACAATGTTCAAGCGACAAGTAGTACGCATCACAGCCGTCGACTGGACCTCTGCAGCGAGATTTTTTGTTTTTCGGAAGAGGGATCCAAGTGGCACCATATGGTTCAAAACATGGCACCAGCAGGTTGTTAGGCTTCCGTCTTAGTATGGTATATTTTAAGGAAGATGTCTCATAAAAGGTAGCAAAAATTGTATGTATATTCCTTCAATTTATTATCATAGGGCATTATAGGTCGTTTTCTATGACAGCATCCCATTTCCATACAAAGTTTTCGTCACAAGAGCTTCCTCAATTAAGTCAACCTTTCTCATGTTACAAGATCAATCGATGGAGTCTCCCAGTCTGTAACCTCCTCCATGAATTTACTTTATCCCTTTCTTAAACTTGTGAATGTGTCCCATCCTTAAGCTTTTAGGGTGGGAAATAACTTTTACACTCACAACCCTCTCTTCCTTAGCATTTATTCTATTAGAAAGTTATGATTCATTGATTCCTATTTAAAGCTACTTTACATTCCCAAGCGGTTCCTTTCGCATCGTTCTTTATTTAGCTTTGGTCTTTAGAATTTCGAGTGTATAGGGGCGAGCCTTTTGATACACTCGACAGATTTTCTTTCTGTTGCTTTTGGTATTCTAGAGCTTTTTAGTAATCAATTTTGTTTTGATGACTCTTTGGTGTTCAGAGCTTTGAAGGGTTGCCGGGCTCCATTTCTATACCTTTGATTCTTTTGGAATGAATTGATGATCTACCACCTTCCTAAAAAATTAGGGGAACCCCTTGCCACTCATGGCCTCAATTCCATGAGAAGGGACATATCTTTCCCCTTGAGTGATGTGGAATCACATGGAGCAAGCTCAAACAAATAGACGGAAGTTATGGAGGCCCAAGATCATATCATCATCGTCAGATGCAGTCTTCCCTCATATAATGGCACCTAAAAGACAGGTTATTAGGGCTACATCATCAAGTTTCAAAGGAAGCATCAACTTTCCCTTCCTAACTTGTAGATGTTCTCTTAGCCCACAGTGTGAAGTTCCTTAGGGCTACATCATATAATGGCACCTAAATGTAAGACAGGTTACTAGGGCTACATCATCTAGTTTCATAGGATGCATCAACTTTCCCTTCCAGACTTCTTGGTGTTCTCTTAGCCCACAGTGTGAAGTTCCTTTTTCCCTTCAACAATGCTCCAAAAATAGTCCTGCTGCAACCTTTTCCATTTTCTTGGCAAATGACAACGGCTCCTATCTTCAAACTAGCCCCAATAAAAGTTCTACTTCCATTCACCCAACCAGCTTTATGCGACTATTTAATTTCTTTATCAAATCATATCATTGTTTGTAATTTCCCAAACCCCACCATAGAAAAGCAGATAAAACAATTTGTTTACAATATCACCTTTGTCAGTTTCCTTTCCAAAACGCTATCCCTTAATCCATCCCTTTTATCACAATTTCACAAAGCTCAGGGTCAGTGGTAGGATATACAAAGAAGCAAAAGTTTGTGAAGTGTTGATGATTATAAATTAACACTAAGTTCCAAAGCATGTACAACAATAAACTAGTATTAGGTCACCAGACTAGGAAATATATTGTGATGCAAATAGGCAAATTTGTACAACACATTAACAATACACAAGCACGCGGGCGTAGCAACACCCACAGTATGAAATTTCATAAAGAAGGAAGTTGTATTATTGTTAATAAACTAGAAAATGAGTGTCCTGGAAGTTAATTGCCTTTAAAAAAGTAACGGTAAAGATGTGGTTTTTCCACTAGTTAAACAGTGGTTTGATGGAAATTTGAACAGAACTGTGTCTTTCGCAGTGAAGGGGGGAGGTGTGGCAATAGTAACACCAAATCAGTAAGTCCAAAGCCAAATTACCTTGAGGCGTTATAGCCAATATGATGCAGACATCTATATCGAGTCGAGCCCGTAGCGCGTGTACCAACGCAGGAGGCGCCATCTGAGTTTGTGATTGTGATCGGCTAAGCAGAGCCGACTCCAGTTGTTTGTGTTATTTTGTCTTTTATTAGTTCCTACTTGTGTTTAGTCCCACCTCGCCTGTTGGCCGTGTGGACCAGTCGTTGTAAACCTATATAAAGGCCCTTGTCTTCTCATTTGAGTACTGAATAATGAAATAAAATTTTGTTTTTCCTCTACATGCTTGTTGAGAGAAACCAGGGTGAGGTGTGTGAAACCCCAATCCCAACCCTAGGCGTGTGAAACCCTAGCCCAACCCTTACCTCATCCCTTCCTCTTCCCAGGCCGAGTCCCCAGCCCGACCCGCCTTCCCCCTCTTTCCGCGCCCAGCCCGCCGCCTCCCTGCGATCTGCCCCCCCTGCTCCTGGTGCTGCCGCCCCCGATGTTGCCCCCCTGCTCCCGGTGCTGCCTCCTCTCCGCCCCGCATCCCCACCCCTGCCGATCTCCTCTCGCGCCGACCCGCGCCCAGCCCGCAGCCTCCCTGCGACCCGGCCCCGCCCCCTGCTCCCGGTGCTGCAGCCCCGACCCGGCCCCGCCCCCGCCTCCCTGCTCTACCGCCCTGACCCAGCCCCGCCCCGTCCCCCCTGTGCTGCCGATCCGCGCCCAGCCCCGCCACCTCCCTACGACCCCAACCTGACCCGACCCCTGTCTCCTCTCCTCTACCCGACCCGCACAACCTCAACCCCTCCCTCAGCCTCTCAACCAACCCCAACCCAGCCCGACCCCACTCCATTCCAAACCCGTGACCCCGATTACATCATCCTCAGTTGACCCGGACGCTGATCACGGGTTCGATTGAGGGCGCTGACGGCCGACCCGGACGCTGATCACGGGTTCGATTGAGGGCGCTGGCGGCTGATCCGGATGCTGATCACGGGTTCGATTGAGGATGCTGACGTCTCCCCGGATATTTGATCACCATATTAGGAGTTCCTGTTCGATTCGGGTTCCTGAGGCCAAGCGTGATCCTCAGTAGGTACGTCTCTTTCCAGTAGGGTATTCCCGGTAATTCTACTAATCGGATCTCCAGTATCTTATCTGTGCCGACTGTTGTTCACCATCACGAGGTTGTGCGTTCCCACCTGCCTGTTAAGTTTATTAGTTCTTGATATTGCGGGACGGACTCTTGCCGTTTAATTAAAGCATTATTTATTTTAATTCTTGGAATCAAGATAGGATTGCTCAATGCTAGTAGTTTTCTTTTAAAATTCATTATTCCCCGCTGATGGCTTGAACGAAATTTCCTACCTGACACTTTTAATTCATAGCGAAAAACTGCTAGTACAATTAAACTATTGATTTCCTGTCCACCTACGTTGTTTTGCATCACAATAGGTTATATTTCACATCAATATTAGAAATGGAACAATGTATTGCTTCTAAGTCTTTCATGAGACCAATGTTTTAAATGTCGATTTCCATGTCGGTTTCAGTAAGTCAAAGAAAGGAAATTTGTCGGATTTCGGTTAAATATCGGTGAAAATTTTATATTTTTTAAGAAAAGATTTCGGTGGAAATTAATCGGATTTTGGTCAAATTTCAATCAATTCAATTTCAAATATCAGTAAATTGTTGTCTATTATGAAAAAAAATCAAAATTGAGGACAAAATGTAATTTCTTGATGATAAAGATGAGTTTTGTTTTACTAAAAAGATAAAATATTTTAGTGAAATTGTCTGGAAAAAAGACAAAATGTCATATTTCGGCAAAATGTCGGTCATTTTGGCCGAGATTTCATTATGTCCAACGGAAATTTGGTACTATTAAAAATTCGGTCAATTTCTATGCCGGACTCTTAAAGAAAAGGCAATTTCGTAGGAAATTTGTCAGCATTTGATTCCATGCATGAGACCCAACGGTGGAAATGAGATTAGTGACATCTCATGTTGATTAACACAAAATAAGCACAAACTTAAAAGCAAAAGAATAACCATAACCATCAAGCCATGTCCCATCTATATGGGGTCAGTGATATGAATCCTTGTCTGCCACCCATTCCTGTTTAGGGCAATATCCGTTGTCAAAGAGAGTTTAAAAACAAAAGAATGATGACAAAAAAAAGGCAGTGTTCGATCAAATCGCAAGATGACATGTAGACCAACGACATGAATAAGCTGCAGCAATGAATTGATTAACCACTTGAATTGACATGCAAAATCTTTAAGATGATAGTAAGTTGTGCCAAGATTTTTGTACGATAACAATAGTTAGTAACATTAGGGAGGGTCTCGCCATCATAGGCTCAAGCCGAAAATGAAGCTCCATGAAGCATTTAAGTAGTCGTTGTTTGTCATGTAAGAATGAGATCAAATCAACATTTTTTCTTATATTCAAGGTGTGAATTATTGTAGCATAACATGTTGTATCATAAACCTACGTTATGTACAATAGTGACACCCATTGTTCCACAGCAAACTCAGCTAGCTCACTACATTACTCTTTAATTTAGCAATTTAGTAAGAAAGCATGTTTCTGGATGTTTATCCTTAACAACTACCCACATAAAAATTGTCGTTTTAAGTGGCGTTTTGGACAGAGGCAACTGGGCAAACCACACCTCTTGCATTACTAAACTTATAGAAGGACTTATCGTAAAAAAAAATATCTGAAGAAATCTAACTCCAGCAAGTTTTATCTTGTTCCACTGAGATATGGATATGGAAAAGAATATTCAACAACTCATTGAGTTCGTTGATCAAATGTGGAGGAATGGATCCGAAAATTCAGATTCCAAATGGTGATACATTGCGATCAGATAGCGACGTTCTCTTTTAAAACCAACTCATACAGTTTAGGAAACAAATTTCTAAGGGAACCTTCACACAACCAATTATCTTTCCAAGAGCAACTACTCTTCCCATTATCGATTTCCCACATCTATAAACATTGCCTAATTTAGCTATTCCTGTAGTTATTATGCAGCGTCCACCACCATTTTCCTTATAGAGTATTGTTATGGTCTCTAAGGTTTCCCTGATCTTTAGCCATACAAACTAACCCCCAATTCTCAAGTTGTAAGAAATTGGCTTATCATCTGCTCTTTTCACGTGTTCTGAATGGCTCAAGGCGCACATGAGGCGCAAAAGTCTCCTGAAGACTAGGCGCAAGGCATAACTCAAGGCGTGAACCTGATTGAAGTAAGGCACATATTTTTAATATATAAATATATATATTATAAAAATATTTAAAACATGCGTAAAATGTGTAATTAGCCTAAGAAAATGAATCTTAGCCTATTAGAATGACGTGACACCCAATAACAGCGTCCATTTGCCTATCGATCCGGGCTTAGTGTGATTCACTGGTCGAGGTTGGGTGAAATAGATGGTTGTGATCTCAACACGTCATTCAGTGTGAAAGAATCAATAAAAGCTATCAGGGTAAATAGTATTTTTCTTTGTTTTATTTTTGTTAAGTCGCTGACTTGGCTTTTTTTTTGTTGTGTGCAAACATGAAGTGCCTAATTCACTCTATAGCCTCTCACTGCGCGTGGATTCAACCATGCTTTTCTGTCCTGGAGCCTTGAGCCTAGGCACGCGCGTTCGACCTGGGGGCATGCACCTTCTTAACAGTACCTCGTCTTGTACTTTTTGAGACCTAGAGGTTGACCCTAGCTGCCCCTGCGTCTGGGCCTAGGCGCCCCTTTGACAAGACTGCTTTTTTCCATAGGAACCTACTTCTGATAGAATCAATCTTCTTAACTACCCAGCTAGAGAAGTAGTAGAAAGCAAGATAATAGGCCACAATAGAGGACTGGATATAATTCACTAAGATTGGTCTTCCTCCAATCAAACTTGCTCCTAATCAGTTTATACTTTGCAAGGTACCTATATCAAAGTTTTGCAAGGTTCCCTATATATATCACTCCATCTGGGGATACACCCAACTAGCTGGGGCATAAAAGGTGAGCCCTAGGCACACGGGTTCTTTGCAAATGCTACAACGTTGGCTATTGGGATGTAAAAGGGGGAATGCAGATTGAAATTTTGAGTCTAGAATTATATAATGTGAAAAATTAGTCAAAGCAGAAAAAGGGTTTAAAGTACAACTTAGAGAAAATGTGTTAACAAGCAACGACGAGATTTCCCAAACGATCTACAATATTTCCAATGCACATAGGATGAAGATATAGGCTAGGACTTCCCAAATAGGACCCAAGCAAGGTAGCTAACAAGAAGATATGACTATGAAGTGCCGTGTAATAATCAACTAAGAATTAAACTGAGAAGCGAACAAATCTATAAGGCAATATTAAGGTCAGCTATGTTGTCTAGAGTAGAAGTTTGGGCAGTGAGAATATGTGCGTAAGATGACCGCAAATAGAACTGGATGTGCTAATGAACTACAAAATATAACACTCAAAATGAGCACAATAAAGGAAGTTCAGGTGTAGAACAATTTAAGAAGAAAACAAAGAAAAATCATCAATATTGTCTAGCCAGGTGTGACAATGGTCAAGGACATGGTGAGAGGGAATCTCAGATTCAAGGATGGAGAGACCAAACGACTTGATGGAAGCAGTAAGATAAATTTGAAGAAACATTCCATTTCAGGGGATTTAATCTTAAGTAGAAACCGATGCATGATGGCAGATCCTTAATAGCTGGAAAAGGCTTGTTTATGTTTACGAGGTTATGCTTTTGTTTATATGCGTAGCAAAGATGTAGATTTTCACGTTGATTTTTATTGCCAGATTTTCAGTTTCTTTCCAGATGGCACACAGCTGAAGCAAATGATGAACTTTCAGTCGGTGATCTGATGGAAATGTATACTGTATTTTGCACTGAAATTTGATACCCATTCACTCAACAAAAGAATAAGATAGGTATAAAATTGATCAAAATAGAAAACAAAAAGGCATAGATGCTTTTTTTAGAACCCCTCATAAATGAGGGATGGTTAGGCAGCCCCCAACCTGTTATTAAGTGGAAAAATAATTACAGCATATTACAGAAATTAGAGAGGTCTGTCGAGTTTCTCTTTAACAGTAAAGGCACCCAAAGTCTGGGAAAAAAAAAACATAGATGTGAGTAGCACAACTGACAAGATTAAACAACAAAAGTAATTCAATAGGTATTTAGGAAGTAGGACCAAGTGATTAAGTACCACAGGAATGATTCTCACATCTACAAAATGAAAGAAAAGAGGAAGGAATAATGTAAAGAAAAACAGAAGAGCGTGATTCGAACATGTACATAGTGCGAGGAAAGAAGGAATGTTGTAAAGCAAAAGGAAGCATAGCAAAACATATATTGGAGGACCAACTTACTGGGTATCTTGTCCAGAAGAAAAGAACTGGTCACTGAACTTCTTTGTAGGAAAGCTTGACACTACAACAGGCTCCAACCCATGGAGCCCGCGCTCCAGCTATTTCAAGGAAAAACATCAGAGGATTAACAATTAATAACTTTACGACCGAAATTACAAAATTTTGGCTTCAACCGAAAGCTTTTTCAAGGCAAAACATCAGAGGATTAACAATTAGTATCTTTACAATTGATCTGAATAGTTAAATTTGGAAACGTGCAAGCAAATCTAAATAGGGGAGCCTCATATCTATGAATAGAGCAACCTTTTCTCATAGATCACATAGACAATCCTGATTATAATACCCCAAACTCCACTACAAAGGCAATAAGAGAATCCAATACCCTCTGCAACGTTACTCCATTACGATGGGGCCGACTACTGACCATAATTCTAAACAAAAAGACTCCAGAAAAAAGATTGACAAGAATTTTCAGACCAGTTGGCACATCAACCGGGGTTGGTGCAAAAACCTGACCAATGCGACTTGGCAGAGAAGGGGCCGTCAGGAAAGAGTTGACGAAGGTTCCCTTAGACTAGGAAAGAGTAGACAAAAGGGCGGAAGGTGGAATTCGGTATAAGGAAATGCATTCATCTTGTTTGCACAAATTATAGGCGAAAAAGCCGAGGTGAAACATTTCTCGATTCCCAAGGTCACCGAGAAAAAAGAAAAACCAATGTTTTTGCCATAAGAAGAAAATAAGTCCTTTCCTCAAAAAAATAGAAAAGAAAATAAGAGTCAAAGGAACAGAACTACAGAACCACAGTTGAAATCTTCCACATGTGAATGGCCAGTTGTTGACTGCAGAAAGAGAAGCCGCTTCCAATCATTACAACTCATACATCACAAAGTCAGCAACAGGAGGGGGGAAATCACTTTTTTTTAACATCAGAATCCAAAGAAAAATCACATTTTTTTCCTATTAGGAGCAACCCAACCAGCGTTTGATCGGCGATACCTCCATCACACGGATGCGCTTAACAATTCAGGTAAGAGATACAGATTGGCGGACCAAAGCAGTACCCAGCAATAGAAGGACAGGATTCATTAGAGATCGGAGGAGTAAGAAATCAGAGAGCAAAGAAGGGGAGCTACTCACGATGCTGAGATCGGATCTGGAAGCGGTGGGGAAGGCTCTCCGGGAGGCGCTCAGCTGGATCCGGGCGCAGATGAGCCTCGTGCAGACGAAGACTATAAACATCGTGCTCACCGCGAAGCCGATCACCGTCATCACCAGATTGATCCCCGACGAGATCATGGCTCCTCCTCCGGATCCAATTTCTTGAAGGGGGCAGTGAAAATACAAATAAACCTTTCAAATTCTTGTGCGGCTCACCATGATCCCACCATTTCCCCTGTTCTCCAGCCGGGATGGAAGCCCTAGATCATGGTGGTGGTGGTGGTGGTGGTGGTGGTGGCGGCGGCGGAGAGGGTCATTCCGGGAAGAATCGAGAGGAGTCACTGAGGAGCTCTCGCTCCCTCTCTGCCATTGAATTGAATTATTAAGAAAAAACAATCTGAAGCGCAACAGGGATTAAGGATTGGATAGAAATGAAAGGTCCCCAACTTGAACTCTAAATGGAACGTGGGCCGTTGTAAATATAAATATAATAATTGTAACGGATTCTCTTTCCTTCTAAATTGTTACTAATATTGGGTTTTATTTGTTTCTAAGGAGGGAAATTTTATTCATACCCCCTAAAATCTGTACTTAGCTTAGGGGTGTGCACCGGTTCGAAACCAACCTATTTAGGCAAAACCCAAACCGATCCAACCTTGGTCGGTTTTGAGGATTTTCAATCCGATCCAAACCGAACTGAGATTGGAATCCAATCCAATCTAATCCGGTTTGGATTGGATTGGATTGGATGGTCGGTTTGGGCATTGGCCCATATTTTTATTAAATTTCTTTTCCCCTCCATTAGGATCTAGTTTCAACTTAAAACATAATAATTATTGTCAAATCATTAGACCTAAATAAGATTTCTAATTAATTTTGAGTCATCCTACAATATAGCAAAGGCTGTTGGTTGGGTATATGACGAGGGTATATTCAATAAAATATTATATGTATATACATATGCCGGTTCAGTTCAGTTTAGGTCAGTTTTAAATTTACAAATTCGTCAACCGAACCAATCATGTCGGTTTTTAAAAAACCCAATCCAATCTAATTTATTGAGTATGTCGAAATCGATCAAAACCGGTCGGTTTGGTTTGGTCGGTTTGGTTTGGATTCTGCACACCCCTAACTTAGCCCCCATTTTCCAACAAACTTGAACACACCCTGTTTTTTTTTATCATACCCCATTCCTATCCCAAAAATACCCTTCCCCCTTACACTACCACTCCTTGAATACACCCCAATTAAATGGCCCGTCTCACGACTCTCAACTTGATTATACCCCATTTAAACACCCACCCTCTTGAATATACCCCAATTATATGCCCTCTTGAGCACACCGCACTCTTAAATACACATGGCGAGAATGTTGACTCCTCTACTTTCCCTATTGGTAGAGAGAGGGGTTAGATCTCCTATGGAGGAATCCGATCAGGGGTTGCGATCCTCGAGCCCCATTGTTGTTGTCGTTGTCGTTGCCGATATGCCACACCCACCGTTATTGGTTCCTTCTCAAATAGCAGGCGATACCCCTTATTGAAAAGGGTTATGTATTTAAGTTAGATTTTAGTTGGGATGTCGGATACAAAATAAGGGTATAATAGGTATTTAAAAAACTCTTAGTAAGTTTTTTTTCGGTAGAAGGTGATTACTCTATTGATCACATGAGATCATTATAAGTGCATCACACGATGTAGCCACATACCATACACCGTGAAATGGAGACAAGCCCGCACATGTATTACATATGCATCACAGGTTGTAGCCATACAAAACCACACTGAAAAGGAAACACGCCCACACACACCAAGCCAGATCACAAGGCAGACGCGAAAGGGAGGAGGGTCCCCAACAATGGCGTCCGCAAGAATGTCGTCATTCGTCCCCACCTTCCGTCGTTTCGCCGCTGCATCATCTACAGCAAATGCACTAGATTGGGAGACTGTTGCAAGAACCGAGGCAACGTTTGCAACAACCTCCACATGAGTAGGACGTGATGCCTTCTGCACGGCATCAACCACCAATGCCGAATGTCCCCGATAACCGCTCTTGGATGAGGCACTTTTTCGCCAGAGGTGGAGAAGAGAACTCGCCTCCAAAAGAGACATCACACGATCCTTGAGGAGGTGGCCCAAATAACCGTCCCGAAGCACAAATCTCGATCCTGGGACTAGCAAAACTACTGCCAATAACCGAACCAACCCTGTTGTCGACCTCGCATCCTCTGAGACCTGACCCCTTGCCGACAGGTCACCGCTGCCTCCACCCAAGCCCCGAGAGTCCGTTCGCTTAGGAACTATCCGTGATCTGGGATCGATTCGGGACTCCCGCATGAACTCTTCACAGACCGAGATGCTGGATTAGGTACAACCGACAGTCCAATTGAGAGGCAAATGGGAGACAAGGGTAGTTACATATTTTTGGGGTATGAATAAAATTTCTCTTTTCTAATCTAAGGCTTTTTCCCAACGATTTTTTTTCAAAATAATAACCATATATACTACAAATTAGGTATAGATCCTTAACTATTTTGTAACATTAACCACAAGACATCATAATTTGCTATATTAACTAAGGTCCCTACAAGTTGCTATATTTGCTACATTTGTCTTTAGATATAGTAAATATCCGTCCATCAAAATTAACATGGTATGCAACTAAAAGTCATCTCTCAAAAAGGACTTATGCCAAACTTTCCCAAATAATTATAAGAATATTCTTAAAAAGAAGTATTGGCCGCCATCTGAAATGGAGCCATGGAAGTTGGAACGCAAGCAATCAACACTGTGTTTTTCGGCTGTTTGGTTCTGTGTAGTTGCCCAAACCCGACGAAGTTGCAACTCCCCTCGACCAGTTTTCTATAGAAAATGGTGTAGTTTGTTGCATGTTTGAACTGCAGTAGTTGCGACACGTGCATTCCAACCAGGCAACTACAGTGAATCAAACAAGCTATAAACATTGGACCCAAATACCCCTATTTTGAGTGACACCTGAGATGGCGCCTAAGACTGGAGTGGGACTATTGACACACCAATTATTTCTTTTCACACACCAAATACTTTTCACACACCACCCAGTTTTAAAATTTTATATATTTGTTCATTGCACACCTTTAATTTTTAAAAAATACTATACTACCCTTTTTTTCCAGATTACTCCACACACACACACATCCAAACCCTAACATCTTATCTCCTCCATCAACTGCTTTGATGAGCTCCTCTCTGCTCTCCGCCCCTCCCCGAGCTCATCTCCTCCCTGAGCTCTCCCACTCAGGCATCGTAAGTTCCTCCCCTCATCAATTTTCTCTCCATCTAACACCCTACCACCTCTATCAACCGCTTTGATGAGCTCCTATCCGCTCTCCACCCCTTCCCGAGCTAGCTCCCCGCCCAAGCACTGTAGTTCCTCCACCCGTCGATTTTCTCTCTGTCGTTATATACCAGCATCCAAACCTTATGTTCAGCCAACCAGAGTCAAACATTATATAGTATGTTCGGCCAACCATAGCCGAACATGGTACAAAACGTTCGACCGCCCAAACATGGTATAGTATGTTCGTCTCTGGTCGGCCGAACGTACTATACAATGTTCGTCTCTGATTGACCAAACATACTGTATCTTGTTTGGCCATGATCGGCCAAACATGTCTCGAACAGAAGAAAAAAAAAAATCTGAATATTTTGATCATTTTATTAGCGGCTAATTTTGTAATAAAAAAACTTTCAAACTGTATTTGGAGATCAAATATTAGTGTGCCAACAGCACCACTTTTAAGGCTGGGCATCACCTCCGCTGGCCCCTAAGAAATTCTGATAGATTCGGATCTCCTCCAGTCGGTTCGCCGATCCGTGGGCCCAGCGTGCATCACAGCCGCATGCAGTCGGCGGGAGTACGATTCACTTACGGATGGCCTGCCATCACGCGGCTGTGATGCACGAGGGCCCACCAACTGGAGAAGATCTGAGCCCAATTCTGATGGGGGCTGCCATGTGTCCACGTGGGGGGTTACCTTGTCCATGTGTTCGGATTTTATGTTGGCGGTAAGGGATTCTCATGCGGGGGCTATCATGTGTCTGGATTTTATGTGGGCGCTCGCATGTGGTGGGTGGACAAGGGCTTTGTTTTGGCCATGTGTCAGGTGGGGAAGGCAACGGCTCTATTGATGAAGGAATGAGTGGAGGAAAGTGGAGGAGGAGGATGGCTCTATTGATGTGGGATGAGTGGAGGAAAGTGGGGAAGGGGACTGGCTAGGGAACGGTTAACTCTTCTGGGGATGCGGTCGTACCGAACGGTCTAATCAGAATTTTATCAAACACGTTGCGTGTTCCAAACCTGAATCGTAGCTGTGTTTGAAAGATGAATCAAAACAACACAACAACAAGCACAATCATAAGAGGAACAAAGGATTTATGTGGTTTATCCAAGGGTTACGTCCACGGGATGAGCTTGTATCTCGGAGTAGGCTTCGCTATCAATGACGGCAATGAACAATGACTTACACCTAACTCCTTAAACCTTCATCAAACAAGATCTACACCCGCATTCTCCTAGGATTCAAAACTAGAACTGAGAATCAATTTCTTTCTTCTTCCGTTTCGTATCCCTCTTCTTCTGCCCTCTCTATTTCTCCCACCTTGGACAAATATGGCCCAATGGACATAAAGGGGAAAAAAAGGGAAAAAGGAAATGGAACAGCTAGACACCCCCACCTTCTGGCCAACCGAGAGTCGATCCCTTTATCCTTTTCTCACGAACCAAATGAAAGGGATCCCAAGAGAGATGATGGCCATTGGATCCACACCTTTATCCAACGGCCCTTAATTAAGCTTCCTCAATTGGCACATATGTTGTTACTGTTCATTACATAGTAACGTCAACACAGAGAGAGGTAACCACATGGCCAACTTTAGATTGTAACTTTTTCAATACATATCGGAATTCAACGATTTTAGATCTGTTGGAAAGCTTGACAACTCTTCTACAACTTACATGTAGACACCTGAACCAAACTATAACTCCATCAACTGCTGCAAATGTTTAAAGATTAGTCATTGCAGAGTCGGTTCGATACAGTGGCCAGCTGCAAGCTAGGTTCATCCGAGAACAAGTGTGATGCGAACTTGGGCCTTGACCTCATGGGGATGAATACCAAACAAACTCTCCCTTCATACCCATGAGGAGGGATGCCACGTACTTTTATAAATTTGATTTCCAAGAGACTGTTTGTAACATCTGCAACAAACACACAAGATATTGTTCGCTTTACCCGTGCCCGCACAAGGACTTCCTAAGGGATGGGTCACCCATCTTAGTACTACTCTCGCCCGAGCACGCTTAACTGCGGAGTTCTTACGAAATTTATAGCGGCACACGATTTTAAAACACATCTTCTATGTTTGGGAGGAAAAATTATATAAGTAGCTCATGATCTCCTTCTCTCAGGGTGATGTGGAGCTAACTCGTGGTCTTGGACACCTCACCTCACGTCATCCATCTTGGTATCACAACCTCAGGAGTCGTAATTATTGGCTATTGGATCTTGGTCGTCACATTTCACCCCCCCCCCCCCCCCCCCCATTGCGAGAACTGGCTCTGATATCATTTTGTAACATCCGTCCCAAACACACAAGTTATTGTTTGCTTTGCACGTGCCCGCACGATGACTTTCCAAGGGCTTACCCATCCTAGTACTACTCTCGCTCGAGCACACTTAATTACGGAGTTCTTACGAAATTCGTAGCTGCGCATGGTTTTAAAACGTGTCTTCTATGTTTGGAAGGGGTTATAAAAGTAGCTCAGGATCTCCTTCTCTTCGAGCGATACGAGGCTAACTCGTGGCCTTGTACACCTCACCTCTCCTCACCTCATTTATCTTGGCATCATAGCCTCAGGAGTCTTGGTTATTGGTTATTGGATCTTGGTCGTCACACTGTTCCTCCCACGAATGTCACCAATTACCTCGATGTGGACTTCCGTGTGTCAACATCTCCTACCGTGTTAGTATCCTTGTAGCAATGGATCGTCATGATCAAAGCAAAACCATGCCTTTGAAGAGCCCCTGTGATACCGTAGGATCCACTTCACAGTTAACTAATATTTTTGGCCCGGATTTGAGAGAAACTGACTCACAACTCCGACTGAATAAGCTAGATCGGGTCTTGTGCAAACCATTGCATACATCAAAGAGACAATCGCGATGCATAAAGAACTTTATTCATAGATATGATAAAATGCGACGTGCAGTGTCATGCCCGCAGCCGTCCGATGCACCTGTTGCCTACATCCAATATACGCAGTGGTGTATCGAATGGCTGTGATGCAGCCACACACCGCATCGTAACAGCTCTCCAGCTCTCTTACTGATGCGAGAAAAAAAATAAGAAGAATTTTGCCATTTTTTTAAATTTGTCATCGACCAAATCAACATGGTTTATTAGAAAAAATTATAAAAGAAATGGGTCTCTCGGCGGTGCACCGAGAGACCCTTTGCATGTCAGTGGCAAAGGGAGATTGTGGTTTTCAAAATATGATTAGATTTTAAAAAACACTTATCACCCACGCATATAAATTTTGACATTTTTTTGCAGGAGCAATGCTATTAAGCCCGAAGGTTTTTCTGATCCCGTTCATCCTGATTGACATGGCAGCGTGCAACTGGTGGTGTAAACAACTTTAAGGTTGCTAGTGGGTTTCAGCCACCAGTTGCACACTGCCATGTCAATCGGGCCGCCGAAATCAAAAAAACCTTCAGGCTGAGTTGCATTTCTCTTTCTGCAGACAAAGAAAACCAAGAGAACAAATATCCCACCTCGGTTTGATCCGCGCCTTGGTGTTGAATAACCGCTGCAAAAAAACCAAGAAAACTATTGATTAAAAACAAAATCAGCCAAAAAAAAAAAACCAAGACACAAATATCAAATTTCTGCCAAGAAACCAAGAAAAAAAAATCAGCAAGAGAGAGAGATGAGAACAGAATTTCTGACGGGACTTACGTACAATGATTTCTGCAAGAGCAATGCTATTAAGCCCGAAGGTTTTTATGATCCCGCTCAGCCCGATTGACATGGCAGCGTGCAACTGGTGGTATAAACAACTTTAAGGTCGCTAGTGGGTTTCAGCCACCAGTTGCACGTTGCCATGTCAATCGGGCCACCGAAATCGAAAAAACCTTTAGGCTGAGTTGCATTTCTCTTTCTGCTGACAAAGAAAACCAAGAGAACAAAGATCTCACCTCGGTTTGATCCGCGTCTTGGTGTTGAATAACCGCTGCAAAAAAACCAAGAAAACTATTGATTAAAAACAAATTCAGCCAAAAAAAATCAGCAAGAGAGAGAGATGGGAACGGGAATTCTGACGGGACTTACGTCCGGCCCTTCCTGTATGGATTAAGAAGACCTTCTCAACAAAAACATTGTCATTGAAAAAATGAATTGGTGCCATTCTGAGAGTTTTAGATTGCTTTGGTCGATTATATAAAGAGATATTTTATCAAAGACCTAATACAAAATTGGAGCCATTCCAGATTTGCATGATTTCCAAAGAGGATGCGGCTTACTTGTGGCCGTGTCGGTGGTAATGGGTTTGTGTTCCGAGGGCAGCTCTTCTCTCCCTTCTTTAATTCGCAAGGGTTGCCGAGGTTGTAGGGACGAAATCGAAGAGCAAAATCGATTTGGGGATGAATGAGATCGGAAAAATGAAAGGGGACCTAAATAACCTAAATTTTGGGGATTAAAAATGGAAAGTTTTGAACGTTAGTTGGGAGACGCGATCGCAATTTGTGGGAACGACGAAAAGGAATGGAACGATCTTTCCTTCGATGGAGCATGAACTGTCTAGGCTCGATCATCTCGCTCGGGACGACGCGATGAGGGGGGGGGCGATCTAGGGAAGAGGGGGGCATGAACGACGTGCGATGAGGGGGTCGTGAAGGGGGGCTCGAGATTTTGAGGGGTGACGGGATATGAGGGGCTGATCTGGGGAAGAGGGGAGCGTGAAAAGCGGGCGGCGCGATAAGGGGGCGATCATCTTGCTTGGGACGGCGCTGCTCAGGACGGCGCGATGAGGGGGGGCCAATCTAGGGAAGAGGGGGGCGTGAAGGGGGGTGTGCAGCCGCGCGATGACGTGGGCGTGAAGGGGCTTGGGATTTTAAGGGTAAGGATTGAGGGGCGACGAGATATGAGAGGTCGATCGTGCGGAACGGCTATGATTTCGAGTGCCCGAGAAAGATTGGTCGGCTATGATCGAGATTGATCGACTGTGATCTCGCGTGAGAAAGCACGGAAAGGCTGTGAGCTTCAAATAGGGGAGGGGGGCGTGAGGTTGTTCCATTTTATCTTGTCAGCATTTTTTTTGTCTAGTCAGCATTTGGTTCCATATTGTCCTAGTTAGCATTTGGTTCCATATTGTCTTAGTCAGCATGCAGACCGCCGTCCCTTGTTATATAGATTAGGGTAAGGAGATAGTCCTTAGTCTCTTCAAATTACCTCCTTACCCTTATGTGTCGGTGGGTCATAGTTATCGGTCACCAAGGGCCAGAAGTGGGTCCATTGCCAGAAAGAAAAAAAAGAGAAGAGAAGCAAATTAACAAAATTTAGAGGATGTTTTGCTCTAAAGTTAAACAAAAACAGCACCATCACTAACTCCAGTTTCAACGCTAACATTATTAAAATTTTAAATAGCCATTAGCCACTTCAACCTCCATCCATCAGCAGACCCTAATAACTTAGACATAGAAAGATAATTAAAAACCTGACCTCTACAATCACAACTAGGTTCAAAAAAGCAGCACAACGGAGGCGATGACGTCACCAAGCAGAGCGACCAATCCTCATACCAACGGGCACTTGGACACCAACAAAACGCGTTTGGCGGTGCCCACATTCAGCACGCAGCAAGTGCTTTCGGCGAAGGCATGCAACGAGCACAGGGCGCCTTTGAAGCACCATGCAGCAGACGCCTTCGGACGACCACCGTAGCCGCCTTTGGCCTGTCTCTGTCTGTCGAAACTCGGGTGTTGTTTGAGACAGTGATGGAGGGTAATACAGGATAGGAGAAGTGATGATCGACCACTATAACAATTACGATGAAAAAATAAATTCTAAAGTTCTAGTGGAAGCCCGTGTCGAACTGCATGAAGCGAGCGCCTTCGACGCGACACACAACAGTCGCCTCGATACAACACATAGCGAAGACCTTCGAGCCAACATTGTCGGCACTCATGCATAACCATGCAACCCTCGTGAAAAAGCTCGTGCCGATTGGCAGTCACAACGTGACCTATAAGGCTAGTTATACAAATTTAGCTCATGCCACCATAAAGCACCCCTTCAACATTTCACAATTTAGATAAGAATCTAGACAAAGAGAGTAAACAACTTTGTGGCATATAAATTAGAACCAAAATAAAACAACATTGGCAACATATCGTCGTCCTCCATCATTGACGTAATCATTCTCAACATATTGCAATCCAGTATTTCTATCTAATCAATTAAAATTTAGCACAATTTATTTTTTTTGCCAAAAAAAAAACTGATGTTCTATTAATTGGTTGGAGGATTATAGATCATCCTTCATACCCATCATTATACACAACACACAACAAAAACCATATTAACATACGAAACCCACAAACTGGCAAACAAAAGAAATCTCTATAAATAAAGCAAAAGGAGTTGACTATCCCATTATGTGCCGTATATTAGACACATTATATACATCTTATTATCGTGTGCCAACTACAGCAGGTGTAGCAAATGAACTCCACTTCCCAAGTAAGCCATGGTCATCGCCACCACTAGCAGGTCGGCATCAGGTTTGAGCTCCCCAGCAATCCCTGCACATTTCTTCAGCACAGACTGAGATAGTTGTTAGGACAAAAGGCCCTTTATTTTCTTAAAATATATGAAGATTTAAGGTAGGAGACTGACCAAGCAATGAAGAAGATCTTGCTCTTTTGGCAGTTCTCGATGGTCACAAAGTTGAAGTCGAACACGACGTAGGCTCGTAGCGGCAATTATCGGCGGAGAGGGCGGCAGTGAGCTCACGATATTAGTCCCAAGTCGATCTTCAACACGATGAGTCACTACACCTCCCTCATGCTCATCCCCTCTGTCGCATGTCGTCTGTTTCCGATCAGAACTCCACAACAAAACCCTGATGATCCCAAACAATTTGGAGAACCAAAAAAAAAAAAATAGTGAAATATACCAGGTTGCAATTGGTGGGTATTGAAGAGCTTGAGATGGGATAAAGATGGGAGAAAAAAGAGCTTTTGATTAAAAAACATAGCTAACAGATATGAGGGAATTCGATTTCTAAAAAACAAAACAAAGAGAGATTCGATCACATCAAAAAATGATTAACAAATCTAAGGGGAAACAAGCCAAAGAGGAAAAGAATATCACAAAACGATTAACAGATCTAAGGGGAAATATGCAAAGAGGAAAAGAATTTATAGAGAGAGACAGAGAGAGGATACCCTTCAACTGATGGATCTCTGAGGTCATGAGACCTCAGGCCCCATTCAGTCCCGATCGCCCCTCACCCGACCTCGATCCAGCACTGACCAGCTCTATGCCCCGCTGCCATTGCTGCCCGCTGCTAACCTCCGGTCTGCGGCAAGCCTTGCCGGCCACCCTGGTTAACCCCCCTCCCCCCCCTCCCCCCAATCTACGCATCTTGGCCCTGATCGACACCACCGTGTCTTGAGTCTCCCTCCCTCCTCCTTCCTCCTTGTGTGAGAGAGAAAGAAAGAAAGGCACGGGATATCGAGAGAGAAACGCGATGAAACCCTAGGATTTTTTCGTCGAGAGAGAAGAGAGCGGGGTCGAGAGAAAGAAGGCGAGTTGAGGGGGTTATGAGGACTAATATGGCTTCCATCACAGACATACCTTTTCCTTTCTATGGACGCTTTTATGAACGAACAGTTAGATCTATTCTGACACTTTTGTTTAGTCAGCTTATTCTGTTTTATCTAGTCAGCTTTTTGTTTTTTTTATCTAGTCAGCATGTAGACCGTCGTACCTTGTTATATAGATTGGTTAATAGGAGTGTATTTATTAGGCATATTTTTCCTTCATAATTCAAAATAGATATACTACCTCTACCTCATATTTTGTTTGAAAGTATGAATTAATTAATCTTATTCTGATTAGTTAACAATAGTTTTTATTATTGTCAATACAAACATAATCTTGTATCTTCATCCATAGCCTTATGTGAGCTTGACCCTAGTTAGCTAAGACATTACATTATGGCTACGGATATCATATAATTAGTTTTTTCACTAAATAGATGACCAATAGTCCCATAGCAGACATCACTTTAGTGCTTCTCAAAATCTGATAGTTTTAATTAGTTTTCTGTTTATACTTAGAATTCAATACCGCTTCCTGCTTATGTTCCCATATGTCAAAACTATCATAATTAGAATTCAGGGCCCTTGAAGTCAGTAGCAAGAACTATCTAGCCTGGTACCTAGATGCCACTATTCACCTGCAATCATAGAAACTATGGAGTGCAATCGAGGAAGAAAACCAACCTTCACTTAAAGAGAAAAATAGGACAACAATCTTATTGTGTACCATCTCTATCCGGACCTCAAAATGAATACCTCACCGAGATAGACCCCCTGATCTATGAAAGTCCTTAAATGACAAGTATGATCACCAGAGGATGTTTATTTTACCAACGATTAGGAATGAATGGATGAATCTGCAATACCAAGATTATAACTCGGTATCAAAATACAACTTATTAATATTTAATATCACCTCGCGCCTCAAACTAGGTGGACAAACTATCATTAACAGTCAAATGATTGACTTTCCACACCATGAATATGCTCCTGTAATAGTATCGTAAGCATAACTTCTCAAAGTTTGCTGATTTCATCTCTATCCTCTTAGTTGTAGAAAAAAATAACAAAGTTCCGATGCCAAATCCTAGCTCCAAGCCCATTGGAGCCATGACACTGCATGAAGCAAATATTAATGAAGGATATTGTAAATATCGAGGCAGGGGTCGTAGTAGAAGAGACTGTCATACTACTCTTGAATATGTAGTAATCATGGAAGATGTAGTTACCTTGGAAGAGATGGTTATAATGATCAAGAAAAATATGACCACCCTGGAAGAGGTGGATATAATCCACTAAATAGTATAAATTTTAAGAAAGCAAAAGGTTTGACATTGCATGTTTCTCCCACAGAAAATCCACCATAATAAACATACCACAAGAAACTTGCCGTAGGTGTGGAGGCGTAGGTCATTGGTCACACACCTGTTGTGCATCGAAGAAAAAGGTGGAATGATACAAAAGTTCCCAAAAGATCATGGAGGCAAACATAACAGATAATTTTGATGATATAGATAACTTAGATGATATTTCTGATTGCACCTAATTAAAACCCTCAAAATTCTACAAAGAAAACGATGATGAACCTGACAACAAAATGATAAAGGCCTAATTAATATAGTCTTACATTCATAGTTGTTAATTCTAGTAAGTTGCATATTTTATGTTATTCAATATGATACTTTTTATTTCAGTTTTATATGCAATATTTTATTTTCCGTTATTATCTAGAAAATAAGTAATACAATTTATATCATGTTTTATAAATAACAAGGATATTTCTTTTAAGAAATGATTTTTACTCTCATAATATGTCAACCATATCTAGATCTTACAAATAATAGAAGGTTCTGGAAGAGTCAATTATGTGTTACCAAATGATAACGATTTATTTATCCAAAATATTTTGTGCTCAAGTAGGTTTAGAAGAATCTTACTCAGCTTCAAAGATATTCGTTAAATAGATACCACATTGAAACACAGCGAAGTAAACTTGAAGTTCACATTAGAAAAATTCTTTATTCTATTAATAGGGATATATTACACTCGTATTGGGATAGTAAAATCTTATGCAATTAAAAGCTAGAAGCTCATTGCCAATGAGAAGTCTTTGGTATGCTCGAAGCTTAAAGACCCTATAACCATAAACCTTTGACAAAACTAACTTGGTCATCATGATCCTCTATGATTAAGCGGATAAAAAAAAAACTCTTTTGACCATCCTTTAGGGATAACCTCTGAGTCACTACCTTTCCTTTTATAGGATACATGGTGATATATATGGACATATCCATCTCTCTAGTGAACTATTTAGATACTATATGGTGCTTTTAGATACCTTGACCAGATGGTCACATGTCTATCTTTTATCCACTAGAAATTTAGTTTTTGCTAGATTGCTTACCCATATTATCAAGCTTAGAACTTATTCTTAATTATACCATAAAATCTATTAGAATGGATAATGTAACTGATTCTATATTCTTAAGCCTTTGATGATTTTTATTCATCTATAGGATTTGATATAGAATATTATATTCCCTATGTTCATACCCAAAATGGTTTAGCAGAGTCTCTTATTTAGCTCCTTCAGCTGGTAGCAAGATTACTCTTAATTTAATCTAGACTTCCCACTAATACTTGGGGGCACACCATGCTACATGCTGCAATGTTTATTCACCTTATACTAACAGCTTACTATAAAACTTTTCCTACTCAATTGGTATCGGGAAAACCAACCTAATATCTCATTTTTATGAAAAATTGGTTATACCGTACACATTTCTATCCTACCACTTATGAGAACCAAGATAGGCCACCAATGAAGGATATGTATTTATGTTGGTTTTGACTCACAATCAATTATTAAATACTTAGAGCCCTTAAATTGTAATCCTTTTTTCGCAAGGTTTGCGAATTATCAATTTAATGAGTCAGAATTCTCACGTTAGAAGGAGATAAGAATACGGGTATTTTAGAATATCGATGTTAATTATTATTAAATACTTCCACTCTGTCTCATCTAAACCCTAAGACTTTCTATTGTGGATACGAAATTAGAAGAATTATACATCTACAGAAAATTGCAAACTAATTACCTGATGTATCTAATGATGTAGGTAAAGTGAATAAGTCACATATGTCTAGCTATGAATGCGCCTACTCGAATTAGTATCCCAGAAAGATAAAATTCGAACAAGGTAGCAAACGAGTCTGCTACACACTAGAAGTGTGGGGGACCTATAGTTTCCAAAGATTTAACTCCCCATGAGAGAAAGTTAAATAAAAATTCATACCCTAAGAAAGATCCAAAAGGTGATGCATAATGCTCCGGTCGAGATTATACCCCAAATCCTTAAAGCGAATGGGAATAAAAGATCTAATTTTTCTGAATCCATACATAACGCTCTGAATGAGGTTATGCCCCAGGTCTTTGAAGTGATCGAGGAAATGATATCGATACCGAACAATGATGAGATCTCAATGTTCTAATTATTTTTAGGAGAAATTTGGGACCGAAAGAAAGTAGTCATCGATAATATATTTGTTATTTTTTTGATGGCCCTTTACGGTAGAGTTACTGAACTAGGTGGACCGGGTTGGTTGTCGCGGTCTTGGTCAGACCGGGCGGCTCAACCAAGAGGCTTGACAGGGTTTGTGGTAAACCTAGCCTTAGTCTTATGTACACCCAATAACCAGTGGATGCCCAGATAGGTTGCGTCTACACGTTGAACACATCTATTATAAATAGATGTACAGTGGTGAAGTCCCCACACGCACATCATTAGAGTCGCCGTTGTGAATCCAGAGGGATTAAGGAAGACCCATCGAATCCGCGGGAGATGGCAGCACGAGGAAGATCTTCACCCAGTATTGTGGACGATCTCTCTCTTCACACGAAGGTATGTTCTTCATCCAAGATGATGATCTCGGTCTGTCGCTCGGGGTTATTCTCATGTAGAAAACCCAACAATTGGTATCAGAGCAAGGTTTAGACTGTGCTCGTCGTCTTCTTGATGACGATTTTCGTTTCCCTTCGTATCCCATGAGATTGATTCTCGTTAGAAGATTTACATGCTATTTCTTTTGATTTCTGGATCGGTATCATGGTATCTCGAACCCTCGGAGATCAGAGCCTAACCTCTCCCCTCACCGGTCTCTGGATTTGGATCCCGAGCGACCAACCACACTCGACCGGTGAGCCGTCGAAGATCGAAGTGCTACAGTAGCGGCTGCGGGCTCTGGCGTGCAACAGCAGCGGTGGCGGGCGCCGGCGCGTAGCAGCAGTGGCGGTCGGCTCCGGCGGCATGCGCAGGCGACGGGTGCGTGTGGGCGTAGGGGAGGCTGGCGACGGGGTTAGGGTTTCCTGATTCATCGGGAAGATGAACAGGAACCCGACTAGTTTTTCGGGTTTCGTTTTATTGGGTTTTAAAACCCGACTGATTTCGAACCCGACCCGAAATACTATTCAGACCCGGTTTATAAAGATTCGACCCGATCTAGTTTAATCCCAAACCCATCAGCCAATAACTGCAGACCAACCCGACTGGTCTGCTCTAGAACCGACCCGACTGGTCTGATTTGGACCCGACCCGGTTAATTTAAATGCATCTACTGCTTATTTATATTTCTATTTAATCTAGGCCGTTGGTTTTAGTCCTGTGAATCTAGGCTCAATTGGGGTACGATCTGATCGATCCATATATGGATCTTGACTAATTGAGCCATTTCGAACACATCGGCATGGTCAGATTTTATAGATTCGGACTATTTTACAACTTGATACATATATATTGTGATCTTGTGCCGATTTATGTTTAAATGTGCTAAACAGTAATGCTACAATTATATTGTGCCTTAGTAATGTTAAATGTGATTGCTTCCCTGCTAGTAGGTACACACATAATATGCAATTGACAGCTAATGGCTGCCATTGAACCCTATTAGGGTATATATTGGCATTATACTACATATCCATAGGGTTTAGAGAAGACTAAGTAACCGTCTGAGACGCATTTTCGAAATGAGTCGGATTTGCCCAAAGGTAGGGCGCTCATGGAGATTGTGGGTAGTCAGATTGGAGTGCTTCCACTAGGGTCACTAGACATCCTATTGTACTAGGGTTTGATTCTGCCCAAAGGTGTTTCAGACTATTGAGTACAGTAGAATGAGCAGAATAGTAGCCTGTGATTAGGAAAGATAGGATAACCCTTCTACCCAAAGGTGTTGGATAGTATCTGACTCAACCCTATTACAGCTGACTAGGTCTGTGCATGTTTCTATACGTGACTTAGGAAACTGAAGCACATCAAGGGATCTGGCTAAAGCTGAGTCTTGATGGTGTGAGGGAGTTGTCCTAGAAGAGAACTTAGCATAGAAGTCCTCTTCGGTTGATTTGAATTATAACCCCTAATTCATGTCAACATATATATGTGAATAGTATCGAGCTATCACTAAATTTGTAATTCTCTTTTCAGATATGGATTTGTTAGCTATTTCGAAGAATCTAGCTGATATTGAACCCCTGAATGGCTCTAATTATTCATCTTGGAAGATGAATATTGAGATCTTGCTTGGGTGTATGGATTATGACTTTGTGCTTACGGTGCCAAAGCCGGCATAGCTTACAGACTCTTCTTCTGAGGCCCAGAAGACCCACTTTACTAAGTGGGAGAAAACGAACCATCTTTCTATGATGATGATCAGGGCCACTATTAGCGAGGAGCTTCGAGGTGGCATTGACAAGACTGAGACTGTAGCAGAGTTGATAGCATTACTGAAAAGCCAGTTCGTGGGCACCAAGAAGTCCATGCTGTATAATAATATGCTTCAGATCATAAATCTGAAGTATGACTGCAATGGCAGCGTTCGTGAGCATATTCTTAAGCTCTTGAAGCTGAGGAATTAGAAAGCAGGGTCTTCAATTTGAGGAGGAGCTCCTAGTTTATATTGCAGTGATCTCTCTATCTAAGTCTTTTGACACCTTCAAGGTGAGCTTCAATGCTCAGGAGATCAAGTGGGATCTCAATCAGCTTATCACCCTATGTGTAACTGAGGAAGAGAGACTAAAGGGAGGAAAGAAGGAGTCTGCTAATTTAGGCTTTGGTGGTTCTGGGAAGAAGCCATTTAAGCCGAAACTTCAGCAATAGAAGTAGACCTTCAAACAGAAAGGGAAGTTATAGAAGAAGTTTTAGGCCAAGGGCAAGCAAATGGCTTAAGATAAGAAGTCACAGGCCTCTGGATATTGACACTGTGGAAAGCCAGGGCATTTGATAAAAGACTGCAGAGTCAAGTAGAATGCTAAGGCACAGTCTTCTGGAGGTATGGCTTTAGTCTGTTGTGAGTCTAATACTGTAGATATACTGTCAGATTCATGGTGGGTCGATTCAGGAGCTTCTGTTCATGTGTCCCACACTTTACAGGGGCTCAGGAGTAGAAGAAAACCCAAACTGGAGGATAGGCTTTTCCTCGATAATGATGACTTGATGAGGGTGGAGGCGGTTTGCAGCTACGGCTTGGTGCTGGATTCGGGTCACATTCTGGTGTTGGAGAATGCTTTCTACATTCCAACCTTCACACAAAATTTGCTTTCTATTAGTAGATTATCAGACTCTGGATATGTGTTTGCTTTTAGTAAGAACAATCTAGTTATTTTTCTGAATGGTATGATTGTTGGCAGTGGTTTTCTAATGGATGGTTTATTCAGATTATCTGTATGATCTTCTTCTGTCTCTTGTTTATATGAGCCACTAGATGCTACTTTATCTGGGTTGAAGCGTTCCTTTCTAGCAGAGGATTCTGCTGTGCTTTGGCACAAGAGATTAGGCCACATCTCTAGGAAGAGAGTAGAGGCCTTAGTGAAAGATGAGATTCTACCTAGTCTAGATTTTTCAGACTTTGGTACTTGTGTGGACTACCTCAGAGGGAAGATGACTAAGCAGAGAAAGCTCACAGCTACCAGAGCTTCAGAGCTCTTAAAGTTGATCCACACGGATATTTGTGGTCCATTCCCAGTCAAAGATCATAGTAATCATAGTTATTTCATCACGTTCATTGACGACTTCTTTAGATACACCTACGTGTATTTTCTCTACCACAAGTAAGAGGTTTTGGAGGTCTTTCAGACATACCAGTTGGAGGTAGAAACAACTTGATAAGAAGATCAAGGTAGTTCGTTCAGATCGTGGAGGAGAATATTTTGGAAGAATGAACTAGAATGGTGTGAATCATGGCTCTTTCTCTGAGTATCTGAGGCAGCAGGGAATTGTTCCCCAGTATACCACACCTGGCACTCTTGAGCAGAACGGTGTGGCAGAAAGGAAGAATATGACTTATCAAGAGGCTGCTCGTAGCATGATGAGTCACTCTTCTCTTCCAGAGAAGGTTTGGGGAGAAGCTTTGAAGATAGTGGTTTATATTCTGAATCGTGTGTTTTGCAAAGCTGCCCCAGAAACCCCTTACAAGAGATGAAAAGGTTCGGCTCTTAGCCTCCATCATTTGCATGTTTGGGGTTGCTCGGCAGAGGTTAGGCTCTATAATCCAGAAATAAAGAAACTTGATTTTCGCATAGTTCTATGTTTCTTTATTGGCTATCCTGAGAGATAGAAAGGTTTTCGGTTCTACTGTCCTTCCAGACCATTGGAGATAGTGGAGACCAATAGGGCTGTATTTCTGGAGGATGCAGAATTCAGTAGGAGCCAATGACTATTTTATGCACTTTTCAGAGAGAACTCTTCGGAAGGTGTTATGCCAGTACCATTTTTTCAATTGTTCTACCAGACGTTATAGCAGATACGACACCAGCACCTACTAAGATAGTGGCTGAAGTTGACCCACTACCAGTTCAGGTTGTACCAGTTCTAGATACTCTAGTGGAGCCATTCCAGCCGAGGAGGTCAGATCGACAGCGTAGGTCAGCTATCCCAGACTATTATGAGGTCTATATTAAAGAGATTCAACGTGAGAGATCTGATATTACTGACCCTACTTCTTTCCGTGAAGCCATGGGTTGCAATAAATCTCGACAGTGACTGGAGGCCATGAGAGAGGAGTTGCAATCTATGGAGAAGAATCATGTTTGGGATCTTGTTGTGATACCAAAAAATCGAAAGGCGGTGGAATACAAGTGGATCTTTAAGACCAAGAGAGATGCTGATGGCAAGATCGAGAGATTCAAGGCAAGACTGGTGGCTAAAGGTTTCAGGCAAAAAGAGGGTATTGACTTTGACGAGACTTACTCTCCGGTTTCCACTAAGGACTTCTTGAGAGTGATTATGGCCATTATAGCCCATTACAACATGGAATTGCACCAGATGGATGTTAAAATAGTATTTCTGAATGGTGATTTGACAGATGACATTTATATGTCACAGCCAGAGGGCTTTGTAGTCAGTAGGAGCGAACAACTGGTTTGCCAATTGAGGAAGTCCATTTATGGGCTAAAGCAAGCTTCCAGGCAGTGGTACCTGAAATTTGATCAGGTTACTACAGAGTATGGTTTCCAAGAGAATATGGCTGACAGATGCATATATCTGAAAGCCAGTGGGAGCAGGTTTGTCATACTCATCCTCTATATTGATGATATTCTCTTAGCGAGTAATGACATTCACATGCTCCATGATGCTAAGCACTTTTTATTGAAGAAATTCGATATGAAGGATATGGGTCAAGCAGACTATGTGCTTGGGATCAAGATTCATAGAGACAGAGCAGCAGAAATTCTGGGACTCTCGTAGATAGCTTATGTTGAGAAGGTCCTGAAGAGGTTCGGGATGGATAGGTATGCTCCGGGTAAGGAACTAGTATTGAAGGGAGATATATTTTCCCAGGATCAGTGTCCCAAGAATCAGACTGAGAGGAGTCAAGTAGATACAGATGAGTATGCTTCTATTGTGGGGAGCGTCATGTATGCTATGACTTGTATTCGACCAGACATCAGTTTTGCTGTTGGGATGTTGGGTCGTTATGTGCAGAATCCGGGTGTAGCTCATATACGTGCAGCTAAGAAAGTTCTGAGATATCTTCAGCGCACCAAATAGTTCTTGCTTACCTACAGATAGGGGGGTGAGCTTCAGGTGATTGGTTACACCGACTCAAACTTTGCTGGCTGTAAAGACACCTTGAAATCCACTTCGAGTTATATTTTTCTGATGGCGGAATGAGCTATTTCGTGAAAAAGCTCCAAACAGTCAATTGTGACTAACTCCACTATGCATGCAGAGTATGTTGCTTGCTATGAGGCTACAAAACATGCTCTTTGGCTGAAGAACTTCATTGGAGGCTTAGGCATTGTGGATTCGATCCAAAAGCCTTAGCCAATTTTCTATGACAATGAGGCTGTTTGTCAGTATGTCAAGAATGAAAAGATTACCAGACATAACAAGCACTTAGATATCAAGTATATGCTTGTCTACGAGAAAGTCAAAGGGGAAGTGGTGGTGATCCCACATGTTCGCACAGAGTTGATGGTGGTAGACCCGCTCACTAAGGGACTTACACCAAAGGTTTTCATGAGCCATGTAACCCGTATAGGCTTAATGGAGGCCTTGTATCAGTAGTTGAGTCTCTTTGCTTTGTGTTTAGTCACTGATGTTTCATCTTTAGATGAATAAAGCTCGATGTCATTTCCTTATTTGATTTATGTCAAATGTAAGCAAGATCATTGCCTAGAGTATACAGTACTCAAGTGACATTGAGACTAGGCATGCTTAGGCAACATGTTAGATAGTCCAATGTGCCTGGAATAAGATGACTTACTCAAGATACTGAGACTAGACATACTTTGGCAATATATCGGAATGTCCAGTAAGCCTGGAGTACACAGTACTCAAGAGAGACCTGGGTTAGATGTGGGTGGGCACCACGTCGAAATATCTTCATTCTGTTTGTAGTTGATTGGGTATCAACATGGGCATTATAATGACATACTTAGAAAAGCATGAGGTTGGACATCATGGGCCTGGGCACAAGACCAAGTGATAATGCGCTCAGATAACCCATAGACACATGAGAAAACCACCAGAGTTGTTTGTTGGAGTTCTTTGTGGGTCTGATAGGTTGACCATGGATATAAACCAGCATAGGATATACTGGAACAATCATGATCTCCTATCAGGGTCATTTTGAACAAAGACATGAATGGTCCCTTAGTTTTTTTCTTTTAAAATCGATCAAGATCGTGTTTTTCAAAATTGAGTGACTCTCCAAATGTTAATTTTTTTTTTTTCATTACAAAATTATTTATGTGTATTTGAAACAAGTTCCCACACTTATATGATGTAAAGGGCTAAGTGGGAGATTGTTGTTTTTTTTAATGGTCCTTTACAGAAGAGTTACTGAACTAGGTGGACCGGGTTGGTTGTCGCGGTCCTGGTCAGACCGGATGACTCAACCAAGATGCTTGACAGGGTTGGTGGTGAATCTAGCCTCATTTTTATATACACCCAATAACCGGTGGATGCCCTGATGGGTTGCGTTTACCGGTTGAACACATCTATTATAAATAGATACAATGTTTTAAAAAACGGAAGGCGAAAGACGGGCGGTCAAGTGGTTTCAAGGCGGAAGGCGGAGGCGGACGACTAGGCGGGCGCCCGGAGAAAAAGGCGGGCGCCCACCTATATAAAATATATTATATATATTCTATATGTATGTATATATATAAATTCATAATTCTATATAAAAAAATAATATTAGAAAGTTTTACATATGCAAACATCAAAACTACCGATCTGAAGATAAAAGCTTTATGAAAAGGGAGGAGGGGATTGGGTAGGTAGGGATATTTCGGTATGGTTATCTCAATACCTATACCCGATTGTCCATCTAACTTGAGTATACCAGATAATACAGTTGTACTCCAACTTTATTGTGATGTACCCAAATTCCAACCAATCATATATTGTTATCCAAATTCTATCCAAACTCATACCATACAAGAACCAATATAGTAAAAAATCGTAAGAGCTTCTTAAACATTTCATCACAATACATTGGAAAAAAAAATTCCTCAAGCAATTGCATATGGTGAAGAAACAGAAAATTCATTACAAAAAAAAAAAATTCCTCAAGCAATTGCATACAGTGAGACCGCCTAGGCGCCCGCCTTTTACCCGCCTAGGCGGGCGCCTAGGTGGGTCGGATCCCACCTAGGCGCCCGCCTTTGTTCAACCCGCCTGCAGTGCCGCTTTTTGCTGAAGCGGAGCGGCCAACCCCCTAAAACGCCTAGGCGGTCGCCCGGATCGCTTTTTAGAACATTGAATAGATATGCAGGGGTGAAGTCCCCACACGCACGTCATTAGAGCCGCCTTTGTGAATCCAAAGGGATTCAGGAGGACCCATCGAATCCGCGGAAGACAGCAGTGTGTGGAAGATCTTCACCCGGTATTACGGACGATCTCTCTCTTCACATGAAGATATGTTCTTCATCCAAGACGACGATCTCGATCTGTCAATCGGGGTTGTTCTCGTGTAGAAAACCTAACAATTTACATATACACTAGCTACTAAATAACAAAGAATAATCATATAGATAGTGATAATGAATCAAATAATATCCATAAATATTGATAAATAAAGAATTAGCCAAAATAAAAAGATGTTATTTAAACAAAATTTGATTCTTTTAAAAAATATGGAGTATTTGGACGTATAGGATAAACACCATCCAAAATAAACCCAATAAGTTTTAGATGGGTGTTTCTCTAGAAGAGGAATGAAAATGATGAAATTCAAATATATAAAGTACGACTTGTGTATAAGATTTCTCCTAAAAACCTAACAATCGGGGTTGTTCTCGTGTAGAAAACCTAACAATTTACATATACACTAGCTACTAAATAACAAAGAATAATCATATAGATAGTGATAATGAATCAAATAATATCCATAAATATTGATAAATAAAGAATTAGCCAAAATAAAAAGATGTTATTTAAACAAAATTTGATTCTTTTAAAAAATATGGAGTATTTGGACGTATAGGATAAACACCATCCAAAATAAACCCAATAAGTTTTAGATGGGTGTTTCTCTAGAAGAGGAATGAAAATGATGAAATTCAAATATATAAAGTACGACTTGTGTATAAGATTTCTCCTAAAAACCTGGGATCGATTATGAGGAAACATATTATCCGGTAGATGCAATAATGTTCATCTAATTAACTTAACAATATCTGAAAAACTCTATATTAGGCTAATAGATATAATGATTGCATACAGAAAACTAAACACAAAAATTTATTTGAAGATTCTTAAAGGATTTAAGTTGCTAGAAGCAAAGTTCAGAAGTACACACTCAATTAGATTCAGAGGTGTTTTATACGGGATAAAACAGTCTGAAAGACTGTTTGAAAATAAAAGGCCTAGGTAAAACTAAGTTTTATCTCGGTCGGCAGATCAAGCATATGGACAGTGAAATTTTGGTCCATCAATTTAATTTTAGTAGAAGTTCTTGAAGAGATTTAATATGGATAAATATCATCCATTAAGTATATCTATTGTCATGCCTCAATTTTTGCCAAAAGAGAAATCCATCAAAAACTCGAGGGTGAGGGGTTAAAGGTTTTACGTTTAATAAAATGGCCATTTAAGAACTCTTTTCAGAAAAAAAAAAAAACCCTTTTCAGTTTTGATAATCATAAAACTCTTTTTTTTAAAAAAAACAATGAGTTCAGAAAAAACATCATTGAGTAAAAACACGACTATTTATTATTTTCAAGCCAAGGAAGATCGAGAAAACCTTTCATTATAAAAATATTTTATTAGTTTGAAATACGTGCGAACTAATTCCGGGAACTTTCCGAGGGAAGTGACTCAACCAAAATAAGGACCACCCTCCAAGGGTGGGTAACACCCAATTGCTACCCTATACTTGGAGGATCTCTTCTTATGGGAGCACGAGAACTCTAGCCTCAAGGGTGAGCTTAAGTCCCTACATAGATCACTCCCTAACTCTCTAGTCGGGATTGGTCACCACCTATTCTACTAAAAAAAATTCATTGTTAATTACCTATCATTAACTATCCTATGGTTAGCAAGAGAGAAATAAGACAACCACTTAGATCATAAAAAGTTTAAAAACCAACATTTTCAGTACAAGAGTACAGAACAATAGTATCATTACTCAGAGCAAATCTAACTATACAACTGAAGAAACGTATAACCACTCGAACTAACAAAGCTATAAGAACTAAAAGAATACATAATCTATTCTATAAGTATTGAGACTAGAAAAATGCCCAAACTACCACTACTAATTGTACTCTACAATTCTCTTCTATATCTCCCCCAAAGGGTCATAATTCTTGCTACTGAAAGATTGTGCCACTCTAACTTTTTGAACTCCAATATTACCTACAAAGACTGCCCATAAGATGGACAGCCCAGGAACACCCTGGGTCAGCCGCTGGACTGAACTGGTGAGCACTATCTACCCGTACGGGTTAGGCAGCCTCCAATAGTTGGTAAATTACAGTCGGGTGATTTAATTACAATTATAAATTACTAACTTAAATTATTGAGGTAATAATACTTATAAATAGTTGTACCAATTTGGAGGTGGTAAAGTTGACAAACCTAAATCTATACGAACATAGCAAAGTTCTTAACTTAAATCTATATGGGCATAGTATGAATGGCTATGTGAAAATACTAAGATGTCCACTTTTTTACATTGTATTTGCATGATAAAAGGATAACCATGTAAGCAATTTCAACCAAGGTGACCTTAATCAAAATTATAAATTGTATTGCATTAATGTGAACTCCGGTTTTAATGCACCAAAAATATTTGGAGAGCCCTTGATCAGAGGGTCAACTCCGGTTCTTGGACATAGCTT
Organism: Chamaelirium japonicum; assembly: GCA_947650365.1. NCBI lineage: Eukaryota > Viridiplantae > Streptophyta > Magnoliopsida > Liliales > Melanthiaceae > Chamaelirium > Chamaelirium japonicum. The sequence continues at coordinate 45,734,159 of OX393556.1, read as the reverse complement.
CGCTATGCACCATATTACCCAAATGACCATAAGGGGGCCTGGTCTTTTACCACGGGGTACTCACACCCATCTTGCTTCTTTGGGGTCACTGCCCAGGACTAGAGGTCACTAGGCCAGGATCCCATAAGGGACTACTTGGCTTTACCTCTCACCCCTAACCCCATGATCTTACTTACTTTATTCGGTTTATGCATAGAGGGGGTTCACTCCCACGCCCTTTTGTGCATACGGATCTAGATTCCACATTTCCTTTATGAACTTTCATATTGAATTCATTTTCATTTAATTCCATCTCCTCTACCGGAGATAACAGATAATAACAATATATAAAGAATTCCCAAACTTTCATATTTATTAAAATTATACACAGTTAAAACTTCTATATTTAAAAGTCATATGAAGCATGATATGGTTCCAACAACCGATATATGTAAGGGTTACATTCCCTTAATTAATGAAGCATCTGTTAAATTATCTACTCATAAGACTATCCATATAAAAGGATTCTTAGTGAGGTCAATAGTTAAAGTTAGTGAGAATATCAAATACATACAGATTCAACTCCTGAAATATGACCAGTCAACTACTTTTATCTTTCTTTAGAAATTTTAACTCCACTATTAGTTGTCAAGTCCAAAGCACTTAAATTTATCTATCAAGCCACAATCATATTATCCAGTATGCCCAAAGTCAAGTCCCTATAATTTGTTGGAAATAATCCTATGGTAGAGGCTCACATCGGAAGCGATTTGGCGGTCGAAAGACTGTCCATGGTGCATGTTACATGATTTAAACTTTCATCGAAACTAATCCACATGTGCATGCATGTGTGTGCACGTGAATCGAACACCCTAAAGACAATCTAGCGTAATGATTATCTAGCATATATGCAAATCAAAGAACTCGCTAGATCTACATGTTAGAATGTTCATACCTTCGTGCAGATCTTTTAACCGTAGAGAATTGTCTTCTTTGTCGATGGAGACGGAAGATCATCTGCGAAGAAGCCGATGGTATGCCGGGAGATGATGTCTTCCTGTTCATCCGATCTCGCATGATGCACGGTACATCGCTCTCAGATCTCTGAGTGCCTCCGAAGAACAACCCTTCTCTTTCTATGAAATTCCACGCGAGGAAGACGAAGTCGCAAGCGAGGAAGTAGGGAGAGATGAGAGAGAGAACTTGGGAGATTAGAAAGAGGGGGGTTCGGTTTTGGAGCACCCATGGCTGGCCCCCTCATGCTCCTTTTATAGGGTTGGCCTACCCCCTTGGATAAGGATCTAAGGGAATAAAATCATCCCCCAAAAATCTCCCCAAAATCTCCCTTTTATCTCTCCATCTATTTATCCGTTTTCCCCACTTTTAGGGCTTGTTTTGACCAATTCAAAACCCCTACTTTATCCCTATGGCCGGCCCTATTAATGGGGGATTCTCAATTAGAATGGATCGTACGAATGAATTAGAATGGATCGTGCGAATGAATTAGAATAGATCGTACGAATGAATTAGAATGGATACGTTCGTACGAATGAATTAGAATAGCTCGTACGAATGAATCCCCCACAATATAGGGCCGGACCTAGCATGGTCTCTCACTACTAGGGTCAGCCACAAGTGAGGTCTGCCAGAGTGAGTTTTTACCAAAACGCCTTGATGCCTCAATTTGACAGTTTCTAGTGTGCGAAACCTAGCGGCCATTCCTTAAGTGATCTTTACCAGTTACTTCACTATTAACTGAGACCACAGGAGGGTGCCCCTAGTAAATTTAACTAGTCAACTCGCAACATATCCTGGTGCATCGCACCCATGCAGCGAAGTTCACTTATGGCTAGGGATAACTATATGAGCCTCTGTACTAGTCTCGGGCTTACCCCTTAGTACTTGCATGTAGTTACGCATCTACTGTGCTATAGTGCCAAGCACACACGGAGCATAGACTTCTTTCTTCCTCTTACTGCTCATGGTATTCTGAGGAGATGGTTCAAGAACCATACATAATGTGGATAAGGTGGAACCATCAGGGATCGGAGTTCATGGCTTCTAACTCAAGCTCGATCGACACACTACCTGAGTATACCATCGATCCTCTGAGCTCAAGTCAACCTGCATGGCCACCCAGAGTGTGACGCAGGCTGCACTCCAATTCACCCAGACTTACTATGTTCTCCGTCATACCCCTGCTCTCCGCTTAGTAGTGGTAAACCTGTTTCCCTCCACTTGATGTCATGATTCACTTCGAGCGGTGGAAACTACCGTCAGACTCGAATGATCATATGACTTGGTTCCTTCCAGGTTGACCTATACATCATACCTCTGATTACCCCGTTGAGTAATCCAACCCGGTCAACAGTCAAACTGATGGCCACCAGGCCTGGATTTGGTACAGTGTAAGTCAGACCAAGGAACGCACCTCCCGACAGGGGTGTGGATTGACTGCAGGAGTGACACACTGATGCAATGCCAGCTGGGTAACCCAGTACACCGTGGTTTTGGATCACTGCAAACAGATCCTCACACATTGGTGCGTTAAAACACCACACAACTGGTTACTTTATTAGACGTGGTTTCTCAGGGTTTAGGACCGTTTTACCCTAAGCAGAAATATGACTTAGTATACCAGTGTCTGCTCACTGATATGTACACTGTGTTAGTTCCGTTTGGCCACAGACACTGTGCCTGGTGATGACCATGGTGAAGACTTCTCATGAACTGTCATTCCCAACAACTTATCATGATGAGGTGACCAACCTGATCATAGCTGTGAACTTATTTAGATTATATGGGACTAATCCACTCAGTATTCCACTCAGTGGACTACCATATAGCCATGGCTCTCTGTTCTTAAAATAACACGTAACTACGTTATGCACCTATATGCATCTCATATAATAACTATCAATCTTTATTTATTAGATCAAAACATAAAATTTTACAAGCTTAGAACACATCAATCCTAACATAATTATCCAATCTCGAGTTATGTTATAACTTACTAGAAAGTATGGATTCTAACTAATTGGTCAGCTGATCAGTCTCCTTCAAATCTTCTGATTAGGTTGCCCACTGGAATTTTCAAACTAAGTGAGGTAAACTCACCTGGGCCGGAGTAGTGAGCCTCTCGAAAGGATCCACATGACTAGTTGCTACTCGAGCTCCAAGTAAGGTGTCTGTCTTGCTCCACATGCCTCGAGACAAAACTCCCGCCTCGCTCTATGCATCTTGAACACGATCCAACTGGTGTGAAAGTAACATCAATGACTAACATAAAGGTTTCATTGTACTTACTAAAATGAAATCATTCAATATTGAATCGCACTTCAACAAGTATAACTATTGCCAAATCACCCTCGATAGTAAGTTGGCACTGAAGGGTTATGCCAAAGAATTGCCAAGTACCGTCGATAGGGGACCAGCATTAAGCCGACAGCACAAGAATCTATGTGATTGAAAATCTCGAATCTAAACAACACTAGGTCAGATCGAGAATTAGGGATTGAAACCTACACCATCGAATCGGGTTTCTAAAACCCTCTCCAGTGGTTTCCAGTTCACTGGAATCCAATTCCGGATAGAGGAATTATGCTCAAACCATGAAAATCGATTGAACCAAGGTCCATGGTGAGGTCACCAAGGCAACGTGGCTTTTAGGAGTCGAACCTATAGTTAATAGGTTTGTCTTGGGACAAAGTGTCCGATGCCACTAGTTTCGTTCGAATCCGAATTTGGATGGGAAACAAAAACTAAACCATGGAACACCGACTAGATCGGTTTCATGGATAAGACATGATACTAGATTAAGTACGAGGTAGAAGAATAACTAGTGTGGGTGTGTGGGGCATTGGCCCCTAAGAAGGGTGCTCGGTCACATGAGACTTCGTGATCAAAAAGGGATCCATGTCGTACCTTTAAATTTCATAGGGTATCAACTAGTTGGAACCCTCATAGGTAGGTAGGGCTCAGAATTTGTGATCTGATGCCGCCAATTTCACTGCCCAAAACCAGTCTGATCGGGTTTAGTCCTGATTAAGTCAGGGTCTGAACCTAATTAGATTGGGTCGGGTCTGGATTTTAAATCAATTTGGTTGAAAGGTGGTGCTAGTCTCTCTCTCTCTCTCTCTCTCTCTCTCTCTCTCTCTCTCTCTCTCTCTAGATCACTAAAGGGCAATGGGGGACGGGGGTTACAGCCGAAATCACAGAAGGGTCACGGACAATCTATTTAGACGGTTATAGCAGGATATATAAGGGGAGAAAATGATTTAAAATCCTTCCTAATCCATCTCAAATTTTAATTTGAATTTAAAGAGAGGGTGGGATGAAGTGGGCTGCCATGGGCTAGGCTCAATAGACAGTTAGAGCCGGCTTCTGTTCGGCTCACTGTTTGTTCCGATCCGGTTCGGCCCAAGTCATGGGTCCCTCAAATCGATTATCAAAACAACCCCAAGACTCCCCTCGATTTACCCAGGAGTGAAGTGGGAATTGCCGAGTGGGTCGGGCTTCGTCCGAAAGGTTTAGTCCGAGTCTAAAGTGGGCCATTGCCCGAAAGGTTTTGGGACACCTGTCGATCTCAAAAAAAAGAATTGACCATATCTCATAATCTGTAGATCCGATTCCAGCATGGGAATTGTTGTTGGATTGGTCTTGTCAGCGCGGCCCTAAAGGACTAGGTTTGGCTAGGTGTCAACTGCGCGGTCAATCAACATTTCTAAAATGATAAAAATGGATATCGGGCTACAACTCTCCTATCGGGCGTCAGAAAATTCTCCAAAAATATCATTTAGAAAGGTCTCGCCGAGACGAACACAACCATACACTGTACCAATTTGGAGAATAAACTACATAAATAAACGACGGGTAAAGTTTGTCTTTTAATAAATGACAATCAATTCATTTTTTTTAGTGGTAAAAAACAACGGGCATTGAAAAACGACATACTGAAAAACTACGGTCATTGTCTGTCCTTTTTCAACAGATTGGTGTAGTGATATAAGATTTGCTATGTTTTGACCGCCCGCTTGACCGTACTAGAAAATGACTCCGATCGTCCTAACGCCATAACTTTTCATACACATTGGATCGATGCGCTTAAGGTGTCATCGTGAAGTTCTCAAAAAATTGGATTAAGTGGACGTGGCGTTTATAATATGTTTACGTGTAATTCCTCCGTAGTCCAACATGTAAGAAAACATCAGGTAATAAGGGCCAAAAAGGTCATTTTCTAAATAAAATATTTATTTTCTAATTACCAAAAATACAAGACGTTACATCTATGGTCTTTCGGTCTTTAGATATTAAAAAATATCTTTTTAGACCAAAAGAGGAAATAAAGATATAGGTCTTGAAGTACCATATTTAAGTGTAATTGGGGCATACTATATATATCACAGTGCACTAGACTTGACATAATATTTTCTATAAATTTATTTGATAGATATAGTTATATACCTACTCGTAGGCACTGAAATGAAATTAAATACACATTGAGATATCTTCGTAGAACTATTGAATTGTGATTATTTTATTTGATCAAACTAATTTGATTGGATATCCAGATGCAGATGTATCTTGGTATTCTATGAAACAAACTCGGGTATCAACCTCCTCAAATTATTCAAAAATTCTAACATTACACGAAGCTAGCAAGAAATCAAAGTGGAGCAAGTTCAATCCAGCAACAATCCTATAGACTTCTTCACTATGTCACAACAAAAGTCAACCTTCCAAAGATGGTGCGTGACATTGCACTTCGAAGACTTCATCAAGCATATTGTACAAGGGATGTAATTAGGGGGAGTTGTTATTTTGTTGAATAATGTAATCAGGGAGAGGGTAGTTTTAGGTACAACATAATGAAGTATGTACATTCTGAAGTATGTCAAGCATTCAAAAGTATGCTACCATTCTGAAGTATGCAAAGTGCGTTGTACTCTTTTTTCTTGTTGGACTAGTTTTTTTCATTGGGTTTTCCTATCAAAAAGTTTTAACGAGTCAGCAGAATACGCTTTCACCATTGTTCCTGTAGAACATTCTAATTGGTGGACATCCAAGAGGAAGTGTAATGAGATTGTTGGATTAGGTGGATATCCACCGTCTGATCTCCCTCTGAAATTAGGGTTTTTCATTGATTACTTGGGCCCTAAGTTAATCCACTCTATAAATAATATATGACCCTTTAGGATGGGGGTACGTTCTTGGCATCTCTTCTCTCCCATCTACAACAATTTATACTTTGTTTAGAAATTGATTATGAGTATCTACGTTTCCATTTTCATGCGCATTTAGAAGGAAGGGATATGTTTGTCGAGCGTGATAAGCTGGTGAACCACAATTTTGGACAGATTCATTTGGTCCAGCACACCAATGAGCTCATGGCCTATTGGTACTTCCTCTATCCCATGTTGAAGAGGATCCATGTTCGACTCCCGATATGGACATCGCGGAGCGAACCTTCCCTCAAGGTTGTTTTGCTTTGTTTGCGCATGTGAATCTAGGCCATTGATGTCATGTTCACGTGATTATGGAAATAATAAATAGTAGTTATTGATTGCCTCCCCTGTTTCGAACTTCGGATCTCTTTAAGTCCTTGGTCTAGCGCCCTGTCCTCTAACCGCCTAGCCGGTCCAGCAAAAAAAAAGTTGGTCCAACACGATTTATGCACTAGCTGAAATGTGGAGGCCCAAGTCGACCCACATGATCCATCTATCATGTAGACAGATCCGTCTCGTTGGTCGACCTGCAACATATCTTTGGCTTGTGTATTGATAGTGTCTTGGCATTGGCAGCAAAAAGACATCCCCAACAAATGGTTGAGGGATACGTTCGGAGGTACACCAAACGCACTTGATTTCTGCAAAATCAGTATGTTATAGCTAGGGATGGCAACGGGTCGGGTTTGGGACGGATCGGCCCTATGCTGAATCCGTCCCATTATATTTTATCCCGCTCCATACCTGTTCCAAACCCGAGTCGAGTTTTGAGGATAATTTCCAAATCCGTCCCAATTAATATTGGAAAACCTGTGCCCGCCCCGCCTCGCCCTGTTTATGCATTGCGGGTCGGGTCGGATCAGCTTCATAAAAAACAGCATATTTAGCTTCTTTGGCCCACCTAATGGCAGCTCTACATAGAGAAGAGTACAGAGCAAATGTTCCTCCTATATTAGGATCACTCAGTTATAAGCACAAGTCAACTTATTATATGATCTTGAGAACCAACATATCATAGAATATTTAAGATATATGAATATATGATAGGTTATAAACCCGGATCGGGTTGGGGTGGATTGGAGTAAAACCCGAACCCAACCCAAACCCGATTGGATTTTAAATTCAAACCCAAAACCCGTCCAAACCCATTTTTGAGCATCCCAAACCCGTCCCAATCGGATCGGATTTGGGTCGGGTAACCCGGTAAACCCGGATAATTGCCATCCTTAGTTATAAGCAATTAATTATTTTTTTTTAAAAAATATATCTTAGTCATTTGTAATTTAATTATTTATTGATATCTATATCTATACTATATACAAAAACAGAAGCCTCTCTCCTGTGTTGTGACACGTGAACGTCTTTTAAAGAACCATAATCATTTTTCCATGTGTGAACACGACTCAATTTTAAATCATATTAAAAACCTACCATAAAGATAATAAAATACTCATTCAATGACATTTAATTATCATTTGATGTTAATCTCTCTCCCTCTCTCTCTTATAAGTGAATCACACTCACTTTAGATTTCATACTTTTTCGAACAATTGTGATATCATCTGTGCCAAATGGCTGTGCATCAAGCTCATCTGGGCATTACCAGGGTTTTTTACTAGTATCTATACTGAAATGGAAGCCTCTCTCCTGTGTTGACACGTGGACGTACGTCTTTTGAAGAGCTAGAATTCTTCTTTCGTGTGTGAACGCGGCTCTCTTTTAAATCCATTTAGCAACCTACCATAAAGATGATAAATTTTTATTCAATGACATTTAATGGTTATTTGATGTTAATCACACACACTCTCTTTCTAACAAATGAATCACACTCATTTCAGATTTCACACTGTCGTCTTTTGCCAAATGGCGTGCATCAAGTACATTCGGACATTGCCCGGGTTTCTTACTAGTCTTTATTAGAAGCACAACACTATATTTGTGCTTATCTATTAGCACTGTGTGGATCCTGTGTATTTCAAGATGGAACGGGAAATCGGGTTTCTGCTCATCTGTTGTGTTTTTCCAGGATCAAGATCATATGGTGCAGTATGCTTGGGGAGTTGATGTTCTTGCATATGTGGACCATGGTTTGGATTGATGGGCGGTTGGGCAGATAGCCACGAGTATGGGTTGCACTCTGCTCATAATGATAATTTTGTTAAATATTTATTATTTTATTTATGCTTCTAATTTTTTAATAATTTTTTTTTATATATTTATAGATTTGGGCACATGAATACCGACCCGCGGGGAGACCAGCTAGTTGTGGTTGATAAGATAGCCTCATTTCCCAGAGCTCTGGCATGGGCCATTCCCAGTAGGTAGGAGGCCTCCGATCCTTATCGTAGTTTCCTCTATTTAGGATAGAGCTTGATTTACTCACTGAGGATGAAGTAAGTAAGATATTTTTCAATGTATTGAGTTAATATATTATGCAAAATTTATTTAACTTTGTTGACGATTAACTTATATTTTGTTTAGCAAACATTCAACACGGTAGTTCCGGAGTGTTTTCGTCAAGCCTACAATGCTTGCTTCTATTACGGAGTTCTCATCTACCTATATATCATTTTATTTTTGGGTTCATTCAATAGGTGAGGTCACAATTGGACCTCCGGGAGGAGGTACCACATGCTGACGCTGCAGAAGAAGACCACCACGTACGACCGACGAGGAAGGAACCACCCATCGGTGGGAACAAGATCATCACACAGGCGGTGGAGGCACCACAATTGGCACACCACAACACCATAAGAAAAGGAAAAAAAAACCCCTAGACGTCACGCACAGGCGGGGGGAGGAATCACAGACCAACGGGGGAAACTAGAGATCATCTCCCACAAAAACGAGAAATCAACACCCACAAAAAAACAAAGCCAAAAGTGGTGCATCACTGCTAAATCCAGCCGCCAGCTAAAAATGGGGAGTCGAAGACGAGGTCCCCGCACCGCCGTCGAACCTCCACCTTTGCCTCACCTCCAAAAACCACCATCGACCAAAGGGGTTGAGCTGAAAAAACACTGGCGGAGAACCTCGACACCAGGGATATATTCGATCGCCCTACTGCACCCGGTAATAGACACGGCTATGACGTTGAGCAGAAGCCGTCAATCGAGCCGGAGAGAACGTCGTCGTACTGCTGTCGTGACGAGAATAAAAAGTTGCCCACTAGAGATGCCCATATTTATAGGGGGAAGGGTCACAATCCCACCTCAGTAGACTGTGCAAACTCAAGGCCTGGCTTCGTCGGAGCCGCTACCGACAGCGACCGAGGAGGCCAAGCGATTGGGCGAGGAAAACCCTAACACTAGGGCCAAAGAGGGGAAAGACAGAGGCGTGCCGAGCCATACAGCTTCACACTTACAGAAGTTATAGTGATGTATCATTCATGTATGTGCCAGATTCAGGAATGATAACCTATCCCTCCTCCTCATCCCTTACCTCTAGACTCAAATAAACCACACGCATCGGCTCTTTGTTCTGCTTTTGAATATCTTCCATAACAATCTCAAGCACATCAATCAATAAGGAAAACATAACAATCAAGCTAATCAATGGACCATGGTATGAACTCCAACGTGTATCACTTGTTCTTTTAAGGTTAGTCTCCTAATATAGGCTTTGCCCGCTCGAAAGTTTACCATTATTGAGCGCTTCAATAATTTTGGTAGATTGTCTCTCGGATAATGTTAGAATGTTTGCGTGAGTCTTCAAAAATATTTGATACACTAGTAATTAAGTTTGAATAACAAAGCAATATGTATATGATTTTTTGTAACTGGAATAAGTGCCAATTGCAGCTGGTGCATAAAATAATGAATATAAAATACAGATCCATTGTCATTTATTATGAGTGGTGTGAGGACCATTAAAGTCATCTTACATATTATTGACTCCATCATAACGTTCCATACGCAATCTCACTATACTCAATCCATGCTTTGAAAATAATTTTTTAATCGATACTTTAAGTGATACAGTAATAGTTTCATTAACATGCACAATACTTAAAAAACGTTCAATCACAGATCCTCGCATATTCACATAACGTGAAGAAAATGACCATTTGTTCTACAGTAGACATGTCACAAGATTCATCAATTAAACAGGCAAATAGGACATCACCAACTTCATTGATATTAATCTTTATTGTTTCAGCAGTGGGAGCAGTATTGACAATGTCTTACTGAATATCAGACGAAATCAATTTCAAATTCTTAAGGGTATTTTTTTACATGATGATTTTGATATCTTCATTGTGATCAACAAAGAACTGTAAAAACTTAAGAAAATTTTCTTGGTTATTTGAATTTTAGGATTCATCATGTCCATAAAAATTCAATCCCTACCGTAAAAGAAATTGAATGCAATCAATAAATGTATTCAAGCAGACTCGATATTCCCTTCGAGCTTGATCTAATTGATTCCAAAAAGTATTTGAATGTGTTTTTTTCTGATTCATCAAATCTTCACATGCCTTACTTTATTGGTTGTGAGCACTATTGGGCCCTCCAATATGTTTTAGAAAATCTTTTTTTTTTTAATTTCTATATCCTTCTAACACAAACGAGTCGCCACTTCTTTATTGTACTTTATCTAGTTTGAATAAGTAACAATATAAACAAAATCCAACATCTTTTACTATATTGTATTCCAACCAACTGCCAAAGTCATTAAACCATGCATGATTAAATCACCGTAATACTTGTCCAAAATTTGTATGGGAAAAATTATGATTGCGAGGCTGAAATAGATCATTTTGTAGATATGATTTTTGAATTTTATTCTTGTCATAAGATGGTAATCTGAAATTCGAATCCTCACACCATAGTTTGTAGGAAGATTTCTCAAGTCAATATATGCAATATTTAGATTTGAGGTAATTTTCACTTGATCATGATAATCTTTTTTATGCGTGGGAGGTTGTAAGTCAGCCATTCGCTTTCTATTAAGAAATTTATTCATAATTGGTTCAAAAATCTATATAACATGGCATGGCGGTATTGTGCTGACTAGACAAAACAGAATGCTGACTAGACAAAAACACACATGTTAACTAGACAAAATATTCAAATTGACAGACTAACAAAGAAACATAGAGAGAATCGGTAATAAAATTAAAAAAAATCTAGCTCATCTAAAAAAAGCATGTTCACGCCCCAATCCCAAATCGAAAAATTATGATCCCCCTCCCTTCACGCCCCCCTCTCGCCCAAGTGCCGACGGGCACGGGCATGCACTATAACTAAGATGTGTTGCTGCTGAAGGCAGCCTGAAGTCGGTCTGGGGTGTGTGGCCGCTGAAGGTGGTTAAGTGTGTTGCTGCAAAATACGATGGTGTGGGTGGGGGTCGTGATACCCGGTGGGTGTCTTATCGTCGAAGGGGCCTGATGCTGTTCCGACAGGCGTGTTACCGCCGAAGGCGGCCCACTGTAATGTCGACAGGCACGGGCATGCACTAGTAATCAACAAGCTAAAGATAAATACTCATTATTCCACCATATATAATTAAATAATCTATAATACAAATTATACACACTCTGTACAATACAATACAATATATATCATCAACTCAATGATTTATAAATAATAAATCACAATCCTACCATGCAATAAAAACCTAGATATTAGAATAGTTAAAATATGTAGTCAAGATATCATGAAAATATTCTATAGCCATTTGGTAATCACGAAGATAAAAAAATTTAACAAACGAAAACTAAGGCATCAACTATAAAAAAAAATTACATATAAAAATCTAATGAGATTTTAGAAAGGTAACATACAGTTTCTTATTGAAATAAATTTGAAAGCTAGGGGTTGGGAGGAGGTTAGATTCATTGCAACTGTTATATATTTACGAGAAGTGGATGCAAAATACAAAAAAAAAAAAGTATTAATTAAAACTGAAATAAACTCTTAGTTGTGATGTGGGAGAGGGGTTAAGGTTTAACTTCTCCAACTCAAATTCGGTGATCAACCTCCTCGAATGTTCAGGTGATTGAGATCATCCTTTGGGTGTTATGAGACAGAGAGGAGAACAGATCCCTACTAGCTACTATAAGGGAGAGGAGTTCACAAAAATTAATCAAAACACTAAGTTTGGGGAGGAATTTACAATATCTAAAACAAAACAAAAATTAATCAATTAATCAAAACACTAATTAATCAAAACACTAACAATGAGAAAGAGAAAACTAGGGCTGTCGTTGACTCGAGATTCTCACCTCCTTGCTCGGCCGGTTGGCCGGTACGTAGTCATAGGTCGTCGTTGACTTAAGATTCGAGAAAGAGATCAAGAGGAAAACAGAGCAAGAGAAAGAAATATAGGGTTGGGACTTCAATCTCAAGCGGCAATTTCAATAGTGTATTCATGTGTATCTATCGATCTTGAGCGGTATCGACATATGGGATATAAAGGATTAGCTCTGTAAAAGTAGGCAATGGCACAAAAAATTTTGAATTTCAACTCCGAGTGGCTGTTTCATCCCGAGCGGCATGTCTATTCGCCTAGTCGGTTGCGTGAAATCTTTTCAAGCCATCATAGTTTCATCCCGAGCGGCATGATTGCAGCATCGTCTCACCATCCGTGTAATCACCAATCGTGTGTGATATTTCAAAACTCTAACCACACTATTTCGGAATCCACGTGATTACCGGATGTGAAATTTTCAGTGGTTCCGGTCTGCAGAAAACGTGTGACTGAGTTCAAGAAAAAACGGGTAGAGGCAGGGGGTGCCGTGTACACGTCGCGTGATGCTCAACCCTTGCGATATGACCCAACATTGAAGCAATCAAAATTTTTTTCAGATTTCAGGAGAGGCGACTACTCCCCCTCGCCCATATATCGCTCGGCCCGTGCATGGCACAATGTACCTCTCGGCAATTTCTGCGACACACCAGAGCATCGCCAAAAGTGATCATATTCATCGCGAAATATCTTTTACGGCACTTCAAATTGCATCGTCAAGACGTCGCCTATTCCCCGTCTGAGAATACTTTCGGTGACACGATCAAATTGTGTTGCCGAAAGCTTAACAAACCGCGACGCAATAAGCGTCGCCGATTAAAACAAAAAACGTCAATAAAATAACCTCCTATATCGCAAAAACAACTAACTTAAGCTTATATATAGAACATTTAGCGACACACCATATGCTTCGCCGAAAATAAAAATATTTGGCGACGTATATAATAGTGTCGCTAATACCTTCTAGCGAATAAATAATAGCGTCATAGAATGCATACTTTGTCGTCGCATAATGTATACTTTTAGCGACACAATAATTACATCGTCGAATTTATTCATTGAGCCAAATGTATATATTAGGCGATGCAATCATCACGTTACACAATATATAAATTCAGTGACGTAATGTATTACGTACATGCGTTGCCAAAAGATAAATTCTTAATATTTTTTGGTTAAATTTTAAATTTTTTTATTGAAATCTTTATACACATGTATTAATCCACATACATTTCAATAAAAATAAAAGTACACAAGTATTCATTTAAACTCATTTAATGTCAAATCAAAATACAAAATTATTCTTCTAAGTACACATGTTTATCCATTCATTTCTATGAAGGATCAGTAATACAAAGCCCGACATCCATAACATCAACTGAAGAACTATAACAAATAAACTCATGTCTTTGATGATGATGCCGCATCTTTTCTAAAATATCAGACCTTGCCACATGCTTCTTTGGAACCTCCACTAGAAGTTTACCAAACCGTGCTACAAGCTTCTCTGTCCCCTTGCCTTTGGTCAGCCCCAGTCCACGTCTTGTGCTCGGATCTGAAACTACAAAGAATACAATGATGTTTTAGTTATTATGCATAACACAATAAAGATAAAAATTCTATACAAAAAATATTTTACAATTCCTACCAACGCTGCTGGCCTCGGTCGGTGGACTAGTTATATGTTCTTGTGGGGTCAGTATAAGCTGGGATTGTGCAGGCTGGGGTTGGAACTGTGTCCTCTCCATTGGAAACACTATAAGTGAGAAAGTTGATGAAAGATGGATCTGTTTATGTTCGGGAGCCATTGGTGCGACTTGACAAAACAAAATGAGTCACGGATTTGATAAAACAATTAAGATACAATGATTTCACTGTAACAAAGAGATTGCTATGCTGCACTATATTTCTATAAAAATTTAAATTTTTTCTGGAGGCTACAGTAATTTCATTGTAGCAATTTATTTTATAGTAATATATTTCGAAAAAAATACAGCAATAACATCGCTCTTGGCAATAAGTACCCCATCCAATGGAAGGAGCAACAGAATATTGATTCTGGCAGTGTACACCCAATCAATGTAGCTGAAAGTCCTAGTTAGAGAGCCGCCTACAGTTCCTAATGAGTCTGTGACGGTTCTTTGGTCACATTATGTGGTGGCACAAGGGGTCTTATGGCTTTGGACTACGAATGTAAAAGGATTTGGAACTATGAGTAATTTGTGACTTATATTGGATTATTCTTCCTTTCTCTTTTTCGGAGAAAATTGAATTACGATTATACTTATACTGAAAATTTATTTAGGAATAAAAATAAGAACGCATATCCACCAAAATTGATGATGTATAATATAATAAGGAATATGGAGCAGGTAGCGAGAATCGAACCCGCATCATTAGCTTAGAAGGCTAGGGGTTATAGCCGACGTTGGTTAATCATTTTTAACATCTCTAATTCAAACCCGAACATGAAAATTTTGTTTCATTCGGCTCCTTTTATGGATTAGCTTTGACTATTGACTCGATGTCAACGTTCATATCGATGTTGGGATAACTTTTATTGTCGGATTTTAGCCTACTTAACACATCATAATCCAATCTTTACTTAACATAACATGGTTCTCAAGCCCTAAGTAAATATGGATTTTAACCCTAGTAAGCATGGATTACTATTTAGATTTAAGGATGGCTTCACAATTTCGAATTAATCTTGGTTTCACAGTTTTGAAATATACATTGCTTCACGATTTAGAATTTAACATTGCTTCACAATTCCAAATTTATTATGGCTTTCAAATTTTGAATCAAACATGGCTCCATGATTTAGTTAAGGAATCGCCTAGGCGCCACTTAGGCGATCGCCCAAGCAATTTCGGGTCTAGTCGACAAGCAACCACCTAGGTGGGTGGCTGAATTAAAAGGGAGGCTCGGGGTTTTTTTTTTGTTTCATCTTCTCCCCCAACCTCCAGCGGCCACACCCGACCTCCAGCGACCAGTCCCCCCCCCCCCCCCACCCCAACCTGCAGCGGCCACCCCCAACCTCCGATGACCACCTGCGGCTACCCGCGATCACCAAAAACATTTGAAAGTTGTGGAACTAGAAAGAAAAAGTTTGATTTTCACACCGGTTCACCCAATCCCTCCCTGGTCCTACCCCGGCCCAGGCAACAGCTTTCCCTAGTTGGCCAACTAAGATTTTTTCGGGCATCGAGCCCATCATATTTACTGAAATATTCGACGCCACTAAGTGGCCCAGGAAGGTGGTACCCCCAACTTAATCTTTAGTTTTGTAACTAATTATATTTACGGATTATTATCCCCCGTCAAACTAAAACGGCACTAGGACACCCTTCCGTCAAACTGAAACGGCAAGGGGGTAGGTACCACGTCCCCTACCGCGTAACGTAGGAGTCAACTCCCTTCGTTACCAGCTTAATAACTTTCTAGTTAAACCTAGCCTATGTCCCTAGAGGTCCGACGACTAAAGCAAATGCCAAGACGAACTCGAACAAGGGCAGATACTGAACCTAACAAGATCTTTCAGCTACCGACTAAGGCTCGAGATAACACAGACGCTACAAATGTTTAGGGGAACTATGTTACACCAATTAATGTGCAACTACTTCTCTGAAGCCCGGCGCTAGTATATATATATATATATATATATATATATATATATATATATATATATATATATATATATATATATATATATATATATATATAGAGAGAGAGAGAGAGAGAGAGAGAGAGAGAGAGAGAGAGAGAGAGAGAGAGAGAGAGAGAGAGAGGAATGTGATGCTGCCTATCAAAGCAGCGTTTTTGCTACTTTGAGACATTGTTTGACCATCCTAGAAGTTTTGGAATTTGATAAAATTTGGTGAGGGTGTTGTCTAGGGTAAGATGATCATCCTCACAAATTTTCATCAAATTCCAAAACTTCTAAGAGGGTCAAATGGTCGAAGCAAAATGCTGCAGATTTTAACGGTGACTGCAGACGACTGATTTTGCTTCGACCATTTGAACCCCCTAGAAGTTTTGGAATTTGATGAAAATTTGTGAGGATGATCATCTTACCCTAGACAACACCCTCACCAAATTTCATCAAATTTCAAAACTTCTAGGATGGTCAAACAATGTCTCAAAGCAGCAAAAAATGCTGCTTTAATAGGCAGCATCTCATTCCTCATATATATATATATATATATATATAGGTTACAGTGATTTCCATTAAGCATATATTGCTGGAAAAAAGAACTGAAATCGTATAACTAGATATAGGACAATATTGGGAATATTCACAAGGTTAAACTATTTAAAAACTTGGCAAAATTAGATGGAAAACCACTTAGGTTCTTGAACATATGGAATCTAATATTTTGGGAAAACACAAGGGTTCAGATCAGTAGTTACTTATTAGTGTGTTTAAGAAATAATAGTGACATGAAAATAAAAAAATCAGATACACCTCTACTATTATTAAAACAGAACATGATAGATTGGGTGACAAATGGTCACCTCAAGTGAATCTCTCGAGGTTTTTGCACCACACGAAGATGACTTCAAACGACGAGTAGGTGCAGTGCTTCAATTACTATAGAGAGGGTTCCGAGGAATGCAGTCCGATCGGGTTCGGATTGGTTGCAACTTGGCAGAAGAAGATATCTGAAGGGGGAAGGGAGAATGGAGGCGGCGGCTGCTCACCCTTATGATTTCGGGTCCGGACCAATAGAGAAGGGAATGAGGGCTTATTGGTATAAAAAGGAAACATGGAATGAGATCAAAGGCCATGATTAAATCCCTAAATCAAGGTTGATAAGAAAAAAAAAATGAAAGCATCAAAGTGGGAGACGTTGTGTCGCTCACTGTGAACAGTAACCTGCGGTTACTGTTCACAATGATAAAAAATATATGTATGTTATTTTATTCTATTTTGAAAATCATATATAAAAAAATATATTAAGAATCTGGAAAAACTTTATATATGAAAGTTGGCTAAAAAAAATCCCCCAGATCCATCTGTACCCTCGGATTGGGATTTTCAAAAAGTTTTATAGAAAAATAATATTATTTTAATCTTTTATGGATGTATGAATTCCGAGACTATGTTAGACTGATCAAACATGGTCCGAATTCCACTATCTAAAATGGTCCGAATTCCACTATCTACGCAACAATAGGTTTAAAATTCCGCGAGAAAGACACAAGTGTGTTGGATGTACAAATCAGATCACTGATCTACACCGGTTGCATTAATCACAAAACGAGCAAATAAATCTTTGATAAAATATGCGACACGCTAATGCAAAATAATTGCTACGAAAATAAGATAACTAGAGTATTAAGCATAGAAGAAAAACCTTCATAAAAAACAAGTGTAGTTGTACCTGAAAATAACTAGCCCGTTTCGAACACTTTGCATGCTTTTCGGAGCAAGTCAAAATGGTCAAGGTTCTCAACTCGGAACCAAACATAACTCGCCACAACATCCATAAGGTAACCGGATCCAAAAGATTTAATTTGAACACATAAATGAAGACAATGCTAGAAACAGGGTGTCACAACCTTCCTCTCTCTCGATCAGTCATAGCGGAGGCGGAGGTGTACAGACGCGCACAACAGGGGCGAGGTGGAGGCGAGCGATGGAGACAGAGGCGAGAGGTGAGCAGCAGCGGAGGCGGATTCGACTACGAGCAGCAAGTAACGGAGGTAGAGGCGAAGGCGACGGGCGCGAGTAGCGACTGGGTTCAATTAGGTCTGGCGCGAGCGGCAGTTGGGGTTCATCCCATTCCCATGGCCTGTAGATTAGGTCCGGCGGGGGGAGGGGGGGGGGGGGGTTCGGTTAGGTCCAACAAGGGCGGGGTGGGGTTTGGTTAGGTCTGGCGACGGCAACGGTGGATGAGTGGAAGCAAAGCTAAATTCGAAAAAAGATGAGGGGTATTTTCATCCAGAGGGGTTTAAGCTCAAATGGAAAAGTTGTCGGGACTACAGCTCTTAGTGATCTTTCTAAAAAGGACTTCTTGCTAATTCCCACCCTTTTTTTTTGGCTGGAGGGATTTACGGATTAGAATAGAACGAAGGAAAGGACATCAAGATAATTTTGGGTTTTGGGTAATCCGATTGAGATCAGACAGTTATAGGGTTTTAAAGTCGTGCATTCACCTAAACATTCTTGGCGCGGAGTTTTTTATTTTTTATTTTTCGAGACGATTCTGCGATGCATGAAAAACGTCGCCATAAAAATTTGAGAATCTGCGATGTTATAAACAACGTTGCCAAAAATAAGAAATTTCACGACGCACAACTACGTCGCCAATTGGAACTAACAGCGCACTTAGTCTTGTCGCCAAAATTTTTAATTTTCTGCAACAAAATTTATTTCGTCGCTAAAAGTAAATAATTTAGCGACATCACATTGTGTCGCCAAATAGCCATTTATCGTCGCCAAAAAACTGTTCCCTTATAGGCGTGAAATTTTTTATTTTTTATTTTTATTTTTGGGACGATTCTGCGACGCACGTAGAACATTGCCATAAAAAATTAAGAATCTTCGACGATATAAATAGTTGTTGCCAGAAACAAGGAATTTCAAGACGCACAACTACGTCGCCAATTACAACTAGTAGCGCACTTTGTCCCTTCGTCAAAATTTTAATTTTTCACGACAAAATTTATTTGTCGCTAAAAGTAAATAATTAACGACATCTTATTGCGTCACCAAATAGTCATTTACCGTCGCCAAAAAACTTTTTCCTTCCACACACGAACTCAACTAGCTAGCAAACATTTAGCGACAGTAGTTTGCGACGAATAAAATATTGCGTCGCGAAATGGTAACTTTTGGCGATGGAAAATGGTCTGCGTCGCAAAAAAACGTCGCTAAAGATGCAATTTCTTGTAGTATATAGAGGAGTTTCCATATATATATATATATATATATATATATATATATATTCATCGACCACTTCTTTTTTCCGAGAAATGTTGCACGCACGACTTATGTCTCATCACAAAGAGAAAATTGGAGGGCAAGTTATTACATGAAAACGTGTCTCTTTGGACAAAGAGTTTTGATGGAAAGTTTAAAATCAAACGTTTGGGTGAACAGCTCGAAACTCAAGATAAAATTACTTGTTTTCGTTATATTAAACCAATGAAAAAACACTCCATTCTATTTCACTTTTATTCGACCAAGTGCCTAATTATGATTGGTGCATGTTCTACTAATCCCAGTTTCCGTCGTGAAAATATTAAATAATCAAGAACCAAGAGGTGATACCTAATGAGTCCTCTACTGTAGAGTTGGTGGGACAAGTCTTTAAATAAGACTGAGCACCAAGTCATTCTGTAATAATTTGTACAAGACTTCGGACAAGTCAAAGAAATCCAATTCTTTCTCTATTGTATATCTTGCGTCACCTGATGAAGATGTGTTTGGATTGTTTAGCTGCAATTTGGGTTGCGAGGCTGAGTATAAAATAGCCACTTATCATCGCCAATCTCCCTCACTAGTGCCCTTGAGAACTACCCTACTCTAAGAAAAAATGGTTAGTCCTCTCTCTCTCTCTCTCTCTCTCTCTCTCTCAGTCATCTCTCTCTCTCTCTCTCTCTCTCTCTCTCTCTCTCTCTCTCTCTCTCTCTCTCAGTCATCTCTCTCTCTCTCTCTCTCTCTCTCTCTCTCTCAAACATCTTCACGTGTTGGAAAGCTAGAACAAGTTTTGTTTGGACAAGCTTCCAATAAGGCTTTTGATCTTTGAACTTTTGTGGGAAGCTGTTTTGCATGCGGTTTTCATTCTAACTTGTATTCTTTATGTTCGTTGTTGGCAGTCGGGACAGGGTGGCGGATATGGAAGCGGCGGCGGATATGGTGGTGGCGGAGGGTGGGGCGGTGGTGGTGGATATGGCAGCGGCGGCGGATATGGTGGAGGTGGAGGTCAGGGAGGGGGATATGGCGGGGGACAAGGCGGAGGGCAAGGTGGTGGTGGTGGGTATGGTGGTGGCGGTGGTTATGGACAGGGTGGGGGTGGAGGTCAGGGAGGTGGATATGGTAGTGGCGGTGGATATGGTGGTGGTGGAGGTCAAGGCGGCGGATATGGCGGTGGTGGTGGATATGGCGGCGGCAGCGGATACGGCGGAGGTGGCGGATATGGCGGCGGCATAGGGCGGCGTGGTGGACCTGGCCCAAGGATTGGAGTGAACAACGTAGCCCAGCGTGGGGATAATGATATCGAGGTGCAAGATGGTAGCATTGCAGAGATACCAGGCGTAGAGATTGGAAATGGGAACCAT
Organism: Chamaelirium japonicum; assembly: GCA_947650365.1. Lineage (NCBI taxonomy): Eukaryota > Viridiplantae > Streptophyta > Magnoliopsida > Liliales > Melanthiaceae > Chamaelirium > Chamaelirium japonicum. Next base: position 45,713,418 of record OX393556.1, on the reverse strand, counting down.
GCTGGTGGAAGCAATCGGGTTGTCATCGGAGGCCGGCGCTGGATGGGTTAATGATGCTTGGGATGTTGTGTTCTGGTCGGGTTAGCTACGAACTATGTGTGTTTCTTTTTGTATGGTCAGAGTGAATCGGCATATGTACCTCCCTTTATTTTCTCCCTTCCTGTTGGGGATTGAATTATGTTGAAGTCGGAATATTGCGTTGATGAATAAGTATAGTTGTGCTTTTAAGGTCCCCTATTGTTTCCATACCTCATATAGATTAGGAAAGGCACGGGATCCTCTGAGGTGAGGTTATTACCTCATAGGATCAAGATAGGTTAAGGTTGAAACTGAATCACAATGGTCTGTCACACCCAACCTGATTGGTAAATCACACTCAGCCCTAATGTCGGGCAAAAGGATGGGCACTCAGCTACAAATTTAAATGAACATCTGTGGATTTAACCTCCTATTTGAACTTCTAAGGTTATAACCTCGGAAGATCCATGCCCGGAAAGGGTTCGCCTATTTACTTCCATAAATTTAGTGATGGCGCCTTGATTTTCTTTGTATCCAACCCATTTATATGGATTTGCAATAGCACCCATGATAACCATAAAATCATGGAACAAAAAATCGATATATTTCGCGAAATATCGCGAAATATATCGGAAAAATGAAAGCCCGATACGAAATATCACCTGCAATCTCGAGTATAATTGAAAATGTCAAAATATCGAGCAATTTCGCGAAATATCGCGATATTTCCACGAAATATTTCCATCTCCACGAAATATCGCGATATTTTATCGAAATTTCGCGAAAATTTCGAAAAATTTCGTTATATTTATCCGAAATTCTGTGACTGACTGGTTATAAAAGGGGACTGGGGGGCTTGGTTCTCAGCAGCTTATTTACATATAATAATATTTAAGTAAATATCGTTTTACTTAATTTTTATTTTCTCCATTTACTTTAAGTTATTATATGTAAATAAGCAAATACCCCCCCATTTGATTTCAATAAAAATATCAAAAAAATCAAAAAACAAAGGAATCAAAAAGTAAACTTTCAATTTTAGTAGGAGAAAACAGTTTTTATGGATTTTTATAAAATCTACATGGTGAGAAAAGTGATTAAATCAACTCCTTTTTAGCTCAAAAAATTCCACAAGATGTAGAAGTACGAGTACATCTAGAAAACCATGGTCCGTCTTAGGAAATTTTGAATGTATAAAAACTTTTCTATATAAAAACTCGTTTTTTCAGACTTAGTAAAAAAACAGTGTTTCACATTTCAGCATAATTTTTGAACAATTTCAAATTTGCATAACTTTCTTGTTTTAAGTCCGTTTTTAAAATCGTTTGAAACATTATTTTAACAATCAACTAATCTTTATTTTAAAAATATTTTTATCAAAAAAAAGGATTAAAAAATATTTGAAAAATATATATCAAAACCGAACTAAATAAGATTGCACAACACTCACAGACTTAATACATTGAATACATGTTATGTGAAGCTCTACACCCCTTGATAGGGTACACATATTATGTGAGTGTTCCAAAGTGTGTATCTATATTTGGTTTATGACTATCCGGAGTTTCATTAAAAAATTCCATCAAAAAATCAATATTTCCACCATTTCTACAAAATTGCAATATTTTCACACTGTCGAAATATTTCCACGAAATATTTCCATATCCAGAAGGTCGAAATTTCCACCGAAATGGAGATTTCGAACCTTGCATAAAATAACCCTTCCCCCCCCCCCCCCCCCCCCCATATCGGCCCTTGTTGCTCCGTCGCATCTTTCCTCCCCTTAATGTTCCTCCTCCTCCTCCTCGGGTTATTAAAGTGCTGATTTCGGGTCGGGTCACTTCATGTTTAGGCCCGGCCCAAACTTATAAGTGTGTGTCCATACCTAGCACGGGCCCAAATAAAAAAAAAGTGTGAGTTCATGTTTCTTACGTACAACTCTGTAGGTAGGTTGCAACAAAATGGCGGATGGTGCTTCTACTCCGACAGGTGATGCTTCTGCTCGTGCAGTGTGGGATGGGCGGCTTGATGCCTCCCACTACGCTCGCGTGGGCCTTTAGTGGAGGGGATGGTGGTTTGGGATCCGGCTTGCCTTTAGGCTTCACAGGCGAACTGGCGCCAAGCTTTGGTAAGGAAGTTCCTTGGGGCGAAGGTCCCACTGGATATACTGTGGCAGTGGGTGGTAGTGGTACAAAGGTGGCCTTGTGCAGAGAAGCTTCAAGTGTTAGATCTTCCCTTTGACTCTGTACAATACAATACAATACAATATACATCACCAACTCATTGATTTATAAATAATGAATCACAATCCTACCATGCAATAGAAACCTAGATATTAGAGTAGTTAAAATATGTATTCAAGATTTCATGAAAATATTCTATAGCCATTTGGTAATCACGAAGATAAAATAATTTAACAAACGAAGACTATGGCATCAACCGTAAAAAAAATTGCATATAAAAATCTAATGAGATTTTAGAAAATACAATTTATTATTGAACAAAATTTGAAAGTTGGGGGTTGGGAGGAGATTAGATTCATCGCAACTGCTATATATTTAAGAGAAGAAGTGGATGCAAAATATATATAAAAAAAAAATTAATAAAAACTGAAATAAACTCTTAGGTATGATGTGGGAGAGGGGTTAAGTTTTAACTACTCCAACTCAAATTCGGTGACCAACCTCCTCGAATGTTTAGATGATTAAGATTATCTTCTGGGTGTTATGAGACAGAGAGGAGAACAGATCCCTACTAGCTACTACAAGGGAGAGGATTTCACAAAAATTAATCAAAACACTAATTTATGGGAAGAATTTACAATATCTAAAACAAAACAAAAATTAATTAATTAATCAAAACAAAAAAAAAATCAAAACAATGACAATGAGAAAGAGAAAACTAGGACTGTCGTTGACTTGAGATCCTCACCTCCTTGCTCGGCCGGTTGGCCAGTACGTAGCCGTAGGTTGTCGTTGACTTAAGATTCGAGAAAGAGATCGAGAGGAAAACTCAGCAAGAGAAAGAAATATAGGGTTGGGGCTTCGATCTCTAACGACAATTTCAATTGCGTATCCATGTGTATCTATCGATCTCGATCGGCATCGACATATGGTATGAATTCCAACGTGTATCACCTGCTCTTTTGAGGTTAGTCTCCTAATGTAGGCTTTGTCTGCTCGAAAGTTCACCATTATTGAGCGCTTCAATAATTTTGGTAGATTGTCTCTCGGATAATGTCAGAATGTTTGCGTGAGTCTCCAACAATATTTGATACATTAGTAATTAAGTTTGAATAACAAAGTAATATGTATATGATTTTTTGCAACTGCAATAATTGTCAATTGCAGCTGATGCATAAAATAATGAATATAAAATGCAGATCCATTGTCATTCATTATGAGTGGTGTGAGAACCAATAAAATCATCTTGCATATTACTGGCTCCATCATAACCTTCCACACGCAATCTCACTATACTTAATCTATGCTTTAAAAATATTTTTTTAATCGATACTTTAAGTGATACAGTAATAATTTCATTAACATGCACAATACTTAAAAAACGTTCAATCACAGTTCCTTGCATATGCATATAACGTAAAGAAAACGACCATTTGTTCTACAGTAGATATGTCACAAGATTCAACAACTAAACAGGCAAATAGGACATCTCCAACTTCATTGATAATAATCTTTGTTGTTTCAGCAGTGGCAGCAGCATTGACAATGTCTTTCTGAATAACATACGAAATCAATTTCAAATTTTTAGGGGTATTTTTTAACATGATGATTTTGATATATTCATTGTTATCAGCAAAGAACTGTAAAAGCTTAAGAAAATTTCCTTGGTTATTTGAATTTTAGGATTCATCAGGTCCATGTAAATTCAATCCCTGCCGTAAAAGAAATCGAATGCAATCAATAAATGTATTTAAGCAGACTCGATATTTCCTTCGAGCTTGATCTAATTGATTCCAAAAAGTATTTGAATGTATTTCTCCTGATTCATCAAATCTTCACATGCCTTACTTTCTTGGTTGTGAGCACTATTGGGCCCTCCAATATGCTTTTGAAAATTCTTTTTTTTAAAATTTCTATATCCTTATAAAACAAATGAGTCACCACTTCTTTATTATACTTTATCTAGTTAGAATAAGTAACAATATAAATAAAATTCAACATCTTTTACTATATTGTATTCCAACCAACTACCAAAGTCATTAAACTATGCATGATTAAATCATCTTAATACTTGTCCAAAATTAGTATGAAAAAAATTATGATTTCGAGGCTGAAATTGACCCTTTTGTAGATATGATCTTCGAATTTTATCCATGTCATAAGATGGTAATCTAAAATTCGAATCCTCACACCATGGTTTGCAGGAAGATTTCTCAAGTCAATATCTACAATATTCGAAAAAGATATCAAGAGAAAAACTGAGCAAGAGAAATAAATATAGGGTCGGGGCATCGATCTCAAGCGGCAATTTCGATAGTGTATTTATGTGTAACTATCGATCTCGAGCGGCATCGACATATGGGATATAAAAGGATTAGCTCCGTAAAAGTAGGTAACGACACAAAAAAATTTGAATTTCAACTCCAAGTGGCTGTTTCATCCCGAGCGACCTACTCGGTCCATGACTCGCGTGCAATCTTTCCAAGCCATCATAGTTTCATCCCAAGCGGCATGATTGCTGGATCGTCTCACCATCCGTGAGATCACCGATCGGGTGCGATATTTCAACGCTATAACCACACTATTTTGGGATCCACGCGATTACCGGATGAAAAATTTTGAGTGGTTCCGGTCTGCAAAAAACGTGTGATCGGGTTCACGCACATTGAAGCCATCAAACGTTTTTCGAGATTTATGGAGATTTATGGAAGGGCTACTGTTCCTCCCCCCCCCCCTCCCCCCCCCCCCCCCCCCCCCCGCCCATATATCGCTTGGCCCGTGTATGGCACAAAGTACCCCTTGGCTAGCCCTAACATATGAGCTATAGAGAAGTTTCCAATATATATATATATATATATATATATATATATAATATATATATATATTATATATATATATATATATATATATATATATATATATATATATATATATATATATATATATATATATATATATAAATACACTCATCGACCACTTCTTTTTTCCGAGAAATGTTGTGCGCGCGACTTATGTCTCATCACAAAGAGAAAATTGGAGGGCAAGTTATTACATGAAAACGTGTCTCTTTGGACAAAGAGTTTTGATGAAAAGTTTAAAATCAAACATTTGGGTGAAAAGTTCGAAACTCAAGATAAAATTACTTGTTTTCGTTATATTAAACCAATGAAAAAAACACGCCATTCTATTTCACTTTTATTCGACCAAGTGCTTAATTATGATTGGTGCATGTTCTACAAATCCTAGTTTCCGTCGTGAAAATATCAAATAATCAAGAACCAAGAGGTGATACCTAAGTAGTTGCGGGATAGATATAAAAACAATGTGCTTCCTCACAATGATACTTCTGTTGGATGCATGCGATTACTCAGCAACTGTGAAGGCATGCTAATGAGTCCTCTACATTAGAGTTGGTGGGACAAGTCTTTAAATAAGACTGAGCACCAAGTCATTCTGTAATAATTTGTACAAGACTTTAGACAAGTCAAAGAAATCCAAGTCATTCTCTATTGTATATCTTACGTCACCTGATGAAGATGTGTTTGGATTGGTTTAGCTGCTCAATTTGGGTTGCGTCACCTGATGAAGATGTGTTTGGATTGTTTAGCTGCAATTTGGGTTGCGAGGCTGAGTATAAGATAGCCACCTATCATCGCCAATGTCCCTCACCAGTGCCCCCGAGAACTACCCAAAGGAAAAATGGTTAGTCCTCTCTCTCTCTCTCTCTCTCTCTCTCTCTCTCTCTCTCTCTCTCTCTCTCTCTCTCCTCTCTCTCTCTCTCTCTCTCTTCTCTCCTCTCTCTCTCTCTCTCTCTCTCTCTCTCTCTCTCTCTCTCTCTCTCTCTCAAACAGCTTCACGTGTTGGAAAACTAGAACAAGTTTTGTTTGGACAAGCTTTCCAATAAGACTTTGATCTTTGAACTTTTATGGGAAACTGTTTTCATGTGAATTTCATTCTAACTTGTATTCTTTATGTTCGTTGTTGGCAGTCAGGACAGGGTGGCGGATATGGCAGCGGCGGCGGATATGGTGGTGGTGGAGGGGTGGGGCGGGGTGGTGGGGGATATGGCGGCGGCGGCGGATATGGTGGAGGGCGGAGGTCAGGGAGGGGGGATACGCGGGGGACAAGGCGGAGGGCAAGGTGGTGGTGGTGGGTACGGCGGTGGCGGTGGTTATGGACAGGGTGGGGGTGGAGGTCAGGAGGTGGATATGGTAGTGGCGGTGGATATGGTGGTGGCGGAGGTCAGGGCGGCGGTGGCGGATATGGCGGCGGCGGAGGGCGGGGTGGTGGACCTGGCCCTAGGATTGGAGTGAACAACGTAGCCCAGCGTGGGGATAATGACATCGAGGTGCAAGATGGTAGCATCGCTGAGATACCGGGCGTAGAGATTGGAAATGGGAACTACGCTGGTGGAAGCAATCGGGTTGTCATCGGAGGCCGGCGCTGAATGGGTTAGTAATGCTTGGGATGTTGTGTTCTGGTCGGGTTAGCAAAGAACTATATGTGTTTCTTTCTGTATGGTTAAAGTGAATTGTCATATGTACCTCCCTTTATTTTCTCCCTTCCTGTTGGGGATTGAATTATGTTGAAGTCGGAATACTGCGTTGATGAATAAGTGTAGTTGTGCTTTCAAGGTCCCCTATTGTTTCCATACCTCAAATAGATTAGGAAAGGCACGGGATCCTTTGATGTGAGGTTATAACCTCAGAGGATCAAGATAGGTTAAGGCTGAAACTGAATCACAATGGTCAGTCACACCCAACCTGATTGGTAAATCACACTCAGCCCTAATGTCGGGCAAAAGGACGGGCACTCAGCTCCAAATTTACATGAACAGTTGCGGATTTAACCTATCTGAACTTCTAAGGTTATAACCTCGGAAGATCTATGCCCGGAAAGGGTTCGCCTATTTACTTCCATAAATTTAGTGATGGCGCCCTGATTTTCTTTGTATCCAACCCATTTATATGGATTTGTTATAGCACCCATGATAACAACAGAATAACACCCCCCCGTCTCCCATCAGCCCTTGCTGCTCCATCGCATCTTTCCTCCCCTTAATGTTCCTCCTCCTCCTCCTCGGGTTATTAAAGTGCTGGGTTCGGGTCGGGTCACGTCATGTTTAGGCCAGGCCCAAGCTTATAAGTGTGTGTCCATACCTAGCATGGGCCCAAATAAAAAAAAAGTGTGAGTTCATGTTTCTTACGTACAACTCTGTAGGTAGGTGGCAACAAAATGGCGGATGGTCCTTCTACTCCGACAGGTGATGCTTCTGCTCGTGCAGTGCGGGTGGCAGAAGGAGAAGATCTGGGGGGGACTAGCGCCCCTCCTCGGTCAATTGAAGTGGGATGGGCAGCTTGATGCCTCCCCACTATGCTCGCGTGGGGCCTTTAGTGGAGGAGATGGTGGTTCTGGATCCGGCTTGCCTACAGGCTTCACAGGCGAACTGGCGCCAAGCTTTGGTAAAGAAGCTCCTTGGGCCGAAGGTCCCACTGGATATACTGTGGCGGCGGTTGGTACAAAGGTGGCCATGTGCAGAGAAGGTTCAAGTGTTAGTTCTTCCCATTGACCCTTTACAATACAGTACATTATATATCACAAACTCAATGATTTATAAATAATGAATCACAATCCTACCATGCAATAGAAACCTAGATATTAGAGTAGTTAAAATATATATTCAAGATTTCATGAAAAAATTCTATAGCCATTTGGTAATCACGAAGATAAAATAATTTAACAAACGAAGACTATGACATCTACCATAAAAAAAATTGCATATAAAAATCTAATAAGATTTTAGAAAATATAATTTATTATTGAACAAAATTTGAAAGCTGGGGGTTGGGAGGAGATTAGATTCATCGCAACTGCTATATATTTAAAAGAAGAAGTGGATGCAAAATATATATAAAAAAAAAATTAATAAAAACTGAAATAAACTCTTAGTTGTGATGTGGGAGAGGGGTTAAGTTTTAACTACTCCAACTCAAATTCGGTGACCAACCTCCTCGAATGTTCAGATGTTTAAGATTATCTTCTGGGTGTTATGAGACAGAGAGGAGAATAGATCCCTACTAGCTACTACAAGGGAGAGGATTTCACAAAAATTAATTAAAACACTAATTTATGGGAGGAATTTACAATATCTAAAACAAATAAAAAATTAAATCAAAACAAAAAAAAAAATCAAAACAATGACAATGAGAAAGAGAAAACTAGGACTGTCGTTGACTTGAGATCCTCACCTCCTTGCTCGGCCGGTTGGCAAGTACGTAGCCGTAGGTTGTCGTTGACTTAAGATTCGAGAAAGAGATCGAGAGGAAAACTCAGCAAGAGAAAGAAATATAGGGTTGGGGCTTCGATCTCTAACGACAATTTCAATTACGTATTCATGTGTATCTATCGATCTCGAGCGGACATCGACATATGGTATGAATTCCAACGTGTATCATCTGCTCTTTTGAGGTTAGTCTCCTAATGTAGGCTTTGTCTGCTCGAAAGTTCACCATTATTGAGCGCTTCAATAATTTTGGTAGATTGTCTCTCGGATAATGTCAGAATGTTTGCGTGAGTCTCCAAAAATATTTGATACACTAGTAATTAAGTTTGAATAACAAAGCAATATGCATTTGATTTTTTGCAACTGCAATAAGTGTCAATTGCAGCTGATGCATAAAATAATGAATATAAAATGCAGATCCATTGTCATTCATTATGAGTGGTGTGAGAACCATTAAAATCATCTTGCATATTACTGGCTCCATCATATTGCAGCTGATGCATAAAATAATGAATATAAAATGCAGATCCATTGTCATTCATTATGAGTGGTGTGAGAACCATTAAAACCATCTTGCATATTACTGGCTCCATCATAACCTTCCACACGCAATCTCACTATACTCAATCTATGTTTTGAAAATAATTTTTTAATCGATACTTTAAGTGATACAGTAATAGTTTCATTAACATGCACAATACTTAAAAAACGTTCAATCACAGTTCCTCGCATATGCACATAACGTAAAGAAAATGATCATTTGTTCTACAGTAGATATGTCACAAGATTCATCAACTAAACAGGCAAATAGGACATCTCCAAATTCATTGATAATAATCTTTGTTGTTTCAGCAATGGCAGCAGCATTGACAATGTCTTTCTGAATAACAGACGAAATCAATTTCAAATTTTTAGGGGTATTTTTTAACATGATGATTTTGATATATTCATTGTGATCAGCAAATAACTGTAAAAGTTTAAGAAAATTTCCTTGGTTATTTGAATTTTAGGATTCATCAGGTCCATGTAAATTCAATCCCTGCCGTAAAAGGAATCGAATGCAATCAATAAATGTATTCAAGCAGACTCGATATTTCCTTCGAGCTTGATCTAATTGATTCCAAAAAGTATTTGAATGTATTTCTCCTGATTCATCAAATCTTCACATGCCTTACTTTCTTGGTTGTCAGCACTATTGGGCCCTCCAATATGCTTTTGAAAATTCTTTTTTTTTAAATTTCTATATCCTTATAAAACAAACGAGTCACCCCTTCTTTATTATACTTTATCTAGTTTGAATAAGTAACAATATAGATAAAATCCAACATCTTTTACTATATTGTATTCCAACCAACTACCAAAGTCATTAAACTATGCATGATTAAATCACCGTAATACTTGTCCAAAATTAGTATGGGAAAAATTATGATTGCGAGGCTGAAATTGACCATTTTGTAGATATGATCTTCGAATTTTATCCTTGTCATAAGATGGTAATCTGAAATTCGAATCCTCGCACCATGGTTTGCAGGAAGATTTCTCAAGTCAATATCTACAATATTCGAAAATGATATCAAGTGGAAAACTGAGCAAGAGAAATAAATATAGGGTCGGGGCATCGATCTCAAGCGGCAATTTTGATAGTGTATTTATGTGTATCTATCGATCTCGAGCAGCATCGACATATGGGATATGAAAGGATTAGCTCTGTAAAAGTAGGTAACGGCACAAAAAAATTTGAATTTCAACTCCAAGTGGCTGTTTCATCCCGAGCGGCCTACTCGGTCCATGACTCGCGTGCAATCTTTTCAAGCCATCATAGTTTCATCCCAAGCGGCATGATTGCTGGATCGTCTCACCATCCGTGAGATCACTGATCGGGTGCGATATTTCAGCGCTATAACCACACTATTTTGGGATCCACGTGATTACCGGATGCAAAATTTTGAGTGGTTCTGGTCTGCAAAAAACGTGTGATCGGGTTCACGCACATTGAAGCCCTCAAACGTTTTTCGAGATTTCTGGAGGGGCTACTGTCCCCCCTCGCCCATATATCGCTTGGCCCGCGTATGGCACAAAGTACCCCTTGGCTAGCCCTAACATATGAGCTATAGAGGAGTTTCCAAATATATATATATATATATATATATATATATATATATATATATATATATATATATATATATATATATATATATATATATATATATATATATATATATATATATACTCATCTACCATTTCTTTTTTTTGAGAAATGTTGTGCGTGCGTCTTATGTCTCATCACAAAGAGTAAATTGGAGGGCAAGTTATTACATGAAAACGTGTCTCTTTGGACAAAGAGTTTTGATGTAAAGTTTAAAATCAAACGTTTGGGTGAAAAGTTCGAAACTCAAGATATAATTACTTGTTTTCGTTATATTAAACCAATGAAAAAACACTCCATTCTATTTCACTTTTATTCGACCAAGTGCCTAATTATTATTTTTTTTTTGAGAACCCCTCCTAAAGGAGGGAGGGTTTGGCGGACCCCAACCAGAAGTCATTAAAACCTAAGATAACAGATTGTTACAAAAACTGATAGCCTCCGCCCCTAGTTTATCTCTCCAAGGCACAATCCAAGCACTGAAAAAGGAAATCACCGAGTGCCGCAACTTATCCTGCCCTGCAGACTTACCATTGAAGATTCTGCTATTCCGCTCAAGCTAGATAACCCACACGATTGCCATGACCAAAATGTCCCACGGCTTCCGGATCTCCACCGGGATTTTCCTTCTTCTCCAAGAAGTCCAAAGTCCCCTAAGGGTCCTGGGGTGCGAAGATAGTCCTGCTTTAGTCTCGAAGTGATCCCACAGGACCTGGCCAAAAGGGCATCCGAGCAGAAGATGTGAGGATGTCTCCTCTTCTGAGGCGCAGAAGGTGCAGGAAGCATCCAATGCCTGGGGGTGATGACGCCGCATCAGATTCGCCTTCGTCAGAATCTTATTCCTCGAAGCCAACAAGGAAAAGATTTGGACCTTCGATGGAGCCTTCGACTTCCAGATAGCCTTAGCCGGCCCGTGCCGCTGCATTCGAGGCAGGAGATGATCATAGAAAGATCTAACTGGGAATACTCCTGAGGATGTGCTGCTCCACCGGTCTTCATCCCAGACTGGCCTGAACAAAGCCGCCTGAAGAATCACGTGGAGGTCCTGCAACTCTTGCTGACCATCATGATTCAAAGGAGTAACGAACCTCAAACGCCACCCGATCGACCCTTGCCTCCTGCTAGCCTGGGAACGGATTGAAGCTCCCTTGTTCCGGGCCAAAGAGAAAAGTGTTGGGAAGAGTTGCTCCAGTGGTCTGTCCCCTAGCCAAGTATCCCTCCAGAAACTAATATCTCTCCCATCACCTAACACCAGCGTAGTAGCCTCCCTGTAGAGATCCTTGACCCTGAGGATGCCCCTCCAAAAATGAGATATCCGGCCGGACACTCGACCCCGTGCTTGCAGAGGAGAGAACCTCCTAAAATACTTCGCCAGAATGACATCCCGCCAGGATCCGCCTGTTCCCTGCTGCAGTCTCCACCACCATTTCCCCAACATGGAGATATTGAATCTACGCAGGTCAAGGACTCCCAGACCGCCCATCTTCTTCGGCAGGCAGACCTGGTCCCATCTCATCAGGTTGTAGCCACCTATGCTAGCACCCACCCCATGCCAAAGGAAGGATCGCCGAATCTTGTCAATCCGGTCAATCACCCAAGACGGCAGGTAGTAGAAGGAAAGATAGTAGCAGGGAATAGAGGAAAGAACCGAGTTAACCAGCACTAGCCTTCCCCCCGAAGATAGAAATCTACCTTTCCAGCCCTCCAATCTCCTCTCGATCTTAAGAATCAGCTGCTCCCAATCCTCTCGCCGTAGTGCTCTGTCACTGATAGGCAGCCCTAAATACTTCATTGGCAGGGACGCTACCTTACAGTTCAAAAGCCTGGCCAACCCGCTGCCTGCATCCCCTGGACCTATGTAGTAGAGGCTGCTCTTCTGGAAATTGATCCTCAAGCCCGAAGTCAGCTCCAACCCGTAGAGGAGGATCTTGAGTGAGACCATCTGGAATGGACAAGCCGCTGTGAATAAGAGAGAGTCATCAGCATAGTGCAGATTAGAGGTAGTCCAACCGTGACCGCCCACTCCCTTAACCAGCCCATCTGCATTCGCCTTACGGACTGCGACATCAAAGGCATCCACCACCAGAATGAACAGATAGGGGGATAACGGGCACCCTTGTTTTAGTCCCTTGTACACCTTGAAGTTCTTGCCTTGCTCCCCATTGATAAGACAAGATAACTTCGAGGAAACCAAAATCTCTCTAATCCACCCCAGCCATCCACTAGAGAAGCCTTTGGCCTGCAACAGATCAAGGAAGAACTCCCACCTGATCTGATCGAAAGCCCTCTCAAAGTCGATCTTCAGCAAAACTCCTTCTTCACCAGACTCACGAAGGTGGAAGATCGTCTCATGAGCCGCCGCTACACTATCCAGGATTAATCGCCCCTTGATGAAAGTGGTCTGGGAGGGAGAGACAAGTAGAGAGATATTGTCTGCAAGCCTATTGGCTAGGACCTTCGCAATGATCTTGTAGAGACAGTTTGAAAGGGAGATCGGCTTGTAGTCCCGAATGGTCTCTGCAGAAGATTTTTTAGGGAGGAGGATAATCCACGAGTGGTTCAGGCAATGAAGACGCACCTTGCCCGAGAAGAAGTCACGAAGCAGCCGGCAAAGGTCACTCTCGAACATGTCCCAGTACTCCTGGTAGAAGGACATTGGGAACCCATCTGGACCCGGGGCCCCATCTCCTTTGGATTGAAAGACATCCCTCCGGAAATCCTCATCTGTAAATTCCGCATCAATGCCTGAGCCTCCTGGAAGCCTTGGAAAATCTGCACCACTCCAATCAAGGAAATCCCCATCGGAGCCTCCGACTCCAAGAACGAAGTCTTGAAAAAGGAAGTGGCTGCCCCAAGATATCCGTCGTAGTCTTCAACTCTCGTTCCTCGTGCCACAGAGAGGTCAGAAAGTTCTTCACTCCTCCGAGCGTTAGCTACCCTGTGGAAGTAGGTGGTGTTTGCATCCCCCAACTTCACCCACTGATCCTTCGAACGCTGCCTCCATATCTCCTCCTCCTCCTCCTCAAGATCAGCACTAGGCTCTCGTTCAGCTCCTTCAACCTCGCGGACTCCGGCACCATGTAAGGGCAGCAGATTCTCCTTCACCTCCAGAACCTGAATCCCAGCCAAGGTTGAGGCCTTCTGCCTCAGAACATTGCCGAAATGGGCTTTTGCTCCAGCACTGGAGCTTCTTCTTGATGTACCTGAGTTTCCTTGCCATATTCAAGGCCGAGTTCTCAACCCTACCTGCTTTTATCCACCAACCAGCCAGCAGGTCCTTGAAACCTTCCTCCAGCGACCACATTGACTCGAACCTAAAGGGGGGGCCGGACAGGAGCAATCGAGTCAGTTGAGAGGAGGATCAGAGCGTGATCAGAAACGCAGGAGGCCAGTCCTGTCTGAATTGAACCCGGAAAAAGCACATCCCATTCCGCCTGAGATCAGGAACCTATCCAGCCTGGCCAGAATGGGATCCTCTCGCTTATTACTCCACGTGAGGTACGCCCAGTCAAAGGGGATCAAGGAGCTCTTGGTGCCGGATAAAATGGGAGAAAGCCCTCATTGCCGAAACATCTCCACCACTGCGAAAGTCGCTCCCCCGAACCACGAGTGACATTGAAATCCCCCGCGATGACCCATGGGCCTTGAAAATTTGTCCTAAGCAAGGACAGCTCCGTCCAGAAGTCGTCTCCCCTACTGTGATCCGTCGGGCCATAGACCGAAGACAGCATCCACTCCTCGCCATCTAAACGATTTTGAAGAACCAGAGAAAGAGAGAAGACCCCAACATTCGTGCTCTTCAACAAGAAGAGGTCATCACTGAAACCTATCAGAATGCCTCCCGACGCGCCTTGTAGCATCTTTAGCTTCCCACTTAGCAATCTTCCTAGTACTGAGCGATACGAAAAAAATGGCTCGTCGGATTCTCCGCTTCGACTCCTGAATACATATGATGTCCACATCGTGAATGGAGGCAAAAGAACTAGCCGCTCTCCTCTCTCCGATTTCCCTAGCCCTCTAACATTCCAAGATAATATCTTCATAGAAACAAAACAGACTCCACACCACCACCAGATCCCAAAGCTAGCCCACTCAGGAGGAGGCCAACTTCGCCCTTTTCTCCTCCAGAGCCCTGATAGAATCAAGAAAAAGCGCACACTATCTAGCTCAGGGGTAGTAATGAAACCACACTTCCTAGCAATGTCAAGAATTGCATCATCCTCCAAAAGAGAAAGGGGGAGGGACACAGAAGGATTCGCCTGATCCAAATCCAAAAGGCGCATCTTGGACCGCACGAGAGCCTGGGCAAGCAGAGGATCATCCCGAGGAGCGCTGCAAAATCAGCCTGAAGCTTCTCCTAGCCGACTGAAACTGGGCGGCTCTCGCCGAATCTGACGAAGCCTCCGGTCTCCCATGGTCTACGCACTGCATAGCTACGGTCCTCTGCACCCCGTCCCCCTGACCTGTCACCTCCCTACTGTCGACACCAAGGTTAGGAAGCTGAGGAATCCCCATGATGGGGCTATCCATAATTATAGGCGCATCCTTCTCCTGGGGGCCCAAGGGGGGGCCCCCCCTCCTCCAACCCCACATGGATTCCCTCATGCAAATCAGCAAGGGGGGCAACGTTGCTGGCAGAACAAGCAACGTGCGCCCTTTCGATAGAAAAAAAGGGCAACGCCACCAGTCGCGCCCAACCCGAGGTTCGAAACAATACCTGCATCCTGGGAGAATTGCTGTAGGGATGGCGTACCTGGCTCCTGGCTGCTGCTCGCTTCTCCTCCCGTCGGATCCCTCCCGGCCGCTGGCGTACCAGGAAACCGTGGTGGCCCGGTGCACGGTTGCCTGAAACGCGTGGGCTGAGGCGAAACCACCGGTGGACCGAAGCCCGGGGGAATCTCTGCTCGCCGGGATGGCATCCTATCACCGATGCCGTGATCCAAGGAGGAAGATGGCCAACGGGGGAGGAGGGAGCGAAGTGCAATCTCCTAGAACCTGAGTGGAGAGCCGAATCCGAAACACTCCACAGCCATGAGCGAATTGAACCGGGGGGGGGGGGGGGGGGGGGATTAGGATGGGTTCGTAGCAGAGCATCGTAGCCTGGCAGAAACGGCGGTGGGAGATCGATGGGAAAACGTTGTGGCACTCCCGCACCTCGCCGTAAGGATCGAGCAGCGCCCGCAGCGATCCATCCCCCCAAGCATCGAAAGGCAAGCCGAAGACGGTGACTCACAGTGCCGTCCTCCTCCTCCGTGCGACAGCCCCTGCCAGCTCCTCCCATGGCCGGAAGGAGATGGAGACCGCTCCCAGATCCCGCACACCCCGACCAACCTCGATCTCCAAAAACTGTCAGAAGGGGAATTCCACAAGAAACTCTCCGTTCCCTATCTCTTGTGCTGGCCACTCCCAGGATCCTTGCCAAGCGTGACGGAGGTGCCCGGACAACTCCACCGCCGTCACAGCCCTCCGGAAGACCCGGCAGACCCCTGATCTATTCAGCACCTCCATCATCTCCCCCCTCTGGGGATCTACCGGCAGCTTCATTGAGGCCCCCGCACCCGCAGTAGAAGACCTGGTAGAGCCTGAGGAACGAGCCACCCCGCACCGGTGGGAAGTGTGCCCTACCTTCCCGCAGGCAAAGCAGACGAGAGGATTCCGGCAGGCCGCTACAGCGTGGTCCCGCTTGCCGCACCGGTGGCAGCGCCGCACCGGAGGCCCTCTGCGAAAAGGCCGAGAAGAACGGCCGGAGGATCCCTCGACCTCGGTCCCGCTGTAGATCTGGCCGGACGGCGCAACGATATCGGCGAATGAGACTCTCTGATGGGAGGTCGCCGACGAGGATGGTTTGAAGCGCCCCCGAGACGCCTATCTCGGGAACGACGCTTCGCCTCCGCTCCTCCAGAACCCCTCCCCCCGAGAGCCCTATCCCCTGATCTCGAGACCCCTCGGGAGCGTGCAGAGCCTACAGGACGGTGAAGATCAGGCCTGGGAGACTTTCCCCTAGATCTCCCCCGGATCTCCCTATCCCCTGATATCGAGACCCCTCGGGATCGCCCTCTCGCCATCTGCCTGCAAGATCCCTTTGATCTAGCTGATGGAAGCAGCTGAATACCGAAGGCATCGAACGAAACGGGAGTCGGTCGGGATATCGCTGAGGCTCGTGGGCTCACAGATCGTGTCGGATCTGAGGTCAAATCACACAGGACCGAAGCGCGTAGGTCGAAATTCCTTACCAGAACTGATGCAGTCGCTGGAGAGGAGGTGCAGACCTCGGGATCTCACGCCGATCTGATGCGAGGGAGGATATCTCGCGATGGAGAGGTGCAGACCTCGGAGGCCTGTCGGAGATGGGGCAACAGGCCTGGCCAGAGAGAGGGAGGTCCAAATCCGACAAGGGTGCAAGCTCCGGCAGAGGATCAGATCTAGGAGAGGCAGTCCAGCTGCGTCGGTGTCAGCGTCGGCGTCCGACACGGCGTCGGCGTGCGGCAGTGCGGAGGCGGCAGAGAACACGCTGATCTAGTGTCGTGCGGCAGTCGGACGCCCTAGGGACCTAGGGGTTTCTATCGCCGCTCCTCTCCGTCGCTTCGTGCGGCAGTCGGACCACCAGTGCCTAATTATGATTGGTGCATGTTCTACAATCCTAGTTTCCGTTGTGAAAATATCAAATAATCAAGAACCAAGAGGTGATACCTAAGTAGTTGGGGGGTAGGTAAAAAAAACAATGTGCTTCCTCACAATGATGCTTCTACATTAGAGTTGGTGGGACAAGTCTTTAAATAAGACTGAGCACCAAGTCATTCTGTAATAATTTGTACAAGACTTTAGACAAGTCAAAGAAATCCAAGTCATTCTCTATTGTATATCTTACGTCACCTGATGAAGATGTGTTTGGATTGTTTAGCTGCAATTTGGGTTGCGTCACCTGATGAAGATGTGTTTGGATTGTTTAGCTGCAATTTGGGTTGCGAGGCTGAGTATAAGATAGCCACCTATCATCGCCAATGTCCCTCACCAGTGCCCCCGAGAACTACCCAAAGGAAAAATGGTTAGTCCTCTCTCTCTCTCTCTCTCTCTCTCTCTCTCTCTCTCTCTCTCTCTCTCTCTCTCTCTCTCTCTCTCTCTCTCTCTCAAACAGCTTCACGTGTTGGAAAACTAGAACAAGTTTGTTTGGACAAGCTTCCAATAAGACTTTTGATCTTTGAACTTTTATGGGAAACTGTTTTTCATGTGAATTTCATTCTAACTTGTATTCTTTATGTTCGTTGTTGGCAGTCAGGACAGGGTGGCGGATATGGCAGCGGCGGCGGATATGGTGGTGGTGGAGGGTGGGGCGGGTGGTGGGGGATATGGCGGCGGCGGCGGATATGGTGGAGGCGGAGGTCAGGGAGGGGGATACGGCGGGGGACAAGGCGGAGGGCAAGGTGGTGGTGGTGGGTACGGCGGTGGCGGTGTTATGGACAGGGTGGGGGTGGAGGTCAGGGAGGTGGATATGGTAGTGGCGGTGGATATGGTGGTGGCGGAGGTCAGGGCGGCGGGTGGCGGATATGGCGGCGGCGGAGGGCGGGGTGGTGGACCTGGCCCTTGGATTGGAGTGAACAACGTAGCCCAGCGTGGGGATAATGACATCGAGGTGCAAGATGGTAGCATCGCTGAGATACGGGCGTAGAGATTGGAAATGGGAACTACGCTGGTGGAAGCAATCGGGTTGTCATCGGAGGCCGGCGCTGAATGGGTTAGTAATGCTTGGGATGTTGTGTTCTGGTCGGGTTAGCAAAGAACTATATGTGTTTCTTTCTGTATGGTTAAAGTGGAATTGTCATATGTACCTCCCTTTATTTTCTCCCTTCCTGTTGGGGATTGAATTATGTTGAAGTCGGAATACTGCGTTGATGAATAAGTGTAGTTGTGCTTTCAAGGTCCCCTATTGTTTCCATACCTCAAATAGATTAGGAAAGGCACGGGATCCTCTGAGGTTAGGTTATAACCTCAGAGGATCAAGATAGGTTAAGGCTGGAACTGAATCACAATGGTCAGTCACACCCAACCTGATTGGTAAATCACACTCAGCCCTAATGTCGGCAAAAGGACGGGCACTCAGCTCCAAATTTAAATGAACAGCTGTGGATTTAACTTATCTGAACTTCTAAGGTTTATAACCTCGGAAGATCTATGCCCGGAAAGGGTTCGCCTATTTACTTCCATAAATTTAGTGATGGCGCCCTGATTTTCTTTGTATCCAACCCATTTATATGGATTTGCTATAGCACCGATGATAACAACAGAATAACCCCCCCCCCCCCACCTCCCCATCGGTCCTTGCTGCTCCATCGAATCTTTCCTCCCCTTAATGTTCCTCCTCCTCCTCCTCGGGTTATTAAAGTGCTGGGTTCGGGTCGGGTCACGTCATGTTTATTCCCGGCCCAAACTTATAAGTGTGTGTCCATACCTAGCACGGGCCCAAATAAAAAAAAAGTGTGAGTTCATGTTTCTTACGTACAACTCTGTAGCGTAGATGGCAACAAAATGACGGATGGTGCTTCTACTCCAACAGGCGATGCTTCTGCTCGTGCAGTGCGGGTGGCAGAATGAGAAGATCTGGGGGGGGGGACTAGCGCCCCTCCTCGGTCATATTTGACGGCAGGCATTGGAGTGGGATGGGCGGCTTGATGCCTCCCGCAATGCTCGCGTGGGGCCTTTAGTGGAGGGGGTTGGGGTTCTGGATCTGGCTTGCCTATAGGCTTCACAGGCGAACTGGCGCCAAGCTTTGGTAAAGAAGTTCCTTGGGCCAAAGGTCCCACTGGATATACTGTGGCCGCGGGTGGTACAAAGGTGACCTTGTGCGGAGAAGGTTCAAGTGTTAGATCTTCCCATTGACCCTTTACAATACAATACAATATATATCACAAACTCAATGATTTATAAATAATGAATCACAATCCTACCATGCAATAGAAACCTAGATATTAGAGTAATTAAAATATGTATTCAAGATTTCATGAAAAAAATTCTATAGCCATTTGGTAATCACGAAGATAAAATAATTTAACAAACGAAGACTATGACATCTACCATAAAAAAAATTGCATATAAAAATCTAATGAGATTTTAGAAAATACAATTTATTATTGAACAAAATTTGAAAGCTGGGGGTTGGGAGGAGATTAGATTTATTGGAACTGCTATATATTTAAGAGGAGAAGTGGATGCAAAATATAAAAAAAAAGTATTAATAAAAACAGAAATAAACTCTTAGTTGTGATGTGGGAGAGGGGTTAAGTTTTAACTTCTCCAACTCAAATTTGGTGATCAACATCCTCGAATGTTCAGATAATTAAGATTATCCTCTGGGTGTTATGAGACAGAGAGGAGAACATATCCCTACTAGCTACTACAAAGGAGAGGAGTTCACAAAAATTAATCAAAACACTAATTTATAGGAGGAATTTACAATATCTAAAACTAAACAAAATTTAATTAATTAATCAAAACAAAAAATAAATCAAAACACTGACAATGAGAAAGAGAAAACTAGGACTGTCGTTGACTCGAGATCCTCACCTCCTTGCTCGGCCGGTTGGCCAGTACGTAGCCGTAGGTCGTCGTTGACTTAAAATTCGAGAAAGAGATCGAGAGGAAAACTAAGCAAGAGAAAGAAATATAGGGTTGGGGCTTCGATCTCTAACGACAATTTCAATTGTGTATTCATGTGTATCTATCGATCTCGAGCGGCATCGACATATGGGATATAAAAGGATTAGCTCTGTAAAAATAGGCGACGGCACAAAAAATTTTGAATTTCAACTCCGAGTGGCTGTTTCATCCCAAGCGGCATGTCTATTCTTCTACCCGGTTGCGTGCAATCTTTCCAAGCTATCATAGTTTCATCCCGAGGGGCATGATTGCGCTATAACCACACTATTTCGGAATCCACGCGATTATCGGATGTGAGTGGTCCCAGTCTGCAGAAAACGTGTGATCGAGTTCATGAAACAACGGGTAGAGGCTGGGAGTGTCGTGTACTCGTCGCGCGACGATGTACCCTCACGATATTATCCGACATTGAAGCCATCAAACTTTTTTTGAGATTTCAAGAGGGGCGACTGCCCCCCCCCCCCCCCCCCCCCCCCCCCCCCCCCCACCATCGCCCGTATATCGCTCGGCCCGTGAATGGCACAAAGTATCCCTTGGCTAGCCCTAACATATGAGCTATAGAGGGCAAGTATTGTGCGACTTATGTTCTCATCACAAAGAGAAAATTGGAGGGCAAGTTGTTAGATGAAAACATGTCACTTTGGACAAAGAGTTTTGATAGAGTTTTTAAAATCAAATGTTTGGGTGAAAGTTGGAAACTCAAGATAAAACTACTTGTTTTCGTTTTTAAACCAATGAGAAAAACACCCCATTCTATTTCACTTTTATTTGACCACGTGCCTAATTATGATTGGTGCATGTTCTTCGAATCCTAGTTTCCGTCGTGAAAATATCAAATAATCAAGAAGCAAGAGGTGATACCTAGTGAGTCCTCTACAATAGAGTCGGCAGGACAAGCCTTTAAATAAGACAGAGCACCAAGTCCTTTTCTAATAATTTGGACAAAACTTTGGACAAGTCAAGAAAGCCAAGTCTTTCTTTATTGTATATCTTGCGTCAATGAAGATGTGTTTGGATTGTTTAGCTGCAATTTGGGTTGCGAGGCTGAGTATAAAATAACCACCTATCATCGACAATGTCCCTCACTAGTGCCCCCGAGAACTACCCAACTCTAAGGAAAAATGGGCTCTCTCTCTCTTGTTGGGTTTTTCTACACGAGAACAACCCCGATCGATAGACCGAGATCGTCGTCTTGGATGAAGAACATACCTTCGTGTGACAAGAGAGATCGTTCGTAATACCGGGTGAAGATCTTCCACACGCTGCCGTCTCCCGCGGATTTGATGGGTCATCCTGAATCCCTCTGGATTCACAACGGCGGCTCTGAAGAAGTGCGTATGGGGACTTCACCCCTGCACATCTATTTATAATAGATGTGTACAACCGGTAGACGCAACCCATCAGAGCATCCACCGGTTATTGGGTGCACATGAGAATGAGGCTAGGTTCACCACCAACCCTGTCAAGCCTCTTGGTTGAGTCGCCCGGTCTGACCAGGACCGCGACAACCAACCCGGTCCACCTAGTTCAGTAACTCTCCCGTAAAGGGCCATCAAAAACCAACAATCTCCCACTTGGCCCTTTACACAATACAAGTGTGGGAACTTGTTTCAAAATATACATATATAATTTTGTAATAAAAATAATAATTTTTTTTTTTTGAAATATTTGGAGAGTCACTCAGTTTTGAAAAACACGATCCGGATCGATTTTAAAAGAAAAAATACTAAGGGACCATTCATGTCTTTGTTCAAAATGACCCTGATAGGAGATCATGATTGTTCCAGCATATCCTATGCTGGTTCATATCCATGGTCAACCTATCAGACCCATAAAAAACTCCAACAAACAACTCTGGTGGTTTTCTCATGTGTCTATGGGTTATCTGAGCACATTATCACTTGGTCTTGTGCCCAGGCCCATAATGTCCAACCTCATGCTTGTCCAAGCATGTCATTCTAATGTCCATGTTGATACCCAATCAACTACAAATAGAATGAAGGCGTTTCGACGTGGTGCCCACCCACGCCTAGCCCAGGTTTCTCTTGAGTACCGTGTACTCCAGGCTTACTGGACGTTCCGACATGTTGCCAAAGCATGTCTAGTCTCAGTATCTTGAGTAAGTTATCTTACTCCAAGCATATTGGACTATCTAGCATGTTGCCTAAGCATGCCTAGTCTCAATGTCACTTTTGAGTATCGTGTACTCCAGGCTTACTGGACGTTCCAACATGTTACCAAAGCATGTCTAGTCTCAGTATCTTGAGTAAATCATATTACTCCAGGCTATGATCTTGCTTACATTTGACATAACTCAAATAAGGAAATGGCATCGAGCTTTATTCATCTAAAGACGAAAACAGTAGTGACTAAACACAAGGCAAAGGGACTCAACTATTGATACAAGGACTCCATCAAGTCCACAGGGTCACAAGGCTCTGGAAAACCTTTGGTACAAGTCCCTTGGTGCGAGGGTCTGCAACCATCAGCTCTGTGCAAACATGCGGGATCTTCACCACTTTCCCTTTGACTTTCTCGCAGACAAGCATATACTTGATATCCAGGTGCTTGTTGCGTCTGGTAATCTTCTCATTCTTGACATGCTGACAAACAGCCTTATTGTCACAGAAAATTGGCAAAGGCTTTTGGATCGAATCCACAGTGCCTAAGCCTCCAACGAAGTTCTTCAACCAAAGAGCATGCTTTGTAGCCTCATAGCAAGCAACATACTCTGCATGCATATTGGAGTCAGTGACAATTGACTGTTTGGAGCTTTTCCATGAAATAGCTCCTCCCGCCATCAGAAAAACATATCCCGAAGTGGATTTCAAGGTGTCTTTACAGCCAGCAAAGTCTGAGTCGGTGTAGCCAATCACCTGAAGCTCACTGCCCTGCCTGTAGGTAAGCATGAACTCTTTGGTACGCTGAAGATACCTCAGAACTTTCTTAGCTGCACGCATATGAGCTACACCCGGATTCTGCACATAACGACCCAATATCCCAACAACAAAACTGATGTCTGGTCGAATACAAGTCATATCATACATGACGCTCCCCACAATGGAAGCGTACTCATCTGTATCCACTTAATTCCTCTCAGCCTGATTCTTGGGACACTGATCCTAGGAAAATACATCTCCCTTCAGTACTGGTGCCTCACCCAGAGCACACCTATCCGTCCTGAACCTCTTCAGGACCTTCTCAACATAAGCTGCCTACGAGAGTCCCAGAATTCCTGCTGCTCTATCTCTGTGAATCTTGATCCCAAGCACATAGTCTGCTTGACCCATGTCCTTCATATCGAATTTCTTCGATAAGAAGTGCTTAGCATCATGGAGCATGTGAATGTCATTACTCGCCAAGAGAATATCATCAACATAGAGGACGAGTACGACAAACCTGCTCCCACTGGCTTTCAGATATATGCATCTGTCAGCCATATTCTCTTGGAAACCATACTCTGTAGCAACCTGATCAAACTTCAGGTACCAATGCCTGGAAGCCTGCTTCAGCCCATAAATAGACTTCTTCAATTGGCAAACCAGCCGTTCGCTCTCACTGACTGCAAAGCCCTCTGGCTGTGACATATAAATGTCCTCTGTCAGATCACCATTCAGAAACACTGTTTTAACATCCATCTGGTGCAATTCCAGGTTGTGGTGGGCCACAATGGCCATAATCACTCTCAAGGAATCCTTAGTGGAAACCGGAGAGTAAGTCTCGCCAAAGTCAATACCCTCCTTCTGCCTGAAACCTTTAGCCACCAGTCTGGCCTTGAATCTCTCGATCTTGCCATCAGCATCTCTCTTGGTCTTAAAGATCCACCTGCATTCCACCGCCTTCCGGTTTTCTGGTATCACAACAAGATCCCAAACATGATTCTTCTCCATAGATTGCAACTCCTCTCTCATGGCCTCCAGCCACTGTCGAGATTCATTGCAACCCATGGCTTCACGGAAGGAAGTAGGGTCAGTGATATCAGATCCCTCACTCTGAATCTCCTGAAAATAGACCTCATAATAGTCTGGGATAGCTGACCTACGCTGTCGATCTGACCTCCTCGGCTGGACTGGCTCCACTGGAGTATCTAAAACCGGTACAGCTTGAACTGGTATGGGTCAACCTCAGCCACAGTCTCAGCAGGTGCTGGAGTCGTATCTGCTATAACGTCTGGCCGAACAATTGGAAAAAATGGCGTTGGCACAACACCTTCCGAAGATTTCTCTCTGAAAAAAATATCAAAAGATCGTTGGCTCCTACTAAATTCTGCATCCTCCAGAAATACAGCCCTATTGGTCTCCACTATCTCCAATGGTCTGGAAGGACAGTAGAACCGAAAACCCTTCAATCTCTCAGGATAGCCAATAAAGAAACATCGAACTGTGCGGAAATCAAGTTTCTTTATTTCTGGATTATAGAGCTTAGCCTCTGCCGGGCAACCCCAAACATGCAAATGATGAAGGCTAGGAGCCGAACCTTTCCATCTCTTGTAAGGGGTTTCTGGGGCAGTTTTGCAAGGCACACGATTCAGAATATAAACCGCTGTCTTCAAAGCTTCTCCCCAAAACTTCTCTGGAAGAGAAGAGTGACTCATCATGCTACGAACAGTCTCCCGATAAGTCCTATTCTTCCTCTTTGCCACACCATTCTGCTCAGGAGTGCCAGGTGTGGTATACTGGGGAACAATCCTCTGCTGCCTCAGATACTCAGAGAAAGGGCCATGATTCACACCATCCTGGTTCATCCTTCCAAAATATTCTCCTCCATGATCTGAGCGAACTACCTTGATCTTCTTATCAAGTTATTTCTCCACCTCCAACTGGTATGTCTGAAAGACTTCCAAAGCCTTTGACTTGTGGTGGAGAAGATACACATAAGTATATCTAGAGAAGTCGTCAATAAACGTGATGAAATAACTATGACCACCACGAGCTTTGACTGGGAATGGACCACAAATATCCGTGTGGATCAACTCTAAGAGCTCTAAAGCTCTAGTAGCTGTGAGTTTTCTCTGCTTAGTTATCTTCCCTCTGAGGCAGTCCACACAAGTACCAAAGTCTGAAAAAACCAGACTAGGTAGAATCTCATCTTTCACCAAGGCCTCTACTCTCTTCCTAACGATGTGGCCTAATCTCTTGTGCCAAAGCACAGCAGAATCCTCTGCTAGAAATAAACACTTTGACCGGATCGAAAGGTAGAAAGCATCTTCTTACACCAGAATGAGACCCTAGTCCAACACCACCAAGTAGTTGCAAACCGCCACCATACTCATTGAGTTATCATTACCGAGGAAAAAAAAAACTTATCCTTCGGTCTGGGTCTTCTTCTGCTCTTGAGCCCATGCAAAGCGTGGGACACATGAACAAAAGGTCCTGAGTCAATCTACTAACAATTTGACGGTATATCTACGGTATTGGACTCACAACAGACTAATGTCTGCTACAGAAATCTCGGTTTGAATGACTTCATTCCAGAACCACCAAAGCCAAGATTCTCATATCCCTTCTTCCCTCCATTCAGTCATTTTCTCCTCAATAACACATAGGGTGATAAGCCGATTGAGGTCCCATTAGATCTCCTAGGCATTATAATTCACCTCAAAATATCAAAAGACTTTGGGAGGGATATCACTACAATGAAAAATAAAAGCTTCTTCTCAAGCTGAAGACCCTACTCTTTGATGCCTATAGCCAGCTTCGAGAGCTTAAGAATATCCTCACGAACGCTGCCATTGCCGTCATACTTCAGATTCATAATCTGAAGCATATTGTCACAGCATGGACTTCTTGGTCCCTACGAATTGTCTCTTCAACAATGTCATCAACTCTGCTGTAGTCTTAGTCCTAGCAATGCCACCTCGAAGCTCCTCGCTAATGGTAACCCTGATCATCATTAAAGAGAGACGGTTCGTTTTTCTCTCACTTAGCAAAGTGGGTCTATCGGGCCTCAGTGGAAGCATCTATAAGCTCTGCCAACTTTGGCTCTATAAGCACAAAGTCACAATCCATACAACCAAGCAAGATCTCAATATTCATCTTCCAAGATGAATAATTAGAGCCATTCAGGGGCTCAATACCAGCTAGATTCTTCGAAATAGCTAACAAATCCATCTCTGAAAAGAGAATTACAAATTTAGTGATAGTTCGATACTATTCACATATATATATTGACATGAATTAGGGGTTATAATTCAAATCAACCGAAGAGAACTTCATGTGCTAAGTTCTCTTCTAGGACAAACCATCAAGACTCAGCTTTGGCCAGATCCCTCGATGTGCTTCAGTTTCCTAAGTCACGTATAGAAACATGCACAGACCTAGTCAGCTGTAATAGGGTTGAGTCGGACACTATCCAACACCTTTGGGCAGAAGGGTTATCCTATCTTCCCCAATCACAGGCTACTATTCTGCTCATTCTACTGCACTCAGTAGTCTGAAACACCTTTGGGCAGAATCAAACCCTAGTACAATAGGATGCCTAGTGACCCTAGTGGAAGCCCTCCAATCCGACTATCCACAATCTCCATGAGCCGCCTACCTTTGGGCAAATCCGACTCATTTCGAAAGTGAGCCTCAGACGGTCACTTGGTCTTCTCTAAACCCCATGGAAGACCTAATATGTACAACCAATGCCAATTTCTATCCCTACAAGGTTCAATGGTAGTCATCAATTGTTTACTACATTTAATATGTAAGTGCCTACTTGTAGGAAAGCATGAAACCTTTAATATAATCATCTTACACATGTGATATAATGAACAATTTGGAATTGGCATAAGATGACATATTAGAACATTAAATTATTGCTATTTAAATCATATATGTAGCAAGTTGCAAAACAGTCTAAATCTGTAAAATCTGACCGTACCAATGTGTTCGGAAAGGTCCAATTAGGTAAGATCCATATTTGGATCGATCAGATCGGACCCCGATTGGGCCAAGATCACAGGACCAAAACCAACGGTCCAGATTAAAATAACAGTAAATATACACTATTGCTGATAAAGGCCTGGGCCTAGTCCTGGGCCAGCCTGAGCCTGGGCTCAGGTCTGCCTGGATCTGGGTTCGGGTCTGGGTCAGCCTGGGACTTGGGCCTCGGTCTGGGCCCAAACGACTGGTTCGGGTCGGATCCAGTTCTCAGTCGGGTTCAAGCCCAATTAAACAATCGGGTTTACCACTTAAGCAGTTGGCGGGTCGGATTTGAATGCTGTCGGATTTACACCCAACAAAACCCCAAAAAACCCAAATTCATACCTCCTGTACATCTTCCCCGATTAAATCGGGTGAAACCCTAAGCCGCTGCCACCCTCCCCCACGCACATACGCAGCCGCCCGGAGACGCCTGCGCGCGCCGCCCGGAGCCGCTGGCAGGCCCGCTGCCGCCGCTGACCCGCGCAGGCCCACCGCCGCTGCTGCTGTGCGCCGGACCCCGACGCCGCCGCTGCTGCGCGCCGGAGCCCGACGCTGCTACTGCTCGCCGGAGCCCGCCGCCGCCGCCGCCGCTGCTGTCGCGCACCGCTCGATGCCGTGGTCGGAAAGGGGGTTCTCATCAGGTTTATGATGGGATCAAGATCTCCGATGGGTTCGATTCTTGCACTATGGCCGGCCGAAAACTATCAGCAATGGCCTGCTGTGCTCAGATCTCTGACGAGATAGAATTCCCTAAGGTCGGCAGGTTGGAACCGATCGAAAGAAATTCATATGTGATTCTCCGACAAGAATCAATCTCGTCGGATTCAAAACAGAGAAACCAATAGTCATCCAAATTCGACGAACAAGATCTAAACCTTGCTCTGATACCAATTGTTGGGTTTTTCTACACGAGAACAACCCCGATCGATAGACCGAGATTGTCGTCTTGGATGAAGAACATACCTTCGTGTGACGAGAGAGATCGTTCGCAATACCGGGTGAAGATCTTCCACACGCTACCGTCTCCCGCGGATTTGATGGGTCCTCCTGAATCCCTCTAGATTCACAACGGCGGCTCTGAAGACGTGCGTATGGGGACTTCACCCCTGCACATCTATTTATAATAGATGTGTCCAACCGGTAGACGCAACCCATCAGGGCATCCACCGGTTATTGGGTGCACATGAGAATGAGGCTAGGTTCACCACCAACCCTGTCAAGCCTCTTGGTTGAGTCGCCCGGTCTGACCAGGACCGCGACAACCAACCCGGTCCACCTAGTTCAGTAACTCTCCCGTAAAGGGCCATCAAAAACCAACATCTCTCTCTCTCTCTCTCTCTCTCTCTCTCTCAAACAGTTTCACGTGTTGGAAAACTAGAACAAGTTTTGTTTGGACAAGCTTCCAATAAGGCAGTTGATCTTCGAACTTTTGTGGAAAGCTGTTTTGCATTCAATTTTCATTCTACCTTGTATTCTTTATGTTCGTTGTTGGCAGTCGAGACAGCTGGACAGGGTGGCAGATATGGCGGCGGTGGCGGATATGGTGGTGGCAGAGGGTGGGGCGGTGGTAGTGGATATGGCGGTGGCGGTGGATATGGTGGGGGCGGAGGTCAGGGAGGGGGATATGGCGGGGGACAGGGCGGAGGGCAAGGTGGTGGTGGTGGGTACAGAGGCACCACAATTGGCACACCACAACACCATAAGAAAAGGAAAAAAACCCCTAGACGTCGCGCACAGGTGGGGGGAGGAATCGCAGACCAGCGGGGGAAACTAGAGATCAGCTCCCACAAAAACCAGAAATTAACACCTACAAAAAAACAAACCCAAAAGTGGTGCATCACTGCCAAATCCAGCCGCCAGCTAAAAATGGGGAGTCGAAGATGAGGTCACCGCACCACCGTCGAACCTGCACCTTTGTCTCACCTCCAAAAACCACCTCCGACTAGAGGGGTTGAACTGAAAAACCGCTGGCGGAGAACCTCGACACCGGGGATAGATCCGTTCGCCCTACTGTACCCGGTAATAGACACGGCTCTGACGTCGAGCAGAAGCCGGCAATCGAGCCAGCGAGAACGTCGTTGTATTGCGGCCGTGACGAGAACAAAAAGTTGCCAGCTAGAGATGCCCTTATCTATAGGGGGAAGGGTCACAATCCCACCTCAATAGACTGTGCAGACTCAAGGCCTGGCTTTGTCGGAGCAGCTGCCGACAGCAACCTAGGAGGCCAAGCGACTGGGCGAGGAAAATGCTAACACTAGGGCTAAAGAGGGGAAAGACAGAGGCGTGCCGAGCCGTACAGTTTCACACTTACAGTTGTTATAGTGATGTATCATTCATGTATGTGCCAGATTCAGGAATGATAACCTATCCCTCCTCCCCATCCCTTGCCTTTAGACTCCAATAAACCACACGCTTCGGCTCTTTGTTCTGCTTTCGAATATCTTCCACAACAATCTCAAGCACATCAATCAATAAGGAAAACATAACAATAAGCTAATCAATGGACTATGGTATGAACTCCAATGTGTATCACCTGCTCTTTTGAGGTTAGTCACCTGATGTAGGCTTTGCCCGCTCGAAAGTTCACCATTATTGAGCGTTTCAATAATTTTGATAGATTGTCTCTAAGATAATGTCAGAATGTTTGCGTGAGTCTCCAACAATATTTGATACACTAGTAATTAAGTTTGAATAACAAAGCAATATGTATATGATTTTTTGCAACTGTAATAAGTGCCAATTGCAGCTGATCTTTGCACAAAATAATGAACATAAAATGCAGACCCATTGTCATTCATTATGAGTGTTGTGAAGACCATTAAAGTCATCTTGCATATTACTGGCTCCATTATAACCTTCCACACGCAATCTCACTATACTCAATCCATGCTTTGAAAATAATTTTTTAAACGATACTTTAAGTGATACAATAATAGTTTCATTAACATGCACAATACTTAAAAAATGTTCAATCACAGATCCTCGCATATTCACATAACGTAAAAAAAATGGCCATTTGTTCTACAGTAGGTATGTCACAAGATTCATCAACCAAACAGGCAAATAGGACATCTCCAACTTCATTGATAATAATCTTTGTTGTTTCAGCAGTGGCAGCAACATTGACATTGTCTTTCTGAATCTTAGACAAAATCAATTTCAAATTTTTAGGGGTATTTTTTAACATGATGATTTTGATGTCTTCATTGTGATCAACAAAGAACTGTAAAAGCTTAAGAAAATTTCCTTAGTTATTTAAATCTTAGGATTCATCATGTCCATGAAAATTCAATACCTGTCGTAAAAGAAATCGAATGCAATCAATAAATATATTTAAGCGGACTCGATAATTCCTTCGAGCTTGATCTTATTGATCCCAAAAAGTATTTGAATGTGTTTCTTCTGATTCATCAAAGCTTCACATACCTTACTTTCTTGGTTGTGAGTACTATTGGGCCCTACAACATGCCTTACTTTATCTAGTTTGAATAAGTAACAACATAAACAAAATCCAACATCTTTTACTACATTGTATTCCAACCAACTACAAAAGTCATTAATCCATGCATGATTAAATCACCGTAATACTTGTCCAAAATTAGTATGGGAAAAATTATGATTGCGAGGCTGAAATGGACCCTTTTGTAGATATGATCTTCGAATTTTATCCTTGTCATAAGATGGTAATCTGAAATTTGAATCCTCACACCATGGTTTGCAGGAAGGTTTCTCAAGTCAATATCTGCAATATTTAGATTTGAGATAATTTTCACTTGATCACGATAATCTTTTTTATGCATGACAGGTTGTAAGTCAGCCGTTCGCTTTCTATTGAGAAATTTATTCATAATTGGTTCAAAAATCTATATAACATGGCACGGTGGTATTGTGCTGACTAGACAAAATAGAATACTAACTAGACAAAAACACACATGTTGATTAGACAAAACATTCAAATTGACAGACTAACAAAGAAACATAGAGAGAATCGGTAATAAAATTAAAAAAAATCCAGCTCATCTAAAAAAAAACATGTTCACGCCCTAATTCCAAATTGGAAAACTGTGATCCCCCTCCCTTCACGCCCACCTCTCGCCCAAGTGCCGACGGGCACGGGCATGCACTATAACTAAGATGTGTTGTTGCTAAAGGCGGCCCGAAGTCGGTCGGGGTGTGTGGCCGCTAAAGGCGGTTCGGTGTGTTGCCGCAAAATACGATGGTGTGGGTGGGGGTGGTGATACTCGATGGGTGTCTTACCGTCGAAGGCGGCCCCGCTACAAAGCCAACAGGCACGGGCATGCACTAGTAATCAACAAGCTAAAGATAAATACTCATTATTCCACCATATATAATTAAATAATCTATAATACAAATTATACAATATAATTCACTCAGTACAATACAATACAATATATATCATCAACTCAATGATTTATGAATAATGAATCACAATCCTACCATGCAATAAAAACCTAGATATTAGAATAGCTAAAATATGTATTCAAGATATCATGAAAATATTCTATATCCATTTGGTAATCACGAAGATAAAAAAATTTAACAAACGAAGACTAAGGCATCTACTATAAAAAAAAATTGTATATAAAAATATAATGAGATTTTAGAAAGGTAACATATAGTTTCTTATTGAACAAAATTTGAAAGCTGGGGGTTGGGAGGAGGTTAGTTCATCGCAACTGCTATACATTTAAGAGGAGAAGTGGATGCAAAATACAAAAAAAAAAATAAAAATAAAAACTGAAATAAACTCTTAGTTGTGATGTGGGAGAGGGGTTAAGGTTTAACTTCTCCAACTCAAATTCGGTGATCAACCTCCTCGAATGTTCAGATGATTGAGATCATCCTTTGAGTGTTATGAGACAGAGAGGAGAACAGATCCCTACTAGCTACAACAAGAGAGAGTTCACAAAAATTAATCAAAACACTAATTTAGGGGAGGAATTTACAATATCTAAAACAAAACAAAAATTAATCAATTAATCAAAACAAAAAATAAATCAAAACACTAATTAATCAAAACACTGACAATGAGAAAGAGAAAACTAGGGCCGTCGTTGACTCGAGATCCCCACCTCCTTGCTCGGCCGGTACGTAGCCGTAGGCCGTCGTTGACTTATGATTCACGAAAGAGATCGAGAGGAAAACTGAGCAAGAGAAAGAAATATAGGGTTGGGACTTCAATCTCAAGTGGCAATTTCGATAGTGTATTCATGTATATCTATCGATCTTGAGCGGCATCGGCATATGGGATATAAAAGGATTAGCTCTGTAAAAGTAGGCAATGGCACAAAAAATTTTGAATTTCACCTCCAAGTGGCTGTTTCATCCCGAGCGGCATGTCTATTAGCCAAATCGGTCGCGTGCAATCTTTCCAAGCCATCATAGTTTCATCCCGAGCGGCATGATTGCTGCATCGTCTCACCATCCGTGCGATCACCGATCGTGTGCAATATTTTCAGCACTATAACCACACTATTTCGGGATCCACGTGATTACCGGATGTGAAATTTTCAGTGGTTCCGGTCTGCAGAAAACGTGTAACCGGTTTCACGAAACAACGGGTAGAGGCAGGGGGTGCCGTGTACACGTGGTGTGATGCTCAACCCTCGCGATATGACCTGACATTGAAGCCATCAAACGTTTTTCGAGATTTCAGGAGTGGTGACTGCTCCCCCTCCTAAAAAATACACCACATTCTATTTCACTTTTATTCGACCAAGTGCCTAAATATGATTGGTGCATGAAAATATCAAATAATCAAGAACCAAGAGGTGATACCTAAGTGGTTGGGGTGGAGGTATAAAAACAATGTGCTTCCTCACAATCATACTTCTGTTGGATGCATGCGATTCCTGATCAGCAGTAGAGTCGGTGGGACAAGTCTTTAAATAAGACTGAGCACTAAGTCCTTCTGTAATCGGTGGGACAAGTCTTTAAATAAGACTGTGCACCAAGTCTTTCTTTATTGTATATCTTGCGTCACCTGATGAAGATGTGTTTGGATTGTTTACCTGCACTTTGGGTTGCGAGGCTGGGTATAAAATAGCCACCTATCATCGCCAATCTCCCTCACTAGTGCCCTTGAGAACTACCCAACTCTAAGGAAAAATGGTTAGTCCGCTCTCTCTCTCTCTCTCTCTCTCTCTCTCTCTCTCTCTCTCTCTCTCTCTCTCTCTCTCTCTCTCTCTACCCAACTCTAAGGAAAAATGGTTAGTCCTCTCTCTCTCTCTCTCTCTCTCTCTCTCTCTCTCTCTCTCTCAAACAGCTTCACGTGTTGGAAAATTAGAAGAAGTTTTGTTTGGATAAGCTTCCAATAAGGCTTTTGATCTTTAAATTTTTGTGGGAAGCTGTTTTGCATGCGATTTTCAGTCTAACTTGTATTCTTTATGTTCGTTGTTGGCAGTCGGGACAGGGTGGCGGATATGGTGGTGGCGGAGGGTGGGGCGGTGGTGGTGGGTATGGCAGCGGCGGCGGATATGGTGGGGGCGGAGGTCAGGGAGGGGGATACGGCGGGGGACAAGGTGGTGGTGGTGGGTACGGCGGTGGTTATGGACAGGGTGGGGGTGGAGGTCAGGGAGGTGGATATGGTAGTGGCGGTGGATATGGTGGTGGTGGAGGTCAAGGCGGCGGCGGCGGATATGGCGGCGGTGGCGGATATGGCGGCGGCGGTGGTGGCGGATATGGCGGCGGTGGTGGCGGATATGGCGGCGGCGGATGGCGGGGTGGTGGACCTGGCCCTAGGATTGGAGTGAACAACGTAGCCGAGCGTGGGGATAATGACATCGAGGTGCAAGATGGTAGCATCGCTGAGATACCGGGCGTAGAGATTGGAAATGGGAACCGCGCTGGTGGAAGCAATCGGGTTGTCATCGGAAGCAGGCGCCGGATGGGTTACTGATGCTTGGGATGTTGTGTTCTGGTCAGGTTAGCTACGAACTATGTGTGTTTCTTTCTGTATGGTCTGAGTGAATCGGCATATGTAACTGCCTTTATTTTCTCCCTTCCTGTTGGGGATTGAATTATGTTGAAGTCGGAATATTGCGTTGATGAATAAGTATAGTTGTGCTTTGAAGGTCCCCTATTATTTCCATACCTCAAATAGATTAGGAATGGCACGGGATCCTCTGAGGTGAGGTTATAATCTCAGAGGATCAAGATAGGTTAAGGCTGAAACTTAATCACAATGGTCAGTCACACTCAACCTTACTGGTAAATCACACTCAGCCCTAATGTCGAGCAAAAGGATGGGCACTCAGCTCCAAATGACTAGCTGTGGATTTAACCTCGGAAGATCCATGCCCGGAAAGGGTCCGCCTATTTACTTCCATAAATTTAGTGATGGCGTGCTCTCGCCCCTGGTGACGAGCTTCCCTCTCGCCCCTGGTGACGAGCTTCCCCCACTAACGCTTGTGTAGTGTTCCCCCTCTGATCCCTAACCCTTTCCCCTCTTTTATTCCCATTTCATCTCTCGAGCCCTCTCATATCCTGGATCTGTATGCCTCCATTTGTCAAATAGAGACCCCTTTGATCTCTAACCCTAGGCCCAAAACCCTTTTCCCTACCCCTAAACTACCATCCCTTTAGCCCTTGCTTCTAACATCGTTACCCTAACCCCCCAACTCCATCTCCTACTCGTGCCACAGTTTTGTAGCCTAAGTTCGCCCCCACCCCTTCCATCTCCCTCCTTCCCCTCTATCATTCTCCTCCGGCCCATCCCCTCTCGAGGTGTAGCTATGAACCCTAAGGGAGATAATGATGACATTATCCTGAAATTCAAAAGTTTACTGCCTTTTCAAGTGGATCTCGCTGCAACCAGCATCGAAGAGGGGGAAATCCATCAAGAGAAGCAGTGGCGGAAGAGTCTACTCTTCAAGGTCATCTCGGACAGAAGGCCCAGTCCATTCGGTATCAAGGAAGGAATCACTAGAGCCTAGAACCCACGGGGCCCTCTCTCAATTTCTGAGGTAACAGACGATACATTCATCGCCCGATTTGGTTTTCATGGGGACCTAGACCGTGTCTGGAATTATGCTCCATGGAATTTCGGCAACAACCTCATCAGCATACAAAAAATTAAGCCTAACACCCCCCCTTCTGACTATGATTTTTCAAAAGCTAGCTTCTGGATTCAATTCCATGGATTACCAGTGGAGTACCTTACATGCCCAGTTGCTATCAAGTTGGCAAAACAGCTAGGAACCCCCATTGAGCCAACAAAGGACGAATGTGAGAAATGGTCAGAGTATGCGCGAGTTAGAGTTCTTATTGACATCAATAAACCTCTACAGGATATGGTCCCCCTGATTATGGTGAACGGTATAGAGTTGATGGTCACTGTGAAGTATGAGAAACTACCACGAATTTGTTTCTTTTGCGGGAGAATTGGACATGAGAGTGCCGGTTGCGTTGAATTGGAAAAGCTTAAATCCATGGTTGTGGAAGATGTCCCTCCTCACCTTCAAGCAGAATTTTCGGCTATGCTTAATCCTAAACTTGGTCCGTGGCTCAAAGCAACTTTCGGCCCTCCCCCCAGAGCGAATAAGTCCCCTGGGCGCTCTTCCTCAACTTCTGGCCCCTCCAATTCGCATTCTTGGATGGTTTCGGAGTTGGCTTCGGACCCAGGAGTCGGTTGTCAGGACAAGAGTCGTGCTCATGCGACTACTCAGCCGCCGGTGTCCGAGTCCGAGAGGATCAGTGGTCGCGCTATTAGTGCTTCCACAGAGCTGTTGGGAATGTCTCCCTCCTTTCGCAATCAAGGGGATTCCAAGGCATTGAAGGAAGAGAAATTATTGGTAGAAATCCCCAATTCAATCAATTCACGTCCTCTATGATAAACCTCCCCTTTAACTTCTCGATGGCATGGAACGATGAATCTTCTCCCTCACCCTCAACCGTTCGAGTAAGTGGGAGTCATGGCAACAATCTATCTTCCACGGATTTGATGGAACATCCTGTCATTGCCCTTCTTCCCAAACCCCTTGAACAGTTTCGAGGCGCTCAAGGGTTATCATCGGCCCACACCGATAAGTTGAACACCTCCCCTCATGGTGCACTCAAGAAATACAAGAAGAAATCAGCCACGGAGCCTAGCAGTATGGAGACTGAGTCCCCTTTACTTACGTTCTCATCTGTCTCAAAGAAAATATGTGGTAAAATTCGACTCGAGGAAATTCCGAACAATTTAGAGGATGCCTCTTCCACAGACATCTCTCATACTCGGGGGCCACTTACTAAATGATTCCGCATCAAGGATGCCGCTCGGGCTATGGGCAGTAATTCCTCGAGCCCCACCATGGAAAATGATTGTGATCAAAGGATGGTGGAGGCTGATATCAATGTGATTGGAGCTGACCTAGCGATTGTGCCGATGGTCAACAGGAACCTGAATCCTAGCTCAAATATTGCAGACTCTTCTTATACCAAACCTAGCAAGGTGACGATGGGCTCGACCCAATCGCCACTGAACAAATGAAGTTGTTAGCTTGGAATTGCAAGGGTCTGGGGAGCCCCCCTGCAGTCCAAAACCTTAAGAATCTCCTTAATGGCACAAGAGCTAACATTTTATTTTTGTCTGAGACTAGGTGCAATTCTGCTCGTATGCAAAGTATTGCTGAATCTCTTCAATGGGAAATTTTTTTTGATGTTCCCCCTCGGTGTACGGGTGGTGGGCTTGGCCTCTTTTGGAACTCGGATCTCCAAGTAGATGTTTTTGCTTCTTCAAAATACTTTATTATTGCTAAGATTACTACTCCGTGCGACAAGTGGATCCTGTGTTGTGTCTATGGTGCTCCTTGCAGATGTGATCGGAAAGCGGTTTGGGATAAAATATCTGACATCCTCTTGAATGTTCATTTGCCTGTTTGCTGCGTGGGGGACTTCAATGCTATTCTCTCGGAGGCTGAGAAGAAGGGGGGCCGAGAGGTCCTTAGTTCCCAGTGCAAGGAGTTTAAGGAGTTTATGAATTACTTGGGGCTTTTGGATCTTGGGTTTAATGGCCTAGCGTATACCTGGTCCAATCGGCGGTCCTTTCGTTTTCATGTGCGGGAACGGTTGGATCGAGCTTTGGCTAATTCAGAATGGCGGGTGCTCTTTCCCAACGCCGGATTATGGCACCTCCCAATGGTGGGAAGTGATCACTGCCCGATTCTACTGTATTTATCCCCCGTCCAGAAGCAAAGGCGCAAATTATTCAAATTTGAAGAGCAATGGACATCTAGTCCCTCCTTCTCTAAGGTTCTTGAGGTAGCTTGGAAACCTTCTGTCTCGGCTTACGGTTTTCAGGGAACTATTAGCAAATGCAATCGGGTGAAGA
This sequence comes from Chamaelirium japonicum, assembly GCA_947650365.1. Classification (NCBI taxonomy): domain Eukaryota; kingdom Viridiplantae; phylum Streptophyta; class Magnoliopsida; order Liliales; family Melanthiaceae; genus Chamaelirium; species Chamaelirium japonicum. Next base: position 45,675,893 of record OX393556.1, on the reverse strand, counting down.
GTGAGTTAATGCGGTGGAGTAACAAAGAATTTGGCAGTAACAAACGGAGACTGAATCAGATCAAAGATGAATTGGCTAAGGTCCAAGCTCTGGATCCTTCAGAGGAAAATATTGAGATGGAAAAGAGGCTCCATTCTAGTTTCTCGCTGACTCTGGATAGGGAGGATATGTATTGGCGTCAACGGGCAAAAATTGATTGGTTTCAAGATTTGGACAGAAGCACCAAATTTTATCACATTTCGGCTTTGAATCGCCGTAGGCGTAATAATATATCGTATTTGCAACTACCTAATGGCGAGTGGACTGTTGACATGGGGAGGATCCGTTGCTTGATCCTAGATCACTTTACTAGTTTATCCCACTCTTCAGGCCCACTGGACTTCAATCCGACTAACCTGGGCATTTCTTTGGCCTTGTTGACTGACGATATTGCTAATATTTGTGATATGCCAACGACAAATGATGTTAAAGGTTGCATTTTTTTGATGGGTTCGCTTAAATCCCCTGGGCCTGATGGGTTGTCGGCCGGGTTCTTCAAAAAGGGATGGAGCATCATCGGGGAAGATATCGTGGGGAGTGTTCAGCAATTCTTTGCGGACAAAGTGATGCCGGCGATTGTCAAACACACGAACATTATCCTCATCCCTAAGAAGAAACATCCCTCCACTCCTGCTGAGTTCAGGTCTATCAACTTGTGCAATGTACTTTATAAAGTCATAGCTAAATTGCTAGCTAATAAAATGAGGCCTCTTATGGATAAGTGCATTTCTCCATTCCAAAACGCTTTTGTACCAGGTAGACAAATTATGGATAACTCGATCATCACTCAAGAAGTCCTCCATACTTTTAGAAGAACCAAGGGCCGTAGAGGCTTCTTTGCGTTGAAGTTGGAAATGTCCAAGGCCTATGACCGAGTTGAATGGGATTTCTTATTGAAAGCTATGGCTTCCTTGGGGTTCCCTCGACCTTTTTGTGATCTTATCAGGTGTTGTATCTCGTCCCCTTAATATTCTATTTTGATTAATGGGCAACCGGAAGGCAAATTTGTTTCGGAGAGAGGCCTCCGGCAGGGGTGTCCTCTTTCCCCCTACCTCTTTTTGATTTGTGCAGAAATACTTTCTCGGCTCTTCCTGCTCCGTCAACAGGAAGGACGGTTGCATGGGGTCAAGGTTGGAAGGAGTGGGCCGGCTATTACGCATATGATGTTTGCGGATGACCTATTCATTTTTGGGCATGCCAACATGGAGGAAATCCTAACTGTGCGTGATGCTATTTTGTTGTATGGTAGTTGGTTGGGGCAAATGGTTAATTTTGACAAATCCTCCATCATTTTCAGCAACAACATCTCTAGAAATCAAAGAGAAGTGATGGCCTTAGCTCTGGGTGTCAAAATTATGAGAAAGGAGGAAAACTACCTGGGTAATCCATTGTTTGCAGGCCGTTCCAGAAGGGCATTTTTCAACTTCTTAGTGGACAAGTTGCAATCTAAACTCAAGGGTTGGAAAACAAATGTTTTATCTCATGCGGGCCGAACTACCCTCATCAAGTCCACACTTTCTTCCATTCCTAACTACTTCATGGCCACAAGCATTCTACCTACAACAATCATAAACAAGCTGAATGCAATCCAACGAGATTTTTGGTGGGGTTATCCGGCGGGTGAGAAGCACATATATTTTCGGGCTTGGAAAAAATTCATTCAACCCAAATTGGAAGGTGGACTGGGCATCCGGGATATGGAGTTGGTTAATAGAGCGTTACTGATGAAGCTGGGTTGGCGCTTTTTGTCGAACCCGAATAGCTTGTGGGCGTCGATTCTGAGAAAGAAGTATATGCGTCATGACTCATTCTGGGAGGTGAGGCAGAGATCCTCGAGCTCTCAAACTTGGAAGAGTATACTTGATTGCCGCACTCATCTCCAGAAGGGTGTTTGTTGGGTTTTGGGCAATGGCCGCACTATCAAGGTGTTCCAAGACCCATGGATCCCATCCTTGCGGGACTTCCGTATTCAATCGAATGAGCAGGGGGTGGGACAATTGGTTGCTTCTGACTTGTGGGATGTTGATGGGTCATGTTGGAAGGACCAAGTTTTGAGGAACTTGGGTGTTGATGAATACACCATCAATGCCATTCAAAAATTAATTGTGAGACCTTTTGTTGAAGAGGATGATTTGTTGGCCTGGATCAATCATCCTAACGATAAGTTTACTACCAAATCAGCGTATCATGATCTCTTTATGCACATGTACCAAGCGTCGTCTTCGAATGTCAAAAAGTTTACAGGATGGAAAAAGTTATGGCAGGCGAAGTCTCTTAATCCCCGTATTCAGATCTTTGTGTGGCGAGCCCTTAATGAAGCCCTTCCTGTGCGTGAAGCTATCCATAGAAGATGTCCTTGGGTTGAGGTGACTTGCCCAATATGTTTGCAGGAGCCTGAGACGGTGAACCATCTCTTTTTTGAATGTGAATTTGCAACTGTGGTGTGGTTTGGAGCACCGATTCAATTGGATGTTAGGGCGAGACCCAAATCATTCAAGGAATGGATTTGTATACTGCTTGACGATGATGGTCCAAGGTTTGAGAAATTTTATCAGGCTGCTTCAATCTTGTGGCACCTTTGGAAATCCCGAAATAGATGGATTTTCGAAGGAATCAAGTAGCACCCTGTACACATGATTGAGCAATCTAAGGTGTTCCTGTGCAATATGATGAATGTGGGTTTGGATGAGCGCTCTCATAATGTGGACAAGGAGGTCTCCACCAAGATAGGTTATCAGGATTCTTGGTCGAAGCCTATCCCAGGTTATATGAAAATTAATGTTGATGCTGCGGTTAGGCCTTATGGTGTGGCTACTGGTGCAGTAGCTCATGACGACAGAGGACGGCATATTCACAGTACTAGTAAATTGTTCCATGTCTATTCTCCTCTTGAGGCTGAGGCTTTCGCTTTTCGCGAAGGGTATCGTTTTGCTCACTGGCTCAATTGTTCTGCTGCTATTTGTGGAAGGTGACAACGTCGGAGTTGCACGTCTTCTGTCCCAAGAGTGTGTGGAGACCCCTTGGAAGTTACGAGGTATCCTTGCAGACTGCAGAAGAATTACGAGTTGTTGCTCGAATGTATCTACTAGATCTATCCCTAGAGTTGCTAACTCTTGTGCCCACACCTTAGCCGTTCCGTCGGTGGAGCGGATGATGGAGTTTGACACAGATTCTACTCCTGACTGCATTTCTCATATTGTTGAGTATGAAGGTTGTGTTTCTAATGTAGTGCGGTTGGGTGGGAACCTTATGCCCACCAATTGTATTACTGATGCTGTGTTTAGGCCTGGGGCGCCATGAATAGAACCCCCGTGTTCGTGCAAAAAAAAAATTTAGTGATGGCGCCCTGATTTTCTTTGTATCCAACCCATTTATATGGATTTGCAATAGCACCCATAATAACCACAGAATAACACCCCTCCCCCCATCGGCCCTTGCTGCTCCATCGCATCTTTCCTCCCCTTAATGTTCCTCCTCCTCCTCCTCGGGTTATTAAAGTGATAGGTTCGGGTCGGGTCACGTCATGTTTAGGCCAGGCCCAAGCTTATAAGTGTGTGTCCATACCTAGCATGGGCCCAAATAAAAAAAAAGGTGTGAGTTCATGTTTCTTACGTACAACTCTGTAGGTAGGTGGCAACAAAATGGCGGATGGTCCTTCTACTCCGACAGGTGATGCTTCTGCTCGTGCAGTGCGGGTGGCAGAAGGAGAAGATCTGGGGGGGACTAGCGCCCCTCCTCGGTCTTCCCATTGACCCTGTACAATATAATACAATATATATCACCAACTCAATGATTTATAAATAATGAATCACAATCCTACCATGCAATAGAAACCTAAATATTAGAATAGTTAAAATATGTATTCAAGATATCATGAAAATATTCTATAGCCATTTGGTAATCACGAAGATAAAAAAATTTAACAAATGAAGACTAAGGCATCTACCATAAAAAAAATTGCATATAAAAATCTAATGAGATTCTAGAAAGGTAACATACAATTTATTATTGAACAAAATTTGAAAGCTGGGGGTTGGGAGGAGATTAGATTCATCGAAACTGCTATATATTTAAGAGGAGAAGTGGATGCAAAATATATAAAAAAAAAGTATTAATAAAAACTGAAATAAACTCTTAGTTGTGATGTGAGAGAGGGGTTAAGTTTTAACTTCTCCACACTACAAGAAAAGACATATTCTGCGATATATTAAAGCATCGCCAAAAGTAGTTATATTCATCACGAAATATCTTTCGTGACGCTTCAAATTGCATCGCGAAGACGTCGCCTATTCCCCGTCTGGAAATACTTTCGGCGATGCAATAAAAATGCGTCGCCGAAAGCATTACTAACCGCGACGCAATCAAAGTGCGTCGCCGAAAGCATTATTAACCGTGACGTAATAAGCGTCGCCAATTGAAACAAAAAACGTCGCTGAAATGACCTCACACGTCGCAAAAACAACTAATTAGGCTTATATGTAGAACATTTAGCGACGCACCGTATGCATCGTCAAAAGTAAAAATATTTGGCGACGTATATAATAGCGTCGCCAATAACTTCTAGCGATCAAATAATAGCGTCGTAGAATGCATACTTTGGTATCGTATAATATATATATTTAGCGACGTAATAATTGCATCGTCGAATTTATCCATTGAGCCAAATATATACATTAGGCGATGTAGTTATCGCACCGCAGAATATACACATTAAGTGACGTAATGTATTACATGTGTCACCAAAAGTCAAATTCTTAATATTATTTGGTTAAATATTAATTTTTTTTCATGAAATCTTTATATACATGCATTCATCTATACATATTTCATTGAAAATAAAAACACACAAGTATTTATTTAAACTCAATTAAAGCTAAATAAAAAAAATTAAATTATTCTTCTAAGTACAAATGTTTATCCATACTCATTTCTATTAAAGATAAGTAATATAAAACCAACATCCATAACATCAACTAAAGGATTACAAAAAAATTGTCTTTGAAGATGATGCCACATCTTTTTTGAAATGCCAAATAAAATAGTAGATACTGATGGCTAATATGATCCGTTCGCAGGCCACTGAAGTCAATCGTCCATCTATATAAAAAATAAAAGAAAAGAATAACAATTAGTTTTCCATGAAGTAGTTAAGTTATTTTCTAATGATAAGAATCAACTTAAAGAATTATATTATATTAGAAATTAATGTATTATGTGCTAGATACTAACCAAGAAGAAGGCATCTCTTGATCATCACCTGATGAACTCTCTCCACTCTGACTCTCTGAAATAAGACCTGCCCGTCTTAGGGTATTCATCGCAAAAGACTGAAAAGTCTGAAACTCTTCAATTTTTTTGTTTTGGTGTTCAATCTGTTGTTGTTGACTTTCATTCAGGCCTTTAAGTGATGCTAGCTCTTCTCTAAGGCTCCTCACCTCCTCCGTTTGTGCCCGGGAAAGATCAGCAGTCCTAGAGGATGAAGGCTTTGAGCCCACCCCAAATCCTCTCAAGTACCCTGACCTTGAGCCAAGGACTTCAATAGACATCTCCTCCTGACTCATAAGTACTGCATCAGGTTGCGAACACTTATCTTGCAATTCTACAAATGTTTCCTGTCATTTTTACAAGAACTAAACAAATTAGTTTTATTAAAAAATAAAATTATAATGATTTAGAAAAAAATATTGTCTAGTTACGTACATGATTTTTCTTGCACATCTCATGCATCCAATCATTCTTTTTCTTACTCCAATGAGACTCCTTATAGAAATCCGCAATATGAGGTTTTTGACCGTTATTTTCTATCGCCTGATTTCATTAGTGATGTAATATATAAGGATGTAGTTAATAAGCATTGCAAAGTAAGTAATTTTATAAAAAAATAAAAAATCTATCACCATTATAGACATTGCTGCAGGAAAGGACCTTGACCCGCATGCATAATTGTAGGGCACTAATGCTCGACTGGCTTTAGCTTTTTGTGACTTAACCTACATGATCAGAAAGAACAAATAATTAATTAAAACATTTAGAATAAAAATCTTAGTAAAAGATAAAGTCTCTTAGATGTTACCTTGAAATTCTCCTTAGCCCATACATGGTTGATCAAGTAATTCCAATCATCTTGTGTAATCCCTCGAGGTGGCTTAATTTTGGGATCAACACTATTCTTCACTAACTTTTGAAACTTTCTATGCAATTGGCACTTCCAATCCCTGTATCTGCTCATGCATCTATTTTCAATAGACTTTTGTACCCTTTTATCATCAGCATACCCCTTGATATCAAATTTATCCTGCAAATATAGTGTTAATAATTATAATGACAAACAAATTTAATTTTATTACATTCAAAAAAAATTAAATGACTCAATAATAAAATTATAATTACCAGAACTCGTTGTATGATTACTTCTCTAACAGAGCGATCAATATCAACCCACGAACTAACCCCTTGTATTGGTGCGCCCGCTCTGATCTCCTTTCCAAGCTCCATCATAAAAGATGGGGCATTAATCCCCACTGGCACATTGTACTCTTCTAGGACCTCCACTGGAAGCTTACCAAACCGTGCCACAAGCTTCTCTGTCCCCTTGCTTTTGGTTAGCCCCCGTGTACGCCTCGTGCTCGTAGCTGAGGCTGCAAAGAACACAATGATATTTTTAGTTAGTATGCATAACACAGTAAAGTAAGATGAAAGTTCAATACAAAATTTTTTTAGAATTTCTACCAACACTGCTGGCCTCAGTAGGTGGACTAGTAATAGGTTCATGTGGGGTCAGTACAAGGTGGGATTGTCGAGGCTGGCGTTGTGACTGTGTCCTCTCCGTTGGAGACATTGTAGGTGTGAAAGCTGATGGAAGATGGGTCTGTTTACGTCCGGGAGCCATTGGTACGATCTGACAAAACAAAATGAGTCACGGACATTAAATGTTATGAAGTTTCATATTAAGTATATTGACAAGTCTAAAGCAGAAAATATCATCAAAAGACAAAGCTAAAGAAGAAAACATCATCAAAAGAATGACAAAGCACATGCTGAACAAAAAGAATGACAATCATACTCTATTTATCAAATCCTGTAAGAGAAAGAAAACAACTTTTACAGCTTATATACATGACATAATTTTTATAGAGTCTGGTGAGAAAGAAATGAAGAGGTTAAAATCTTTATTACGAAAGAGTCTACATGAAGAGGGTATTAGGCAACATTTAATATAGGGAATTGCAACCATAACGTGGCATATGCCAGAAAGAAAAAAATGAAGTAATGGTGTCTACTAACCCATAAATTTATTTAACTTTGCAAGTATAATATTAGACATCAAATGTAACTCCATTGGCATAATTTTTTTTCAAGTTTTGTGTGTTCAGATCCTTCTAACAAACTCTTAGATCCCACATTCTAAAGTATCCTGTAGCCTTCCCATCCTATTTTAACTTTTTGTGTTCAGATCCTTCATAACTTTATGGTCGATGAGAATGGAAGTCATGCCAATTTTATATGTTGAAAATCTTAAAGACGTAAAAAGAGCAGATGCAAGATTATGAACAAGTCATGGGAATACTAGAAGATTCCAAATGGAAATGGGCCTTCACTTGCTATCAGTTTTCAGCTTCTAAATTTTCCACTTAATTGCTATATATACACTAAATGCAGCATCCAAGAGTAGACTTTCTTGTGCATGCTATAAGCATAAGATGGAGTGTTGGCTAATAAGACTACTTAGACTTGAGAAGCCAACATCAAATTCGATTATAGAATGAAGTTCCAAAGAATAAATGTATAGAATCTAGTAAAATTATGTAAATGGAGTGCAACTTAGGTGGTAATATGGAAGTTGAAGATACGGTTTTAATTTAGGAATAAGATATTCCTCGTGGATTTTGCACTTTTTTTTATATATCATGAAGTGCATCTCGTGGAGTTGTTCGGGATTCGTTAAGGAAGTCCTTGAGTTTATAAAGAGTCTAGATTATACTAGTATAATTTGGAGCATTTTTGGTTAATTCTTAGAGTGAGTTTAGAAGTCCTACTTGAGTAGGAAAGTGTCTGAAGTATTCCTAGTTTGATAGTGTACTAGGTTAGGAAAACCTCAAGGCTATTAGAATTGAGTTTGGGCTTAGTCGCCCACAGCATAGGCAATACAACAAAGATATAGGTAAACAATGAAGACTTTAGAATGCAGTCCAAAATAGAATGAATTGCGAAGTTGTCATAGGTGCTAAAGGACGAAACTATCTGGCAGCATATTCTGCAGAATTTTTATTCCATTTGAGTTGGATAAAGAAAACTACAAACCCGGCAAGGCGAAGGCCCTTAGGCGGCTACTGCGAATGTTTTGAGAAACAAGCCTATGGAATTGTCATCACTGGCATAATATCAATTACCCATCAGAAATAAATCTAGATCAACAACAAAGCATGATAGACACTACCAGTTGTAGGTTTCAATCTACCAAAACAGAATCCAAAAATATCAAGAAAATCCATAAATCAGAAATAGAAAGATCACAAAATAATTTTTCTTAGATTAAACATGAGGAGCTTCGAAGCCCTGCGGGACAGAAGCAACCAACGTAGCACAACACCAAAACAAAAGGACCAAAGAAATATTAGCAATCTACCAAAAAGTATTCCAAGAAGTCAAATTAGAAGTAAAATATATGGACAAGGTACCTCCAAATCCAAAAACCTAATTTCTGGAACCTAATGGAGATAACTTTAACATAAGTAGATGGACATTTAAGGCTGGACCACTAATAAACCAACTAGCTTTGAGATGTGTTAATGGCCTCAGACATCAAGGAAGTGTTTAGCAGCATAAGCTCTCAAACCCGGCAAGGCAAAAGCTCTTAGGCGGCTACTGCGAATGTTTTGAGAAACAAGCCTATGGAATTCACATCATTGGCGTAGTATCAAAAAGTCGGGATTCCAGAAAACATGACCAAAAGTAATGGTGTCCTTCCGATAGCGAAGAACATACTCGACGAAGAGGGGTCAAACAGTGTAACCCACTAACAGTATTGCGATGAAGCATAACATCCTGGTCGCATGAGGTCTCAGAATGAGAGATGCAACAATTGGTCAAGGAATCGGCTTCACACCAATCATATTGGCACGTTGAAGTAAATCAATAATACAATTCAATAAGACATAAGCAAACAGGAGTAACCATGTTTCAAAAAAAATTGGTAAAAAAACCAGATGTAACCAAGTCTCCATGCATTTTAGGTAGATCATGAAACCGAGATGGGTTATTGAAGGTGATCACAATATCTTTGAGATAAACAAGCAAGGAGATCATGATTCGACATCATGGCAATAAACGAACAACAAAGCTCAGAAGAGACAATGCAATTCAAAAATCCTTCTAAGCTCAGTACTATATAAAATTTAAGTGCAGGTACTGAATAAGCTCATTCATAGGACAATGCCCAGGTACTGAATAAGCTCATTCATAGGACAATGCCCAGGACATTGCACTTATTCATAGGACATTGCCCAAAAATAAGTGCATTGTCCTATGAAAAAATTTAAGTGCATTGTCCTATGAATAAGCTCAGTACCTGGGCATTGTCCTATGAAAAATCCTTCTATTTGACATTTTGTCCTATGAAAAATCCTTCTAAGCTCAGGAACCGAAGCTTATTAAAACAACAACACAACTGATTAGTGAAGGCGCTCAGGTAGTTCATCCGCACGCAAATGGATGTGGATTCGGAGCATTCAAATTATTACATGGGTGCTATGTTTTATACTCTGATCAGAATAGCAACCAATGGAATGGCGGAGATAGCACTTACGGTATCTAGGCTACCAGTTTTCTATAGACAAAGGGACCTACACTTTTTAGCAACCAATGGAATGTCAACATCTCTCTACCGCTTTTTAGCCTCAATTTGCCGAACACAAACCATTGCCTTATCTGCAGGCAACTTGACCTTATTACTATGTTGCCTATTTTGTAAATTCATTGTACCAAGAAGTAAGACGAACTAAAAAATTTCAAATTTCAATGTAGAGAGATAAAAGTGAATTGTGTGTGATTCACTTTGATGGGTGTCAGTGGAGCTGGGAAAACAACTTTGATGGACATTAAAAACACCTCTGACACAACTCTGATACAAATAAGACCACAGGTGCACGACGCTGACCAGTAGATGGAGTAAACACCAAAACACACCTAGCGGAAAACTAAAAAACATTGACATTTGGAACCTCTGCACATTCAAAACACCACAAAAGGCATCGACTTTAACATTTCTAAAAACTGATATTTTTACAAAACAAACTTCTTATTTTTGAACCCTTAATCGAGTCAATACTTTCTTCGAGTCTAAACCGGGTACAGTTGCATTTGTCCAGGAATCAACGCCATGAGCATTGCGCATCCAAGGCCCGGCTCGTACGACTCGAAGAAAGTACCGACTACGATATTCAGCTTCAGTAAAATTGCATCCCCAAAAGTCTAAAACTAGGACAAAAGACTTTGTATACTTGTATGGTAAAATTTCATCCCAAAAATTCTATAGTGAAAACAACACTTCATCACTTATTGTCATCCCCATATCAACACTTCAACACGGATTTCCAAGCAATTCGCGTAACACAACCCAAAACACATATACTTTTATAACAATTCACAAGAGACCATGTGATGATAGCAATGCAACAAGTGAGCCAGGTTTAACAATCATGTGAAAGTTGGATGATAATGAGCCACTAAACATTCCATACCTTGGACGTAGCTTCAACCTGGAGCCCTGTGGACTTTCTTCCCTGCTGCAAATGACAGTTACTTCATTAGCAAATAATTTTCTATCATTATTTATTTTATTTTTTCACTATGAAACTAATAAAGATGCAAAGGCAGGATATACAATAGAAGTGATAAGTATAACATGAAGTTGCTCCGGGCTGCTTATTGACATCAGGGTGATACTTACTGTTTCATATGCGTTGTTTATCTTCTTAAATTTTTTAGTTGCTCCGGGCTGCTTATTGACATCAAGGTGATACTTGATAAATAAAACAGTCATTTTTCTTTTTTAGTTTGGCCACAAAAGTACTGGTGCAATCCCAGAGCATGTATTTTCATTTGGTTCTCCTCAATTCTTTTCATTCTTTGCTTCTCGTACTCTGACATCTGATGGGTTGCCCACCCGGGTCTGACCCAAGATTTCTTGTCTTTGGTCATTGTTCGTAACTATGATACATAAAATGACAGAATTTAAATAAATAAGAAAAAAAACAAACACTGTGATATATAAATGATATAAAATGTCAAATAAGAAATTTGTTAAGAACATTTACCCATTTACAATGCATAAAACAAAAACTACATATCATAATTCATATCAAGATCTATCTCACAATTCATCCTCATCATTAGTATCATCAATGACAATCGGGACAACCCCGGTGGTTTTGTCCTATTGGAACGCTTCAGTGGGCTCATTATCATCCATCTCAGGTATATCCCATACTCCCCGATGCTGGACCCGTTCTACGACTTTCCAATGAGCACCTAATTTAGTATCATTGACATAAAAGACTTGTTGCGCCTGACTTGGTAGGATAAATGGGTCATTTTGATACCACCGACTCGTGACGTCAATGCTTGTGAAATGTGCGTCGATGTGTATTGATCTCCTACTACCGGTGTTGAACCATTCACATTGGAACAAAACAATTTTATGCCCAAACAGATATTTTAATTCCCAAACTTTGCACAAGTATCCGTAGAAGTCAATCGCTCGTCCCTCATGGTCCCCTTCCACAGTTAGCCCACTATTCTGGCTTTTACATCGGTCGTCGCGATCTCTACTATGGAATTGGACACCATTGCAAATGCAACCTGAATAAAAATTCACTATCACATCAGGACCATTTGCTATTGACCATAATTCATCAGTTGCTTCTGGTGATCCTTCAGTTCGCAATTTATTCATCTACATAAATAACATATAGCAAATGTATTAGATTAATGTTAGTTAACATATCGTTGAGTAATGTTTAAATTTAGATATCTTACACGTTCTCTGAACCAAATTGGAAATTCTTGTCGTTGTATCTGAATGATGTCAGGTCTATTTGGATTTGGTAGCAAATTCTTGTGTTCCCTACTTGAAAAAATATGATGCATAAGTAGAATTAAATGAAGTATCAAAAACTTATATGCTATGTGGAAACATAATTACATAATCACACACTCTAGATATGGCTCCAGTTCAGAGCTATTATACAGCACAAACCATATGACCATATCATGTTCCTTTTGGGATACTTCGGGAGCCCTTGTGATTAGTCCAAAAGGACGCACATTTTGTGTGAAGACCATCAATCCAGACGTATGTTCACCTCTATCGGCATTCCTTTCTTCTCGATTAAACACGGTTTCGACGCCACTCAGATACATTGAGCAAAAAGTAAGGCACTCTTTGACAATGTAAGCCTCAACGATCGAACCTTCTGGCCTAGCTCGGTTAGTAACATAGCTTTTCAGAGTTCCGAGAAACCTATAAACAAACACTAATTAGAATGAAGATTACGTCTCTAACATATTTGCACTAAATATAAATTTATGCATGGTAATAATTACCTTTCAATTGGGTACATCCATCGATATTGCACCGGTCCGGCAAGCATGGCCTCACGTGGCAGGTGAACAGCCAAATGGACCATCACATCAAAGAAGGCGGGGGAAAAATTTTCTCCAACTTGCAGAGTATGAGAACTATGCGTTCCTCTAATTTCTCCAAATCATTCCGCCTCAATGTCTTAGAGCATATCTCTCGGAAGAAATTGCCCAACTCAAACAGTGTGGTGCATATATCCTTGTTAACGTACCCACGCATCCCGATAGAAAGAAGCCGTTGTATAAGGACATGACAACCGTGACTTTTTAGGCCCAAAATTTTACCATTTTTTGTGCTCACACATCTAGATATATTTGCTGCATAGCCATCTGGATACTTGATGGATCTCAAGAATTCACAAAAACCATCTCTCGCTTTTGGGGTCAACGTGTAAATCGATGGGGGCTTTACAATAGATCCATCAGTCATCCTCTGCAGGTGCAATTCTTTCCTTATGCCCATATCTTCCAAATCTAGACGTGCTTTCTCTGTGTCCTTATTTTTTCCATCAATGCTCAACATCGTTCTAACTGTACTGTCGCATATATTCTTCTCTATGTGCTTGAAATCAAGGTTGTGCCGAAGTTTTAGTTTCCTCCAGTACGGTAGCTCATATAAAATGCTCTTCTTTGTCCAGCTCAGTTGTAAATGGTCACGGGGTCTTTTCCTGTTGCTCTCATGCTTTCCAAACTTGACATTCGGCAGGCAATCCAATTGCTCTAATATCTTTTCTACTGGCAACTCTAAAGATTTTGACCTCTCCTCATTCTTACCATTAAACGCCTTACTCCTTCGCCAAGGGTGATCATCAGGTAAATAACATCGATGGCCTATGTAACCTATCTTGCTTCTCAATCCTTGCGATAATGCATCCTCCTTACAGGGGGGACAAGCAAGATAACCCTTTGTACTCCACCCAGACAAACAACCATATGCTGGAAAGTCATTTATGGTCCATAATAAAGTAGCATGCTTTCGAAAAGAATGTCCTCTGGAGGTATCATAAGTTAATATGCCACCTTCCCATAACTCTTTCAACTCATCAACTAACGGTCGCATGTACACGTCGATCTCTTTCCCCGGTGACTGCGGTCCAGGAATAAGTAAGGTCATCATGAAAAATGGCTCCTTCATGCACTTCCAAGGTGGCAGGTTGTAGTTCATAAGTATTACTGGCCACATACTATAGGAGTTGCTCATGTTTCCGAAAGGATTGAACCCATCAGTGGCCAGCTCTAACCTCACATTACGAGGCTCCCGTGCAAACTCAAGATGCTTCAAATCAAAGTCCTTCCACTCGTCGCTATCGGCTGGATGCCTCAATAGCCCATCATCCATGCGCTTGTCACTGTGCCATCTCATGTCTGTAGTTGTCTTCCTTGACATGTACAATCTCCTCAATCTCGGTGTTAATGGAAAGTATCGTAGTATCTTATGAGGGATCTTCTTGCCCTTGCCATTATCAAGCCTGTATCTAGACTCCCCACATACTGGGCATTTTTCTAGATCTGCATTCTCCTTCCAAAATAAGGCGCAATCATTTTGATATGCATGGATTGGAATGTACCCTAAGCCCAGTTCACGTAAGAACCTCTTGGCCTCATAAAGTGATCCCGGAATCAAATGACCTTCTGGCAAAAGGTCCATCAATACCCCCATCAGCATGTCGAATGACTTGTTGCTCCACTTGCTTATTACCTTCACATGGAGCATTTTAATGACGAATGCTAAAAGTGTAAACTTTTTGCAGCCAGGATACACTTCACGCTGGGCAGAATCCAACAATTTTTCAAAGTTTCAGACCTCCTCACTCTGAACGTTATTAGCAGCTTCGTCAAATCCCGAATCCCCCCAATTACGGTCCATGTAAGCCCCTCTAATATGGTCTTCCATTAATTCTGGGAGTTCATCCCGACCATTGTCATCACTATCTGCCATTTCAGTATCACCCTCATCATCGTCACTGCCTTCCAAAACATGGGGTTGACTCTCGGGAACAGGTTCCCCATGGTACACCCAGTTCTTGTAAGATGGTATCATCCCATGCCGGACTAAATGCTTTCTCACAGTTTCATCATTATGCCAATCAAAGTTCATGCATTCGTTACACGGGCACCGAATTTTACCATCCTGGCCCGCATTGGCCATTGCAAATTGAACAAATGACCTCACTCCATCGCCATATTGTTGACTTAATCTTTTCCTGAGTGTCATCCAACTCTTGTCCATATCTGATTACATACAAATTAAAGTCAAGGTTAATTTTGGACTATAAGATATAAACTTCAATATATGCATTTGTGTGCGTATATGTATAGACACCATGAAGATGCAAGGATTGGGAGTAGATGATCCTAGTTTAGAAAATAGGCTTAAAATTAAGCAAAAGACTGGATATACATTTTAAATCATAAAAGCATGATCTAATTCACCACTCTCCATGTATATGTTTATATGACCCCAAGAAATCAACTCAAAACACAATCTTAATAAACTTAAAACTCCCAATTGAACGGAGCATCAAACTAGGATTCTTTTGAAACAATTACTACTAAAAAGTGACTTCTAAAATCACTTAGAAAATGACCAGATAAAAATCTAAAAGTTACAATAAAATATGGAATCTAAACAATTCTTAGACTTCTAATAAGCTCACGGATCATAGAAAAAATAGACTCAACAAGGACTCCCTAAATTCTAAATCTAATTGACCTTGATAAACTCTTACATATTTCAATATAAATTCTCCTTGATTGGAGAATTTTCGACTCAATCAACTCGAACCGATAGATTAAATTGCTTACTAATCAACAGATGAGGCCGATATTCGACCTCCACTTTGTTCATATCTTCATGATGATACATCAACGACTCAAGGCTTACACACTTGTAAAGGCAGTCAACAAATATGAATATTTTATAGAGTTGATATGATTAAGGTTATATTTTAGTAGGTTCTAGTATTCTACAGTATATTTTGGGCATCTGCTGAATTTATAATTTTACAAGTTAATTTGTATTGTTTTACAACATAAAGAATCAAAGATAAAGTGATAAGTGATATCTGGTCTAGATTGCATATGTCTGGAAGGAACAACATGATTTTTTGAGACAGCATGATATTTTGAGATAACAACCAGCAGACAACAAACATATTGGCCATTCACTGAATCTTAGTCCATTGCACCCAACAAACATATTGGCCAGCATGTTTGTCGTGTGTCGAAACTAGAGATAATTGCTAGATGAAGGTCTGCGAGTTCCTTCTTCAGGAGGTTCATTTCATTCATAAACATGCTTCCTCCACAAGTTAAGGGAAAACTATACAATGCCACAAAACTTGAAGACAAATTATCAACAAATAACTGTACTACTATACTGGACAGTCCATTAGACAGAACCTAATGGTAGGCGAAGAAGTCTCTGAAGCATGAAAACTAGTTTCCAAGCAACAGCTATCATAGATTGATTATCACTATCAAGTATGAGTTTATGCATTTCCTTGCAGTTTTTCTGTCACTGTGTAGTGACATCATTAAATTCTCTTTATCAGCATCTCAGACCAGTTCGAGTTAGAGACACGTATATTAGTGTATTGAACCATCTTGTTAATATACAACTACATGATATTCATGAGAGAGATTATGCCTATTGTAACTGTATATGCTGTGTGCCCATTAGCAAATGGTTGCAACAAGCAATCTATATCCAACTATTTTCCTCATGTTTCAGAAAGAACAGGAAGATTCAACTCACTGGTAATTCTCTGTCTAGGATCAAATGTCAACATCCTTTCAACAAGATCAATAGCTGAAGGTTGAACGTGGGGAAACTTTTCAGGGAACGACTGCCGAGGATAATGAGGAAGCAATAGATGTCAGATTATAGACACCATGAAGATGCAAGGATTGTGAGTAGATGATCTTAGTTTAGAAAATAGGCTTAAAATTAAGTAAAATATTGGATATACTGACGGCCTGATCGGATTGGATCGGATCGGATCACACCCAAAAAAAAAGAAAAAAAAAAAAGATAGCACAGCCTGATCGGATCGCACCCAAAAAAGAGAGAGAGAGAGAGAGGGAGGGGGCGAACCTATCGAGTTCCCTATTACCAGCAGCGGCTCCGGCCCCTTTGCTCCAATGCCCTCCTCCTTGCTCCGGCGTGCCGCTACGTGCAGCCCACCACAGAAATTGGGAAGAGGTGGATAGGGATCGGTATTTAGGGCTTAGGAAGAGGGGCGGCTGAAGAGATTGAGAAGGGCTGCGGGGATTTCGGGGGGGGGGGGGGGATAGAGAGGGGAACGTGTGAGAGTTTTTCGGGATTGAGAGAGAGATTTCGGCGCGTAGAGAAGACATAGATGGGTGAGGGTGGCGGGAATGAGATTAGGGATCAGTTGAAGTAGGGGTATCAACGGGTCGGGTCGTGTCGGGTTCGTGTCGTGTCGGGTCTTCTCGGGTCTACCGTGTCCAATCCATAAACCTGGACCCAACCAGTTTATAAAACGGGTCTATTGTGTCGACCAGTTTACGACCCGAACCCGTTTTAGGCCTGACCTAGACCCGTTAACTTCGTGTCGGGTCTGCCGTGTCGGGTCCGAAATTGCCTGTCCTAGGTTGGAGTCGTGTATAGTTTAGGGTCGTTGCAATGCCGTAGAACTAGACCCAACCCATTTAACCACTACAACATAAATGATCTGTTGCGGCGGGATAAACGACGACCATCCCTACCCAGAATCAAATCCGGTGGCCATTCAACACCGCCGAAAAAGCTTGAGCAAATACGGCGTCTAATGTCCACCGGCCGAAATAAACTGAGCAAATCCGGCGGCCAAAGTCCACTGGCCAGAAAAAAAGATAAAATCTGGCGGCCAAAGTCCACCGACCAAAAAAATATGAGCAAATCCGGCAGCCAAAGTCCACCGACCGAAAAAAAAAATTGAGCAAATCCGGTGGCCAAAGTCCACCGGCCGAAAAAAAAAGAAAAACAAATCCGGTGGCCAAAGTCCACCGGCCAAAAAAAAGAGAAAATCCGACGGCCATCCAACACCGACGGAAAACCTTGAGCAGATCTGGTGGCCGGTCAACGGTCACCAGTCGAAAAAAATAAGCAAATTCGGATAGTGGGGGAGGTGTCGGAGAGGGAGGAGGGGATGAACGCTCTCCTCCTTCATCGTCGTCGTTGCTGGTTGGCCTACACTGAAGATGGAGATTGGATTTCGGGTCTTGCATGTTGGCTGTTTGGTTACAGTGCTAGTTTTTTTTAATTTTATTTATGCACGTATAAGTGGAGGCCGACTCAGCCCCCGCAAAAAGGGGAGCATATGCATCAACATAGTCGCTGTTAAAACCCATATATAAGCGGCAAATTGATCGTTTAAAGCTTTTGCGATGGGTGCATATGAGGCCACCAGTTTTGGCGGCCAAATTGCCGAAAAAATATTTAACCAGCCATATTTAGCCACCGATAAAGTCCAAATCTGTTGTAGTGAACTAATCCTGTCTAGACCCTAAACTAGTACCAGACCCATTTAAAAATAGGTAAACCCAATAAGATGGTTGTGGGGTTTTAAATTCTTGCATTCTCCTAACGATTCTATGACGTACGAAAAACGTCGCCATAAAAAATTAAGAATCTGCGCCGTCAAAAACAATGTTTCCAAAAATAAGAAATTTTGCGACGCATAACTATGTCGCCGATTGCAACTAGCAGCATACTTAGTCTCATCGCTAAAATGTTTAATTTGTCACGACTAAATTTATTTCGTCGCGAAACAATTTAGCGACATCTTATTGTGTCGCCAAATAGCTATTTATCGTCGCCAAAAAAGTCCCCTTATAGATGCGAAATTTTTATTTTAAAGAATGATTCTGCGACGCACGTACAGAAATTTCACGACGCACAATTACGTCACCAATTGCAACTTGCAGCGCACTTAGTCCCATCGCCAAAATTTTTAATTTTTTGCGACATAATTTATTTCGTCGCTAAACATAAATAATTTAGCGACATCTAACTGCGTCGCCAAATAGCCATTTATCATCACCAAAAAACTTTATCAACTATGCTAGGAAAGCTTTAGCGACACGATTCTGCTACAAATAAGATATTGCATCGCGAAAATGCAACTTTCGGCGACGGAAAAGGATCTGCGTCGTCATAAATAATGTCTCCAAAAAATAAGAAATTTTACGATGCATAACTATGTCGCCGATTGCAACTAGCAGCATACTTAGTCTCGTCGCCAAAACTTTTTATTTTCCGTGACTAAATTTATTTCGTCGCGAAAAGTAAATAATTTAGCGACATCTTATTGTGTCGTCAAATAGCCATTTATCATCGCCAGAAAAGTCCCCTTATAGAAGCGAAATTTTTATTTTACGGAACGATCATGCGACGCACGTACGACATCGCTATAAAAAATTATAAATCTGCGATGTCATAAACAAGAATTTCACGACGCACAACTACGTCACTAATTGCAACTAGCAGCGCACTTAATCCCGTCGCCAAAATTTTAAATTTTCCATGACATAATTTATTTCGTCGCTAAACGTAAATAATTTAGCGACGTCTAACTGCGTCGCCAAATAGCCATTTACCGTCGCAAAAAAACTTTATCCTCCTAAGCGTGAACTCAACTATGCTAGTAAACATTTTGCGACACAATTTTGCGACGAATAAGATATGGTGTCGCGAAAAGGCAACTTTCGGCGACGGAAAAGGATATATGTCGCAGATAAGCGTCGCTAAAGGTGCAATTTCTTGTAGTGCCAATTCAAATTCGGTGATCAACCTCCTCGAATGTTCAGATGATTAAGATTATCCTCTGGGTGTTATGAGACAGAGAGGAGAACAGATCCCTACTAGCTACTACAAGGGAGATGAGTTCACAAAAATTAATCAAAACACTAATTTATGGGAGGAATTTATAATATCTAAAACAAAAAAAAATTAATTAATTAATCAAAACAAAAAATAAATCAAAACACTGACAATGATAAAGAGAAAACTAGGACTGTCGTTGACTCGAGATCCTCACCTCCTTGCTTGGCCGGTTGGCTAGTACGTAGTCGTAGGTCGTCGTTGACTTAAGATTCGAGAAAGAGATCGAGAGAAAAACTAAGCAAGAGAAAGAAATATAGGGTTGGGGCTTCAATCTCTAACAACAATTTCAATTGTGTATTCATGTGTATCTATCAATGTCGAGCGGCATCGACATATGGGATATAAAAGGATTAGCTCTGTAAAAGTAGTCGACGACACAAAAAATTTTGAATTTCAAATCCGAGTGGCTGTTTAATCCCAAGCGGCATGTCTATTCGCCTATCCGGTTGCGTGCAATCTTTCCAAGCTATCATAGTTTCATCCCGAGCGGCATGATTGCAGCATCGTCTCACCATCCGTGCGATCACCGATCGTGTGCGATATTTTAGCGCTATAACCACTCTATTTCTAGATCCACACAATTACCGGATGCGAAATTTTGAGTGGTCCCGGTCTGCAGAAAACGTGTGACCGGGTTCATGAAACAACGGGTAAAGGCTGGGAGTGTCGTGTACACGTCGCTTGATGCTCAGCCCTCGCGATATGACCCGACATTGAAGCCATCAAACATATTTTTCGAGATTTCAAGAGGGGCGACTGCCCCCCCCCCCCCCGCCCCCCCCGCCCCCCCGCCCATATATTGCTCGGCCCGTGAATGGCACAAAGTATCCCTTTGGCTAGCCCTAACATATGAGCTATGGAGGGAAAGTATTGTGCGACTTATGTTCTCATCACAAAGAGAAAATTGGAGGGCAAATTGTTAGATGAAAACATGTCACTTTGGACAAAGAGTTTTGATAGAAAGTTTAAAATCAAATGTTTGGGTGAAAAGTTGGAAACTCAAGATAAAACTACTTGTTTTCGTTTTTAAACCAATAAAAAAAGCACCCCATTCTATTTCATTTTTATTTGACCAAGTGCCTATGCATGTTCTACTAAGAGCATCTCCAACCGGCTCTGAAGCTTGGAGCACCTCCGAAGCAAGTGGGGCCCACATTTTGCTGCCACCTCATCGGAGGCGTCCTCGTTGAGAGGTTCAGCTCCAACGGCCTCCGAACGGGATATCCGAGCCATTTGCATGAAACACCCTATATATTTACAAGTTATCCAAAGTCTCCAAAGTTACACCAAATCTGTTAAAAAGTACATGTTTTGATATATATAAAAAATAATTTATGAAGTTCCGGGGGGTTTTTTAAAAAAAGACAGAATTTTTTAGGGAAATTTTATTCATACCCCATAAATCTGTAATTAGCCCCCATTTCCAACAAACTTGAACGCACCCCATTTTTTTTTTTCATACCCCATTCCTATCCCAGAAATACCCTTCTCCCTTACACCCCACCTTCAATATACCCCAGTTAAATGGCTCGCCCCAACTTGATTATACCCCAATCAAACACATACCCCCTTAAATATACCCCAATTATATGCACTCTTGAATACACCCCACTCTTAAATAAACCTCATGCAGTTGGCTGATACTTGAAGGTACAAGTAGAGCTGCAACTTGGGCGGGCCAACCTGAACCCAAACCGAGTCCAACCCAAACCCAATCCGAATTTGGGCGGGCTAATCCGAGCCCAACCCGAATTATTTCTCCTCGACCCGACAGGACCCGACACGAAATTAGCGGGTCTGGGACAAGGCTAAACGGGTTCGGGTCGTAAACGAGTCGACACGATAGACCCGTTTAATAAACGGATCGGGTCCGGGTTTAGGGTCTGGACACGATAGACCCGGGAAGACCCGTTTAGTATTTAACGGGTCGTGTCGGGTCGGGTCGGGTCTACCAGCAATCCAATACTATAATATATAATACCAGTGGGTCTTTCGGGTCAGGTCGGGTCAAGTCGGATTGGGTCGGATCGGGTCAACTGAATAGATCCGGGTGGTAAACGGGTCTTACCGGGTCTTATCGTGTCTACCTATTTATTAGCGAGTCGGGTACGGGTTTAGGATCTAGACACGATTAGTTAAACGGGTCGGGTCGGGGTCTAGGGGTTTTGGACACGACACGACACGAACCTGACACGACACGACTCATTGCCACCTCTAGCTGCAACTTGGGCGGGCCAACCTGAACCCAACCCGACTTTAGGAGGGTTAACTCGAACCCACCCCGCACAACCCGGCCAACCCGACGGGTTGGGCTTGGGCTAAGTTTAAACAAACATTGGGTTGGGTTGGGGGTACAAAAGACGCTGAGCAGCGGCTTTGGGATTTGGGGTACAAAAAAAAGGGCATTGTTGGTATTAAAGGGTTGTTGAGTAAGTTATTGAGAAACGCTAGGGATACGGGGGCTAATTACAGATTTTGGGGGTACGAATAAAATTTCCCATTTTTTATTCCTTCGGAGGCTCCGAAGGAGCTCTGTTGTATGTGGAGGGCTTCGGAGGTCTGGGCCGCATGTGGCCTACGTGGCATGCCATGTAGGCCTTCAGAGCATCCTTCGGAGCCGGTTGGAGCGTCCATTTCCATTCGGAGTGCCACGTGGCCTTCAGAGCTCGCCTACGGAGCCGGTTGGAGATGCTCTAATCCCAGTTTCCGTCGTGAAAATATTAAATAATCAAGGAACAAGAGGTGATACCCAATGAGTCCTCTACTGTAGAGTTGGTGGGACAAGGCTTTAAATAAGACTGAGCACTAAGTCCTTCTGTAATAATTTGTAGAGGTTTTTACCGAAATGGCCACCAACTCTCAACTATTGTTGAGAATGGACCCCGTCAAAAAATCTGCACGAAAATGGCCACCGGCACGTGGGAAACAGGTCGCACGGTGACACTAAACAGGTAAAAAGACATATTGACCCTTACCACTGTACAAACCTATCGCGGCTGGGTAACTTGGTTTCTTACGAGTTTTGAGAGAAAATCGAGCCTTTCGTCTTGTTTTTGTCACGAACAACCTTCGTCGAGGCTGCGTCCGACAACCTCCAACTCAACCGGCTGCGTCGTCGTGGCTGGGTAACTTGGTTTCGCCGAGGCTGCGTCGTCGAGGGTTCGTCGTCGAGGGTTTGTCACGATCAACCGTCGTCGAGGGTTCGTCGGACCGGCGTCAACGCCAACAGTCGCTGAGGCTTCGTCGTTGAGGCTTCGTCGCTGAGGCTTCGTCTTTCAGGCTTTCGTCGGATTTGCCAAGGTATGCTCTATAGACCCAAATCATTAGCCCTATATTTTCTAATCTAGTTTTCGTCGCAAACAAAATCACAGTCTTAAACTGTGAGACGAAAATCAGACAAAATAACAACTTTCGTCTAGTTTTCGTCGCCGTAAATCACAGTCAGTTCTGGCAGAGACTGGCTATGGCCTGTGTGACGAAAACCGGACGAAATAACAAATTTCGTCTAGTTTTCGTTGCCGATAAATCACAGTCAGTTCTGGCCGAGACTGGCTATGGCCTGTGTGACGAAAATCGGACGAAATAACAAATTTCGTCTAGTTTTCGTCGCCGAAAAATCACAGTCAGTTCTGGCAGAGACTGGCTGTGGCCTGTGTGACGAAAATCGGACGAAATAACAAATTTCGTCTAGTTTTTGTCGCCAAAAAATCACAGTCAGTTCTGGCAGAGACTGGCTATGGTCTGTTTGACGAAAATCGGACGAAATAACAAATTTCGTCTAGTTTTCATCGCCGAAAAAGCACAGTCAGTTCTAGCCGAGACTGGCTATGGCCTGTGTGACGAAAATCGGACGAAATAACAAATTTCATCTAGTTTTCATCACCGAAAAATCACAGTCAGTTCTGGCAGTTCTGCCCGAGACTTGCATTGAGCTGTGTGACGAAAGTTGGACGAAAATTGGATGAAATTACAAATTTCGGCTATGTTTCGTTGCCGAAAAGTCACAGTCAGTTGACAAATTCTTTACCTGTATCCATGGACTAATGGAAGGATATTTTGTTCAATCTAGAAACTGAGAGATCAATTCTCTTCAAACAAAGCTTACAGTATTTTCGTATTTGGAGAATAACTAATAGTAGTTTCGTCATATATATATTTTGTTTACAGATGGTGAAGAGAAACCGTGGTCGTGGGCGTTCTCGTGGACGTGGTGATAGGGACCCTACTTCTGCTCCTATAATTACACAACCTATTGAAGTAAAGAAAAAGAAAAGAAAGATAGAAGAGGGAGAGAATGTTGAAGAAAAGAAAGTGGCCACGGAGCTAAGTGAAAGATTAAGGTATTTTGGTAAAACTTCTGCAAGGAACAGCATTAAATACCTTAATGAAATTGAGGAGCACTTCAAGGCAATGGATACAAAAAACAATTCTACAGATATGATGGATAGAATGAAAATGAGTTGTTTTGGTTTCTTATTTGATTGGAGACGCGGTGCACGAGCTATGATTTTCCCAAGTATCATTCATTATTTATGGCAAAGACACTTAGGTGGTCTCAAGTTTAATTTGGATGGCCAGACTATTTCCTTCTCTCCGTTGGAGTTTTTTTTAGTTTCTAGACTCCGGTTTTGTCTTGGGCCTCCTCCTCCGATGGTAGAGATAGGGTCAGACAACTTGAGAAGCAGATACTTTCCACGCGGGGCTACTCAGGCCTCCTTAATGGTTTCAATCATAGCAACTGCAGTTCCAGATGATGCAATAAAACTTTCTTTGGTACTTCTTTTGGAAAGTGTCATTCTTGGGAGCAACAAGAATGTCAACGTACCGGAAAGATATTTGAGATTGGTGGATGATCTGGACAGTTTCAATAGCTACCCTTGGGGTAACCTCTGTTATAGCAATATGATATCTGGGCTTGAAGGTGCAGTAAATGTTACTAAGTGGCCACCAAAGTATAATATTTTTGGATGCATGTATATTTTACAGGTATTATTCTATACAGAAACAATTCATAGTATCTATTGTTTGATATTTGTATTAATTTTTCTTTAATTATTTGCTACAGGCATGGGCATTCGAACGGATTCCCCAACTGGGGAGTGTATGTGCCATGATGCTTGAGCATCCAAGGTGGCCGAGATTACTCAATTGGTATGACATAAGAGCAACGTCACACCAAAGAATAAATGATATTGTGAATTCAAATAAAGTAAGTATATGAGTTTTTAATTGCTTAGATTAAAGTAATAGATGCATCGTATAATTATTAATTTTTTTGTCTGAATGTATTAATAGGCTCAGATTTTGAAAGAGCTGACTCTCACAGAAGAGGAGAAGACAAATGATCTGCTGCAAGACCTATTTCATATTGAGGCTTCTCCCTTCGAAGGAAATGAGGGCAATCAGCTGTTTTTGACTGCACCGGAAGCTTCTGACAGATCCGATGAAGTGAAGTTTGAGGAAAAATTCTCCTCACTTGAGGAGAAATTTGAAAAAAAATTATGCTCACTTCAGGAGAAGTTTGAAGAAAGGTTCTCCTCACTTGAGGAGAATTATGCAAAGTTGATCTCCTCAATAGAGGAGAAATGTCAAAGGAAGATCTCCTCAATTGAGGAGAAATATGAAAAGAATATCTCCTCAATTGAGGAGAGAGTTGGAGAACTATTATGCATCATTGCAGAGAGTCAGGTAAACCAACAACGATTTCTATGTATTCTATAATTATTTGCTTTTTGTATACGTATGCATTAACTATATGTTTATCTTTAACGGTATGTGCAGAAGGAGAAGGACAAGAAGAATAAGGAGGAGGAGGAGGAGGAGGAGAAGAAGAAGGAGGAGGAGGAGGAGGAGGAGGAGAAGAAGAAGGAGGAGGAGGAGGAGGAGGAGAAGAAGGAGAATGAGAAGAAGAAGGAGGATGAGGATGAGGAGGAGAAGGAGAAGGAGAAGAAGAAGAAGAAGAAGGAGGAGGAGGAGGAGGAGGAGGAGAAGGAGAAGGAGAAGGTGAAGGAGGAGAAAAAGGAGAAGGATAAAATAGAGAAGGAGAAAGAGAAGGAGAAGGAGAAGGATGATGAGGAGGGAGACGAGGTGGTGGTGGAGAGGGTTACATTCAAAGGTTTAACATCACAACGGTTGAAGAAACCGGGTCGAAAAATAAGCTCTCCATACACCACCTACAAAAAGAAAAAAATTCTCCGTAAGGAAATACAAGAAGAGGAGGTCGTTGACGTGGAAAAATCGATAAGAAGACTTTCGTCTGAAGAGAGAGAGACAATAATAGCTTTTCTTGATAACAACAGAAATAATTTGTAAGTATAGTCACTATATAATCTATTTTTGAATGATAACATATTTTGCCGCTTAGTAATTAATTGTATCATTGTCAATATAGGCCTGAAGTTGTAATTGATGGGTTCATTATAACCCCTTACTTAATTAACAAACTATATGAGCGCACATCATGGGTGATGAGCGAGGTGAGTTTATATCAATTATTTTTTTTGATATATCTCGATATGTCATATTCAATCGTTTAAAACTTTATATTGTTGCAGCACATTGATGTATATATGTACTTACTTGAAGAGCGCATGTTAAGGAATAAGACCAGTACAACATTCACCATTTCTTTGGCAAGGACATATTCTTGGATATATCTCTCATTCTTAATAGTATTTGTATAAAAATTTTTCTCACAATTCAATAAATATTTATTATTCTTTTTTGAATTGCAGATATTATGTCAAACATGCTATAAGGATTGGAAGGACTTTGTACAAAGTTACGATAGAAGCAACCTAGATAAAGATCACCTTATGTATGCCTTCATTGCATCATATAGGTGGCCCAAAGAATTAAGTTGTCCTCTCAAAGATGATAAAGGGGATATCATTCTGTTATGGAAGTGTTCATACGTAATAATCCCTATCAATGAAGAAAACCAACATTGGTATCTTGGGATTCTTCATATGCAGGATAGGCAATTAGTTTTGATAGACTCTCTTTATAGTGACCCTGTTTCTAAGTATAGAAAAAAGGTAGAAGCATTTTTAGAAATTCTACCAATGTTTTTAAATTTTTTGGGAGATGAAAATGCATTACAAGGTGCAAAATGGATAAGCAAGAATGATAAAGATCATCCTAGACAAAACAATGGGTAAGTTTTTATTATGAAATGCTGACAATAAAATATTAGTTCTTTTATACAACTAACAATTTTATATGTTATATAGGTTTGATTGTGGCGTATTTTTGATGTGTTTTGCCAATTATTATAGCTGCAACAAAAAGATCGATTTTAGTCAGGTATAATATTCAGTTGTTTGCAATGTAATATTCAGTCAGTTATAATATTCAATAATTATACTTGCAATCTAATTGTTTAAATTTGTAGCTTGATATGACCTCATTTCGAAGGCGAATTGTATATCAAATTTTGCATAAATATGTAGATTGAAGGGCCATGACGATTGGGATGACTCGATGCATCAAAGAACTTGTTATTTGTTGGAATTTGTAATTTGTAATATGTTATACTTTGTTGTAATTTGTAATGGAAGGGCTATGACTGAAGGAATGACTCGATGATTTGGAAGTTGGATCAAAGTTATTTGTAATTTGTTGGAATTTGTAATGGAATGATATGTTGTTTGTAATTGTTGGAAGTTGGATCAAAGTTATTTGTAATTTGTTGGAATTTGTAATGGAATGATATGTTGTTTGTAATTTGTTGGAAGTTGGATCACAGTGAAATTTGTAATAGAATGATATGTTGTTTGTAATGGAATGATATGTTGTTTGTAATTTGTTGGAAGTTGGATCACAGTGAAATTTGTAATGGAATGATATGTTGTTTGTAATGGAATGATATATTGTTTGTAATTTGTTGGAAGTTGGATCATAGTGAAATTTATAATGGAATGATATGTTGTTTGTAATGGAATGATATGTTGTTTGTAATTTGTTGGAAGTTGGAATGATATGTTGTTTGTAATTTGTTGTAATTTGCATCACAGTGAAACCTGCCAGAGACTGTCCATACAACCTGTTAAAATATAGACAAAATTTGGACGAAATAACAAATTTCGTCTATGTTTCGTCGAAGAAAAATTACACAATCAGGCTAACCGAGACTGTCTTTAAGCTGTGAGACGAAATCAGGACGAAATAACAAATTTCGTCTATGTTTCGTCGAAGAAAAATCACACAGTCACCTTCGCGAAACCAGCTTTTGGCTTTTTCGTCTAGTTTTCGTCTAGTTTTCGTCCTCAAAAAATCACAGTCGTTTCTGCTAGAAACTGGCTTTTGGTTGTGTGACGAAAATCGGACGAAATACCAAATTTCGTCTAGTTTTCGTCGTCGAAAAAGAACAGTCAGTTTTGCCCGAGAGTGGCTATGGGCTGTGTGACGAAAATCGGACGAAATACCAAATTTCGTCTAGTTTTCGTCGCCGAAAAAGCACAGTCAGTTTTGCCCGAGAGTGGCTATGGGCTGTGTGACGAAAATCGGACGAAATACCAAATTTCGTCTAGTTTTCGTCGCCGAAAAAGCACAGTCAGTTTTGCCCGAGAGTGGCTATGGGCTGTGTGACGAAAATCGAACGAAATACCAAATTTCGTCTAGTTTTCGTCGCCAAAAAAGCACAGTCAGTTTTGCCCGAGAGTGGCTATGGGCTGTGTGACGAAAATTGGACGAAATACCAAATTTCGTCTAGTTTTCGTCGCCGAAAAAGCACAGTCAGTTCTGGCTGAGAGTGGCTATGGGCTGTGTGACGAAAATCGGACGAAAGAACAAAGTTCGTCTAGTTTTCGTCACCGAAAAAGCACAGTCAGTTCTGGCTATTGGCTGTGTGACAAAAATCGGACGAAATAACAAATTTCTTCTAGTTTTCGTCGACGAAAGTTGGACGAAAATTGGACGAAATCATAAATTTCTTTTATGTTTTCTTTCTCTATAATTTTTGTTCACTCTAATGTTTATCTCTCTATAATTTTTTCTCTCTATAATTTTTTTGTCTCTATAATTTTTCTCTCTGAGTTTTTTTTTCTCTCTATAATTTTTTCTCTCTATAATTTCTCTCTCTATTATATTTCAAAATCCGAGACATGCACCATATTCAAACAGAAACTGAATAACTTCTTAAATGCAAAATCTTAAGAAATGTCATTACATTATAAACTTAAGATATGTCATTACATTACAACATTCGTGACATGCAATACTCCAGAAATATCATTACAATAGAGTTCCCCCTCACATATCATTACAATCACCTTCATTCATATTACAATGAATATAAATAGAAAGACCATCATAGCCAAAAGTGCTCCTAACATACAAAACCCACACTCCCGAGTAGTAAACTTAGGAGCGGGAGGGACAAAAGAGACGCAATCCGAAGGTGCATGACGCTTGCTATCCAAAGGGATATCATGATGTTTATCAGGAGGGAGATGCTTGCTTTGGAACTTGGATAAGTGACCTTCAGCCTCCTCCAAGGAACGGAATGAACGATACAAAGATCCTCCATAGCCATTAACTTGTCATTGACATTCCTCCCAAGTGTAGTAAATCTCAGGCCTTCTACCCACAAATACCACATAGTATTTATTTGCCATAGGTACGATACCTGTATAATCATGTCATTCAATAAGTTTTATAAATGTTGAAAAAAAATACAGAAATTAAAAACAAGAATATATATCATAATATGCATATATAACAACAAGTAATCATAGTGATTTCAATAATTCAGTCAGACATGTTATAATGACTGGAAGAAGTATGTGTAAAGTCATAAAGGGAACAAGTAAAAAAACATGATACCTTTACTCTGTAATAATAGGAAAGTTACATGATTTTTTATTATGTTCAGAACGTTTACATCTAGCACATTTGACAGTCCGGCGTTCCTCACCCTGTGAGAGAATTCTTTTTTTCTTTGGCCTTCTCGCAGTTTTTTTTCCAATGGGTGGGATTAGTTTTTTAGCTGATTGAATACTTTCTGGGGTCTTTCACTCACTTTTATCAGCAACTGGATATATAGATTCTGCATAGGTTGCCCTGTAGTTATCCGCTGTATAGTAGTGTGCACAAAATAGATAAGGATCCATCTTATACTTTGCAATTCCGGCTAATGCATGTGAACATGGCATGGCCATCACATCAAATTTACGGCATGTGCATTTTCGATTGCTTAAAACTACATGATCACAATATTGTATAGATCTGACCATATACTCATCGAGATTAATAGGATGACACGCTGTGCTACGAGCTCTATCCATATCTCCGGCTATCTGATTTTCTGCCCATTTTGTTAGTTTTGTTGTCAAAGTTGTTGCCGTATTTCTTCGTTTGAACCATAAAAGTTGGAGCTTTAACCGATATTGCTCCCAAATCATAGTGATGGATAGTTCTCTGATATCTTTTAGGACACTATTGTAACTTTCAGAACTATTTGTGGTTATAATATTATACCTTCTGCGTGTAAAATACGCTGTAGTCCATTTTGCTGGCTCAATTTCTCGTAACCAGTCATGTGCATCTTCATTCATGTGCTTTATAGTTTCCATCACTTGATGAAACTTTGATTCTCTTGTTGCCTTTGCAGCTGTATAAAAGTAAGAGTATAATCTTTGTTGTTTAAATTTGGCATACATGTTTTGCGAAATATGGAACGCATAATAACCATGTACAGCATCTGGAAAGACAATAGGAACTTGAGCCAATAAAGCCTTGTGTCGGTCGGATATAATAACCAAATCATTAACTTGACCCAAGCTGTCCCGTAGTTGTGTTAAGAACCAATTCCAACTTTCATTGTTCTCCGATTCACCAATCCCAATAGCCACGGGAAATATATGATTATCTCCATCCAAAGTGGTTGCAATAAATAAAGTACTTTTGTACTTGCCTTTTAAATGAGATCTGTCAACGACTATTACTGGTCTTAGATTTTGTCTTTGAAAACTACGTAAACATGGACCAAGAGCCATAAAAACAGCCTTAAATCTGTCTCCTTCCCTTAAAATATTAGTGATGGTTCCAGGATTATTTTGTGCAACTTCACGACAATATGCTGGAAGAATTACATACGAGTCCTCGTATGAGCCTCTTAAAAGAGCAATTGCTATCTCCCTTGCCAGCCATGATTTTCGATAAGTGATTTGCACACCAAATTCTTGTTGCACATCACATATAATTGCTTTGGGAGAGTACAATACATGTGCTTCTATTCGAGCTTTCATAAAATCACATATCAACTTGCTTGTAGCTTGTTGATGATCAATTCCACGCTGCGGCAATGAGCAGTTGTGTAGGCCTAGGAAAGTAATTTTGAAAATATTACACCCTTTTTGTCTACTTGCACGTAATCTCCAACTGCAATTTTCTCTTTTACATTTTAATGCATATCTTGTTTTGCTGGACTTCATCACCTTGTACTCAGTGTTTGTAAATAAAGCATTCTTCTGTACCATCTTGATCAATGTGTCTTTATCTATAAACATCTGATTAGGATAAAGTTGTTGATAATCATCTTTTACTTCAACAGCAATAGGGAATTCGTTAGGTACATATTTGTCTTCATAAACCATAACCGAATCAGGTATTGAAGACTTACGTTCATCGTTTTCCATCCAACTACTGCTGGCAAAACACTCTTTCTGACTATGTCTCAGTGGTACTTCTTTCTTCCTTCTTTGTTTTTCAGTCTTACTTCCTTCTTGCTTACAGATAATATCCTTATCCTTCAGCTGACTATTCTGTTGAGTGTCCTTTGGAGATACTACCATATCCGCAGGAGTGTCAATGAATAATTCCTCCAATACATGACAACCAGCAGGCTTTTGGTTAAGATCTATAGATAATTTTGCATATCTTCTTGACCCATTATGATCGTCATCTGTATTCACCTTACTGGGCATATATTATTTAAAAACATATAAGTACATGAACTAATTAATCATCAGAATTACAACATAAGATATTTCAAAAAATTATTCATACCTTCTGTCATTCATAACAATATCAAATAATAGAGGGTTGTCTTCAGGTTTCTCCACACTCTTGTACTCAATACGTTGATTGACATCTTGACTGACATCTAGTGTGCATGGTACAAAACTGAAATCCTCACCATAATTAATATCAGTCTTTTCATCCGTATGCAAATCTCCAACACCGAATGATGACGATATCGAACAATGAAGCTTCGATGATGTCGAGATATTTTTTAAGTCAACGGGAGGGGTAACTACACAAGGTGTTTTACGAGACACCTGTGTCGTTTCTTTCAACTTCCTCTTACTACCGAGTGGTTCGATTTCAATCGACCTGTCAATAGATCTTGGATTTTTCAGCACTCTGCTTATCAGCAATGGGACATTGCTATTATTGGCTCGGATGTTATGGGCAATAAATACTACAACATCATTATCATCCACAATTTCGGCAGGAGGACATGCAAGTGTACTTGGATATAAAACCTTCATTGTGATTTCATACTCTTTGAGACTATCATTTGTAATCTTATAAATTTCCTGAAGAAGACAGTCAAAATCCGATTTTGTAGATAAAATGATACTTTTAGTTCTTCCACCCCTGTACTCGTATTTTTCTTTCAAATATAACAATTCTCCATCGTAACAACAAAGTATCGGTAATGTTGAATCCATATTTCAAATCCCTGTTAGCATAGAATCACAATATCAAAACTCAGCAATATAAAATTTGATATCAAAGGTTAATCATTTTATCGATTTTATCACTTTTTCATCACTTTTTCATCCTACAATGTGATGTTACTATTTTAAGCATAGAACCACAATATCAAAACTCAACAATACCAAATTTGATACCAAAAATTAATCATACGTATCCAATACATACTAGACTCATCACGACCAATATAATATAAATTCAGCTAATTTTGTCGATTTCATCCCTTTTTCGTCCTAACCATAATGATAACCATAATGATGAATAGCCAATTTTATCAATTTCGTTCATTTTTCGTCCATCTTTCGTCCTAAAATGTGCTGTTAATATTCAACTACTTTTTGTTGATTTCGTTCTTTTTTCTCGATTGGTTGTTGTTGTTAATGAAATCATAAAGTAATCAAAAACAATGAAAAAGTTAATCAAACATATATGAAAAAAGTCGCAAAGCATGGAGGTGAAGTATAGGAGTCGTTGAAAGGGGGTGAAGTGTAGGACTCATCACGACCAATATAATATAAATTCAGCTAATTTTGTCGATTTCATCCCTTTTTCGTCCTAACCATAATGATGAATACCCAATTTTATCAATTTCGTTCATTTTTCGTCCATCTTTCGTCCTAAAATATGCTATTAATATTCAACTACTTTTTGTTGATTTCATTCCTTTTTCTCGATTGGTTGTTGTTGTTAATGAAATCAAAAGTAATCAAATGGTACAATGAAGAAGTTAATCAAACATATATGAAAAAAATTGCAAAGGATGGAGGTGAAGTATAGGAGTCATTGAAAGGGGGTGAAGTGTAGGAGCCGTCGAAAGGGGGTGAAGTGAAGGAAGACTCACGGGATTTGATGATCACCTTTGAAATGGGTGGCCGGTTGTCCCTCAATTGCCGTCGAAAGAGGTGGAGGAAGCTGCCGTCCAAATGAGGGAAGTGAAGGGCGACTCAATGGAAGCTAGGGTTTTAGTAGTAAAGTAAAAGAGTAGTTTGGTCCCAAAGAGTTTCAGTGGTCATTTTGGTAAAGCCAAAAGCAACCTGGCCCATTCTCAACAATAGTTGAGAGTTGGTGGCCATTTCGGTAAAAACCTCTAATTTGTACAAGACTTCGGACAAGTCAAAGAAATCCAATTCTTTCTCTATTGTATATCTTGCATCAGCTGATGAAGACGTGTTTGGATTGTTTAGCTGCAATTTGGGTTGCGAGGCTGAGTATAAAATAGCCACCTATCATCGCCAATCTCCCTCACTAGTGCCCTTGAGAACTACCCTACTCTAAGGAAAAATGGTTAGTCCTCTCTCTCTCTCAAACAGCTTCACCTAGCCTGTTGGAAAACTAGAACAAGTTTTGTTTGGACAAGCTTCCAATAAGGCTTTTGATCTTTGAACTTTTGTGGGAAACTATTTTGCATGCGATTTTCATTCTAACTTGTATTCTTTATGATCATTGTTGGCAGTCGGGACAGGGTGGCGGATATGGCTGCGGCGGCGGATATGGTTGTGGCGGAGGGTGGGGCGGTGGTGGCGGATATGGCGGCGGCGACGGATATGGTGGAGGCGGAGGTCAGGGAGGGGGATACGGCGGAGGGCAAGGTGGTGGTGGTGGGTACAGCGGTGGCGGTGGTTATGGATAGGGAGGGGGTGGAGGTCAGGGAGGTGGATATGGTAGTGGCGGTGGATATGGTGGTGGTGGAGGTTAGGACTGCGGATACGACGGTGGTGGCGGATATGGCGGCGGCGGAGGGCAGGGTGGTGGACCTGGCCCTAGGATTGGAGTGAACAACGTAGCCCAGCGTGGGGATAATGACATCGAGGTGCAAGATGGTAGCATCGCAGAGATACCGGGCGTAGAGATTGGAAATGGGAACTACGCTGGTGGAAGCAATCGCGTTGTCATCGGAGGCCGGCGCCGGATGGGTTACTGATGCTTGGGATGTTGTGTTCTGGTCGGGTTAGCTACGAACTATGTGTGTTTCTTTCTTTATGGTCAGAGTGAATCGGCATATGTACCTGCCTTTATTTTCTCCCTTCTTGTTGGGGATTGAATTATGTTGAAGTCGGAATATTGCGTTGATGAATAAGTATAGTTGTGCTTTCAAGGTTCCCTATTGTTTCCATACCTCAAATAGATTAGGAAAGGCACGGATCCTTTGAGGTGAGGTTATAACCTCATAGGATCAAGATAGGTTAAGCTTGAAATTGAATCACAATGGTAAGTCACCCAACCTGATTGGTAAATCACACTTAGCCCTAATGTCGGGCAAAAGGACGGACACTCAGCTCCAAATTTAAATGAACAGCTGTGGATTTAACCTATATGAACTTCTAAGGTTATAACCTGGGAAGATCCATGCCCGGAAAGGATTCGCCTATTTACTTCCATAAATTTAGTGATGGCGCCCTGATTTTCTTTGTATCCAACCCATTTATATGGATTTGCAATAGCACCCATGATAACCACATAATAACACCCCCTTTCCCCTCCATCGGCCCTTGCTGATCCATCGCATCTTTACTCCCCTTAATGTTCCTCCTGATGGGAAAAGTCCTTGATCTTCCCTCTTTGTGTGGAAATGAAGCAAACACCTTGTACGCGAGTGTGAGCACGAGAAAGAAACACAAACCAAGCAAGCACAAAAAGAGAGAGACACACGGATTTATGTGGTTCACCCCAAATTGGGCTACGTCCACGGGCACGATGAGCCGAAGCTCGGGTTTCACTAGCAATGATGGAAAGACATCATGGATTACACCCAACACCTTGTCTTCTTCTCCTTGCTTGAAACCCCCACTTCCTTAGGATTCAAAGAACCCTAGAAATCCCTCTCTTCAACTAGAAGAGGATCTCAAGAACCATCTCCATCAATGGAGGGAAAGGAAAGATTTGATCTTACCCCTTTCTCTTCTTCGGCTGCAACAACGAATGCTTCTTTGCTCTCAAGGTTTTCTCTCCAAGAGAAAACCCCTCTTTTGTGCTCTCCCCAATTTCACTCAAGCCCCAAAATGCTCTCTCTATGGCCCCCAAGGACCCATAGGATGATTAAATCCAGCAGATGAAGCAAGTGGACCGTTGGATTAAGAGATTGATCCAACGGCTCCAAACATAAAACTGAAATCTGCACTTAAAAACAGAGTGCAGAAAGTAATCACAGGGCTGAGTTCAGATCACTGTATCTTTCTCAATACTCATTAGAATTCAGCGATTCCGGGTTGGAAAGCTTGACATATCCTCTACAACTTCTATGTAGACACCTAAGCCAAACTCCAACTCCATCAACTGCTGCAGATACTCAAAGATCAGTTCCTGCAGAGCCGGTTCCACGCAGTGGCCGGTTGCAAGAATGATCCGAGAACAAATGCGATGCCGAACTTGGGTCTTGTCCTTATGGGGATGGATACCCAACACCTCCTCCTCCTCCTCGGGTTATTAAAGTGCTGGGTTCGGGTCGGGTCATGTCATGTTTAGGCCCGGCCAAAACTTATAAGTGTGTGTCCATACCTAGCTCGGGCCCAAATAAAAAAAAAGTATGAGTTCATGTTTCTTACGTACAACTCTGCAGGTAGGTGGCAACAAAATGGCGGATGGTGCTTCTGCTCCAACGGGTGGTGCTACTCGTGCGGTGCGGGTGGCAGAAGGAGAAGATCTGGGAGGTGCTAACGCCCCTCCTAATTTATATTTGACGGCAGACATTAGAGTGGAATGGGCGGCTTGATGCCTCCCACAATGCTCGCGTGGGGCCTTTAGTGGAGGGGATGGTGGTTCTGGATCCGGCTTGCCTACAAACTGCACAGGCGAACTGGCGCCAGGCTTTGGTAAAGAAGTTCCTTGGGCCGAAGGTCCCACTGGATATACTGTGGCGGTGGATGGTACAAAGGTGGCCTTGTGCAGAGAAGGTTCAAGTGTTAGATCTTCCCATTGACTCTGTACAATACAATACAATATATATCACCAACTCAATGATTTATAAATAATGAATCATACACAAATCAGGTTGGCTCGGTTCGGTTCTCGGGTCAATACTAAACATACACAAATCATCCATCAAGATAATTGAAAATAAGATTCAAATACCTTCCTCTTTGCTTAAGGAAACAGCCATTTCCCTTCTTTGATTTCTTTGCAGGTATTACTTTCCTCTCTTGAGGGTTATGTTATGGTTCATTCTCGGATCAATATAAGGCAAATAGGGGCTGGTTGTGGCCCCTTGAGACTGCTGAAATCGGGATGGGGGGAGAGAGGGGAGGAAAGGGGAAGGAGGAAGGACGAGGGGCTGACCTTCGGGGTTCCTCTTCGGGTCGAAGAGGTTTTTTTTTTAGAATATCGATGAAGAGATCAAAAAAATTTTGAAGTCGAGATCCAACAGGATCCTAGCCAGTTTCCTAATCCGAGGATGTATGGTTATTAGAAAATATGGTTTAGGTTCTCGGGTTGGTTCGGGTTTACCCGAGCCCTAACCCAGAACAGACCCAGATTTTATCGGGTCAGGAAAAATGAGAACCTACCCAACCCGATTTTGTAAAATACCCGAACCAACCCAACCCATTTAGGTCGGGTTGCTTCGGTTATCGGGTTTACCCGACCCAAGTTGCACCCCTAGTATATACTGC
Source organism: Chamaelirium japonicum (assembly GCA_947650365.1). Taxonomy (NCBI): domain Eukaryota; kingdom Viridiplantae; phylum Streptophyta; class Magnoliopsida; order Liliales; family Melanthiaceae; genus Chamaelirium; species Chamaelirium japonicum. Next base: position 45,638,999 of record OX393556.1, on the reverse strand, counting down.
AAATAAGTTTTACATGCAGTAAGGTGGGTCACATTTGCAGCAGTGTGCGGAATTTTAGGCCTCGTGTAACCTTGCTCGATCATAAATTATTGAACTTGTAGCTTGCTTTAGGCTGTACAAACTCTTCCTTAACTTACACACAAGATGTTCATTACCATTGACTTTGCACCATTCTGGTTGCTCCATATAGATTTGTTCCTCCTAGCCACCATAAAGAAAGGCCGTCTTCATGTCAAATTGTTCGATTTTCAAATTCATACCATGCTTAGCACAATTAGGATTGAAGACATCTTCACTACCGGAAAGTAAATTTATGGAAAGTCAATTCCCTATTTTTGCACGGAGCTCTTTGATGGTACTTGGAAAAATCAACAACCGCAGCCAAATCGAGATGGTGGATCAGCAGGCTTATTCGAAAGAAGTCGTTTCCGAGATACAGAAGGAATCCACTCCAGCTCCCCGCCGAAGGCTTTGAGTTTAGAGAGGAGGAGGCTGATAGTGGAGGAGCTGCCCCTGGGAACGCTACCTTCATGATCGAGATCTTGAGCTGCCCCTGGGAACGCTACCTTCATGATCGAGATCCTCCCAAACAAGCTGAGCAAGGAGCTACTTCGGGAGCTGCTCGACGAGCACTACCGAGGGGAGACTCTGAAGCAACAAGGAGGCGACGTCACGAAATACAATTTCCTGTATCTTCCCCTGGATTTAAGGGTGGAAGCCACTTGGGGTACGCCTTCGGGAAACTTCATAAGCACAAAAGGCGCGAGGACGCTGTACCATTCCCTGTAAGCGCATAGACTGGACCTCTTTCCGATCAACCAAAGACTGTGAGGTCGCAACCCGCCCAGGGCCCACCCAGAGCAATATCCTCCTCGAGGCCTCATTTATGAGGTACTGCGAGTCTAAACTCTCTACGCGAGTCCGCCTATGGCCGTGGCTTATATCCCGCCAAGGGCTAACCCTGGCGACATGCGACCGGCTCGCACGTGGTAGAGGTCGCCAGTGGGCAGTGCTCGTAGCCCGCCCGGTGACCAGCTCGCACGCCAAGAGCTCGCCTGATCATGCAACGGCCAAAGAGTCCACCCTTTTATGGTAGGGAAGGTTCTGAAGGTTCCTCTGCCCTGACCAGGAGCTTGCCCTCTTACCCGCAGAGGTCGCCCTCCATAAGGCAGTAATGAACCGATAGGTGTCATTACCCCCATGGAGCTACGTGGATGATTGCAGTCCACAGAAGCCGGCAAAAGTCGATCAGAGACCTCCCGGATTAGAGCTTTCCAGAATCTCCACCTGCAATGACAAGACCGATGCATCCCCTTTTACCACCGCCTGTCAGGCTAAACGACAAAAGCCATTAGAGCCCATGTGGGCTGGAACATGGGGGCATAGAAGGTGCAGAAAGAAGCCGCCACATGTCAGGCTCTGAAGGCTGCAAGAGGCTATAAAGGTACCACCCCCAGCTCCAAAGTATAGGTTCAAAACCCAAAACCCTAACACTTCCCAACTACAACAGCTCTTCCCTGTTCGTGTTGGTTCTGATTTGCAGGATGACTGCACGGACTAGCAAAAAATATCCCACAACATTTGGCGTCGTCTGTGGGATCTTTCGACTGGTTCCTGCGAGAACGCCCATGACCACACGATTAAAAGTCATGCTTCTCCAGAGATACCGGGATGGCTCCGGCCACAAGAGGACAAAAGCGGGCTAGGACCCGCGCGGGGTCTATACACAGCAGGCCGCTTGCCGAAGCTTCCCAGCCTCCTGTCCCGCTTAGTGACTAACTCCTTTTGGAGATGCTGGCCACTCAGCGGGCTATGATGGACGAATTGGCACGACTACGCCAGGTTCCAACAGCAAGCCAAAGGGCTAATCTCTCCCCTGGGATTGGCTCGCTACCGGGAGGATTAGCGATCCCGCCCCAGTGTCCGGGAGTGTCACCGGGGACCACTCTCCCTACGTGACCTCCCCCTGTTGCGGAGTCGCATCAACCTTCACTGGCGCCCACGCGACGGGCATCCCAGCAGGAGCCCCTTGTGGAGGACGTAGCTACGCGCAAAGTGAAGGGGACCGCTCTTGAGCGGTTCCAACGACTCGTGACTTAACGATCCAGCAACAGGGCAACCTCGTCAATTGTCCCTCCTCATCGACGGAGCAGAAGCATAAACTCGGATGAGTCAGAGGCGAGGTCTCAAGGGCAAGACCGCAACCCGCTCTATCGGCACGAGAAGGAACCCGTCGAGGAATTTCCTTGTACGGAGGCTCGAGAGGTGACGCCTCTCACCGACCGACCCCGGTGCCAAGACAGCTATCCAAGAGGAGGCATAGTGGCCACCACGAGGTCGCTTCCGGTCATCATCGCAACGAGGGCTTGGATCAACCAAAAGGAAGCGTGCATGACCGTCTAGGCCTGCACAGCCGCTTTGGGGGAATCCCCCTGGGCGCTAGCAGCCTCCTAGTATACTCGTCGATCTATTGGAAGACCTCGCCGCCTGTGAAGGAAGTTTGCCTTTCACGAGTGAAGTTCACTAAGGGGGTTTTCCCTAACACTGGACCCCGCCTAAGTTTGTGCTGTTCAGCGGGTCCCAAGATTTGTGGACCACCTTTTGGCTTACCGAAAGTTGCTATTCTTCAGGGACCAGGACCATGTCCTGTGCCACACATTTCCCAGCAGTTTGACCGGTTCCACCTTGAACTGGTTTCACAAGCTGCCCTCCAGTTCCATTATGAACTTCACCACGCTCTCTGGGCTGTTCTTGAAGCAATATCACTGCAACCGCCAGCCCCCGAAGAGGATCGAATCGCTGTTCACACTAACCATGGGGGCTCGAATGACCCTTAGGTGCTTCTCGGCGCGGTTTCAAAGCGCCAACCTTGTCCTGGAGGACTCAGCTGGGCAAGACCGCACGACAGTGAGTGCCTTCAGGAGCGCGCTTCCTTAAGGGAGCAAGCTCCATGACGCGCTCGTTATCTCCAACCCCCGCACAATGGTCAAGCTTTTTATCCTTGTCCAGCAGCACATCAAGTTTGAAAATGTGGTGCTCAACCGGAAGGGGAAGATGATCGAGCAGCAACCTCTGACCACTTTACGACCTCTCGTCGTAAAAGCCATGGAACGACGTGAGGTGCCCTGACGGTGCCAGGGTCCAACCCACCAGCAACGCCGGCCGTACTACCCGTAGAGGTTCCGATCATGACGACTGGAAGGCCGATGAATTGGTGCCTGCCTCCGGGTCTAGGGGAGTGGGATTTCACAGTAATAACCCTTTCTCCTGGGCAAATACTGCACCAGGTCCGGAGCGAGCCTTTTGTCCAGTACCCCCCGCCTCTTCAGCAGGGTGAGCCCGGCTCCACCGACAACACTCGGCGGTGCGCGTTTCACAAAGGTGCCGGGCACCACACCAATCGATTCCGCGCTCTGAAGAACCACCTGGAGGACCTCGTCACTCTGGGTCATCTGGACCAATTCATCTCACCACCGAGGCGATTCGAGGTGGTCCCCACATGAGTCCCTTGAGAAGGAGATCAGACGGGACCAACAGAGCCCGCTTTACCGCCACCTCCCCCAGGTGGACCCGTGATCTTCCACACCATTACCGGGAGCCTGGGTGAGCTGTGTTCCAGCAACGAAGCCCAACGACAAGTGAGAGAGGTGGAGCGGACACAAAAGGTTCACTCTATCTCCTTAATCCGTACTTTGCTTCAAACGCCAAGAATGAAAGCTCGCGACTTCCTATTGTTCTTAGAGGATGATATGGTCGGGGTCATTACCCCGCATAACGACCCCCTCGTCATACGCCTCATGATGGCCAATATAGAAGTACGACATATTTTGGTAGATTCTGGAAGTGCTGTGGATATCCTCTTCTTGTCGGCTATTCAATGAATGGGATTACGACAAGTCGATTAGTCTCCATCAACGGGCTCTCTTAGCGGCTTTAAAGGCGAGGTCGCTAAAGTGGTTGGGGAGATCACCTTGACCGTGACGGCAGGCCCTGAGGTTCGTCAAGCCCGCTTTGCTGTGGTCGATGGGCAGTCCACATTCAATGCCATGCTTGGGTGACCTTGGCTGAGGCAAATGAATGCGGTGTCCTTGCCCAATCATCAGGCCCTCAAATTTCTTACTCCAACGGGGGTTATGGTCATCCGGGGCGATAAGGTCGCTGCTACCAAATACGAGCAGGACGTCCACCACCTCACCATCTCAGAGGCCAAGAGGCCGGACCCTCCTAGATTTTAACTGCCACTCTGTTCGAGCTTCTGGACAATCCAATAGCAATTCCCTAACCTTGCGAGACACCCACTTCACCCCTGCGAGCAGGTCACCCGGGTGGAAGCGGCGTTAGTCGAGAGCCGGGTGCGGAAGGTTGCTCAAGTGACGCCATGCCGAGGAAGTCCCCTGTTGCGGAGCCCCTCCAAGAGATCGATATCGGAGATGACGGGATCCCGAGGGTTACCTACCTTGGGACGTCATTGACCCAAGTCGAGGTCTCCTCTTTGTCTAAACTTCTCAAAGATTACCGCGATGTGTTCGCCTGGAGCTTTACCGACATGCCTGGGATCGATCCAGAGATCGCCTACCATCGTTTACACACTTCGCGCGATTTCCCTCCGGTTAAACAGAAAGCCCGGCACATCCCTGCCCCGAAGGCCGCTGCAGTTGCGGTAGAGATAGAGAAGCTAGAGCGGGCAGGCTTCATCCAAGAGGCGCACTTCCCTGAGTGGATCTCCAATATCGTGGCGGTGCCAAAGAAGAGCGGAGTCTCAGGGTGTGCGTGGATTTCTCCGACCTCAACAAGGCATGCCCAAAGGATGGATTCCCGCTCCCCAGGATTGGAGCTCTAGTTGATGCAGCCATCGGGTTCCAGGCTCTCTCTTTTATGGACGGGTATTTTGGATACAATCAGATACCTCTCCACAACGATGATCAGGAGAAGACCGCTTTCTACTCGGGAGCGGGCTACCAGAAACTATTCTGCTACCGAGTGATGCCTTTTGGGCTCAAGAACGCCGGATCCACATACCAAAGGTTATTCACCCGCATGTTTAAAGATTAGATTGGTAAAAACATCGAGATCTATGTAGACGACCTCTTGGTGAAGAGCCGAGAGCGGGAAGGGCATGTTGCCGACCTCAGAGAAATCTTTGAGATTTTGAGGAAATTCAGAATGAAGCTGAACCAGGCGAAGTGCACATTCGGAGTAACCTCTGGGAAGTTCTTAGGATACTTGGTCACCCATCGTGGGATCGAGACCGATCCCGAACAAATCAGAGCGCTCATCGAGATGCCCTCACCGAGGAGACGGCAGGAGGTCCAAAGGCATAGCGGACTAATTGCAGCGTTAAATCGCTTCATCTCAAAATCTTTCGACAATTGCCGACCTTTGTTCGAGCTACTCCGCAAAGGGGTCGATATCCATTGGGATGAGAAGTGTGAGCTCACGTTCAAGAAAGTCAAAGATTATCTGGCTAGCCCTCCCATTCTGGCCGCACCCAAAGAGGGAGATGAGCTCGATGTCTATCTCGTCGTTACCGAGAATGTCGTAAGCGGGGTCCTTGTGGTGGAAGATGCGAAGCTAGAAAGACCCGTATACTTCGTGAGCCATACCATGCACCCTACCGAGTTTCGGTACCGACCAATCGAGAAGGTCGCTCTGGCCTTGGTCTTAACCACAAGAAAACTTCACCCATACTTCTCGATGCATATAATCAAAGTCATTATGGAGCACCCATTGAAGAGCGCACTCTCAAGGCCTTCCGTGGCTAGAAGGCTTTATCGCTGGTCTGTCGAGCTTGCCAATTACGGACTGGAGTACGTTCCGCGAACTACAATAAAGGGACAAGCTCTTGCTGAATTTTTGGCGGATTTCCTGCTAGAAGAACCAATACCGACTCAGGACAATGAGCCAGCCGAGGCACACCCTGGGAAGGAGAGGTTTCTGGGTGAGCCAGGGGAGTCCTCCCAGGTCAAGCAAATATCTATGGAAGATTGGGAGCTTTTCGTCGATGGATCATCCAACGCCTCTGGGTCAGGGATCGGGGTCACACTGATCGCCAAAGAGGTAATCCTTGAGAAATATATTCGACTTAATTTCGTTGCCACCAACAACGAAGCAGAATACAAAGCGCTCTTAGCGGGTTTAGAGCTCGCCGAAGAGGTTGGCGTCAGAAAGCTGAAAGTATTCAGTGACTTTCAATTGATCATTTGCCCAGTCAATAGTGCTTACGCCTCACGAGACAAGAGGATGGCAAGCTACGCGGACTTGGTAAAAGGCAAGGCCACAAATTTCGAAAGAATCTTGTTTGAGCAAATTCCCCGATCTGGAAATAAGTGGGCTGATGCCCTGGCCAACGCGGCCTCCATTCCGAAGCTTGGCAAATAATCATCGAAGTACAAGACCGTTCTCGAATCCAACTTGTTGAGAATGCAGTAAATCAAACCTCATCCAAGGTACTGCACACCGGTTGGACCACACTAATCATCTGCTACCTCCAGAAAGGCGAGCTCCCCGAGGATAGAGAGGAAGCCCGGCGAGTGGAGAATCATGACGGTCGCTATCTCATTCGCTATGACCGCCTTTTTTGAAAATCCTTCGGTGAGCCCAACCTCAGATGCATGGAACCCCCAGAAGCAGAAGAGGTGCTAGGTCGCATCCACTCTGGTGAGTTAGGCATCACGTCGGTGGGCGATCTCTAGCCGGAAAGGTAAGGAGACAAGGGTACTGGTGGCCCACCCTTGAGCAAGAGGTCATAAAGGTCACCCATAGGTGCATTCAGTGCCAGAAACACGCCATGGTCAACCACATACCTGCAGAAGAGCTGTACCCTTTTGTGAGCCCCTGGCCTTTCTAACAGTGGGGGCTCGACATAGTGGGACCATTCCCCATGTCGACACAGCAGAGAAAGTTATCTTGGTAGCTACGGACTACCTCACCAAGTGAGTGGAAGCGGTCCCACTAGCCCAGATCGGCGAGAAGCAAGTGAAGGACTTCCTTTGGAAGAGCATTTTTTGTAGGTTCGGCCTACCCTGGGTACTCATCACCGACAATGGTCGACAGTTCGATAATCACTTGATTAAGAGCCCTCTCCAAGGTACCCCCAGAGCAACGGGCAAGCCGAGGTTACGAACCGAGTAACCCTGGACAACCTCAAGAAAAGGCTGGAAGGGAAGAAGGGCCTATAGGAAAAGAGCTCGACAGGTATAGCATCCGCCCCAAACACACAAGATATTGTCCGCTTTGCCCGCATAAGAGCTTCCCAGGGAGGTCACCCATCCTGGTACTACTCTCGTCCGAGCACGCTTAACTATAGAGTTCTTACGAATTCCGTAGTGACGCACGATTTTAAAACGCGTGTTCTATGTTTGGGAGGGGAAATTATATAAGTAGCTCATAATATCTTTCTCTCCAGGCGATGTGGGGCTAACTCATGGCCTTGTACACCTCGCCTCAACTCACCTCACCTCATCCATCTTGGTATTCCCGTCTCAGGAGTCTTAGCTCTTGGCCTATTAGATCTTGGTCGTCACAATCCACCCCCCTTAGTGCTACACGTCCTCGTGTAGGGTTAGACCCTCCCATCCCAAGGAGAACTGACTCTGATACCATTTTGTAACATCCGTACCAAACACACAAGATATTGTCCGCTTTGCCCGTGCCCGCATGAGAGCTTCCCAGGGAGGTCACCCATCCTGGTACTACTCTCGTCCGAGCACGCTTAACTACATAGTTCTTACGAATTCCGTAGCGGTGCACAGTTTTAAAACACATCTTCTATGTTTGGAAGGAGAAATTATATAAGTAGCTCAGGATATCCTTCTCTGCAGGCGATGTGGGGCTAACTCATGACCTTGTACACCTTACCTCACCTCACCTCACCTCATCCATTTTGGCATTCCCACCTCAGGAGTCTTGGCTTTTGGCTCTTGGCTTATTAGATCTTGGTCGTCACAACAGGGTACTGTGGGCTTATCGTACCACTCCACGCCGCTCAACAAACGAAACACCTTTCAGCCTTGCCTACGGATGTGAGGCTATTTTATCCATGGAGGCCGAGCTACCAACGGAGCGAAGGCTTGCTGCTGGCGACATCAACAACGACAAGTTACTCATCGATTCTCTCGATCAGCTCGAAGAGCAAATGGAGCGCGCCAAGTTACACCTCGCCCGATACTGCCAAGAAATGAAGCGCGCCAACGAAAAAGAGAGTCCGCCATCGGGCATTCAAGCCCGGTGACCTGGTGATGCGAAAGGTGTTCTCCAACACACAGGAGCCCAATGTCGGAAAGCTCGCGACAAACTGGGAAGGCCCCTACATAATGCATGAGGCCAGAGGATCCGGGGGCTACCGGTTGATAACCGTGGACGGCGACCTCCTGAAGCGACCTTGGAATGTCGTCCATCTCCGAAAGTATTATGCATAGCGCTTAGGCTACCTCTTTTAAATACTTTGAGAATAATAAATGGAGTTCGAGATGAATTTGTTTCTCAGTATGATCAATGATAGACATGAGCCTGAAAGAAAGGCAATCAAGGAATAGCTCACGTGGAATCAAGCTTGCAAGCAGCACCATTAAGGTACAGTCCGCCGTTGCGTGGACTTAAAGCAAGACCGAGGTACTCAGTGGCCGTCTTGAACGACTTTGAGATCACATGGGTAGTCCGCAGTCTTGGGGACTCTAAGCAAGATCGAGGTCCTTCGTGATCACATGCCATGATCGGAGGCACCCCGGAGCGATGTAGGGGAACTTGAATGGGCTACCACCTTTTTAGGCAACTTGAACATCTCTTGGTAACCCCTCGAATCTCGGACTTGACGACATCACTAACGAGAGCGAGGTCGCCAAATCTAGCCGAGGGCATATCCAGTAACCAGGATTTCCAGGGGGAGTTAACCAGGCAAGGGGCAGCTAGCACTTTCGTTTTCTTTAAAAATAAAATGATTTGAATCTCTTGAGCATCAGAAAGCGGCCTTCCTCACCTTTCAGGCTGGGGGGGCTCTCCCTTACGTCCCTGGCCTCTGACCCCGAGCTCGAGGACTAGGTGCCAATCTCCACCAAGGAGGGGGACTTGTAGACCAAGTCCCCTAGATTCTGCGGGGAGCCTGCCCCCACCGAGTCCACCGTAGCAGTCAGGCTAAGTAGGACGAACCCGGGCGGAGAGGGGATAGTGGGGATCGCCGCTGTGGCGGGCTCCCGGCCCACTCACCCTTGGGGTGGACACCCCCGGGGTTTGTAGCGAAACTCCACCCGGTAGAGCCTCTGACCCCGCTACTGGAGCCGAGGCAGACGAGGTAGTAGGAGGGCGCTCGATTTGGGCGGCGATGCCGGAGGCAGCTTGAGGGCAAGAAGGCGGGCTTTCAGATTCTTCCTCGGAGGTTGTCCACTCGATCTTCGAGTCCAGGCCCGCCTCTTCAAGGGCCTTTTTTCGCTGCTCCACCTGTGTGTCGGGAGCAGAGGGCCGTCCCGGCTTCTTCTTCTTTCCTTGGCCCTCCATTTTCGGCGTCATCATCGCTACTCGGAGCAGGACTGAAAGATCACCAGGAAAATTCCCTATAAGTATGCGAGCCATCCCGAACTCGACTTCCGCCATAGATAGCAAAAGCTCGACATTCAGATTGTCAGGTTCAAGGAATTGTAACTTTTGTTTGATAGTGGGAGGGTGAGCTGATGGTTGATCTGTGCCAACGGTCTGACGAGGAGGTGGCGGAGGAGGAGAAGCTTCACCCTGGCTGAGCATCTCCATGGTGTCGGGGTCATTGAAGCGAATGGGGGAGGCCTGCTTCCATCCGGCCTTCTTCTAGGGGTTGTTGCCTCGGCCCCCTGCTCCCTTGCTAGTCCCCACCTTGGGCTGGGGGACCATTTTCTTCTTCCGGGCAATCTTCTGCTTGAGCAGAATAGTGCCCGTCTTCCTGTCCTTCAGCTGGAAAGCAAAGTCCAGGGCTGTGATCTTCTCGAGGGTCCGCCCTCCGAGATAGTGGAGAATGGCATCGTCGAGTGATCGCTCCCTCTCGGGGGCAATAAACTTCTTTCTCCCCGTCCTGTAGAAGGCGATGTCCCAAAAGATCGATTGGGTAGGCATTCCCAGGTGGGCGGGAACCCCGCTGAAGCGCCCTTGCCACCCGCCCACGACGACGAAAGGGTAATCCTTCCAATATCAGTCTTTGCTCTCGATTGTGGTGAAGGGGAGGACCTTGCCAGACCTCCCAGTGAGGTAGAATACCCCGCAGCCCACGTTATTGTAGACCGACCTGGGCTTCAAAAACCATTTTTTGAGCAGATAACTCAAGGGGATCCTCACTTTTAGGGCGGCTTCGAGCTGGGAGAGCCCGAATAGCACATCCCACGAGTTCCTGGTGAGCTGGGCAGGACACAGCCCCGTCAGTTCCAGGAACTCCTCGGCGAGGGGGCTCAAAGGTAGCCTGAGCCCGGACCACAGTAGTCCCACAGAGACAACTGTGCCCTGGGATGGCCTCCCCGAAAGCAGCATCTCGGTGACGAGGATCTCTTTGGGGAAGTCGATGGCAACCCTAATGCTGGCACCCACCGACAGACCAACGGGGTCTTTGAGCCAGACCACCGTTGTCTGTAGGACGGGCTCTGAGGCTTCATCTCCAGGGCTGGGGAAGACAGGAGCGGGAGCGGCAGAGGAGGTTGTCATTTGAGGAAAGTAGGGAGTTTAGGCGAGCTGCAAGGGAGAGCTGTTACGGTAGTAAGAAGTAAAAATCCTCACCCACCGCCTATTTATAGGCGCATTGAAGGTAGATGAATTGGTTGGCATTTAATGATTGAGTGCGTCGAGCGAGGCGGCACAGCGACGACCGATGCAACGGATTTTGCCTCCCTATCAGACTGCAACGTGTGTCCGCACACGCGGGCGAGAAATGAGACGACACCAGCCACGTCCCCTCTGTTAGACGCCTGGCCATCAAGGGGGTGACACGTGGCACAGCGACGCTAGAGATCTCATGATAAGATTCACTGCATCGGGCCCCAATCTTACATCACATTTAATGTGATACAATGGGCGCAGATACGGATCTGTGCAGATGCAACCTCGCTCATAGGGAAAATCTCCCTATGAAAGGCCGCCTATGGATGGTGCCAACAGCCCGCCCGGAGCTGACCCAGGCCATATGCGACTAGCTCGCACGTGGAGGAGGTCGCAACTCGGCTGGTGCTCACAACTCGTCCGGTGCTTGCAGTAGTGGATAGTTGCGTCCCTTGGACAGAGCAACATCTCCCTCAAGACCTTATTCATGAGGTATTGTGAGTCTAAGCTCCCTAGGCAAGGCCACATGTGGCCGGTGCCAACAGCCCGCCCGGGGCTGACCCCGGCCGCATGCGACTAGCTCGCACGCGGAGGAGGTCACACAGGGGCTGGTGCTTGTAGCCTGCTCGGCGCTTGCAGTAGCGGATAGCTGTATCCCTTGGACAGAGCAACATATCCCTCAAGACCTCATTCATAAGGTACTGTGAGTTTAAGCTCCATACGCAAGGCCGCTTGTGGTCAGTGCCAACAGCTCGCTCGGAGCTGACCCCGGCCGTATGCGACTAACTCGCACGCGGAGGAGGTCGCACCACGGCTGGTGCTCATAGCCTGCCCGACGCTTGCAGTAGCGAATAGCTGCGTCCCTTGGACAGAGCAGCATCTCCCTCAAGACCTCATTCATGAGGTACTGTGAGTCTAAGCTCCTTACGCAAGGCAGCCTGTGGCCGGTGCCAACAGCCCGCCCGGAGCCGATCCCGGCCGCATGCGACTAGCTCACACGCGGAGGAGGTCGCATCGTGGCTGGTGCTTACAACCCACTCGGCGCTTGCAGTAGCGGATAGCTGTGTCCCTTGGACAGAGCAGCATCTCCTTTAATACCTCATTCATGAGGTATTGTCAGTCTAACCTCCCTACGCAAGGCCACTATGGCCGGTGCCAACAGCCCGTCCGAAGCTGACCCCGGTCGCATTCGACTAGCTCGCACACGGAGGAGGTCGCATCGTGGCTGGTGCTTGTAACCCGCCCGGCGCTTGCAGTAGCAGATAGCTGCGTCCCTTGGACAGAGCATCATCTCCCTCAAGACCTCATTTATGAGGTACTGTGAGCCTAAGCTCCCTATGCAAGGCCTCCTGTGGCCGGTGCCAACAGCTGCGTGGAGCTGACCTCGGTCGCATGCGACTAGCTCGCACGCGGAGGAGGTCACACTGCGGCTGGTGCTCGTAGCCCGCCTGGCGCTTGCAGTAGCGGATAGCTGTGTCCCTTGGATAGAGCAACATCTCCCTTAAGACCTTATTCATGAGGTACTGTGAGTCTAAACTCCCTATGCAAGGCCGCCTGTGGCCGGTGCCAGCAGCCCGCCCAGAGCTGACCCCGGCCGCATGCGACTAGCTCACACGTGGAGGAGGTCGCACCGCGGCTGGTGCTCGTAGCCTGCCTGGTGCTTGTGGTAGCGGATAGCTGCGTCCCTTGGACAGAGCAGCGTCTCCCTCAAGACCTCATTCATGAGGTATGGTGAGTCTAAGCTCCCTACGCAAGGCCGCCTGTGGCAGGTGCCAACAGCCCGCACGGAGCTGACCCCGGCCGCATGCGACTAGCTCGCACGCGGAGGAGGTCGCACCACAGTTGGTGCTCACAGCCTGCTCGGCGCTTGCAATAACGGAAGTTAGATTGTCATACACACAAATTCAGCACTTCACATCACGCCTGGATGCCATCCCACATGAGGTGAAGCAGTTTTCAACTAGAAGTAAAAGAGACCCTGCCCCTTGCTCCGAGCTTCCCAGAGGTCAATCGGGCTCGCTCGTCAGCTCGTCAGATATCTACCAGACAAAAACATGATCTAAAGTGGGAAAACCTTGCTAGGCTTCAGAGCGAGTGGTGCAACTGTTTTAGCCACTCCCTCAGGAAGGGGTAATGATGGTACCTGGAAAAATCAACAACAATAGCCAGATCGAGATGGTGGATCAGTAGGCTCATTTGAAAGAAGTCATTTTTGAGGTACAGAAGGAATCCGCTTCGGCTCCCCGCCGAAGCGTTCGAGTTTAGAGAGGAGGAGGCTGATAGTGGAGGAGCTGCCCCTGGAAACGCTACCTTCATGATCGAGATCCTGAGCTGCCCCTGGGAATGCTAACTTCATTGTCGAGATCCTCCCGAACAAGCTAAGCAAGGAGCTACTTCGGGAGCTGCTCGACGAGCACTGCCGAGGGGAGACTCTGAAGCAACAAGGAGGCAACGCCACGGAATACAACTTCCTATATCTCCCCCTGGATTTAAGGGTGGAAGCCACTTGGGGTACACCTTCGGGAAACTTCACAAGCACAAAAGGTGCGAGGACACTATATCATTCTTTATAAGGACAAAGACCGGACCTCTTTTTGATCAACCAAAGACTGCGATGTCGCAGCCCGCCCAGAGCAAAATCCTCCTCGAGGCCTCATTTATGAGGTACTGCGAGTCTAAACTCTCTACGCGAGTCCGCCTATAGCCATGGCTTACAGCCCGTCCAGGGCTAACCCTGACCACATGCGACCAGCTCGCACATGGTAGAGTTTGCCAGTGGTCGGTGCTCGTAGCCCGCCCGGTGACCAGCTCGCACGCCAAGAGCTCGCCTGATCATGCAACGGCCAAAGAGTCCGCCCTTTTTTGGTAGGAAAGGTTCTGAAGGTTCCTCTCCCCTGACTAGGAGCTCGCCTTCTTACCCGCAGAGGTCGCCCTAGATAAGGCGGTAATGAACCGATAGGTGTCATCACCCCCATGGAGCTACGTGGACGATTGCAGTCCACAAAAGCCAGCAAAAGTCGGTCAGAGACCTTCCGGACTAGAGCTTTCCAGAATCTCCACCTGGCAAGGACAAGACCGATGCATCCCCCTTTACCACTTTCTGTCAGGTTAAACAACAAAGGCCGTCAGAGCCCATGTGGGCTGGCACATGGGGGCATAGAAGGTGCGGGAAGAAGCCGCCGTGTCAGGCTCTGACGGACTGCAAGAGTCTATAAAGGTTCCACCCCGGTTCCAAAGTATTGGTTCGAAACCCAAAACCCTAACACTTCCCAACTACTACAGCTCTCCCCTGTTCGTGCCGGTTCTGACTTGAGCGTCGGAGGATCTGCGCTCCTTAGGGAGCCAGCCGTTCTCACGCTTTTTCTGTCTTGCAAGATGACCGCACGACCAGCGAAAAATATCCCACAACACTCTTCACAACCAACTGTGTCTTGTATCTTGGATGTGAGTAATTTTCTTCGGTTTTCAAATTGTACACATACTTATTCTTGAGTACTATTTTATTCTTTTGTAAAACAATCAAGTCATACGTGTGGTTCTCATGTAGGGATTTGAACTCCTCGTTAATGGCTCCTAATTACTCACCCTTGTGTTTATGTGTTGATGTCTCTTTGTAGCTTTCTAGTTCTCCCCCGTCAGTGAGTAACACATATTCATTTGAAGAATACGTTCTTGAGGGTTTATGCTCTCGAGTGGACCTCAACTCTTAACGCTTAACATGTGGTTTTTGCTCCACATGGTCTTCTTGTTCACCATCCGACTCACACTATCATCTATTTCTCACACACGACTTTCGTCGAATACCTTGTAGGCATAATTTCGACTATCATACCACTTGTAGGGGATGTGATCGCATCAAACAATCTAAGCAGAATTTCACCACACATTGCATGCACCGCATCCTGATTGTGGTCGTTATTGAGAGATGAGTCAAAATAGTACAACAACAAAAAAAATAATCATCAGAGGGACACAAATGATTTATGTGGCTCACCCAAAGGGATACATCCAAGGAGTGAGCTTGTAGCTCAGGGCGGACTTCACTATTAATGGTGCCAAGGAACAATGGCGTTCGCCCGGCTTCTTGCACCATCCTCCAGCAAGATCTACACCCACCTTCTCCTATGATTCAAAGCTAGAACCCTAGAATCAACTCCTTTCTTCTCCCACTTCTTCTCCCTCTTTTGCTCACCCTCTCCATTTATCTCACCTTGGACAAATAGGACCCAATGGAAAGAAAGGTACAAAGGGATCCTCTAGCAACTTACCTCTTCATTCTTGGTTAATTTGGATGTTCTCACTCGCAACCTCAATCTACTCCTTCAAACGAATTGGCTGAATGACATCCGCCCTAAGCCCTATAGTTGTCCTACTGGGATCCTCACGTATGCTGACGATTTCTTACTTTACACCTATGCTAAGCGCGACCGGGTTACCATTCTGATGCTCTTAATTCATATGTATTGTAGGCTTTTTTGCTAAAAGGTTAATCTCAACAAATCGGCTATTAATTTTGGGAACTGAGGTTGATCACCAATCCCAGACGGATATCTTGGCCCTCCACCTTATGAATCAACTTCAAGGGCCTTTTACATATTTGGGGGTTCTGATTGACAGCAGGCGCATCCTCATCAGAGATATAGATTTCCTTATCCAAAAAATTCTTAAACGAATTACTGGATGAAAAGTGCACCACCTTTCCTTCCCGGTCCTCGTAGCTCTGCTTAAATTGGTTCTCCAAGTCTTATCAGTGTTTTATATTTTTACGATATGGATTCCAAAGGCTATTATGGGTACTATTGAGTGTGAATTCCGATATTTTTTGCGGCTAAGGGTGATGGTCGACATGGGCTTCACTTAGTAAAGTGGCTCCCTCAATCATGGTGGCCTTGGTGTGCACCGGCTTCGTCCACTCAAACTCTCTTTCATGGGAAAAAAAGGTGTTTCAAGTGCTTACTGACCACGACAACCAGTGAGTGAACTTTGTCCGTTGTAAATATGATGTCCTCGTGGATATATGGTCTTGGTCTCGACCGAGTAATTGCTCCTGGGCTTGGCGGGACATCTCCAAGGGTACTTGCGTGGTTCGCGATCATGATATTTGTGTGCCTTGGGTCGGTGCAATTTGATATTTGGATTACGCCTTGACTAACCACAACCCTTTATCTCATGAGGTGCACACCCTGGATTCTCTAAACCCATCCTTACCTCGACATCTTGATCAACTTCTTACCACTAGTGGGGATTGGGATGTGGCCCTGTTGCTTCGTGTGTTCCCTAGTAAATGGTTGGCCCGTATTCTATCGATACCACTTCTCCATTGCCAACCAATATCTACCTTCCTTTGGGGACCTTCCCTTGCCCATGTCTTCTCAGTCCGTATGGCCTACACTTCCATAACTGCTCCTAGTACTACTCGTCATACTCCTCCGATTTGGAAACACCTTTGGAAGGTCTAATGTGGACCATAACCTAAGGCCTTCATTTGGAAACTATTGCATCGGCTTGTCGAGCTCAGATCCTACTTGCGCAATCTTGGCTTAAACATTGACCATGTTTGCCTCCGTTGCTTGGCCGAGGAGGAAACAATTGAGCATGCATTTTTCTTGTGTCCACTGGTCTATAATGTTTGGATGCTAATCACATCACATCTTGGTCTGACATTCATTCTGATTTCCTTAGCAGACTTTGAACTCCTTTTGTGTCAAGGGTCTGTTGGGCTCAATCGAATAGTGACCGATCCAAGTCGATTTCATGTTTCCTTACTTGGCATATTTGGAAAGCACGCAACCGTGCTCATTTTGAGATGGTTAATGAATTGTATGTCTCACTGCTCGGGTAACGCTACAAGAATTTAAGTGTTTTGCTTATGCAAACAATTTATATGGTTTATTGTCAAACAACTCTCCCCAACCGACACGACATAATACACTGGGTTTTATCCGGTTTCCGCCAAATCCAGGTAAAGTTAAACTTAATTGTGATGGTTCTTTCCATCCTTCTACCTGAAGGGGCGGTGCGTGCTATGTCCTAAAAGATCACACAGGTAAAATCCTTGTTGCAGGGGCTGTTGCTTTGATTAATTCTTCTGTGCAGGGTGTGTAGGCGTGGGGTTTGTGGGAAGGATTGCGGATCATGGGGGTGCTATTCTAGATGGTGAGCTTGTGGATTGAGGGGGACTCTCTACACACCATCGCACATCTGCAGCTACGAGGCCACCTATGTTCCATATTGATGGACTATTGTATCATGCTCGACACTATTTCTCATTCTCAGAGTTCGCACATCTACCGTGAAGGGAACACTGTTACAGCCCACTGCGAACAACATCGCGCCGCTGGACTGATTAGTTTCCATCGAACATTACTAGTTTCCATCGAACATTACTCCTAAGGCTCATCTGGATTGTTCTATGCACTATCATATGAGACGTGGCTTATCTTATGCATTCTTAATCCTGAGTAGTGTAACTCATTTTCACCAAAAAAACAAAGAAACAGAAAGGGAAAAGAAAATGGAAGCTGGACACTCCCACCTTCCAGCCAACCGAGAGTCATAGCCCCTTTATCCTTTTTCTCATGGACCAACTGAAAGGGGTCCCAAAAGAGCTGCTGGACGTTGGATCAACAACTCCATCCAACGTCCCTCAATGAAGCTTCCTCGATTGGCACATATGTTGTTACTGATGTTCAAAGATCAGCCCCTGCAGATTGATCCAAGAAAAATGTGATACAGAACTTGGGCCTTGATTTCATGGGGATGGATACCCAACACAATCCTCACTTCACCAACCACCCTCCTCCAGCCATACACTCCCTTTAGTCATCAACCACTCTCATCTTCTCTCTGTTGCAGCAACATCTTCAATGGTCTAGCCAGACAATCGCGGTATTCTTGGGGACAAGCAGGTCCGGCAAAATAAGCTGTCACATTGGTTTGCCCAAGGATCTCAGGTTAAAGGATGGACTGGTTTCTGGGAAACTGATTTTCCGAGTGATCTGGAAGCCCTCGTGTGTGGGACATGAAAATCATATAGTTATGATCACCGTCCGATGTACCAAAAAAATTAAAAAAGTAGTCACATTGATCAAACAAGATTTTTACGAATGGTGAGCCAAACAATAAATTGTCCAAATATTTCATTATTATAAATTTTAAATAATTATAATAATGTAAGAAAGTATTTGATTATGAGTATCTACGTTACCATTTTCACAGGTATCTTTATACTTTGTTGAGAGTGATCGATAGGCGGGTGAACATTGCGAGATTCAACAATTTTGGACAGATCCAGTTGATCCAGCACACCAACAGGCTCATGGCATGTTGGTACTTCCTCTCTCCCATGTTGGAGAGGATCCTTGTTCGACTCCCGGTATGGACATCGTGGAGCGAACCTTCCCTTAAGGCTGTTGTGCCAAGTTTCCGCATGCGAATCTAGACCATTGATGTCATATTAATGGGATTATGGAAATAATAAATAGCAGCTGTTGATTCCTCCCCCATTACGATCTTCAGACTTCATTGAGCCTTTGCCCTAGCGTCATGTCCTCTGATTACCTGATCGGTCCAGCCAAAAACAAAAAAAGTTGGTCCATCACGATTTACGCACTAGCTAAATGGTGGAGGCCCAAGTCGACCCACATGCTCCACCTATCATTTGGAGAGATATTTGTCGCCTTGGTCGACGTGCAAAATATCTTTGGATTGTGCATCGATGGTTTGCCGGTTACGATCTCAGAAACTTGGCACGTTATAGCAATTAATTATTTTAATATATATATATATATATATATCTAAATCATTTGTAATTTAATTATTTAATGATATTTTTTTATTAAAAGCATGATATGTTGGGAATAATCCCGTGGTAGAGGCTCGCAGCGGAAGCGATTTGGCGGTCGAAATACCGTTCATGGTACACGTTACACGATTTAAACTTTCATTGAAACTAATCTATATGTGCGTGCATATGTATGCACGTGAATCGAATACCCTAACGGCAATCTAGCGTAATGATTATCTAGCATGCATAAAAATCATAAAGCTCGCTAGATCTACGTGTTAGATTATTCATACCTTCGTACAGATCTTTTAACCGCGGAGAATTGTCTTCTTTGTCGATGGAGACGGAAGATCGTTCGCGAAGAAGCCGATGGTATGAATGGAGATGATGCCTTCTTGTTCACCCGATCTCACACGATGCACGGAACGCCGCTCTCGGATCTCTGAGTGCCTCCGAAGAACGACCCTACTCTTTCTGCGAAACTCCACGCGAGGAAAGCGAAGTTACAAGCAGGGAAGTAGAGAGATTAGGGAGAGATCTAGGTAGATGAGAGAAAGGGCGGGGGTTCGGTTTTTCCAACCTGATGGCCGGCCCCATAAGGCTCCCTATATAGGGCCGGCCTACCCCCTTGGATAATGATCCAAGGGGATAATTACATCCCACAATTATCTCTCCAAAATCACCATTTTATCTCTCCTTCTATTTATCTGTTTTTTCACTTTTAGGGCTTGTTTTGACCAATTCAAAACCATATCCCTATGGCCGGCCCTATTGATGGGGGATTCTCATCCTCACAATATAGGGCCGGCCCTAGCATGGTCTCTCACTGCTAGGGTCGGCAACAAGTGAGGTCTGGAAGAGTGAGTTTTTACCAAAACGCCTTAACGCCTCAATTTGACCATTTCTAATGTGCGAGACCTAGTGGACACTACTTAAGTGATATTTACTAGTTACCTTACTATTAACTGAGGCCACCGAAGGGTGCCTCTAGCAAAGTCAACTCGCAACATACCCCGGTGCATCGCACCTATGCAGCAAAGTTAACTTATGGCTAGGGATTACTACCTGCGCCTCTGTACTAGTCTCGGGCTTACCCCTTAGTACTCGCATGTAGTTACGCATCTACCGTGCTCTAGTGCTAAGCACACACGGAGCGTAGACTTCTTTCTTCCTCTTACTACTTATGGTGTTCCGAGGAGATGGTTCAAGAACCGTACATAATGTTGATAAGGTGGAACTATCAGGGATCGGGGTTCATGGATTCCAACTCAAGCTCGACCGACACACTACCCGAGTGTACCATTGATCATCTGAGCTCGAGTTAACCTGCGTGGCCACCCAGAGTGCGACGCAGGCTGCACTCCAATTCACCCGGACTTACTATGTTCTCCATCATACCCCTGTTCTCCGCTTAGTAGTGGTAAACCCGTTGTCCCTCCACTTGATGCCATGATTCACTTCTAGCGGTGGAGACTACCGTCAGACTCGAATGATCATATGACTTGGTTCCTTCTAGGTTAACCTATACATCGTACCTCTGATTACCCCGTCGAGTAATTGAACCCGGTCAACAGTAGTCAAACTGATGACCACCACGCCTGGGTTTGGTACAATGTAAGTCACACCAAGGAACGCACCTCCCTTCATGGGTGTGGATGACCTGCAGGAGTGACACGCTAATGCAACGCCAGCTGGGTAACCCAGTACACTGTGGTTTTAGATCACTACATACGGATCCTCATGTATTGGTGCACCAAAGCACCACACAACTGGTTAGTCCATCAGACGTGGTTCCTCAGGGTTTAGGATTGTTTTACCCTAAGCAGAAACACGGCTTAGTGTACCAATGTCTGCTCATTGATTTGTACACCGTGTTAGTTCCGTTCAGCCACAGACACTGTGCCTGGTGATGACCATGGTGAAACTTCCCATGAACTGTCATCCCCAACAGCTTATCATGATGAGGCGACCAACTTGATCATAGTTGCGAACTGATTTAGATTATATGGGACCAATCCACTCAGTTTTTAACTCAGTGGACTACCATATAATCATGGCTCTCTGTTCTGAAAAGAACACGTAACTATGTTACGCACCTTTATGCATCTCATATAATAACTATCAATCTTTATTTATTAGACCAAAATATAAAGTTTTACAAGCTTAGAACACATCAATCATAACAATCTCCCACTTGGTCTAGCGAAGCAAAACGGTTTTGACTCCCATCGCGTCCACATATCGCTCGAATGCCTTGATAGGTATTGCCTTGGTGAATGGATCAACAACATTATCTGTAGATGCAATCTGTGTCACCGTTACTCGCCCTTGCTTTTGAAACTATCGGATCAAGTGGAATTTGCGCTCGATGTGCTTCCCCTTTTGGTGATATCTTGGCTCCTTTGCTTGTGCTACCGCCCCACTATTATCGCAGTAAAGCACAATAGGTAACTGGGCCTCTGTTACGCACCCCAAATCCGTAAGGAATTTCTTGAGCCATACCGCCTCTTTGGCTGCCTCGCACGCTGCAACGTACTCAGCCTATGTGGTAGAGTCCGCGATGCATTTCTGCTTTACACTCTGCCAACTAACCGCTGCTCCTCCTAACATAAACACAAATCCTGATGTCGATTTTTTGGATTCCAAATCTGACATAAAGTCAGAATCTGTGTATCCAATCATAGTCCCTTATTCTACGAAGGTACTTGAGTATACACTTCACAGCTGTCCAATGATCTGGACCCGGACTCGAATGAAACTGACCCATCATGCCTATTGCGAAACAGATATCTGGCCTTGTACAATGCATAGCATACATTAGACGACCTAATGCAGAAGCATAAGGTATCTTCTGTATATCTGCTCTCTCCTCAGATGTCTTAGGATATTGATCCTTAGACAGTTTTACGCTATATTTAAATGGCACAAAACCCTTCTTGGAGTTTTGCATATCAAACCTAACCATAACTTTATCTATATACGCGGCCTGTGACAGCGAGAGAATCATGTTCTGGCGATCTCGTGTTATCTTGATCCCCAAAACATAACTCGCTTCACCTAGGTCTTTCATATCGAACTGTGTTGACAACCAGACATTTACTGTTGGCAATGTTCCAACATCATTCCCAATGAGCAGAATATCATCTACGTAAAGTATCAAATATACCATTGTACTCTTATCACTCCTTTTGTATACACATGGTTTAGCCTCATTTTGAGTAAATCCATATTATTGGATTGTCTGATCAAAACAAATGTTCCAACTTCTAGATGCTTGCTTTAGTCCATAAATGGACTTCTGCAACTTGCAAACTAGATGCTCCTGACCCTCTGACTCAAAACCTGGTGGCTGCATCATATAAATGTCTTTTTCTAAATTCCCATTAAGGAATGCTGTCTTGACATCTATTTGTCAGATCTCCCAGTTATAATGGGCTGCAATGGATAAGAGGATCCGAATAGACTTTATCATAGCTACCGGCGAGAAGGTTTCATCAAAGTCGATTCCTTCTCTCTGGGTATAACCCTTGGCAACTAATCTAGCTTTATAAGTCTCAATAGTACCATCGGATCCTCTCTTCTTTTTATACACCCACTTACATCCAATAGCTTTAATATTGGATGATGGTATAACAAGAGTCCAGACAGCGTTATGGGACATTGATGCAATTTCTGCCTCCATAGCTTTTTGCCAGTCAGAGCCGTCAGAAGCTCCCACTACCTCATCGTAGCTCAGTGGGTCATCCTCCTGACCTTCTGGATAAACCAATAAGGTTTCTCCATAGTATCTATCAGAAGCTCTGATGCTTCTCCCACTGCGACTAAGTGGTGGTAGTGTTACAGGATGAATAGGTTCTACAGTATCTTGTATATTAGTGTATGTGATGTCAGCTCCCACTATGCTTTCGGATGCGCTCTCTGATCTAGGAAATAGGCGTTCGTTGAAACGATTACCTTCTTTTCCTCAGGATCATAAAATAGACCACCTTTGGTCTCCTTAGAATACCCTACAAACAAACATACTTTGGACTTTAGCTCCATCTTATCCCTATTATCCTTTCGCACATGTGCAGGACATCCCCATATTCTGAAATGTTATAGTTTCGGCTTGTTCCTTGACCACAGCTCTCTAGGGGTCTGAGGTACTGACGTAGATGGAACGTGGTTCAGAATATAAATTGTTGTTTGTAGGGCATATCCCCAAAAAGTCATTGGTAAACTGGCGTAACTCATCATGTTGCGAACCATGTCCAATAAGATTCGATTCCTTCTCTCAGAAACTCCATTCTGTTATGGTGTACCTGGAGCAGTTAACTGGGATATTATTCCATGCTCCGCCATATACCCAAGGAACTCGTCAGATAGGTACTCACCTCCTCGATCATATCGAAGGGTTTTTATATATTTACTTGTCTGTTTTTCTACTTTAGCCCTGAACTCTTTGAACATGTCAAAGGATTCCGACTTCCGTTGCATCAGGTAAATATAACCATATCTTGAGTAATCATCAGTAAAAGTGATGAAGTACTCATGGCCTCCTATCGCCTTGACGCTTATGGGTCCATATACATCTGAATGGATTAACTCCAATACCTCAGTAGCTCTTACTCCCTTGCCTTTAAAGGTCCTCTTGGTCATCTTGCCTTCCAGGCAGGATTCACAGGTGGGAAGGATCTTTGTTGGACTTGTTTCCAGAATCCCGGCCTTCACCATCCTATGGATCCTGTCTAAGCTAATATGGCCAAGTCGTAAGTACCACAATTGGGTTAAATTCTCTAAAGATTTCTTATGCTTAGATGAATTAACATTAAATACTGAAGTTATTATGTTATCTTTTTCAAATTTAGGACTGACAATATAGAGATGATTCTGAATCATTCCTCTTATTATAAAAGTTCCATTCAGCTAAAACGATACACCAGAAGCATCAAAATAAATTGAATAACCTTCATTAACTAAAGAAGAAATAGAAATCAAATTACGTCTCAAGGACGGTACATAAAAAACATCTCTAAGAGTAAAAATCTTATTATTCGAAAAACTAAGAGTAACATCTCCAAAAGCTTCAACAGCAGCCACGGCCTAAGTTCCCATGCTTAAGGTTACCTCTCCATCAAGCAACTTTCTACTTTTTCGAAACCCCTGAAGAGAGTTACATGCATGGTTAGTGGATCCTGAATCCACAATCCAACTAGCAAAAGAACTATTACTTGAAAGAAATGATTCAACAACTAGGAGTTATAGATTACCTTCACCAGCATTCTGAGGCTTCTTGCAGTCCTTCTTCTAATGACCCATCTGGCCACACCGGAAACACTTCATGCCTAATTTCTTTGATTCGCGAGACCCAGAGGCACCAGCAGAGTCCTGCACAGGCGCTGACTTAGGTTTCTTCTTATGTTTCTTGCCCTGAGGTTTACCAGACTTCTTAAAGGATCTGCGTTGCACATGAAGTGCTTCGCCCTTCTGCTTAAAGCCATCCTCAGCTGCTTGGAGAGCTCCCAGAAGCTCTGCATTTGTCATAGCCAACTTGTTTAAATTAAAGTTGGTGACAAAGCTTTCAAAGGCTCCAGACAGTGATGAGAGGAAGATGTCTGTTATCACCTCGCCTTCTAGCACAATGTCCATGGTTGGTAGTTCATTCTGGAACCCAAACATTTTCATCATGTGTTTCCGAACTAGCGTCCCATTAGACATCTTAGTGTCGACGAGTTTCTTGATGGTAAGGTATCACGTAACGCAATTATGACTTTCAAACATTTCCTTCAGATACAACATTATGTCAGAAGCGTCAGGCATCTCCTCGACCTACTTCTGCAGAGTTGTTTGCAAGGATGCTATAATATAGCATTTACATATTTCATTAGATTCCGTCCAGTCAGTGAACGCCTTTAACTGTGCCTATGTGGCATCGGGTCCTGGCAAATATGGCTCAGGGTCATTCAGGGCTGTTATATGTTTACTAATCCTTAAGACCAAGTACAGGTTGCGCTTCCAGTCCTCATAGTTGGGACCGGTAAGTTTGTGGTCATTTAGGATAGCAAACAGGGGGTCTAACTTGGTCATCTTGCCTTCCAAGCAGGATTCACAGGTGGGAAGGATCTCCGTTGGATCTGTTTTCAAAAGCCCGGCCTTCACCATCCTATGGATCCTGTCTAAGCTAATATGGCCAAGTCGTAAGTATCATAATTGGGTTAAATTCTTCAAAGATTTCTTACGCTTAGATGAATTAATATTAAATGCTGAAGTTATTATATTATCTTTTTCAAATTTAGGACTGACAACATAGAGATGATTCTGAACCATTCCTCTTATTATAAAAGTTCCATTCAGCTTAAACGATATACCTGAAGTATTAAAATAAACTGAATAACCTTTATTAACTAAAGAAGAAACAGAAATCAAATTATGTCTCAAGGACGGTACATAAAAAACATCTCTAAGAGTTCTCTCTTGTATCCCTTATTAAATATGAGGGTTATTTTACGAGTATAAATTTATGCAAATGCAAAGGTAGCGACCTCCTATATACTAGACCCTGGTCACACCATGCTCCCACCAGCACTTCAAGCCTTTTGCCTAGCATTAATTATTCTCGGAATATCATAGTCCCTGCCTTAAGTGGATTTCTCCATTCAAGGGTCACATTACATATTCCGAGAACATCGATGCTCTGCAAACTTGGCTATAACGCTAATGCCCTGGAGCATAGCTTAAAGTCAAACACACTGGAAAGGACTCCCACTAGTCATGGAGCCTCACTTATAAATTTGACAATTGATGTTCAATGGATCTCCATCTCATCTTAGGTTTTGATGCTGGCCAAATAGGCACACCCGACTAGTCGGGTGTTGACCTAATGGTGACATAATCATATATGATGGGATCCCACTAATATCAAAAGTCAACTAAATAATAGGTGTCATCTAGCGGGATCCTATCCTCATACAGTCACTTGGACCAGAGGGGAAAGGCATCCATCTGAAAACTGATAATAATAATATTATCTCATCAGGGTTCGATATAAAACATAAAGAACTAATAAAGAAAGCAAGCATGAAACTGAATTAAGTTCAGGGTCCGACCCCCTGAACCTAATTAGCACAGCGCAGGCCTCTAGCTTTCTTCGCAAGGTCCCTCGGTCCGGCTTCTCCGTCGCGCTTGCGAATAATTTGCCGGATCGTCTTTTTCCTCTAGGGTTCCGCTTACGCTCCCGATGGTGGATTTCTTTAGCACATCTTTCTTCTCGATCTGTAACTGAAAAAAGTCTAGTACGCTTCGAGCAAGTGCTCGCTCGTACATAATTTCCTAGAAAGAAAAGAAAACATGCCTAGGAAAAAGGCCATGGGAACCGAGGATGGTCAACCCCCATCTCTCGCCTAATCTACGGCTCTTATACATATCCATATACATAGAGAGCAAATCCAGACAATGGCTAACTCGAGGTCCGACCCCCGGTAGCAAGTACAATATATAGATCTAGATTTTATAGCGGCGCCCTGCAAGAACGATACATAGAACAAGCACAACATATACATATGCATGATCTAAGCGTAAGAACCCTGATGATATCACGCGTTCATCATGCGCACACATAATGGTTTCATGAAAAATCATGAAACGCACACCACTAATGCGGCTCTGATACCAATTATTGGGAATAATCCCGTGGTAGAGGCTCGCAGCAGAAACGATTTGGCGGTCGAAAAACCGTTCATGGTGCACATTACACGATTTAAACTTTCATTAAAACTAATCTACATGTGCGTGTATATGTATGCACGTGAATCGAACACCCTAACGATAATCTAGCGTAATGATTATCTAGCATGCATACAAATCATAAAGCTCGCTAGATCTACGTGTTAGATTATTCATACCTTCGTGCGGATCTTTTAACCGCAGAGAATTCTCTTCTTTGTCGATGAAGACTGAAGATCGTTCGCGAAGAAGCCGATGGTATGAATAGAGATGATGCCTTCTTGTTCACCCGATCTCACACGATCCATGGAACATCGCTCTCGGATCTCTGAGTGCCTCCGAAGAACGACCCTACTCCTTATGCGAAACTCCACGTGAGGAAGACGAAGTTGCAAGCGGGGAAGTAGAGAGATTAGGGAGAGATCTAGGGAGATGAGAGAGAGGGGGGGTTCGGTTTTTGCAACCCGATGGCCGGCGCCATAAGGCTCCCTATATAGGGCCGACCTACCCCCTTGGATAATGATCCAAGGGGATAATTACATCCCACAATTATCTCCCCAAAATCACCCTTTTATCTCTCATTCTATTTATCCGTTTTCCTACTTTTAGAACTTGTTTTGACCAATTCAAAACCCTATCCCTATCCCTATGGCCGGCCCTATTGATGGGGGATTCTCATCCTCACAATATAGGGTTGGTCCTAGCATGGTCTCTCATTGCTAGGGTCGGCCGTAAGTGAGGTCCGGTAGAGTGAGTTTTTATCAAAATGCCCTGACGCCTCAATTTGACCATTTCTAGTGTGCGAGGCCTAGCGGCCACTACTTAAGTGATCGTTACTAGTTACCTTACTATTAACTGAGGCCACTGAAGGGTGCCTCTAGCAAAGTCAACTAGTCAACTCGCAACATACCCCGGTGCATCGCACCTATGCAGCGAAATTCACTTATGGCTAGGGATTACTACCTGCGCCTCTGTACTAGTCTCAGGCTTACCCCTTAGTACTCGCATGTAGTTACGCATCTACCATGCTCTAGTGCCAAGCACACACAGAGCGTAGACTTCTTTTTTCCTCTTACTGCTTATGGTGTTCCGAGGAGATGGTTCAAGAGCCGTACATAATATTGATAAGGTGGAACCATCAGGGATTAGGGTTCATGGCTTCCAACTCAAGCTTGATCGACACACTACCCGAGTGTACCATCGATCCTCTGAGCTCGAATTAACCTGCGTGGCCACCCAGAGTGCGACACAGGCTGCACTCCAATTCACCCGGACTTACTATATTCTCCATCATACCCCTGCTCTCCGCTTAGTAGTGGTAAACCCGTTGTCTCTCCACTTGATGTCATGATTCACTTCGAGCGGTGGAGACTACCGTCAGACTCGAATGATCATATGACTTGGTTTCTTCCAGGTTGACCTATACATCATACCTCTGATTACCCCGTTGAGTAATCGAACCCAGTCAATAGTAATCAAACTGATGACCACCAGGCCTGGGTTTGGTACAGTGTAAGTCATACCAAAGAACGCACCTCCCTTCAGGGGTGTGGATGACCTGCAGGAGTGACACGCTAATGCAATGCTAGTCGGGTAACCCAGTACACCGTGGTTTTGGATCACTGCATATGGATCCTCACACATTGGTGCACCAAAGCACCACGCAACTGGTTGGTCCATCAGACATGGTTCCTCAAGGTTTAGGACCGTTTTACCCTAAGCAAAAACACGGCTTAGTGTACCAGTGTCTGCTTACTGATCTATACACCGTGTTAGTTCCGTTCAGCCACAGACACTGTGCCTGGTGATGACCATGGTGAAACTTCCCATGAACTGTCATCCCCAACAACTTATCATGATGAGGCGACCAACCTGATCATAGCTGCGAACTGATTTACATTATATGGGACCAATCCACTTAGTCTTCAACTCAGTGGACTACCATATAATCATGGTTCTCTGTTCTGAAAAGAACACGTAACTATGTTACGCACCTTTATGCATCACATATAATAACTATCAATATTTATTTATTAGACCAAAACATAAAGTTTTACAAGCTTAGAACACATCAATCCTAACATGGCACTATATTTGTGCATATATATTAGCATTGCGTGGATCCTGTGTATTTCTAGATGGAACGGGAAATTGGGTTTCTGCCCATCTATTGTATTTTTTCAGGATCAGGATCATACGGTGCAGTAGGATTAGGGAGTTGATGTTCTAGCATATGTATACCATGGTTTTGATTGATGAGAGGTTAGGTAGATAGCCACGATTATGGGTTGCACTTCGTGAAGAATGATAATTTTGTTAAATATTTATTATTTTACTTATACATCTATTTTTTAATTTTAATTTTTGTAAATTTATAGATTAGGGCACACGACTCCCTATCCGTGGGGAGACCAGTTGAGGTTAATACAACACCCTTGTTTCCCAGAGCTCTAGTATGGGTCATTCCTCGTAGACAGTAGGCCTCCGATCCTCATCGTAAATTGAGCTTGATTTACTCATTAAGGACGAAACAAGATATTTTTTAATTATTTATTTTATATATTATGAAAAATTTATTTAACTTTGTTGAAGATTAACTAATTTTTTGTTCAGCAAGCATTCAGCACGGTAGTTCCTGAGTATTTTCGTCACGCTTACAATGCTTGCTTCTATTGCGGAGTATGTTCACATCTACCTATATATCAAAAAAAAAATTTGGTTCATTCAACGGGGGAGGTCACAATTGGACCTCCAGGATGCGCCACATGCTGGCGCTGCAGAAAAAAACCACCACCACCGGCGAGGAAGGAACTACCCACCAGTGGGAACAAGATCCCCACATTGGCGGTGGAGGCGATACCACTGGCACACCATAATACCATAAAAAAAGAAAAAAAAACCCTAGATGCCGCGGATAGGATGGGGGAAGGAACCGCACACTGGCGGGGGAAACTAGAGATCAACACCCACAAAAACTAGAGATCAACACCCACAAAAAAAGCAAACCCAAAAGTGGTGCATCACAACCAGATCCCACCGCCAGCTAAAGATGGGGAGTCTAAGACGAGGTCGCCGCACTAGTACCATTGAACCTCCACCTCCGCCTCACTGTTAGGAACCGCCACCAACAAGAGTGGGCGAACTGAAAAACCACTGGTGGAGAACCTCGACGTCGGGGATAGATCCGACCACCCTATTGCACCCAGTAATAGACCCGGCCCCGACGTCCAACAGAAGCCATCAACTCGGCCGGAGAGAACATTGTCTTGACGCCGTCGTGACAAGAACAAAAAGTCAACCCTTTGGAGATGTCCCTATCTACAAAGGAGGGAAGAGATGCGATCCCACCCCAATAGACGGCACAGACCCAAGGTTTGGCCTCCCTGTAG
The DNA here is from genome assembly GCA_947650365.1 of Chamaelirium japonicum. Lineage (NCBI taxonomy): Eukaryota > Viridiplantae > Streptophyta > Magnoliopsida > Liliales > Melanthiaceae > Chamaelirium > Chamaelirium japonicum. The sequence goes on along the minus strand of OX393556.1, from coordinate 45,609,359 downwards.
TCGTTCCTGTTTTTGCACTCAATTTTTTATACCGATTTTCAAACAATTAGATAGAGATTTCAGAATTTCTTGATTTTTTGTGAGCATATTCATCTTGTCTTAGATAACACATCCGCAAAAAATCAGCACATTCTAAAGCCTCTAGATTTATTACATGTGCTCTTCAAATTAACGATTAAAATGGACGGTCGATAAAGCCTTTTAGTTTTGATGTACTTGGAGGCTTTAGAATGTTCTGATTTTTTGTGGACGTGCTATCTAGGATAAGGTGATTATGCTCACAAAAAAATCAAGAAATTCTGAAACCTCTATCTAATGTTTTGAAAATCGGTGTAAAAAATTGAGTGCAAAAATAGTGTCCATTGAACCTAACCCTATATATATATATATATATATATATATATATATATATATATATATATATAGGGGCATGCTATAATGCGGCATGCGTGGTACGTGCGGCACTGCACCATAGCCATCTGATGCACGTTCTATGTGCATCGCATGCACGCAGCGATGCATCAGACGACTGCGGCGCAGTGCCGCACTTACCGCATGCCGCATTCTAGTATTTCTCTATATATATATGGGTCGGGATCAGCTGACCCAACAAATTTTGACCCAGCAATAACCCAGCACCCTTTGATGCACCTAGAGGTTTTAGAATGGGCTAATTTTTTGTAGACATGTTGTCTATGGTATGTTGATCATCCTCACAAAAAATCAGTCCATTCTAAAACCTCTAGGTGCATCAAATGCGCTCTTCAAATCAACGGTTAAAATTGACAGTAAAAAACCGTTGATTTGAAGAGCGCATTTGATGCACCTAGAGGTTTTAGAATGGACTGATTTTTTGTGAGGATGATCAACATACCATAGACAACATGCTTACAAAAAATCAGCTCATTCTAAAACCACTAGGTGCATCAAAGGGTGCTGGGTTATTTATTGGGTCATCCGATCTTGACCCTATATATATATATATATATATATATATATATATATATATATATATATATATATATATATATATATATAGAGAGAGAGAGAGAGAGAGAGAGAGAGAGGAATGGGATGCTGCCTATCAAAGCAGCATTTTTTGCTGCTTTGAGACATTGTTTGACCATCCTAGAAGTTTTGGAATTTGATGAAATTTGGTGAGGGTGTTGTCTAGGGTAAGATGATCATCCTCATATATTTTCATCAAATTCCAAAACTTCTAGGGGGTTCAAATGGTCGAAGCAAAATCAGTCGTCTGCAGTGGCCGTTAAAATCTGCAGCATTTTGCTTCGACCATTTGACCCTCTTAGAAGTTTTGGAATTTGATGAAAATTTGTGAGGATGATCATCTTACCCTAGACAACACCCTCACCAAATTTCATCAAATTCCAAAACTTCTAGGATGGTCAAATAATGTCTCAAAGCAGCAAAAACGCTGCTTTGATAGGCAGCATCCCATTCCTCATATATATATATATATATATATATATATATATATATATATATATATATATATATATATATATATATATATATATATATATATATATATATATATATATATATATATATATATATATATATATATATATATATATATATATATATATATATATATATATATATATATATATATATATATATATATATATATATATTCCTTCTTTTCTGTGGATCCGATCAGCTCCTACCCCCTTGCCCTTTTCCCTTCAATCCAGCAAGGTGGCCGCCGACTATGCAGTCTGAGAGGCCCGACCGTGACAGGCCAGACCCCCACCTGCACTAATCGCAATCGATGTCATTCCACCCTTTGGTGCTCGCCAACCTCGTCCCTCCCTTCCCACATCGAGGATGCTGTGCCTTGTGCCTGGTGGCCAAGCAAACCCAACCGACCCTTTTTCCCCCTTATCATAGTTGTCGTTGGTCTTTGACCGACGACGAGGTGGTTTGGCAGGAGTCAACCCCCAGCCATGATTGGCCCTTCCGAGTGTGAGAGATTACAGTAGCACCCCATCTTTTTATTTTCATTGTAGTATTATCTTCAACGGAAGAGCCAACGATCGTGAAGTAAATTGCAGCAGACCCGACGACCAATTAATCGGGCGATGGCTGGCCCTTATCTCTCACGATGCCCGATTGGGCCAAAACCCTTTTTTCCATGGTTAGTTATAGCTAATGACCCCTTTTGGTGCCGAAGTGGTTTCGACCGTATCAGACCATATAGCCGAACCTCGAGACCACCCGATCTTATTAACGATGGATGACAGATCCCATCACTAGTGGTGAGCAAAATCATGCCTTTTGCACGATGATGCACATCTTGGACCTCATGTGAATTAGCAAATCGGATCCTTCAGGATCATGCCTACCCTGGTGTTGGCAATATAGTGAACTCAAGAAAATTATTCCCATGCACGGATGTGGTGTACGTCGATCGCGCTCGACGACTATTAAATCATCCTTGTATGCATCGGCAATAGTTGAGCAACTTCATGGCCACGATCATATTTTTCTACGTCGTTCCTCTCAATAGGGTGCATGCTTTAGCACACCTATGCATGCTATCGACCGGCCCTAGTGTCGATTTGGCCTACCCCGAAGTTCGACCAAGCGAAGCCGTTAGTATTAGTTGTATAAACACCGCATGGACACATAGTGACACTAATTCGTTCTTTCGTAGACTTTGTTGTGGTGAACCAATGAAAACAAAGTGGACATTAGCAGGAACTCACACGAATTGACGAGGTGACATCTACTCTCCTTCTCGTGGTCTTTGATAGTGGGAAATAAGAATAACTAGGGTAGGTGTCCTTGATACTGTATGCGGGTCCCGCTGGGCATCGTTGCATGTGGGTACGTGGATCCCTTCCTACATACGGAGTCGCGAGTTCGGCGACACATGCTTTAAAATATTAATAAAATAATCATAATGATTGTATGGACACCGTAATTAGGCTTTCCTTTAAATTAAACCATAATTTAAATAAAATAATAATTAATAGTAAGTGTAGCCTCCTCCCTTTCGATAGGAGTGTGGGGATCATACCTAAATTGGATCCCAGATGAGTGTTTATTTTATTATATATCATGTGATGCATGGGCTGTGAGTACGGTACGAATCCCAGTGTAAAACATCAAAACTGATTAAATACTGTTTAGCATTTTTAATTACTGTGTGATAATCTACCTTGTAAAAAGATTAGGATCCCGTGCCCGGAAGGGCCGTGAACCACCCTGCGTACAGCTGAAGATCAGTAGGCTAAGGGGTCACGAGCAAGGATTATGGTAAAGCCAATAGGAGTAGCCCTCTAGTAGGGATTGACCTAGTAATTCCTGTCTCGGGATAGTTGAAGAACCCAGAAAAAGCAAGTTGGGCGGTAGAGCTCTACTATGAAAGACGAAAAACCCCTTATGATCATATGGGTGATTTTGTGCATGGTGTTGTGGATCCACGGCGAGAGAGTTGACCCTCTACATCGAAATAAAGGGCCCTATAGTAATGCCCGACCAGGGGTAGGATAAACAAAATATCCGGGGTTCACATTAGGATAGATGACTATTGGATTGTTCTATAAACACTATGGAATATTAGATTGGACTGCGTGTTAGATAACCTAGTGATAGTAGGAATTGGATGAGAATATAGAATGCTGGTAGGTTTAGGGTATCTATCTGTGAACTTTGACTTAATTGGTTATTTTATATTATTAAAGGCTACTAGGATGTCACTAGCCATTAATTTGGCTAATTTCCTAATTTTACATTGGTGGCTACTCTTTCTCACGAGTAGACTCTCATGCATGTATGGAGGTTCAGGAGTAGCAGTGGGAGGCCAGAGGCATTTTTAGGGTTACAGTCGTATTTTATTTTTGTTATATCGTTTTATGATTTTTTGGCAATGTAATCAACTGGATTAGTATTAGAGTTATCTAGTCTTAGTATTTTGTGGTGGATAGTGGCAATAATACAACTGAAATTTTTGGGTAGGTCTCTTCTCAAGACCCCAAGATTAGGATAACTCACAATAAAAATATCAGTCTTTAAATGAACTAATTGATTAGCCCAGTAGATAGGATCTCTAAACCAGTGTACTGAGTGTCAGGGAGTGGGTAAGATTACTAGTTTCTATAATCTACATTCATTACTCAGGTTAGATCATCCTAAACCTGATACTAAAAGAACTTCAAAAGTTACTCTTCACTACTAACTTTTTTCCTTATGTCCATTTCTAGGGTCATGTCCCTAAGCTCTGATACCAAGCTATCACGCCCCGGATTTTCGCTCTGCAGTGCGAGAACTCCTGTGCGTGAACTATTTTACTACCAATTTTTTTTTTAAGAAAAGGAAAGGTATTTTAAGTTTTAGTTTGTTCTTCTTTGCTCGGACCGACCCAGTGCCTGAAAACACTGGAACAACCACCCTCGCAAGGAAAATAAGAAAACTATTTTGTAAAAGAGAAGTACTGCTCGATTATCTAAGGACATCACTCTTGGAAGAAGGAAGATAACTCCCTTAACTCTCCTAAGAGTTGTGCTCTCATAGGAGCACGAGGCTCGAGCCCAGAAGGCGAGCCCTTCCTCACGTTACTCTCAATTAGCCTAAGAGGCTCCTAACACCTATTTATTTTAAAATTCAGATTTATAGAAGCAGTTGGTATCTCGAGCAAAAATAACACACTACCAGAAGTAAACTCGCTCTATAGATGTATTAACAGTCTTTACATCTCATCATTTGATCATATTACAATATCCTCCTGGTCTCAATAAGACCAAGGTTGAAATCTAAGGTTCCTGCTCCAACTCCAGCTCCAACGCTTCACTGCAGCTCCACTATTACTCCAAGCTCCTAGCTTCCGCTACTTCATCAGCTACATCCATTCGTCTGATCCACAAACTTAACTCCTTCTTATACCTGGGTTTGTGCCCAACAAGACCACACGCACAAACCCTAAGTCACTTAGACAACTAAGTGGCTCAGTGAGAGCCACGCTAACTCTATAAAAAGAAACTGATAAACATAATTAATAGTGCTTTAATCAATATCATCCTCTAATGTTTAATCTGGATCAAATCATCTCTTTCTAGCACCGTATTTTGAATCATCTATATTATACCTCTTGTGATTTCTTGACTTTAAATTGTATCATTTTGACTGATATCAATTCTTAATTTTGTTTAGGTTAATATTATAACTTTAATACTTTTAACAATACGTGAATATTGTTATTCGAATAATATCGAATCTTACCTATAACTAAGATAATATCACTTATCTCGTATTTTAAATGGTATAAGAATATCAATATTCAAATAATATCGAATCTCATGAAATGTCATCTCTCGAATTTATCGAGTCTTAACTTGTCCTAAACCTTTATCAGTTATGCTAATACTATTATACTCATTATGATCTAGCATAGACTTTTACAACCAAAACTCCTATCATACGATCAAGATCATATATCTAACAACTAGTCTTAGGGTACTCAAGAAAGAACACTACAACCAAAGACTCATCAGACTACTAGCCAGACTTACAAGTCTATACACCAACCCAACTGGTCTGGTACATCCGTGTGTCTCAGATTTCCCTAGTTTAGGGCTAGAATAATAACTCATACTATCATAATATTTAACCACTAGACTTAGGGTACTTGAAAGAGTTTACCACCACCCAAAAACTCATCCCCCAATTGGTCAAGATTTTGTACGAGTCAACCACACCAACCAAACCGGTCCGATGCTATCATATCAATCTCAACTCCACGTCAAAGATGATACAATGAGTTAGACGATGATTGTGGTGTCACTATTCTCCTAAACTAGGGCTCATCCTATAATCACAATCGTGATCCGGATTATCCAAACGATGGTTATCAAGTAACGCTAACTCCTGCTGCCAAGCTAACGGTCTGATCTTAATTAAAACCAAACCCTAAAAGGCTAAACATCACGAGTTTTAGGGTACTACAAAGAGACTACCACCACCCAAAGACTTATCCCCCAATTGGTCAGGATTGTACACAAGTCAACCATGCCAACCAAAATGGTTCGGCACTATCATGTCAATCTCAACTCCACGCCAAAGGTGGATAACAAGTTAGACGACGATTTTGGTCTCACTATTCCCCTAAATTAGGGCTAAAAACACAGAACAAATGTAACTAATAAGGAGAGTAGGGGATGACCCTACCTCCAAGTCACTCTTAAGAGCCTAAGCATAATATATTTCTAGTTTTATGTAGTAGATTCTGTCCTAGCATGCGATGACGGGATCACTAACGGCGTGCGATAAAGGTTTACACCTGTGCGCATACGGCCATCACCTCGCTTTCTGCATGTTTAATTAGAACCTTCTACTTTACAAGTAACCCGTGGTAGATTCTACCCTACCAGCAGTATCAGTCATAGACTTAACGATCAACACAAGACCCGAGGGTCTGGTCACCCGCCGTGGCATAGCCACTCAAGACGAATTTAATCATACATCCAATGCAATACCTAATGTATTGCTCACCTAAAAATTCAAATACCTTCAGTGGCAAGATGACGTGTCGTCCTAACCAAGTCCGGACAGGAGACACGCCCCCTAACTACCCCAGGTACTTCTCTTAACTCGCTAAAAAACTCCTATCCTACTTAACCATCTAATCAATTTTTAATGCATCCGCATAATCATACAGAATACCTTATATTAAAAATCTTTAAACTGACTATGTGATCGTGCATCGCTATTAATGAGCAGGGGGGCATCCCCCTAGCCTGATAGGGACAAGGGACACAGCTTCTACTCCATGATAGCAATATCGTCGTCATGTCAGGGTTTTCTATCCCTCCTATACTATATAACTATCCTAATTTGCTTGCATGTTCGTGCAACATCGTCGATAAGTAGGGAAGGCACTCACCTACATTACTAAGTATAATCATCAGTGAGCAAGAGAGGCATCCCCCTAACCCAATAGGGACAAAGTACACGACTCCTACAACATCACAATGGTACCGTAGGCACACCTGACTTTACTTATCCTAATGTATGACTCCTTTATCCTAACCTAACGATGACATAATGCGTCGCTCCCGGGGAAAAAATGACACGATATCTTTCGACCTAAACTCAGTAGAGGATAATCCTCTACATGTTGTAAAGGTACCTCCATCCACTACAACAAAAATGCCTTTACTTGACGCTTTGATTTTAGTTTGTCTTGACGGTTTTAAATAAACCGTCAAGAAAGATGGTTTTGTTGACAGTCCAATTATAAAGCCCAAGAAGGAACCAGATGAGTTGACGGTTTCGTAATAAACCGTCAAGAAAGAAGTTTATTACTTGACACTTATTAAAAAACGTCAAGTAATCTTAATATTTCTTGACAGTATATATAAAACCCTCAAGGAAGGTTCATGGTTTCTTGACATTTTTAAATAAACTATCATCTAATGCTCAAAGTTAGCTTGGAGATAACAAAACCGTCAATAAAGGTGTTATTACTTGACATTTATTACAGAACCGTCGATAAAGCCCAACCATTAGTAAAAAAAGATTTTGGGGTTCGGGTCGGGTCGGGTTCGTGTCGTATCTAGTTTTGGGTCGTGTCCAAAACCCCTAGACCCAGACCCGACCCATTTAACTAATCATGTCTAGATCCTAAACCCATACCCGACTTGTTTATAAACGGCGGGTATACCTGATAAGACCCGTTAGACCTGTTTACCACACGACGGGTCTATTCAGTTGACCTGATCCGACCCAATCCGACTTGACCCGATAGACCCACTGGTACTATATAATACAGCATCGGATTGCGGGTAGACCCGACCCGACACGACCCGTACGTTGAATTTTAAACGAGTCTTACTGGGTCTACCGTGTCCAGACCCTAAACTTGGACCTGACTCGTTTAACCTTGACCTAGACTTGCTAACTTCGTGTCGGGTCTGCCGTGTCGGGTCCAAAATTGTCAGTCTTAGATTCGGGTCGCCTTTTTTCTTGGGTGCCTATATTCTCTTATATATATTCCTTACTCCCATGTGTGGGATCGGGATTCAACGGTCCGGATCATTTTCAACTAGGTTGAGTACCGATGCAGTGGTACCAGTTGAAAATTAAAGTTTTCAATCTGCACCGCTTAAGCCCAATCCAACGCATGGAAACAAGGATTAGAAAGTACGTTCATCATTTCACAGCTACCACCCACCTAGGGGTGGCAATCCTTAACCCGACCCGCCAACCCGACTCGAACCTGACCCGAAGTTAGCGGGTTTGGGTTTGGCCTAAACAAGTTCAGGTCCTAAATGAGTCGACCCGATTGACCCATTTATTTAATGGGTCGGGTTCGGATTTGTACTTTGACCCAATTGACCCGACTCGACCCGTTTACCAAATGGGTCATGTCAACCCGACCCGACTCGACCCGAGCCAACCCGACCCAATCCAACTTGTCTTGACTCAACCTGGCAAGTTTACATGGGTTCTGTTGACCCAACCCGAGCCAACCCGACCCGACACGACCCAACCCGTTTGGTAAACAGGTTAAACAGGTCGGGTTGGGTCAACCCGTTTATTAGACGGGTCGGGTTTGGGTTTAAGTTTTTGACCCGTTTATTAAACGGGTTGGGTTCGGATTGGGTGTTTTGCCCTTATAGCTATGTCTCAACCCGACCCGACCCGACCCGACCCATTGCCATCCCTACACCCACGTACCCAGCTGCCACATCTCCCAAATCTCCCCCACCAGAACTCGATTACCTTTAAAAAAAAAAAAGAACTTCATGAATTAGCAACTGATAGCAGAAGATAGAGCTGGATCTATCCCTTTAACCCCCGATCCCTCTTCAATCTATCCCTTTAACCCCCGATCCCTCTTCGATCTATCCCTTTAACTCCCTGATCCCTCCTCAGATCGACCCGGCCCTTATCCCCAATCCCTCCTCCCTCTCGATCGATCTCTATCCCTTTAACCCCCAATCCCTCCTCAATCCCGAAATCCCCTCACCGTTCCCCTCTCTATCTCCCTATCTCCTCTATCCCTTCAACAGCCGGCCCACATACCCTTTAAAAGAAACCCTAGCTAACCCGGCCGATCCCCATGCCACCATTTATTCACCCCCCCTCTCCCTCTCGATCTCACATCTCTCTCTCTCATTCTCTTTGGTGGACCAAGGGCAGCTCACCAGAGCTCGAGAGGAGCCGCCAGTGCTGGAATTGGAGGAGGAGGAGCTGCCGTTGGCGAGGAGAAACTCGACCGTTACTCCCCTTTCCTCCCTTCCTCCTTTTATTTTCTTTTATGTCGCTACTGTTCAACTGCAGCATCTACTCTGAGGTTTGCACATCACTCTGATTCAACAATAATTCCGAAAATTTCCAATTTACTCACATTCCATGCGATCGGAGTTTCTAGGGATTTTGATAGATTGATGTTCTTCACTGTTTTTTGTCATTTTTGTCTCTCATACTTGTTTCTACATGGACAAATCATACAGATAAGCAAATTACCTCGTAAATTCTTTTTCAGATTTTGAAATCTATGTTCTAAAATCTCCCAAAGTTATGATGAATTTTTTAATTATTTTTACATTTTTCTCGGAATTGTGAATTTTCCTCTTAGCCAGATAATTCCTGAATAACATATCAATGCAAAATAGCTTGTTTGCATGCAATTCTGTGAATATTATAACCTTAGGATTAGGTTCTTAATAATGTTAATAATATAATTATTAGTTAGACATTCAGTCATCTCTAAAAGCTTTATGTATATTCCCAAACGATATGACAAATAGTGATATAATCATCGGAATTTCATATTGGCATGCAAATACATGGTATCCCAATGGGCAATGATGTTTCAAATAAACCCGGCAAATCAAACAAACCAATGTCTACCGAGTCCTATAAAATCTACATGATTCCTATAAAATTTAGGACCGCGATCATTAGTTCTGTGTGATATGCTGGATAGCCACCCGATGATTCTGAACGTCCTCTCGAACAACCAAATACTTTATTTCGAAATGCGTGTTTCAACTTTCAACTATCACGTATTTTGTTATGAGAGAAGAAAACCTCAATGAACTTAGACTCAACAACTCTAAGTTCATGATAAAATTCTGCAACATATGTACTTTTAGGACTTTAATGATAGTTGAACATTCGGTTTGTAGTTCTTTTGAAGGATTAATTATGCATATAACCACTGAATTCTTTTAGGCTAGAGTATTAGTTACTTTCAGAGAATTTGTTTATTATTGCAAATATCAAATAAATATGTCAAAAAATGAGTACTTGGTAACTGAAATTTGATACTAACATTTCCAGTGTCACTACAACAGATCTTTCTTTTCTCGGCGGTCAAAAATGGCCGATTATATATTTAATCGGGGGCCTAGCCGCCACAAATGATGGCCGTATAAAATCCCGTCGCAAAAGATAATTTTGACTAGGCCGCCGGAAATACTATTGCAAATCCGACGGCCAAACCGCCAAACTTAGTTTAGGGGAAAAAAAAAAGATAAAAATTGCTAGGCTCAGAACCACCTCTCTATTTGAGCAGCCCCCAACACCCCCCGTACCGCGCGCGTGAGTATTCATTCCCGAGTCTCAAACCAAAACCCCTATCAACTTAACCACCTGCACTATCTACGACTTGTGTTAAAAATAAGCTTATATTATATATAATATTAAAAACCTAATATAATTACTTTTAAGTTATCTCTCTTCTTTGTCCGTCTAAGTCGTCCTCTTCTTTGTCCGTCCACTCAAGTCGCAGACCTCTCCGGCCACTACCCGAGGCCATGGCGACGGGAGTTCATCTGCACCGCCCAACGCGCCGCCCTCTCCTCCCTCACCGCTCGCCGATGTACTCGACCAACGCGCTCGCCGATCTACTCGACCATTTTCGGCCGGGTATGTGGATCTCACTCGCCGGATTTGATCAACCTTTTCCGGCGGGTGGTGGGACGTCGAATTCACTGGACATTTTCCGGCCTGGTGGCTTTCCTCCGTCGGATTTGGTCGACCATTTCCAGCGGGTTGGTGGACTGCCGGATTCACTCCATCTTTTCCGGTGGGGTTGGTGGCTCGCCGGATTTGCCCGACCTTTTTTGGCCGGGTGGATTTCCACCATCGGAGTAGCTCCATCTTTTCCGACGGATTTGGTGGGCCGCCGGATTAGATAGCTTTTCCGGCCGTATAAATAATGGCCATCGATTATGGCACCGCAAAATATCATTTCCGTTGTAGTGTGTTTTAAAACACGAAAACTCGACTCGACTCGAAACCTTAATGAGTCGAGTTGACTCGACAACTCGGCTAAAACCCGACAAAACTCGATACAAAAAACTTGACATTATATAATATATTTTAATATTATATATATTTAAAAATGGATATCTAACAAGTTTTGATGACCTTAAAGGTTATCACCAAATAATATGTCATTACAAAACATAAATTATTCTACCGGATCCCGATTTTACCCCAAAAAATACAACGATCAAGACTCGAACCGAGTCACACACCCCAAAAACTCGACTGACTCGCCCGAGTCACTCGAGTTTTGGTTCGAGTCACTCGAGTTTTGGTCCGAGTAGTTGCCAAACCGAGTTTTGGATCGAGTCGGATCGAAACTCAACCGAGTCGAGTCGACTCGACCGAGTTTCGAGTCGAGTCGGCGAGTTTTAAAACAGTGAACATTTCTCTCTGACATAAACAATATGTGAAACATTATTGACGTACTACACCGAGTGATCATTGATTTTTGTACCAAATTTCTGACATCCTTAAGTCACCACCGTGCCAGACATATGAAGTTCACATACTATTGAACTACCTAAAAAAATGATTTTCTTCTCTATATTTTAAACTCGACCCTTTAAATCCATCATATATTATAGAAATTAAAATCAGACTGCGTACAACACACATTTTACTTCTCACATGATCGGGGTTCATGCAGTTGTATGCATGATGCAACAATATGATGGTTAATGTAGCATCCTCAATTCTCAATTAAAGGGTTGAGCTTTGAAAGTCTTTGCATCATCAATTAAAGGGTTGAGCTTCAAGCACAAATAATTAAAATTTTCAGTTTGATAAAGAAATATAGTATATAAGATTTAAATATAGCACATGCATGAACAATTAAGGTCTTACCATTACATTTTCTAAATATATATTATAATATTGGTATACTTTCATTTGTTTCTAGTGTAAACAAAACTGTTAAAATAGTATACTATTTTCTTATCATATTTAATATATGCATATTCTAACAATTTCTTTTTGTGTTTGTAGAAATTTAGTTATATTCAATTCAAAATGAATAGATCTTGGATGTCTAAAAGTAGAAGATCACGAGAATATGAAGATGAGGTTGAAGAATTTATAAACTTTGTAGCACTCAATGCGAATAATCCTAATTATATACGATGCCCATGCTTAAGATGTGGGAATTTAGAAAACCAGACTCTCCAAGATATAAGAGTTCATTTATATTTTCATGGTATTGATGAAAGTTATCGCATATGGATCTGGCCTGGAGAAGCAGCTTCTAGTGGGTATCCGACAACAAAAGTACAGTTTGAAACAAATATATCTGATGATGTTGCTAGTACTGTAGAAATGGTTCAAGCTGCACATGATCAATGTACCAATGACCCTGAAATATTTAAGAAATTACTTGAAGATGCTGAAAAACTTTTATATCCCGATTGCACAAAGTTTACAAAATTATCTACATTGGTTAAACTATACAATTTGAAAGCAAGATACGGATGGTTTGACAAAAGCTTTTCAGAGCTACTTAGACTTTTGGGTGATATGTTACCAAACAACAATGAAATGCCATTATCTATGTATGAGGCTAAAAAGTTCTTAACTGCTTTGGGAATGGAATATGAGAAAATACATACTATATAGAAAGGAGTACAAAGATACAATTATATGCCCCACTTGTGGAACATCGAGATGGAAAGAGAATAAAAAAATAAATAATAAAAGTAAGGGAATCCCTGTAAAAATTTTATGGTATTTTTCACCTATTCCGAGATTCAAGAGGATGTTTCAGTCTTTACAAACAGCAAAAGATTTGACATGGCATGCTTATGAAAGAGAAGTAGATGGTCAATTGCGCCACCCTGCAGACTCCCCAGTATGGAAACTAGCAGATCACTTGTGGCCAAATTTTGCAGCAAAATCGAGAAACCTTCGGCTAGCGATTTCAGCAGACGGGATAAATCCATATAGTACCCTTAGCAGTAATTATAGTTGTTGGTCAGTTATAATGATCACCTACAATCTTCCACCGTGGTTGTGCACGAAGAGAAAATTTATGATGTTAACATTATTGATATCTGGTCCAAAACAGCCAGGAAATGACATTGATGTCTATTTGGCACCGTTGGTTGATGACTTAAAAACTTTATGGGATGTAGGGATTGAAGCTTACGATGCTTACCAACAACAAAGCTTTACGTTAAAGGCTGTTTTGTTATGGACAATTAACGATTTTCCCGCATATGGCAATTTATGCGGTTGCACTGTCAAGGGGTATTATGCTTGCCCAATATGCAGCGAAGAAACATATTCTCGTAGACTGAAACATGGTAAGAAAAATTCTTATACTGGGCATAGAAGATTTCTTCCATATTTTCATCCGTATCGAAAACAGAAAAAAATATTTAATGGCGAGCAGGAGTTTGGGTCACCTCCAGAACCGTTAAGCGGAGAGGAAATATTAAAAAAGGTTGAAGGAATTAAAATATCATTCGGAAAGAAGAAGGTAATGCCTAATTCATCGAATATTGGTGCTGCAAATTATTGGAAGAAGAAGTCAATATTCTTTGATCTTGAATATTGGAAATATATGCATATCCGACACAACCTAGATGTTATGCACATTGAGAAGAATGTCTGCGAGAGTATATTTGGTACATTGCTTAACATTCCAGGTAAAACAAAGGATGGGTTAAATTCTCGCCTTGACCTTGTAGAAATGGGTATAAGAAAGGAGTTGGCACCAAATTTTGGTGAGAAGCGAACATATTTGCCGGCAGCATGTTATACATTATCTAGGCAGGAGAAAATAAGATTCTGCAAAACATTATTCGAGCTCAAGGTTCCAGAAGGATATTCTTCAAATTTTAAAAATCTAGTCTCCATGCAAGACTTAAGACTTATTGGCCTTAAATATCATGATTGTCACACATTGATGCAGCAGCTACTGCCTGTGGCAATACGATCAGTATTGCCTAAATATGTGAGATATGCTATTAGCAGATTTTGTTTCTTTTTCAATGCCCTCTATAGCAAAGTGGTAGATGTGCCGAAGTTAGTTGAAATACAAAAGAATCTCGTAGTAACATTATGTTTGTTGGAGAAGTACTTTCCACCATCATTCTTTGATGTCATGGTACATTTAACAGTGCATCTTATTAGAGAAGTTCGACTTTGTGGTCCCGTTTACTTCAGATGGATGTTTCCGTTTGAGAGGTTTATGAAGGTATTAAAGGGTTATGTACAAAACCGTAGTCATCCCGAAGGTTGTATTGCTGAATGTTATATTGCAGAAGAAGCCATTGAGTTCTGTACAGAGTATTTATCAGAAGTAGATACAATTGGAATTCCATCTGCTAGGAATATGACAACCAATGACACGTCTAATTTTAATGAAAAGCCTTTATCAGGTGGTCATGTTTTTACAATTGATCGCCAACAATTAGAGCAGGCACACTATTATGTGTTGGAAAATACAAACGACGTTCAACCTTATATTGAGTAAGGACATTTTATATCCTCGTAATTTTTTTTCTTTTTAATTCTTAGCTATACTATTTGTAACAAACAAAGTGTTGCTTATTCATAATTCTTGATAGTATGTATATGGCCTGGTTGAAGCAAGAGCATCCTCGACAATCTAAAAGACAAAAATGGCTACAAGATGAGCACCATCGCACCTTTATATATTGGCTACGTCAAAAGGTATTACTGTAATTTAATACCTACTATTTTACGTATCATCGTTAAACTTCACTAATTATTAGACTATGCATAGGTTGCAGATAATTTAAGCGTTCCAAATAATAATATCTCCGACAACTTAAAGTGGCTCGCACAAGGACCCCGATTAGAAGTAGTAAAATATCCTGGCTATATCATTAATGGTTATCGTTATCATACAAAGGATCGTGATAATTCACGCGTCAACCAGAACAGCGGAGTAAGCATAGTGGCAACATCAATGCATATTGCAAGCGCCAAGGATAAAAATCCTATTTTTGCCGAAATGAGTTACTACGGGGTTATTATCGAGATTTGGGAGCTTAATTATCATATGTTCAAATTACCTGTATTTAAGTGTGATTGGGTTGACAGCAAGAATGGTATCAAAGTAGATGAGCTTGGCTTCACATTGGTTGAGCTTGGTAGGATTGGTCATAAATCAGATTCTTTTATTTTAGCTTCCCAAGCTAAGCAAGTTTTTTACGTAGAAGACCAACTTGATCCAAAATGGTCAATTGTTCTAGTAACTCCTCAGAGAGACTATAATTATGACACCGATAATGCTGAGCTCAATGACAGTAATATGGAACATTATTCATTTACCACAATATTATCAGATACTGAATCACTCGATGTGATGGATGAGTCTGACTCAGATTATGTGCGAGAAGACTGCGAGGGAACATGGATCGACCATACAAAATCAAAATTATAATGGTAAAAATTTCTTCCTATCACATATTTAAGTTTTGTCTTATCTTAAAATTTCTATTATATAGTTCATATTCATGTGACGATATTTCAATCAAACATGGTAATAATTTAGCCTCTTTATTAACTACTCTGATCTTTTTATATGTTTTTTTTTTATTTCATCACAGGATTGAAATGAAGTCACATGAAGAATCGATAAATGAAGAGGATGAATAAAATATTCCCCAAAAGAAGACCAGAGGTAGAACAACCATGGCCCATATCACTATAAATAGAAGTACTGCAATGCGATCAGTTGTTGAATATAACTCCAATGGTCGAGCAATTGGAGAAGCTGGTACTAAGCTCACCAGTTATCTAGGAGTTCTGGGACGTACAATGGTCCCGATAATTTATAAGGATTGGCGTAAGGTACCAGATGAGCTGAAGAATAAAATATGGGATGTTGTTATGATCAGTAAAAAACTTGTGCTATATTTTTATTTATTTTTAATTGTTTCACCTACTAACTTGACATAATTACATGATAGTTATCCTTTGTTCTTAATCCAAAAAGTAAAAAACAAGTTATAGCTATAACCGGAGTTGCATGGAGGTCATTCAAGTATACTCTTACCACAGAATATATACTTCCTTTTAAGGAGAATATGAATATGCTTAAAACCCCACCTCAGCTCTATTCTTTTATTGAGCAAGCACATTGGACTCAATTTGTAGCTGCGAGACTTTCTGAGGAGTTTAAGGTTAATATATTTCAAAATTATTTTATTGCACTATATCATATTTAATTATGTATAATTAACTTATAATTTTCTTTCATTAAATTTCAGATAGTTAGTGAAATTCAAAAAAAGAGGCGAGCAAAGAATTTGTATAACCATCGCCTAAGCCGAAAAGGCTATGCTGGTTTGGAAGTTGAATATGTAAGTTCTTGTCAATTCTATATGTAAAGATTAATGCATTTTTATTTACTAAGTTAGTATATTTTATGCACATGTTTGCCTTATAGAAACGTAGTTGTGGAACATCTGAGGATATTGATAGGAGCATTCTCTAGAAGATGGCCCATAAAAGAAAAGACGGTGGATATGATGTGGCCACCTTAGAGGTAGTGAGTAAAATTGTAAGTTTCTCTCCTACTTAAACCAATGATTTAAGATTAAATGAAATTATATTATAATTTACATATTTGCAATATTGTAGGATGATCTAAACCAACAACAAACTCAGGATGGGACCGTATCCACTATAGGTCCTAATGACATCCTCACTATAGCATTGGGTACTCCTGAACATTCTGGACGAGTTAGGGGTGTTGGAGGTTTTGTGACACCAGGACATTACTTTCATGTCCCTAAAAAAAGCACTAAATTGCAAGAGATGGAAGTAGAATTAAAACAATTGAGAAGTGAAAATCATTATTTGAAGCATATGGCTGCCCCTACTACACCCCAGTCTGATGTTAGTAGCTCAAACATTAACATGGGTCATCAAAAAAAAAAGGTTACTAGATTTTTTCCAAAAAAACTCATTCTGCTTCGATATTAATATTTTCTAATTTATTTCCTAATTTGTTACAGCAAAAACAATTGAAAGAGGAGATGGTCATGAAAACTACCCCTCCCATGGATTGCAAAAAAAAAAAAAGGTATATATGTTTTTATTATTTTTTTTTTTTTTTGATATTGGTATTCCCTAATTTGTTTCTTGTTTTGTTACAGGAAAAACAATTTAAGGAAAAAAGGGTCATAAAAAACACTCCCTCGATGCCACCCATGGATCAAAAAAATAAAATGAAGGTTTAGGATTTTAATTTCCTATTAAAAATTGTATTGTTTTGTTAATCATATATTCATCATCAAACTTTTTTATATATTTCTATATAATTTTTTGTTATAGGAAGAAATATGTAAATTGGCAATAGGTTCAATAGAAAATATCGTTGCCCATGGAAGAGTTATAGACTCCCTTGGGCCCATCCATAACAATCCCTTGGGAGACTCAAATTTAAGGGTGGCTATTGATGTTGGAATAAACATGAGTGCACTTCTTCCAATACCAGTTCCCGGTGAGATGACTACTGTCAGAGAAGCAATTGGGTCTCACGTGGCTTGGCCCAAACATCTCGTTATAGCGACCCATGATAAGGTGCAATATTTTTTTAATATCAATTTATTTATTATTTTTTAATATATTGATCTGACTCAATTTCATTCATAGGTAGTTTTAACATCAAATACTCCAAATGTTGTCCGTAATCTTAGTAAGTATGTGAAACATTTTTTGGTTGATGGTGCTTCCGTCAAGGTTGAATTAGAGAGTGATATTTTTGGGGAGGAAATCACTACTTATCTTCTAAAGGATTCAATTTTAGAGTTCTGTGATATAAAAGAGATATCAAATATGTGCATAATATTTTACATAAGGTAAGAAATAAAATATTTGTTTAGTGAACAGTTCAAATATTTTTTGCATATGATCTTATAGTATTTTTTTATTTTTTTAGGCATCTCTATCAGTTAATAAAATGAAAAAATTCACAAGATATGTATGGATTTGTTAATCCTAGTGACGTATCTACAGCTGCATACGGCAACAAGATTCATGATAGCGCATCAAAAGAGGTTGCAAAGCGCTTGATGGTTTCGAAACCTAATCAACTTATTTTCATTCCGTTTAACCCAAGGTAATTATATTGATGTTTATTTTTAACTAATAATACACTGAGCTCATATTCTGACAAATATATACAATTTTAGGTTTCATTGGATGTTGGTTGTTATCTATCCATCATCAGACACAGTCTATTACTTTGATTCTATGGGAGGGAAGACTATGGATGCAGATATTAAATTGATTGTAAATACGTAAGTATCTATATTTTTTCACATTTATTTGGAATAGATATTATATATTATATATAATTCGTAAATTATTTTTTGTAGTGGATTTAGAATATATCATGCTCAAATAATGAAAAGGACAAATAAAAACCCAACTTTGAAAAATATGGAGGTATGCAATTTTGATTATTGTACAAACTTAACATTAAGTAATTTATAAAAAATAATTGTCATTTAATAGTGATTGTATATAGTGCCCAATACAGCCCACACATGTTGAATGTGGCTATTATGTAATGAAGTTCATGAAAGACCTTATCGATGATCGGGACCTCCTACTAACAATAAAGGTATATCGAATCAAATTATGAGATGTATTAATTTACTAGTAAATTTAATTCTTTCACTTATCTTTTATACAATCTTGCAGTTCAACAGTAAAAAAACTTACACACAAGCTGAAATTGATGAAGTGCGGTCTGAGTTTGCTCATGCTCTCCAAGAATGTTTAGACTAGTAAGGTACGTACAATATCTTTTTAGCTTGATTTGATTTTCAGCATTGTCTTGGATCTGATTGCTTCCAGAATAGTAAAGCTTTGATTTTACCGATACAAAATCTGAAATTTATTTGATTAAATACATTTTTGAATTATGTACATATAGTCATATATTCAAAACTTATTTTTGATTTGTATATTGCATTTGTGTGCATTAGTTTCTGAATTGTGCACATTTGCATTTTTCATGCAGCACACATTTGCTTGTATTGGTTCCGTGCATTTTTCATGCAAAAAACTCGGCTCCCTTGAGCGGCGTAGTTAGCAAAGCCAGTACAGGCTCCCTTGAACTGATTGAACTCAGGTCTTGTAAAAACATGATGCAATTCCTGTCATCGTCGGTTGAAAATATATGGGTGGCGGGTTCTTGGAGGTTCTGTTTCCTCTAGAGCTCTTCCTTTGAGTGAGGTTGAAGCTAGGGTGCCCACAGTTCTTGTGTTGGGTAGTGAAGGTAGCGGATTGAGACCTCTAGTGGAGAGGTCCTGTACTCAGTTGATTAGAATCCCAGGGAATATTCACATAAATGGAGATGTAGGGGGGCCTGTGATTGAAGCTGAGGAAACAGAACTGAGTTGTTCTGGGCAAGAGCTAAAGTCCTTTCTTGCTGTGGAGAGCTTGAATGTTAGTGTGGCAGCTGGTGTTTTGCTTTACCATTTGGGGGGCAGGAATAACACTTAGTCTGTAGACTAGAAGCCAAACAATACTTTTCAGTGAGCTCATCTTTATCCATTTTGATCCATTGTCAAATTGGTTTCTAAGCAAGTTCTTTTTTTTTGTCTCTTTGATTATGTACACGTTATCCTGCCAACATTTGCTTGAGTATTAAATCCAGATCTATTAGGACCAACAATTTTTTTTTTTTTCAAGTTAATGAATGCGCTGAACATGCAATCATCTCAAGAACATTGGGTCCATTTCGGTGTGATAGACATGGGCACCATTTCAGCTTGGTGATGGGAATGGTTTGATCACTCACAACAATCGAATGGGCGGATTGGCCTTTTGATTGGCCATATCGGTTTTTTGAGTTGGTGCAATTTTTTGGGTTCACTCCTAATTTTTATGTCAAACAGATTATGGATTGCTCCTCCTTCCCTGACATGTCCCACCAAAAAATTAACTACCAGCAATCTTATTTGTTAGATTTACTGTTGAAACTCAGTTACACAATTCTGAATAGTTGTGAAAAACTGTCCTCGTTACACCTTACTATGCCAACAGGTTTTTAAGTGAAACAACAGTGCTCTTGGAGTATATGGTGTCACAAAATGGTTGAAGTTGAATGTGATGTCTCACCGACTCTCACGTCAGGCATCTGTTTTACATGACTGCATTAGTACATACTCTTGATTGCATCAAAGAACTATAGATCAGATGGCATCTTTTATCCCAATTCTAATATGCAGAGATAACTAGGAGAATGAGTTCTGGCCAATGTCCTTGATTCTTAATAGTAATCCTGCTTATAGGGCTGCATAGTGATTTTGATGAAATTTTAACTATGATAATAATCTGACATTTTGTGAAGGTAGATACTCTTTGACAAGGTTGCATGTGGCTCTGTTGTTCGAATCAGCTGCATATCATTACATGGATTCCTTCTTTTTTTTTTTTTTCTTCTATGCGTGTGGAATTCGAGCAACGCCTGTAGGAATCTAGCACGATTCCAAAGATCGATCTGATCATTGCATAAATCAACCGATTTAGGATTACCTTGATTCCAAACGTCGAGAACGATGAACGCGATGCAGATCTCCAGAAGCGACGAACGATGGATGTCTTCCCTACTCTGAAGCAATCCGTGGAGCGATGGCGACTCCTGATCTCCGATCACAAGGACGGTTCGTATGCATGAGTAGGGGGACGTCCATCCTATTCCCTTTATATAGGGAGGCACTAGGGTTTCTCTCATCCATCAAGATCCAACCCTCCATGTGCATAAAGGATGGCCACACGATTAGGGTCCTAGTCACATAACCCTTTAAAGTGGTGAGTGCAACCTGACCAAGGCCTACACCCACACAGTCCGACTTGGTCTCCTATAGGGGTTGGCGGCTTGCATGGGCCATAAACCCAACAATCTCCCACTTGGCCCTTTCGAGCCACTGCGAGAATTGTTTCCTTTAAAACCTTTTTTTTTTTTTTAACAAAATTTAGAAAAACAATTAGCAAGCCACCCCTTTAATAAAACCTTCACAGTGCGCACTGATTTTTTTGAAAAATACACCCCAATTAGGAGACCAATGGACAACTTTACTTTCTCCTTCATCCATAAGCAATACTGACATTGGATCATGAATGTACTAGCGCACTCTCATCTGGCACTAGTCCAGTTCCATGGTCACAAAATCAGCATGACCTAAAAACTTAGGATCTTTAACTTTATTGTGACTGTTTATTGTGTGGAATGAGTAGTGATACACCTTTATATAAATTGGTCAATGTGCTCACACTCATGGTGTCCAACTTCATGCCTAAGCATGTCACTCTGATGTAACCTTGGCAAACCGCCATATGACATCCCGTCATCCTTCCATCAGAGCAAAGACTTTCCGACATGGTGCCAAATCATGTCTAGCCCAAGTCTACTTTGAGTAACGCCGTACTCCAGGCAACTTTAATATGCATCTTTATTTTCCATAATGAAATTTTGACATGCATGATCATAATATCAAGCACAACTGTAAATGACTTTAAGCAAATTTAGTAGCATATGCAGTTCAAGATAACAAAGATTAACTGAACAGGTAGAAACTGAAAGCCAACAAACTAACAAAAGAAACTAGAATAACAGAGATTCTACCAAACCCATTCGAGTCACATGCTCTTTGAAAACCTTAGGCGGGAGACCCTTGGTGAGGGGATCTGCCACCATCAAGTCAGTGCTGATGTGAGAAACTTCAATGACTTTATGATGAACCTTCTCACTGACCATCAAGAATTTGATGTCAATGTGCTTGTTCCTCCTGGTAATTTTCTCATTCTTCACGTGTTGGACGACTGCCTCATTATCACAAAAAATCATGATGGGTTTATGAATGGAGTCCACAATGTTCAAACCGCCTATGAAATTCTTCAACCAGACTGCCTGACGTGTTGCCTCAAAACAACTGATGTATTCTGCATGCATGGTGGAGTCGGTGACTACTGTCTGCTTGGAGCTTCTCCAAGAGATAGCTCCCTCTGCTAATAAGAAAATATACCCCGATGTCGACTTCAAGGAATCTTTGCAACCCGCAAAGTCTGAATCCGAATAGCCAACAACTCGAAGTTCACTAGAACGCCTGTAGCATAGCATAAAATCCTTGGTTCGTTGCAGATAACGAAGAACCTTCTTCGCTGCCTTCCAGTGAGCTATACCTGGATTTTGCTGATACCGACCCAACATACCAACCGCAAAACTGATATCTGGCCGAATACAGGTCATAGCATACATTAGACTCCCAACAACCGAAGCATACTCCTTCAGATCCACTTGATCTTTCTCATATTGATTCTTAGGACATTGATCTTTACAGAAGATATCACCTTTCACAACGGGTGCCTCACCAGGAGCGCACCTATCCATACCATACCTTTTCAGGACTTTTTCGACATATGCCTTCAGTGTGAGACCCAGAACCCCCGCTGCTCTATCTCTGTGGATTTTTATGCCAAGGACATAGTCAGCATGTCCCATGTCCTTCATATCAAAATTCTTTGACAGAAAGTGCTTCGTGTCATGGACTAGGTGAATGTCGTTACTTGCAAGGAGGATATCATCAACATAAAGCACAAGAATGACAAATCTACTCCCACTGAATTTGAGATATATACATCTATCTGCGAGATTCTCCTTGAAACCAAAACTAGAAACCACTTGGTCAAACTTCAAGTACCACTGCCTGGATGCCTGCTTAAGTCCATAAATAGACTTTTCAAGCCGACAAACTAGCTGCTCTTTCCCTTTGGCTATAAAACCCTTGGGCTGAGACATGAAAATATCCTCTTCTAAATCTCCATTCAGAAAGGCTGTCTTCACATCCATTTGGTGAAGTTCTAGATCAAAGTGTGCCACTAATGCTAGGATGGTCCTCAGTGAGTCCTTAGAAGATACTGGAGAATAGGTCTCACTGAAGTCAGCACCCTCCTTCTGCCTGAAGCCCTTGGCCACTAGCCTAGCCTTGAATCTCTCGATCTTGCCATCTGAATCTCTTTTAGTCTTAAAAACCCATTTGCTATCAACTGCTTTTCGATTTGGTAGCAATTGAACAAGCTTCCAAACTTTATTCTTCTCCATGGACTGTAACTCCTCTCTCATGGCCATCAGCCACTGTTGAGATTCATCACATCCTATGGCTTCCTCAAAAGATAGGGGATCATCCATGTCTACTCCCTCAAGCTGCGCTTCCTGAAGGTAAACTTCATAGTAATCTGGTATAGCAGACCTGCACTGTCGCTCAGACCTTCTAACTGGAATTGGAACTGGAACTGGAGGTGGGGAAGGAGCTGGAGAAGCTGGTGCATGTGGAAGTTCTGGTTCCTCAGGAGGAGCCGGATCTGGAAAGACTTGTGCAACCGGTGCAACAGGAATTGGAACTGGAACTACTAACCGTGGCACAGACTCAGGTATAGAAGAAGAATCTTCTTGAAAGAAAGTATCTAACTGCCTGAAACTCCCACTAAATTGATCATCCTCTAGGAACTTGGCTCTATTGGTTTCCACTATCTCCATAGGCCGAGAAGGACAATAAAATCTGTATCCCTTGGATCTCTCTGGATATCCAATGAAATAGCATCTAACGGTCCGAAAATCTAACTTCTTTATTTCTGGATTATATAGTTTCGCCTCTGCAGGGCATCCCCAAACATGGAGATGATGAAGGCTAGGCACCGATCCCTTCCATCTCTTATAAGGAGTATCAGGTGCAGCCTTACAAGGGACTCTATTTAGAATGTATACCGCCGTCTTCAAGGCCTCTCCCCAGAAACTCTCAGGAAGTGAGGAATGACTTAGCATACTACGAACTGCTTCTTGATAAGTTCTATTCCTCCTTTCAGAAACACCGTTCTGTTCTGGAGTCCCTGGTGTGGTGTACTGAGCAACTATCCCCTGCTTACGAAGAAACTCAACGAATGGTCCACAATTCACCCCATCATGGTCCATCCTGCCATAGTATTCTCCACCACGATCCGAACGAACAACCTTGATTTTTCTATCAAGTTGCTTCTCAACTTCCAGTTGATAAGATTGGAAAACCTCTAGGGCTTCGGACTTATGGTGAAGGAGATACACATAAGTGTATCTAGAAAAATCATCTATGAAGCTGATAAAGTACCTCTGACCACCACGAGCCTTAACGGGAAACGGACCACAAATGTCTGTATGGATCAAATCCAATAAACCTGTAGCTCTGGTTGCAGAAAACTTTCTCTGCTTGGTCAGCTTTCCCCTAACACAATCAACACACGTGCCAAGATCTGAAAAGTCCAACTTAGGAAGAATCCCTTCTTTCACAAGAAGTTCTATCCTTTTCTTGGAGATGTGTCCCAATCTCTTGTGCCAAAGCACTGCAGAATCCTCTGCCAACATGGAGCGCTTAGACCCGGATATGGTGGACTCCTCTACCTCAGTAAGCAAAGTAGTCGAACTACGATCATTTAGAGACAAACAATATAAACCATCTGCTAAACAACCTCTACCAACTGTAGCATTATTAAACATAACAGAAAGAGTACTATCTCTAAAAACAAAAGCATAACCAGTAGCAACAAGTCTAGAAATAGAAATCAAATTCCGCCTAAATGTCGGAATATAGAAAGTGTCCTTTAGTTCCAAAATATGCCCAGAGTCCAACACCAAACTGAAAGTACCAACTGCCTCCACCCGCATCCAAGCATCGTTCCCCAAGAATAGCTTATCCTCCGGTCTGGGTTTTCTCCTGTTTCTGATTCCCTGCAGGGTATGGGAAACATGCACAGAAGCACCTGAGTCAACCCACCAGGAATTGGATGGAATATTTACTGTATTAGACTCATGGCATACCAAAGCTGAAGATGTACCTCCTTGGCTCTTAGCTAGCCAACTTTTATACTTCAAACAGCTCTGCTTCATATGACCATCTTTCCCACAGAACCAACATCCAGCTGGTTGATCCTGGGCTCTCTGCTGCT
Organism: Chamaelirium japonicum; assembly: GCA_947650365.1. Lineage (NCBI taxonomy): Eukaryota > Viridiplantae > Streptophyta > Magnoliopsida > Liliales > Melanthiaceae > Chamaelirium > Chamaelirium japonicum. The sequence continues at coordinate 45,584,093 of OX393556.1, read as the reverse complement.
GCTTGATTGAAAACTTGCCTTTGCCTTTGCCTTTATCAAAAACTTTCTTTTTCCCAAAAGAAGCCTTTTTCTTGAACTGCCTTTTGCTGGAGCTAGCTGTGCCCAGATGGGCTGACTCCTGTTTGCCTCCTTTAAGACGTTCCTCCTCAATAACACACAAGCTCATAAGTTGATTCAGGTCCCATTTGGTATCTTGTGCATTATAGTTCACCTTAAAGGTGTCAAAAGTCTTGGGAAGGGAGATCACGGCAATATGGACTAACATGTCCTCCTCAAACGGAAGTCCCTGCTCCCTGAGACCGATGGCTAGCTTAGACAACTTCAGTAGATGTTCACGCACACCACCATTGCCATCATATTTCAAATTCATAATCTGAAACATATAATTATATTGCTGTGATTTCTTGCTCCCTAAGAACTGAGTCTTCAGAAGGGCCATCAATTCTTTTGCTGTCTCTGTCTTTTCTATGCCTCCCCTTAATACTTCGCTGATCGAAGCCCTGATTACTTTCATAACCAGTCTGTTGCCCTTTTCCCACTTGGTAAAGTGGGCCTTTTCCACTTCAGTGGATGCATTTGTGATTTCTGGAGGCTTAGGATCAGAGAGAACAAACTCGTAGTCCATGAAATCCACCAGGATCTCAATGTTCATTTTCCACGAGGTAAAGTTAGAACCCGTCAAAGGCTCAATGCCTGCTAGGTTCTTGGTGATGGCTAACGCTTCCATTGCTGCAAGACATACAATAATATTTTACTTTACTTTAAAATTTAACTGTACTTTAACTTTATTATCGACTCAAACCAGGGGTTTGGTTCGAATCGTCGAAGTGATCCTTCATGTGCCATTCACTTCTAGGGACGCTACTTGCACAGTCAAGACTCACCTTTGGGCAGATCCCTTGACATGCATTTATGCTCCCTAACTGTAGTGTGGATCTAGTCATCTACATCTTGGTTTGAATAAGACACTATCCACTACCTTTGGGCAAGAGGGTTATCCTATCTCCCCAAATGAAGGTGACTATTCCACTCATCCCACCACATTCAGAATTGAAACACCTTTGGGCAGATTCAAAACTTTTATGCGGCGGAATGCCAAGTGACCTTAATGGAAAAAAAAGTCCAAAATCTGGGAACCCAAAACCTCTATGGGACGCCTACCTTTGGGCTAATCCGCCCCACTTTGGTTATGACTCTCAGACGGTCACTATGCGGTCCTCCTAAACCCCAGGAAAGACCTAACTGCATGATCTAACGCCTGATCTTCTATCCCTACAAGCTTTAAACGACAACATGCACTAGTATGGTACTTGTAGGGATGAAAACTTTACTTGGGTTCCATACATGCGTGCATAACAAGGTTGTCAATGCACATGCAAACTTTAATTCGAAACACAGGCGAAGATAAAGATTGTAAATATATATAATAATACAACAAACATTCTAAATTGGATTATCAGAGTGTAATTAGCGGAAATGGACTCCAAAATTGAGTTCGGAATGCGTCAAAAAATCTTGGAACCATAGTTTGTTTGACAACATCAGGCATGGTATGGTTAATTACACAAAATATAAAATCTAAACCCGGTTAAAACCAGGCTAGTCTGGACTAGTTCAATATGGATGCACTGACTTGGTTCGGATCAGATTAAATGTTAACAAGGCATTGGTGATGCAATGCTCCACATAGTTACAACATAACATTTAAAATATACCTGATAGTATATCCTAGCATAATAGAATGAACCTAGGTAACAACTTAAACAAAAGTGCACCTGGGCAATATAGTAATTTGGATAGATTAGGGTTTAAAAAATTAAAATACCCAACTCTATCCCTATCAATGAGATCTGATCGGAATTGAGTGGCGGCTGGTTACCACCAAAGCACGCCACCGACGTTCGGATGCCGGACGGCCACCTGCTTGCACGCCCATCTCGCAGTCATCACTGCCTTCACGGAGGGCGGTGCCGCTATCACGTCGTGTGGCCGGTGCGATGAAGGATCCTTGTCCAGAGGGGGAAATCGCAGCGGGTTCCGGCAACAATTGCTCCGGAGTGAAGGGTGACCATGGGGTGGATCTCGAGTCCGCCATCAACCGGGGACCAAAGCCGCCGATCAAAGATCGATGTGGGGTCGACAACCAAAAGGAAGACACTCCATGGTGAAAACCATGGTGAGGCGAATCCGACAGGTAAAGAACCAGATGATTTTTGTTTTGATCAGAAGTCTCGCTCTGATACCAATTGTAGGAATCTAGCACGATTCCAAAGATCGATCTGATCATTGCATAAATCAACCGATTTAGGATTACCTTGATTCCAAACGTTGAGAACGATGAACGCGATGCAGATCTCCAGAAGCGACGAACGATGGATGTCTTCCCTACTCTGAAGCAATCCGTGGAGCGATGGCGACTCCTGATCTCCGATCACAAGGACGGTTCGTATGCATGAGTAGGGGGACGTCCATCCTATTCCCTTTATATAGGGAGGCACTAGGGTTTCTCTCATCCATCAAGATCCAACCCTCCATGTGCATAAAGGATGGCCACACGATTAGGGTCCTAGTCACATAACCCTTTAAAGTGGTGAGTGCAACCTGACCAAGGCCTACACCCACACAGTCCGACTTGGTCTCCTATAGGGGTTGGCGGCTTGCATGGGCCATAAACCCAACAACGCCAACCTTGACTTTAAATGGGGTTTTGCAGAAGAATTGAAGAGCAAAGCAGCCATTGGTTTCCTCTTCAGGTCTGGGGACTGAGAGAATGGTTGAATGATGGGAGCTTTGGGAGGTGCTGTATTGGTGTAAGAGGCTCAGCAGTCAGCAGGGAAGTGATCGATACAAGAGCTAGCATGGGAGATGTGGGTTATCTTGGTTTCCACAGATTACTACATTCATGCAAAGTCTCATCAAAGATTGTCTTTGTCTTGTTCTTTGTGCTGGTTTAGGAATTGGTTGGGGTCAAGTTGGTTCAGAGATGAATAAACAGCTAGATAAAAAGTTTTTGTATGAATTGCTATAATTAATTCAAAAGTTCGTGCTATAGCTAGGTAGTAGTTTGGAGTGGTTTGTATGAAACATTAATATCTTTATTGAATTGACCAGTTATTCTATGTAGTAGTTTCAATCTGTATGAAACTTTTTTTTTTATGAAGTATGCCCAGACTTCAAAGCTTTTGTACAAGAATGCGTATCAAGGAACCATCAATTAATTATGGAATATAGGTGGATATTATTTTTAAAAAAATTGTCAACTATTACAAAAACTGTCAACAAGGATCACTTATAATTGATGGTATTCTACAAAACCATCAAGTTTTCTTCACAATACTTGACAGTTTCATTGAGAACCGTCAAATTTATTTCTCGCTATAGTTGATGTTTTTTTATGTAACCGTCAAGTATGTCAATATTACTTGACGGTTTTATACAAGAATATTTGACTGTTATGAACCACCGTCAATTATACTTCTTATACTTGATGGTTTCATGGAGAATCTCTTGATTTTTTTTCCTACAAAAAAATAAATAACCGTCAAGTAATAATGAATAGTTGTTGGTTCTAACACTGTCAACTATTCCTAACTTTTCTTGACACTGGCATAGTTGACGGAATTTGGCCTTATAAAAAACGTCAAGTAATAGATTTTTTGACAGTTAAAAACTGTCAAGAAATGTCTTTTTTGTTGTAGTGATCTTAACTATTCATCTTATAAGAAAAAAATCATTAAAACACTAAACACCACTAGTCTAGGGTACCCGCAAGAAACCACTACTGTTCAAACGACTCGTCCCTGCCCAAAGGGTACAAGGACCTTCTGAGTCAAATGCACTAATTGTGCAAGTCCAAGATAACCAAGTCCCCTCTCATACCATGCTACAAGCGATGATATGAGTTGGACTTAACTGGAACAACGTGAGGTCATTACTTTCCCTAGTTAGGTCTAATACCCAGATGACCTATAAAGGTATCCCGAGTAATCTAAACGATGGATAGAAACTAACCCTAACTATGGTAAACATGGATAGGTCAAGGGAGTTGGCTCACTATAATCTGGAAAAACGAGCAGAGCTTTCGCCCCCTTTCCTGCATATTAAAATGTTCCCCGGTCCAAAGGTCGTTCATCGACTGTGGTCAAGCCACAACTATCGTTAAACCTACAGGTGCCACACTCTTCAAAGAAAGTGGGATAATGCCTTTAGATAGACTAGGTATTTGACTCAATACTTGGAGAAAAAACGGGCATCGGCTACAGTTAAGTGCAGTTGTCCGTAGAATCTACAGGATTTCCTTATGTTAGAGTACGTAGTGGGTTCAACTATCGCGAACGATTTTTGACCACCGACTCTAACATCTACGGTTTCAAACCCTAATTCTCTCCCGGCCCGAATATATGGCCCGAACAGCGTATTTCATCGTTCTAATTGGTCCCCCACTATATTAAGTCGACTACGCACGACTCAAGCAAATAATATTTTTATTTTTATTTTTGATTTTTAAAATTAATTAATAAGTTACATAATTATTTATTTTTTAAACTTATTTATTAAATAATTTATTTTATTAATTATTTATTTAAATAAGGTCATTATGATATCATAATGGTGTTATTAAATTATTTATTTAATTTTTTTTAATATGATTATTATATGGAATGAATACAGTATAATACTCATTTTATACTGGCGAAATACGCATATAAATATGTCGTATTATACGCGTCTTTGTATCGTACTATCCCGAACAAGTACAGATGATGTCATAAACTTTATTTAATTGATTTATTTATGATGAAGTCATAAATAGGTTTATTTAGGTTATTTAGCAAAAATATGTCATTACGAAGTCATTATAATGTTATTTACCTATTTACCAAAAATAGGTCATGATGATGTCATTTATTATTTTACCTAATTAATCCACAAACATTTTAGGATGAAAGGATTTAGATTTTTCGGATTGAAAACCATCATTTGTGTGGTTTTCATCTCGAAATTTTAGAAATCTCAAGAACACGACTCGTTCTTCGAAAGTACAAGATTCGGAGAAGTAAATCTCTCCTAATCGAATTTAGCAAAGCATGAGATTTAATGCTAACATGCTATTAAAGATGCTCATGGTCTCAAATTTTTTTTTTTAATCATGGGATATAGGTTCAAAAATGGAGAACACCAACTAGCATGTTTTTTAATCAAAATCATGGATTTAAACCTAAAACTCATGGATGAAATCGCCTAAAGTTTGATCTAAACTATCATGTCACCCTAAAATAACCAATTGTAGCTTACTTTTTATAGATTTAGGAAGTTTCTCAAAACATTGGCCCACCTCTCATTCACTTCTTCTTCTTCTCCTTCTTTTCCTTGCTTTTACCAAGCAAAACTAGTAAACAACCATGGGATTTTTGGAAGCTCAAAGGGGCTGGTTTTTGGTGTTCATGGGGCTCCTAGGGACTGATCATGGCTGCCAAGGGGGTGGAAATTTCGTGGTATTGATGAAGGGGTGAAGGGATAAGGGAGAACGGTAAAAACAAAGGAATTAAATCCCTTTTCTAATGGTTGTCAACATCCTATCAGTCATGGCTTGCCTCTCCATGTGAGAATCATATAGGAGGGGTGGGGATGACCTCATATGGGCCCCACCTTAATGTCATCCAAGTTTGATTAGGTTTAGTTAGGTAATTAGGATCTAAATTAGGCTATATTATGGCTTAATTAGACCTAGTTTAGTTACTAGGTTAGGTTAATACCAAATTAGGATTTCTTAATTTCTTTCATTATGAGAGTATATGGGATGAATTCATATGGGCCCCACAAGACTTTTCATGAAATGTCATTGGGTTAGCTTAGTGCTAAGCACGATTAGAGAGGTCAAAACCCGATTGGATCCGATTTAGGACTAACTGAATCTAGGATTGCTTTAGTATTAAAAATCTAAAAAAATATACGTAATCGCTAAAACAATTATTTTTTATTACATTTAGATCCAAAAATAAGCTTTGGTAATTTTGCAAAAAAGTTCATTTTTTGAAAATGACGATTTTACTCTACGTGCGCGAAAGGGTCCCGATTTCTCTGTACGCGAGACCAGATCCCAGACAAAGTGAAAACACAACTGTGGAGAATGTTTTCTACTCTTGAGGTGATACTAAAGTATTTCCGAAAGACTCATCTGAATTCCGAAGTTAGTGCCTAATAGTCCCGATCGGATGAAAAGTTCATATTTTTTCGTACGCAGCCTATGCACACCATCTCTCGGACTTAACCCCTGTGCACTTACGTTCCCATAAGTGCCCCAGGATAGTCCCGCATATGCTACATGACACTCTACTAATTTTCCACAGAAGAAAATAATATATTTATATTATTTTATTACAGAAAAAATTCAAGTCTTTATAATTAAGCCAAACAAAGATGAGCCTCACATGCGGCAACACAATGTACTACATTGGACATGAGACATGTGCGCCACAAAACACCCTATTGTTCATTCATACAAATGAGCTATAGAAGAGTTTCCATATATATACTCATCGACCACTTCTTTTTCCCGAGTAATGTGCGACTAAAGTTCTCATTACAAAGAGAAAATTGGAGGGAAACATGTTATATGAAAACATTTCACTTAGGACAAAGAGTTTTAATAGAAAGTTTAAAATCAAACTTTTGGATGAAAAAATCGAAACTACTTGTTTTTGCCTTTAAACCAATTAAAACACCCATTTTATTTTATATTAACCAAACCCAATAGGCAGTGCCACGTATCAGCCTTCTATTCGACCAAGTGCCAACTTATGATTGGTGGATGTTCCACTAACCCTAGTTTCCGTCGTGAAAATATCAAATAATCAAGAACCAAGAGGTGATTGGTGCATGTGCTTCCTCACAATGACACTTTTGTCACTTCTGTTGGTTGCATGCGATTCCACAGCATTTGTTAATCGCATGTTAATGCTAACAATTAAGTCTTTAAATAAGATTGAGCACCAAGTCCTTTTGTAATAATTTGTACAAGAATTTAGACAAGGAATCCAAAGTCTTTTTATATTGTGTATCCTGCGTCACCTGATGAAGATGTGTTTGGATAGCTTAGCTGCAATTTGGGTTGCGACACAGAGTATAAATAACCACCTATCATCACCAATGTCCCTCACCAGTGCCCTAGAGAACTACCCTACTCACAGAAAAAATGGTTAGTCCTCTCTCTCTCTCTCTCTCTCTCTCTCTCTCTCTCTCTCTCTCTCTCTCTCTCTCTCACACACACACACACACACACAAACAGCTTCACATGTTGGAAAACTAGAACAAGTTTTGTTTGGACAAGCTTCCAATAAAGCTTTTGATCTTCAAACATTTGTGAGAAGCTGTTTTGCATACGATTTTCAGCTCGAAGTCCAAAAGCCCTTCCCGATAAAGCCGTGCCAAACGCGGCATTAGAGTTTTAATACTTGGATCCCTTTTTCTATAATCTATTCTAACTTTTTCATTCTAACTTGTATTCTTTCTGTTCATTCTTGGCAGTCAGGACAGGGTGGTGGATATGGCTATGGCGGCGGATATGGCTATGGTGGCGGAGGGCGGGGCGGTGGTGGTGGATATGGCGGTGGCGGAGGATATGGTGGGGGCGGAGGTCAGGGAGGGGGATACGGTGGGGGACAGGGCGGAGGGCAAGGTGGTGGTGGTGGGTACGGCGGTGGCGGTGGCGGTGGCGGTGGTTATGGACAGGGTGGGGGTGGAGGTCAGGGAGGTGGATATGGCAGTGGCGGTGGATATGGTAGTGGCGGAGGTCAAGGCGGTGGATATGGTGGCGGTGGCGGTTATGGTGGAGGAGGAGGTCAGGGCGGTGGATATGGTGGTGGTGGTGGATATGGCGGTGGTTCCGGATATCAGGCGTAAAGATTGGAAATGAGAACTACACCAGTGGGGGCAATCGGATTGTCATTGGAGTCCAGTGCCGGATGGGTAACTGATGCTTGGGATATTGTGGTCTGGTCGGGTTAGCTACAAACTATGTGTGTTTCTTTCTGTATTGTCAGGGTGAATCGACATATGTATCTCCCGTTGAAATCAGAATAATGCATTGATGAATAAGTATATTTGTGCTTTCAAGTTTCCCCCATTGTTTTTGTACCTCAAATCGATTAGAAAAGGTACGGGTTCCTCTGAGGTGAGGTTATAACCTCTGAGGATCAAGATAGGTTAAGGCCAAAATTGAATCACAGTGGCCAGTCACATCCAGTTCGACCGATAAATCACATTTAGCCCCAATGTTGGGCAAAAGGGCGGACACTCGGTCCCAAATGAACAGCTGTGCATTTAACCTATCTGAACCTCTAAGATTATAACCTCGGATGATCCACGCGCGGAAAGGGTCTGCCTATTTACTTCCATAAATTTAGTGATAGTGCCCTGATTTTCTTTGTACCCAACCCATTTATTTGGATTTGCAATAGCATCCATGATAACCCCAAAATAACCCCCCGGATGGTGCTTCTACTCATGCGGGTGATGCTTCTGCTCGTGCGGATTCTCACAGGCCAAGGGCATCAGAGTGGAATGGGCGGTTTGATGCCTCCCACTACGCTCGCTTGATGGTTCTGGATCCGGCTCGCCTACATTCTTCAAAGGCGAAATGGCACCAAACTTTGGTTGGTAATTTCCTTGGGCCGAAGGTGCCCCTGGATATGTTGCGGGGGCGGGTGGACAAATGTGGCCTTGTGCAAGGAAGGTTCAAGTGTTGCATCTTCCCAATGGTTTTGTGTGCTTTCGTTTTGAACTGGAAGAAAGACATTATGGATGTGTGGGAGGGGAGTCCCTATGTATTTGATATGAAGGGTCTAACCCTTAAATGGTGGATGCCGTTTTTCAACTTAACATAGCGAGTATCGATCACCCCCCGATATGGATGAGGATGCTTGCATGGGCGGATCCATTGGTTGGCTCGGCCGGGCTGAGGTTTGAAAAAAGCCCAATAGTGCTCCACACAATTCTGCCCAGCACAGTCTCACGGCCCGCCCAACCTTACCCCCAGGCCAGCTCAGCCACGTCGTGACTCGCGAGTCAAAACGCGCTGAGAAACCCTCGCTGATTCTCCTATCACTAGCTCGGTCGCTCCTCTTCTTCATGCTGCATGAGGTTCTCCACCTGTCCTTCAGTTAGCGCCTGCGTCTCCAAGAAGGGAAGCTCCTCCGGTCAATTCCCTTTGGTCTTTGGGCCTTTGGCGATGCTTTTTTCTGTCTCCTCTTTCTTTTTTTTTTTAATCTATTGTGAATTTGAGAGGTTGTGCATATTTTAATCCATTGAGAATTTGAGAGGCTGTAATGGTTAACATGGGTATCCCAGTTCATTGAATATTTTTTTCCAAAAGGGATGTGTGATTCAGTGATTGAATGTATGTAAAACTTTCTGGTTGAATAACATTGCTCTATCACAAAGCATTATATTCGTTCTTGATGGCGAGGCAAACCAAGGACGGCCTACTGATCGGCAGCCGACAATAAACTAGTGGAGAATTTTTTTGCTTTTAGTTTGAGCAATACAACAAATTTATGGTCATTTTGGGAAATCATCTGGAAAAGATTTAGAAATTGTAAACTAATATGTTTTCTTGTCACGCACCTTTTTATTATTCATGTTTGGATGAGTTTTTTGTGATTTTTCTGCTTCCGTTCATGATGAATCCAAAGAAGGCCGGTTTCTTTCTTCTTTTTTTCAACCAAGAAATCAATGTTGGTTCTAGAATCCAATAAAAATAAAGGCCCAACAGCTACAAGTAACGAGCCTACCACCCCGAACGCTGCGGCTGTGATATCAGCGCAATGGTAGAATCTATTTGTAGCACCTTAATTAGTTTTCTTACATTTTCTAATTCTAATCCTCGCACTTTAGATAAACCTCTCTTAGTTTTTTCAGTAATGTTTTATTATATTTACATTAAATTTATATTTCTTGCGTTGTTGTCGTATTTTTTTTTAATTAATGTATCTGCTTTATCTATCTTTCTTTATATTAATAAAAATTTTATCGTACCGTCGATGTTTGCTTAAAAAAATTTGCTTCGTACTTATTTACTCTATAGAGTACAAGTTCCATTGAAAAAAAAAAAGTTTAGCTTTAGCCAATCTCAAAATAAATTCCTGGCTACGTCTCTGGGGATTACACATCCAAAGTTTCATTACAAAACATATCCAATGTGATATAGATGCCATACACTTTGTACTACTGAGCCTATCCTATGGGGCTAGGTGGATTCGGGCTCAGAACCAAATATCCTTGGGTGGCTGGAGCCATTTGTCGGGCGGTCAGGGGTCCATATGGGTGAAGACGGCGGTTCGTCGTATCTAGCATGTTGGGGCCTCCAAATGCAAACTTCGGGCTACATATGGGACCTACGTCTTCCCCCGCGGGGTCACTAATTATATATTTTAAAATTATTACATGGGGCCCTGCCGACGGCTTCCTTCCTTCGCCCACAAGTTTGGATGGGATATGGTGGATGCCTGTTAGAGGTGGCAATGGGTCAGGTTCGGGCCTGATTGAGACATAGGTATAAGGGCACAATATCCAATCTGAATCCAATCCGTTTAATAAACAGATAAAAAACTTAAATCCAAACCCAACCCGTCTAGTAAACTGGTTGACCCGCCCGACCCGTTTAACCCGTTTACTAAACGGTTCAGGTCGTGTTGGGTCAACAGAACCCATGTAAACCTGTCGAGTTGGGTCAAGACAGGTCGGATTTGGCCGGGTTTGATCAGGTTGGCTCGGGTCGGGTTGACACGATCCATTTGGTAAACGGGTCAAGTCGGATCAATCGGGTTATAAGTACAAACCCGAACCCGACCCATTAAATAAACAGATCAATCGGGTCGCACCGTTTATGACCCGAAACCGATTAAGCCAAACCCAAACCCACTAACTTCGGGTCGGGTTGGCAGGTCGGGTCAAGGATTGCCACCCCTAGGTATCCATCATTGGAAGGCCTGTTGTGCCAAATTGATCACAATTAAGGGGGGTTCGATTCCTACTGTGGATGTTCAAAGTAATAGCTATTGTTACAGATGGATGCTAAGGGTTTGCAAGGGGATTGGGGTCCGGAGTTTTATGGCCGGAGTGATGGACCATTTAGTTCGCCTAAAGAGATATCTAGCAGTGCGTGGGTAAAGTGCATGCTAATGAGTCCTCTACGTACAATGGAGTCGGTGGGACAGGTCCTTAAATAAGACTGAGCACCAAGTCCTTTTCTAATAATTTATACAAGACTTTAGGCAAGTCAAGAAATCCAAGTCTTTCTTTATTGTATATCTTGCGTCACATGATGAAGATGTGTTTGGATTGTTTGGCTGCAATTTGGGTTGCGAGGTTGGGTATAAAATAGCCACTCATAGCCAATCTCCCTCACCAGTGCCCTTGAGAACTACCCAACTCTCAGGAAAAATGGTTAGTCCTCTCTCTCTCTCTCTCTCTCTCTCTCTCTCTAATCCATTCCAACTTTTTTCATTCTAACTTGTATTTTTTTTGTTTGCTGTTGGTAGTCGGGACAGGGTGGTGGATATGGCAGCGGCGGCGGATACGGTGCTGGCGGTGGACAGGGCGGTGGTGGTGGATATGGCGGTGGCGGCGGATATGGCGGGGGCGGGGGCGGAGGCCAGGGAGGGGGATACGGCGGTGGCGGTGGGTATGGAGAGGGTGGGGGTGGAGGTCAAGGAGGTGGATATGGTGGTGGCGGAGGCCAAGGTGGTGGCTACGGCGGTGGTGGTGGATATGGTGGTGGCGGAGGGCAAGGTGGTGGATACGGCGGTGGTGGTGGATATGGTGGTGGCGGCGGTTATGGTGGAGGAGGAGGTCAGGGCGGTGGTGGCGGATATGGCGGCGGCAGAGGGCAAGGTGGTGGACCTGGCCCAAGGATTGGAGTGAGGAACACAGCCCAGACTGGGGATAATAACATCGAGGTCCAAGATGGTGGCATCGCCGAGATTCCGGGTGCAGAGATTGGAACTGACAACTACGCCGGTGGGGGCAATCGGATTGTCATTGGAGGGCGCCGCAGGATGGGAAACTGATGCTTGGGATGTTGGGTTCTGGTCGGGTTAGCTATGTATTACGTGTGTTTCTTTCTGTATTGTCAGAGTGAATCGGCATATGTATCTCCCTTTATTTCCTCCCTCTCTATGGGGATTGAATTATGTTGAAGTCGGAATAATACGTTGATGAATAAGTATATTTGTGCTTTCAAAGTCCCCCCCCCCCCCTCCAAATTATTTCCTTACCTCAGATATGTTAGGACAAGCACGAGATTCTCAGATGTGAAGTTATAACCTCAGAAGATCAAGAAAGGTTAAGGCCAAAACTAAATCACAACGGTCAATTACACCTAGTCCCGCCGGTAAATCACACTCAGCCCCAATGTCAGGCAAAAGGATGGGCACTCAATCCCAAATGAACAGTTGTGGGTTTAACCTATCTGAACATATAAGGTTATAACCTCGAAGGATCCGCACCCGGAAAGGGTCCGCCTATTTACTCCCATAAATTTAGTGATAGTTTGTACCTTATCCATTTATATGGATTTGCAATAGCACCCATGATAACCCCAAAATAACACCCCCCCCCCCCTCCTTTTCCACTCCTCCGCATCTTCCCTCCCTTTAATGCTCCTCCTCCTCCTCGGGGTGTCAATGGGTCGGGTTAGGGTCGGGTGACCCATGCCTAGGCCCGGCCAAGATTTGTAAGTATGTCCATACGTCCCGGGCCCAAATTAAAATTTTGAGTTTGGCCAATCTAGCCCAAAACTTTTTTATGAAGTCCAAGCCTAATTCCAGCCCAGATTAAGCCTGCATTTCAAGTGCGGTACATGCCTAATTTTTTTTCATCTTCTCTTAATAACACAATAAAAGTAAAAAATATTATTGAATATGATATATATTAAAAGGATATATGTGAAATAATGCCCCTAAAGTCTGAGGCATTGATATTAGTAAAGTAAACACTTTTAAAAATATTCATTCATTGTATATAAATAATAAAAATAAAATATTTCTGGCTAGGGTTCCGGCTTTTGGTCAGGTCAGTGCTTGTTCATACTCGACCCATAACACAGTAGGACCTAAATGGTCAACCCCAGCACCCCCTAGCCCAAAACCTAAGCTAACTCTGTTCAAACTAATCCCAAATTGGACCTATCCCAATGAACCTCGGGCTTGTCCAAGCCCATAAACAGTCATCCCCCCCCTTCCCATTCTTTCTTCTTTTTGCTCCTCCTTCCTACTCTTCATTCTTTCTCCTTTTATTTTTTCTTTTCTTTTTCTTTTCCACATTGATTTTCAAGTGTCTGTGGATACAGACCATACTTATGATGAGAATTCAGTAATATAATACAGTCATAAAATGAGAAAAAAAAAAAAAAAAAAACCCATACCCACATAGCACGAGCGCGTAGCACCTCCCCATGGAAGTTTTGCCATTGAATTAGGGGTCAAGCATCGCAGCCATTGATTGGATTTGAAATGTGGAACCCACACTGCTAATGATAAAATAATATGAATTACTATTCGTATCCATACAAGTCCCGACGAATAGGTTTTATATTATACTTTTGTACAAATTACAAAAAACCCCTCTAAACTATGCATCTAATTTTACATTGGTCCCTTAACCGTTTTTTTTAACAACTTAGACTAGTTGGTCGACCCCTTGAATCTTGCTCGATCGGCAAGTTCATCCGCACGGTCAACGTTCAACCGTCAAGTTTTAATATTTTTTTTTAAAAAAATGCCCTTCTTAACATGGCTCGATATGTTTTCTAAATATTACTTATACTTAGAAGGAGGAGGTGGACGGCGACAGATGGTGGTGGCATTCACCTAGGATTCATCCCATGACTATAGATCGATATCATAGTCAATGCAATTGGGATCGCCACATGTCACTCCCCAAAGCATCAGCGACCTGTAGGGGAGGGAAAAATTTTCAGCACACCCTACGTACGCTACAGCCATGGGGCAGAGCCAATCAGCACTCTCTGAGTGCTGGAGCCCTGCTACCCTATGCCTCTTGAATCGAAGTAAGGCCCATGGTTGTAGCGTACACAGGATGTGCTGAAAATTTCCCGTAGGAGAAACGATCATCAACAGAGAGGAGAGAGAGAGAGAGATAGACTATTTAGTTGCCACATGGATGAGAGAGAGAGAGAGAGAGAGAGAGAGAGAGAGTGTGTTTGTGTGTGAGTGATTGCCACATAGATAACCGTTTCATTACCTATTGCTAGGGGTGTCAATGGGTCGGATCGTGTCGGGTTCGTGTCGTGTCTAGTCGGGTTCGTGTCCAAAACCCCCAGACTCAGACCCGACCCGTTTAACTAATCGTGTCTAGATCCTAAACCCGTACCCGACCCGTTAATAAACGGGTAGACCCGATAAGACCCGGTAAGACCTGTTTATCACCCGGGACTATTCAGTTGACCTGATCTGACCCAATCCGACTCGACCCGACCAGACCCAAAAGACCCGCTGGTATTATATATTGTAGTATCGGATTGCGGGTAGACCCGACCCGACCCGACCCGACCCGACATGACACGACACGTTGAATATTAAACGGGTCTTCCCGAGTCTACCGTGTAAAGACCCTAAACCCGGACCCGACCCGTTTATTAAACGGGTCTATCGTGTCGACCCGTTTACGACCCGAACCCGGTTAGCCCTGACCCAGACCCGGTAACTTCGTGTCGGGTCTGCCGTGTCGGGTCCGAATTGCCAGCCCTACCTATTGCCCGAAATTTCATTGTGAGCCCAGCTAAGAAAGCTACGTCCATGCGTATTAAATCTGGGTGGATCAATGTCTGTCACGCTCACCTAACCAGTGTTGGCTCTTCTAGAAAAGCCAACTTTGCCGGGTCACATGCACGGTGGGGGTGGTTTTGGTTATAAAGTGAGAATCGATGCTACAAACAACTTTGGCACTGCCTGCAGATGTTCTGCTGAAAATAGAATTTTTAATTTGCCGCTTCTTAAAATAATTTAGGGCAAGATACAAAAGCCTCTCCCAAACTATACACCGCATCCGATATTGATCCCTTAACTTTTTTTTTTTTAAACAATTTGAATCCTAAACCATGCTTAGCCTACATTTAGTCCCATCCTTCAACTTTTTATCCCGGAAATACCCTTTTTAATTTCCAATAAGACTCTTTTAAAAAAAATAGTTAACTTTTGATAGCTTCGATAAGGATATTTTTAAAATAAAAGTAGAAGGAGGGGGCTAGATGTAAACGAAGCACAGTTCAGGATTCAATTTGTTCAATAAATAAGATGAGGGATAAATATATGTGAAATGAAGGGTTGTAATCCCTCCATAACAGAACATTGCATTGCGATGGGCAAGGCGAATCCATCAATCACTTCCTGCTACACTGTCCTTTTGCTAGAAGCATCTAGGATCGATTTAAAGCCCGTTTCCACAAATCTTCCCACTCGGTGAGCCTGCTTGCTCGAAAAACAGAGGGTTTACCAGGTCTGGTCCCTGGCAATCTTAGGAGCTTTCTTGGCGAAGGAGATGAGTCCAGTTCGATGACAGAAAGATTTGGGATATGCGAGAGTATTTGGTTTGAGTGAAATTGTAGAACGTTCAAGAACAATTCTAGCTCCAGGGAGCAGGTGGAGCTTAAGATCGTGGATTTCATTAATTAGCCTTTGGTCCTCAGCCTTGCACGATCCTTTGAAAGATAGAGTGATTCTTTATGTTTTTTTTTTTAAACCTTCCAAAAGAAGAGAGAGTTTGGCAGCCCCCGACAAGTTATATTAAGATAGAGAATCATATTACAATGCGGTTACCACAGCTACGAGCTTCAACGCTAAAAGATTTGACCCATGGATGATCCATATCTTGAAGATCGAAACAATCGATCTCTGAATCTCTTTATCCCCCGGTGCTTTACCATTGAAGATGCGATTGTTCCTCTCTAATCAGATCGTCCATAGAATGGCCATTGCTAATATGTTGCAAGGGGCGCGTTGTTCCTTCTTCGCTCTTCTCCTCCCCCACGAAGACCAAAGCGCCTTCAGGTTCCTCGAGTGGGAAGTGATCTTGCATCTGCTCTCAAAGTGCTCTCAAGCCCGTCTTGGCATTTGGCAAGTATGGAGAAGGTGGGATGCACTCGATTCCTCATAAAACCAAAAAGTGCAACCAGAGTTCGTGATATTCAGGGTCCTTCTCTTAAGAAGGTTTGCTCTGGTTAGGATCTTATTATGTGCCGCCAAAAGTGAAAAGATCTTAATTTTAGTATATAACCGAGGGAGTTTGATTTGTTTCTCAGTCTATTGTAATATTATGCTTATACTAATAAATGGGTAGGGGTCCATTCCAAATTCTCCCCTCTACACAAGCTATGAGGGAATTTAAAAAAAAACAAACAAACAAGCAGAACATTGCATGTATTTTCTGAAGTTAGATGCTAGACCTCCTATGCCATGTTAGCCAACTTGTTTACAACGATGTGCAATCCCCGTCCTCGGATGCCTCAGATAATATGTTTCACAAATTCTTATATGCTCATATAAGGTGGTATGTGTTGGAGTTTGGCTCAGTTTCGGCGAAGATAGAGTGCACAAGGAGGACTCGGAGCATACCCTTAGCGTGTCCGTCGGCTGACCAGCGCCCTGGGTGCCAGGTGTGTGCCGCCCGGTCCCCTGAGGGCGTCACCCTCTCAGGTTGGCATCCAGGGCGCACAGTACGTGGCACTCTGGGCACCAGACTTTCGGTGTTTTTTGGGGGCTACAGGAACTGGAGCCCTCAGTGGCACCCTGGGCGCCCACTGGGTGCCAGGCACGAATCGTGCCCGAGTTGGACATGCGGATGCACAGTTTCCTGGGACTTTAAATAGAGTTTTGCCCTAGTTTGTTAGAGAGCTTGTCATTGTGTTTTGCCGGCGAGGTTTAGGGTCTTCCTTGGTGCTTGTCTCTTGCATTTGAGAGACGAGGAAGATCGGGATCTTGAGAGGAGATTCATCTCCTGAAGATCCGGTGGAGCAAGGGGAAGAAGAGGGTTGTAAATCTTCAAGTTCTAATTCCATTGCTCCAAGGGCGGTAACCGACACCCGCAAAGGTAGGGATTTCGAACTGCGTGAATAAATTCTCTTATGTTGTGGATTGTTTCTTTGCTCTATCTTTTTTCTATGAATTGTTTAATATTGGTGGATTCGATCCTTCTATTCGGATCGTCGGAGATCCGAAAACCCTAGATCGCTTCTGTGACCGTAAGGCGGCGGATCGAGACCTCGGCTGAGGTGTTCCGTGCCAACAAATGGTATCGGAGCTCTGGTTCTTGGAGGGTTTTGTGTATGATCTATCAGAGATAACCGAAGAGAAAACCACCATGGGTAGCATGAAGATTAATTTCAAGCCGTTCAATGGGAAGACCAATTTTACGCTATGGCAGAAGAAGATGAGGAATATCTTGATACAACAAGATCTCCTCATGTGCATCATGGAAAAAGAGCATGCATTGAAGGAGATAACGACTGAAGCATGGGCAAAAACCGATCAGAAGGTGATGACTTTTATAGAGATTCATCTGTCGAATGAAGTCATGTACAGTTTCATGGAGGAAACATCGGCTAAAGGCACTTGGAATAAGTTATAGTCGCTGTACATGATAAAATCCCTCTCGAACAAATTTTTCTCGAAGGATGAACTACACGATCTACGTATGGATGAAGACGGGGATTTGATGGAGCTCCTGAACTGATTTAACCGATATATTTCAGATCTTCTACGGGTGGAGGTGAAGTATGAGGAAGATGACAAGGCACTGCTCTTGCTACGGTCTCTTTCACCATCCTACAAGCACTTCAGGACCACCCTGATGTTCGGTAAGGAGACTCTCAAGTTTGAGGAGGTCGTCCAGGAGATCATCTTCCTTGCAAAGATGTGCAAGAATACGGGAGAAGATGCGAAAGGTGTGGGACTCGTGGTGAAGAGTTCTAATGAGCACCGAGGCCAATCGAAGGACAGGCATGCTAGGAGCCAGAGCTAGGATAAGAGTCGTTCGATGTTCAAGGGACAATCAAAGAATCTAAAGTGCTTTCACTGCGGAAAGAATTCCCACATCAAGAGACATTGCTTCGAGTTGCAAGACGAGATGAAGGAGAAGGGGAAGAAGATGGAGAACTCTGACACAACGGGTATCGTTTCGCAGAATGACGATGGCGAGTTACTCTCCATATCCTCAGGTCTATCCTCATCTTAGTGGATCCTTGATAGTGGTTACACATTCCATATGTGTGCAAACAGGGATTGGTTCGATACATATGAGGAGAAAAATTATGGCGAAGTTCTTATGGGGAACGACGCCTCCTGCAAGGTGGTAGGCAGAAGAACAATTAAGTTGCAGATGAATGACGATACGATTTGTTTACTCGAAAGCGTAAGACATGTTCTAGCTCTCAAGAAGAACCTTATTTCCTTGGGTACCCTGGATACAAACGGGTACGCCTACTCATCGGGAGATAGGAAGATCAAGGTTACGAAGGGATCACTGGTGGTGATGAGAGGAGAGAAGCAGACGAACAATCTGTACGTACAGACTATCTGGGAGTACAGTCTTGGGTAGAGCGACAGTCTCCACAAACATCGGTTTAGAGAAAGATCCGGCTTTGCTATGGCATTAGAGGCTGGGCTACATGAGCAAAAAAGGGCTGCATGAACTACACAGAAGGAAGCTGCTAAAGGGTGTAGGCGAGTGCAAGCTAGAGTTGTGCAGATCTTGCATTATGGGAAAGGAGTCCAAAGTTTCATTCAAGTTGGCTTCTACTGAGAAAAAAGCGAAGAGCACTCTTGACTATATTCACTCCGATATTTGGGGACCGGCTCTGACTCGTTCGTACAGGGGAGCAAGGTACTATGTTACGATCCTGGATTATTACTTCTAGAAGGTTTGGGTCTACTTCACGCGTGAGAAGTCCGCGGTATTTGATAAGTTCAAAACTTAGAAGGCAGAGATGAAAAACCTAACGAAAAAGAAGATTAAGTACTTAAGGAGCGACAACGAAGGTGAATACAAAGATGAAAGGTTTATCGAGTTCTGTCGGTAGAAGGGCATTGTCAGACACTTCATGGTGAAGAAGACCCCTCAGCAGAATTGCACTACAGAAAGGATGAACAGAACTCCTATGGAGAAAGAAAAGTCCATGCGAATTCATGCAAATATTTCTGAGTCCTTTTTGGCAGAGGCGGTTAACCATGCGTGCTATTTGGTTAATCAATCTTCCTCGAAGTTACTGGAATTCAAGTGTGCTGAGGAGGTATGGTCGGGCAAAGACGTGGATCTTTCCAATATAAAGGTGTTCCGATGCAAGGCGTTCGCTCTCATCCCAAGCGATAAGAGGAACAAGTTGAAGCCAAATTCGTAGGAGTGCCTATTCCTAGGCTTTGAACGAGGTGTGAAGGGCTTCAAGTTGTGGGATTCGAAGAACTGGAAGAAGATCATCAGCAGAGACGCTATCTTTGATGAGTCGATCATGCCTATGGTAGAGGCAAAGGTCGATGTGGCAAAATCCAGTCAGGGAGAGAAGATTGCTATAGAGGTTATCTTGATAGATATAAGTAAAGTAGTTAGCACATCCGAGGGTGATGTGGACGAGCAGCAACAGGTGGAGACACCGGTGGAGACTCAGATGGAGGCTCCGGTACAAGCTCAGGTAAAGCTTACAGGCACAACTTTGAGAAAGTCGAAAAGGTCTAACAAACTGCCTTAGAGATATGGGTGGGATGATGAGGCTTGCTATGCTTTTCATCATTAGTGAAAACAATCCAGCAAGCTATGAAGAGGCTTTAGCAAGCAGCGAGGGGCAAGGTTGGTGAAGACGATAAAGGATGAGATGAGCAGTCTCCACAAGAATTCCGTCTGGGAGTTATTTCTGAGGCCCAAGGGAAAGAAGATCATAAGTTCCAAGTGGGTTCTCAATAAAAAGAAGGATATGCAAAATGAAAACCCAAAGTTCAATACACGTTTGGTTGCAAAGGGGTTCGCCCAGCGGGAAGGAATTAACTATAAGGAGATCTTCTCTCCCATAGTCAAGCATACCTCTATTAGACTGCTACTGGCTCAGGTTGCTCATCATGATATAGAGCTAGAGCAGATGGACATGAACATATCATTTCTTCATAGGGATCTCGATGAGGAGATCTACATGTCACAGCCGGACGGGTTCATTGAAGAAGGCAAGGAGAACCATGTGTGCAGACTGAAGAAGTCGATCTACGAACTCAAGCAGACACCGAGACAGTGGTACAAGCGCTTCGACTCGTTCATGGTATAGATCGGTTACTCGAGGGGATGTATACCTGTTGCATCTACACTTGCACATTTGAGGATAATGAGGCTATGACATTGATGCTCTATGTCGACGATATGCTCATCGTATGTCGTGAAAAGAGCAAGATAGTCGATCTCAAGAAGAAGTTGAGTAGGGAGTTCGAGATAAATGATCTCGAGAATGCGTGGAAGATTCACTACAAAAAAAGCAGTTATTACCGACGGACAATATCCGTCGGTAATATTAAGTTTCCGTCGGTAATATTTTATAGCGATGGAAGAAATTTCCGTCGACGCTGGCTGTCGGGAAAAAAGGTATCGGGAAAACAATGCGACGGACTTAATATTACCGTCGGTAATAATAATTAATACCGACGGTAGTATTAAAGCCGTCGATAATCTTTAAACAATTAAAAATGAATATAATATATTATTGCCGACGGAATAAAATATCCGTCGGTAATATATCAACATTGTACCAACGGTTACTATAGTTACCGTCGGTAATAAAATATATATTACCGACGCCTATATATATTACTGTCGGTAATAATATATATATTACCGACGGCTATATATAGTATTATCGGTAATAATATATATATTCCCGACGGATCTAATGTTCCGTCGGCAAATTATTAATAATTTAAAAAAAAATAAAAACATTATTACCGACGGAATAATTAATGTCCGTCGGTAATAAGTATTTTTTTTTTAAAATAAATTTACCTAAATAATATTATTTAATTCCTGTGATTTACAACAATACCATAATATATTATCATAATTTATCAAATATTACCTAAATTGATAAAATATTACAGCAAATTATCAGATATTACCACAATACCCGACAATTATAACAATTAATACCCGACAATTATAGACAAGAACAAAAAATAACCACATATTACAAAATAATATTTACACAATCCAAAACTAAGAGATGATACATGCCCTATCTCAACCATCCCACGCGGCCCGCCACCGATGCTGGTGCTTTCATCGATCCCCTGACGCCGCCCTGCTCCTGCAATTAACATGTATTTATTAAAAAAATGGTTTATATCTATAACTGAGTCTAAGAGTTAAAAAATCTTAAGTTAGCGTGTTTCGGCTTTGAAATAGGTTTGGATTCGATCGGATCGGCATCCGATAATTCAAAGTTGGAATTATTCCGTATTTCGGACTTGCGAGCGAGTTCTAATTGGATATTTGACCAATTTACGATCCAATTCACCGATTTAGAGTCTAAGTGTTGGAAAATCATAAGTTAGCGTGTTTCGGATTTGAAATAGGTTTGGATTCGATCGGATCGTCATCGGATCGGCATCCGATAATTCGTACTTGGAATTATTCCGTATTTCGGACTTGCGAGCAATTGGATATTTGACCAATTTACGTACGCTCCGATTCATCGATTTAGAGTCTAAGTGTTGGAAAATCATAAGTTAGCGTGTTTCGGATATGAAATAGGTTTGGATTCGATCGGATCGTCATGGGATCGACATCCGATAATTCGAAGTTAGAATTATTCCGTATTTTGGACTTGCGAGCGAGTTCTAATTGGATATTTGACCAATTTATGCTCCGATTCACCGATTTAGAGTCTAAGTGTTGGAAAATCATAAGTTAGCGTGTTTCGGATTTGAAATAGGTTTGGATTCAATCGGATCGTCATCGGATCGGCATCCGATAATTCGTACTTGGAATTATTCCGTATTTCGGACTTGCGAGCGAGTTCTAATTGGATATTTGAACAATTTACGCTCCGATTCACCGATTTAGAGTCTAAGTGTTGGAAAATCATAAGTTAGCGTGTTTCAGATTTGAAATAGGTTTGGATTCGATCGGATCGTCATCGGATCGGCATCCGATAATTCGTACTTGGAATTATTCCGTATTTCGGACTTGCGAGCGAGTTCTAATTGGATATTTGACCAATTTACGATCCGATTCACCGATTTAGAGTCTAAGTGTTGGAAAATCATAAGTTAGCGTGTTTCAGATATGAAATAGGTTTGGATTCGATCAGATCGTCATCGGATCGACATCCGATAATTCGAAGTTGGAATTATTCTGTATTTTGGATTTGCGAGCGAGTTCTAATTGAATATTTGACCAATTTACGCTCCGATTCATCGATTTAGAGTCTAAGTGTTGGAAAATCATAAGTTAGCATGTTTCGGATTTGAAATAGGTTTGGATTCGATCGGATCGTCATCCGATAATTCGTACTTGGAATTATTCCGTATTTCGGACTTGCGAGCGAGTTCTAATTGGATATTTGAACAATTTACGTTCCGATTCACCGATTTAGAGTCTAAGTGTTGTAAAATCATAAGTTAGCGTGTTTCGGATTTGAAATAGGTTTGGATTCGATCGGATCGTCATCGGATCGGCATCCGATAATTCGTACTTGGAATTATTCCGTATTTCGGACATACGAGCGAGTTCTAATTGGATATTTGACCAATTTACGATCTGATTCATCGATTTAGAGTCTAAGTGTTGGAAAATCATAAGTTAGCATGTTTCGAATATGAAATAGGTTTGGATTCGATCGGATCGTCATCGGATCGACATCCGATAATTCGAAGTTGGAATTATTCCATATTTCGGACTTGCAAGCAAGTTCTAATTGGATATTTGACCAATTTACGCTCCGATTCACCGATTTAGAGTCTAAGTGTTGGAAAATCATAAGTTAGCGTGTTTCGGATTTGAAATAGGTTTGGATTCGATCGGATCGTCATCGGATCGGCATCTGATAATTCGTACTTGAAATTATTCCGTATTTCGGACTTGCGAGCGAGTTCTAATTGGATATTTGAATAATTTACACTCCGATTCATCGATTTAGAGTCTAAGTGTTGTAAAATCATAAGTTAGCGTGTTTCGGATTTGAAATAGGTTTGGATTCGATCGGATCGTCATCGGATCGGCATCCGATAATTCGAACTTAGAATTATTCCGTATTTCGGACTTGCGAGCGAGTTCTAATTGGATATTTGACCAATTTACGCTCCGATTCACCAATTTAGAGTCTTGAGCAGAATGTTAGATATTCTTCTGCTAGGTATCCTTCAGCAATTGATCCCTCCGGACGACTTTTATTACGAACATATGATTTCAATGTTCGCAAGTACCTAATTTGAGAAAAAAATATTTGGATGAATATATCAAGAACGATCAAATACATATATTGTGCGAATGAGACGAGACGATTACCTCTCGATAAAATACATCTAGCGGTAATGAACTGGGCCACCGAGTTTGGCCTCATTTGCCAAGTGAACGGTCAAATGCACCATGACATCAAACAAGGAAGGTGGAAATATCATCTCTAGCTTGCACATTGTGATCGCAATATCCCTCTCCATTTGATCAAGTTGGTCCACTCTAAGTACCTTCGAGCACAACTGTCTGAAAAAAGTGTTGAGCTCAATTAACGGACCGGACACCTGTTCGGTTAAATTCCCATGTATAGCAAGAGATAACAATCGCTGCATAAGAACATGACAATCGTGGCTTTTTAATCCAGACAACTTCCGGCCGTTCTCTTGCACGTATCGTGCGATATTCGAAGAATAACCGTATGGTGTTTTCACAGACCGTAGGAATGCACATAAGGCTGCCTTTTGCTGTGAGCTCATGGTGTAGCATGCAACTGGCAACACATACTTATCCCCAATCTTTTGGGGATGAAGTGATTTTCGGATGCCCAACTCCTTAAGATCGACACGAGATTTAAGATTATCCTTCGTCTTACTGTCGAGATTCAGCAGTGTTCCTATAATATTGTCACACATATTTTTCTCGATATGCATGACATCCAAGTTATGCCGCAAGAGTAGGCTGCTCCAGTACGGTAGTTTAAAGAAAATACTCTTCTTCTTCTAGTTATGCTCACGCGTAGAATCTTCATACGTTCTCTTCTTTTTACCTTTCCTAAGTACCACGGCATCAAGCTGATCCAATTCGCACAAGACTTCTACCCCCGAAAGGTGCTCCGGGGCCTTTGCAAGTTCCTTCTTGCCGTTGAACGCTCTTTTGTTCTGCCTCCACTTATGGCCGTCAACAAGGAATCTTCGATGGCCCATATAACAGAACTTGCCTCCGTTCTTCAACCGTAATGAATCTGTCTCCTTATTGCATGTAGGGCACGCCAAGTTTCCTTTAGTACTACACCCAGATAAGTTGGCATATGCAAGAAAATCGTTGATCGTACATAGAAGTGCCGCATGCATCTGAAAATTCTGGCGCAATGAGGCATCATACGTATCGGCCCCAACTTCCCATAACTCGTTCAACTCTCAATCAACGGCTGCAAATAAATGTCAATATCATTACCAGGCGAC
Source organism: Chamaelirium japonicum (assembly GCA_947650365.1). NCBI lineage: Eukaryota > Viridiplantae > Streptophyta > Magnoliopsida > Liliales > Melanthiaceae > Chamaelirium > Chamaelirium japonicum. Next base: position 45,559,416 of record OX393556.1, on the reverse strand, counting down.
CTGGGTCCGGGAATGAGCAAGGAGAGCATTGTGTATGGCTTTTTTAAGCACATCCAGGGAGGCAAATTGTATGGAACTAGAACAACTGGCCAAATGCTGTACGACACACTCATATTCCCAAAGGGATTGAAGCCATCGCTAGCAAGCCCTAACCTGACGTTGCGAACTTCACATGCGAATTCAGGATAGGTATGATCAAAATCTTTCCACGTCAGAGAGTCGGCCGGATGTCTCAAAATCTCGTCATTTGTACGTTCTCGTGCATGCCACCTCATGTGCTCAACAGTCTTCGATGACATAAACAACCTCTGAAGCCTGTCCCTAAGCGGGAAGTATAGGAGAACCTTTGCAGATATATTTTTCTTCCTTCGACTGGTACTAGACTCGGCATCCGTCTCTTTATATCTCGTTGCTCCGCATATGTGGCATGACCGCGCATGTTCGTACTCTTTCCGGTACAACATACAATCGTTCACGCATGCATCAATTTTCTCATAACCCAGACTGAGATCTTTAATTGTCTTCTTCGCCTCGTAGAATGATTTCGGTACTGTCTTACCCATAGGAAAAGCCTCTTTCAGCAACTCTACCAACATATTAAATGACTTATTACTCCAACCATTGAGGCACTTCAAATGAAGAAGCTTTACAGTAAAAGAGAGTTTTGAAAACTTCTCACACCCTGGGTATAGAGGTTGTTCGGCATCTTTAAGCAATCTGTAGAACTTGTCCGCTTTAATATTGGGCTGATCACGTGACGGTGTTTCCGTGCCTATTCCACCTTGCAAATCATGTATCATACCCTGCATGTCATCGTCTGTATTAATATTATCATCAGCGATCACTGTGTTTGCAGTTTCACCATGAGCTGCCATGGGGACTGCATCTAGCTCATCGTCGTGCGAGAACCAACGGGTATAGCTAATGTCAATGCCACGCATTACCAGATCAACCTCACATTCCTCTCGAACCTTCCTAGTCACCCTTCCGCAGTCTATACAGGGACACACAATTTTTCCATCAAGCGGTGCAAGACACTCAAATACAAAATCCAGAAATTTCCTGACTCCTTCTCTGTACTCTTGGCTCATGTGATTCGAATTACGCATCCAACTCTTAACGATCGAAGACATCTTCGTCTATCTGGCTATACAACACTTGAAGTAATTTCAAACAATGTTATAAGACTCCGCACAAATTCGGTTTCGATTCCCGGGTAGGTAGAGAATTAAATAGATAGGGTAATACTGAAATTAACAAATGGAGGCAACATAATTTGAACCTAGGATCTCGCAGAAACCAAAACTCTGATATCACATAACCGGCCATCTTAAGCTTTTGGGTAAGATAGTTATCTAACATCTAGCTAGGCATTCCCTGTGACCATGACCTGACTGTCGAGCTGCTTAACTATGCTCATATATACCCGTGCCTAGAGGCCACGCCTATACACATAAGGCCACGTCTAGACACGCCTAGGCTCCTAAGCTCCCTCTGGGAGCCTAGCCTTGCCTTGACGCCTTGACAACTATGATGTAATCTATGCTTTGGAATACATATTGTACTATGATCAGGCACACGAAAAATACTTCAAATTATACATATCTAGGTGTCTTATACATGTAGTCAAAATGTGAGCAGATTATATATTAAATGCTCCTAAAATTAGTGAAGTTTATAGCTTCTATCAAACCCAAGTGTATGAAAAGAATACGTCCAACTTGTAAAGGTATCCGTATATCATATAGTGAAATTATGGTTACCGTCGATAAAAAGTATATTATTACCGACGGGCATAAAAATGTCCGTCGGTAAATAACCTATTTCTTGTAGTGCTTTTTTGATATTTTCAAAAGTTGGATTATATTTAGTTAATCAAAAATTTAATAATGATCTTTAAATTTTTCCCAAAATTCAATTCCAATGCTTCATATTCTCTTTGTGTTTAACAAAAATGACAAAATAAAGAAATGAAATAATGTGCATTTTATTTCTTAGCCATCCATTATGAAATAATGTGCATTTTATTTCTTAGCATCCAACTCTTATCGTCCGGAGGGTTCTTCTGTATGATATACCCAAGATTACAAAAACAATCATAACCCTCATCTTCCAAAGTCTTCCTCAATGAGAGAGTGAAAAGATATGGCCGGAGCCCACGAGGAGGAGGAGGAGGATCTCACCGGGGGGAGGAGGAGGAGGAGGATCTCACGGTCGGAGCCCATGAGGAGGAGGAGGAGCTCGCCGCCGGTCGATCGGTCGGCCGGAGGGACACCGGGGAGGGGCAGAGGGACGCCGGGGAGGGAGGCCGGGGAAGGGGGGAGGGAGGCTGGGGAGATTTAGAGAGAGAGAGGGGGGGGGGGGGGCGGGGAGATCAGATCAAAATAAAACAGAAGGGGGGATCGCTGATTTAAGTTATAGCAGGCTTATTACAGACGGACATTTAATTTCGTTGGTATAATGACTTTATACCGACGGAACAATAACTTCCGTCGGTAACAACCAACGACTCGTCGGTAGATTTTACCGACGGATATTTAATGTTCGTCGGTATAATCATTTTATACCGACGGATCCATATTGTCCGTCGGTAAAAACCAACGACGAAACTCAGGGTTCCATTTTTTCCAGAGACTCGATTTTTACCCTGAGTTTCGTCATGACATTTGTACCGACGGACATTTAATTTCCGTCGATATAATGACTTTATACCGACGAAACAATAACGTCCGTCGGTAGTTGTTACGACGGACATTTAATGTTCGTCGGCATAAGCACTTTATACCGACAAATACATATTATCCGTCGGTAAAAACCAACGACGAAACTCAGGGTTCCATTTTTTCCAGAGACTCGATTTTTATCCTGAGTTTCGTCGTGATATATTACCGACGGACGTTATTTGTTCGTCGGTATAAAGCCATTATGCCGACGAAAATTACATATCCGTCGATAACACGAGATACTTTTTACCGACGGAAATATGTCCGTCGGTATAAACTCATTATACCGACGAAAATATATATTTCGTCGGTACAATGTTTATACCGACGGAATATATATGACCGTCGGTAATAAATGTGTAAAAAAAATTTAAAAAATCGAAGTTATAATACCGACGAAAATTATGGTTACCGTCGGTAAAAAGTATATTATTACCGACGGGCATAAAAATGTCCGTCGGTAAATAACCTATTTCTTGTAGTGATTCTTGGTATGGAGATCAAGAGGGACAGAAAGGCGAAGAAGCTCTAGTTGTCTCAGGGAATCCATATTTGAAAGGTTCTTGAGAGGTTTGAGATGAAGGATGCAAAGCCAACCACTACTCTATTGGCTTCGCACTTTGCTTTGAGTAAGAGGCAGTGTCCTACCACAGAGAGGGAGATCCAGGAGATGCAGAAGATATTGTACGCCAGTGCGGTAGGATGTCTGATATATGCAATGGTTTGTATGAGATCGGATCTAGCACATGCGGTGATCGTCGTGTCCAGGTTCATGTCAAATCCAGAGAAGGTCCATTGGCAAGCAGTCAAGTGGATCTTAAGGTATTTGAAGAGCAGTACAGAGAAAATGATCTTGTTTGCCAGCCAGAAGGGAGAGATAAGTATCATGGGATATTTTGATTCAGACTATGCAGCGGATCCTGACAGGAGAAGGTCTACCACAAAATACATTTTCATGTATGGAGGACGACCAGTCTGCTGGAGATCTATACTATAGTCGGTGATGGCACTCTCTACTACCGAGGTAGAGTATATGGCTCTAACAGAGACTGTGAAGGAATCTATCTTGTTGAAGGGCCTAGCTGGCGAATTGGGACTGAGTCAGGACACAGTTGCGGTACAGTGCTTTAGTCAGAGTGCTATTTGTTTGGCGAAGAATCTGGTCTTCCATGCAAGGACAAATCACATCGACATCAGGTACTACAGTATCAGGGACTGACTGGAGGATAGTGAAATCGAGATCGAGAAGGTTCACACAGATGAGAACGCCTCAGATTTTCTTACGAAGCCGGTTACCAGGGAGAAGGTTGAGCATTACACAAACTGGCTCCAACTTGTCTCCTACTAGCGCAAGTAGAGAGCACCTCACTACCTGAGGTGCGATGGAGGCAAGTTGAGACTCGCCAAGGTGGAGTTTCGTTGGAACAAGAGCATTGTTGAAAGTTCACCAGGTGGAGTTTGTCAGAGTTTGACTCAATTTCGGTGAAAATGGAGCACACAAGGAGCACTCAGAGAAGACCCTTAGCACGCCCGTCGGTTGACCGGTGCTCTGAGCACTAGGTGTGTGGCACCCGGCCCCATGAGGGCGCGACCCTCTTGGGTTGGCGCCCAGGACGCACAGTGCATAGTGCCTTAGGCGCTAGACTTTCGGTGTTTTTCAGAGGCAACAGGAACTGGCACCCTGGGTGTCGACTGGGTGCCAAGCACGATTCGTGCCTGGGTTGGACACTTGGATGCACGGTTTTGTAGGACTTTAAATAGGGTTTTGCCCTAGTATGTTAGAGAGCTTGTCATTGTGTTTTGACGACGAGGTTTAGGGTCTTCCTTGGTTCTTCTCTCTTGCATTTGATAGACGAGGAAGATCGGGATCTTGAGAGGAGATTGATTTCCTTAAGATCCGGTGGAGCGAAGGAGAAGAAGATGGTTGTAAATCTTCATGTTCTAATTCCATTGCTCCAAGGACGGTGATCGACACCCGCATAGGTAGGAATTTCCGAACTGCGTGAACAAATTCACTTGTGTCGTGGATTGTTTCTTTGCTCTATCTTCTTCCCTATGAATTATTCATTCTTGGTGGATTTGATCCTTCTCTTCGGATCGTTGGAGATCCGAAAACTCTAGATCGCTTCCGTGAGCGTAAGGCGGCGGATCAAGACCTCGTTTGAGGTGTTCCATGCCAACAGTTTGGTCGTACCTCTGTGATCTATTAAGATTCACACCGGATTATCGCAACAAACAGTTATAGTTATAGAGATAAATTTGACACCATCTCAAGGACCGTGTTACGAAATCTCGATGACAAGCACAATTAAGAAGGATTTTGATTTGTATTATATCTAAAGTAAAGCAAGCAATCTAAATAAGCTAAGATGGAGTTCAGAGATAGAAAGAGAGAGAGAAAAAAAGAGAGAGAATCTAGGTGTCGAATTCACCACTTGTAATATCCGCCCCAAAATACAAGATATTGTTCACTTTGCTCGTGCCCGCACGAGAACTTCTTAGGACGGTCACCCATCCTAGTACTACTCTTATCCGAGCACGCTTAATTACAAAGTTCTTACAAAATCCACAGCGGCGCATGGTTTTAGAACACATTTTCTATGTTTGGGAGAAAAAGTTATATAAGTAGCTCATGATCTCCTTCTTTCCAGTCCATGTGGGACTAACTCGGTCGCCTTGGATATCTCACCTCACCTCATCCATCTTTGACACTTGGCTATTGGATCTTGGTCATCACAATTCACAATCCACCCCCCTTAAGAGATACACGTTCACGTATAGGGTTAGACCCCCCCCATTATGAGGAGAACCGACTTTAATACCATTTTATAACATCCACCCCAAACACATAAGATATTATCTGACTTGCCCATGCCCGCACGAGAACTTCCCAGGGGGTCACCTATCCTAGTACTACTTTCACCCGAGCACGCTTAACTACGGAGTTTCTACAAAATCCATAGCACCGCACAGTTTTAAAACACATCTTCTATTTTTGGGAGGAAAAATTATATAAGTAGCTCATGATCTCCTTCTCTCCAGGCCATGTGGGACTAAATCGGTAGCCTTGGACACCTCACATCACCTCATCTTATCCATCTTGGCATCACAGCCTCAGGAGTCTTGGCTCTTGGCTATTGGATCTTGATCGTCACACCACTAGCATCAACTAATATTATTCTAAGATACCTATGATGGAATATTGCTCAAGGAACTGACTTATCAAGAAAAAGAGCCATGATGGTGTCTCAAGAAAGATACTATGATTCAAAAGGCATGAACTATTTTCGATAGGTATGACGTCTCGCAATTGGCACGGATCGTCTTTTCTAAGTATAATTCATCTCAGATGCAATCACAAACGTTAAGAACAATTTAACAGAAGCCTACAACCATGCCTGCCATTAGCATCAACTATCTTTGGTGAGTACGATCTATCTTGCATTCGACTTGTATCGTCTCCCCTAGATACAATGCATCTAAGTATGAAGGTAAGGACAATTAGCGATTATCATATGGCAATTGAAACAAGATGAACTTTAATCTAAAAATCACAAAATCTCATTTCCTCGATATGTAACTAAAGATTAAACAAGGTTCAAAGAAATTAAATGCAAGCAAAGCAAGATCCATTGAGCAAAACAAGCATCCTAATTACGCATAGAATAATAAAAGATGACACTAGAGTATCATCTAATCCCTAGACAAGAAGTTTAGCCACACATACCGATAGAGGTAATGTGGGTGCAAATTTTGGCAGAAGTTTACCAACTACCGCGGGACCCACCGGCCCTGCCTGGTGGGACCACGAAGACTACCGCGGGACCCACCGGCCCTGCCTGGTGGGACCACGAAGACTACCGCGGAACCCACCGGCCCTGCCTGGTGGGACCACGAAGACTACCGCGAGACCCACCGGCCCTGCCTGGTGGGACCACGAAGACTACCACGGGACCCACCGGCCCTGCCTGGTGGGACCACGAAGACTACCACGGGACCCACCAGCCCTGCCTGGTGGGCCCACTAGGACCACCACGGGACCCATCGGCCCCGTCCGATAGGCCCACGAGCCTGTGGAATCCCCCAGAAGACGGTAGCGGGGCCCGCTAGCTTTACATGGAGAATCCCAGATACGACAACGGAAAACCGCCATTTGCCCCGGAATTCCTCCCAGAGAATCCTATAAATAGCAGAGCCTTCGAATGTAAAAGGATCCGAAAATTCTGATTTCCACTCTGAGATCTGACTTTTAGAACCAGAGCTCTGGGATTTTCAACTTCTGATCTACCATCTCTCTTTGATCTTCTTTTCTCCTTAGAAGAGATCATAGGGTTTTCAGTGACACTCGGCCTGTCGAGGTCACTTCAACTGAAGTGTTAGTGAATTCGGGTTGCTCCCTATAGCACGGAGACGTAGGCTTCGGCTGAACTCCGAGATCACATCTCACGTGTCAATATTATCTCTGATTGCATCGCTCTGTTTACATATCAAAGGCTTCTACTTCAATCGACAGATCGACCAACGATCTTCGACGTCAACTTCAACTTCGATTGACTGGTGCTGCGAAGGTCTTCGGGTCGGCACGAAGATTTTCCCCCACAGTTTGGCGCCGTCTGTGGGATCCGATCAAAAAGTCCAACTCTCCGTTACTACTTGATCGGTTGAACCTACAACTGATCTTGATAGTCAAACTTCCTCGCCCTCTCGGTTGATCAGACAACTGAACGGCACTCTCGTTGCACCTTTCGCTCTCTGAATGGCGAGGACGAAACATCAAGGTCAACCAAAAGGAAGTAACACTCAACAACAAGCTCGTCCTGAGACTCGTTCAATGAGTCAAAGGCTCAACTTTGGACAGCCCCTTGCTGTTCCTGAGATGGGGGTTCGTTCAGGGAGTGGCAAGTCTGTCGATCGACCTATCGCCCACCCCGCGCGACAGTCGATTGGGCAAACAACACCTACTCCTGCTGAAGACCCTCCGTCGACCTACCAAATTTCTGCAGTCGACTTCCAATTGCTCCAATTGGCGAAGCAGAACGCCACCCTCACTGCTGAGAGGGATGCTCTGAAGAAAGCAGCTTCCGAGGCTGGGATCGCTCTACCTATTCCCCCTGCAAGCGAGAGGGTCGATCTTCCACGACATTCAATCCACTCTGAACAACAGAGGTCAATGGGTACTACTGCCCTCGAGAGAATTCGACGTGATCCAACCCCCTCTGCTGCCCCCTGGAAGCAGAGTGTTTGGGATCGCCTCGAAGATGAGTCATCCCAATCTTCTTCTGGCCGCAACTGCGACAAGAGAATACCTTCGAAGCTCAACATACCAAGGAGGCATCAGATGAAAGGCGCTCCTTCAAAGAGTCGAGTTTCCCCTTCCATCCCACTTCAGCGTGGGTTTGAATCGGACCTCCGACATCGACTTCAGCCGGCAAATACTTCGATGCCTGAGCAAGATCTTGCGATCTTGCCTCTTGACCCACCTCTAGGTCGAGGACATGGTCGCAGGGATGGCTATTCTTCTGCCGGACCTCTACATCGAAGTCTCTTTGAGACAACATTTCCAAGAGGATGGAGAACTCCTGTCCTCCCCAAGTTCAACTGCGTTCGAGGAGATCCTACTCTCCACATTCTCGCATTCAAGCAAGCTTTAACACCGCACGAAGAAGAAAACAATGTGCTCTGCCGCACCTTCGCAGGAAGTCTCGATGAGCCGTCGCTCGACTGGTATCACAATCTCCGAGCTGGGTCTATTACCCAGTTCGATGTTTTAGCTAAACTCTTCGTGCAGCATTACCAGCTCAATCTAAAGCCCGAGAAGAAGCTCGACTCTCTATATCGGCTAAGGATGGGTGCTGACGAGACTCTCCGAAGTTTCACTAGGAGGTTTCGCAACGAGCATGCTGCCCTCTCTGGAAGACATCTGGATGATGAAGCCATTATGTTGGCTTTCCAGAACGCTCTCCGCTTCGATCTACACATCTACAACGACTTCATCAGTAATCCCCCTCCTTCTCTGGGTGCTATGTTCGATCGAATCCAGAGAGAGATCGAGGTCGAAGACGATCAAGTCGCTCGTAAAGGGCGAGAAACAAAACAAAGGCCTGCGGAAAGAGAAGCTCCTAAGTATGCCGCCAAGGCTCACAACGCTGATGCAGCAGCCCCTCCAGCCAACAAACGATCAAAGAATGATGGGCGTCGATCTCCAACGAAGACCACTTTCACCGAGTGGAATATGCCGGTCGAACAGATACTCGATCGCATTCAACATGAAGAGTTCGTTCGAAGCCCAACCCTCTTCAGCCGAACTCGAAATTTACAGCTGATAAAACAGTATATTGCGACTTCCACCGAAGTCACGGCCACTCCACCGATCGGTGTTTTCGGCTGAAGTTCCATCTTGAAGACCTATTGCGAGAAGGCCATCTTCAAGAATTCGTCAAAGGCGGACATGATCAACGCCGAGCCTCTGCAAAGGGGAAAGAAGTGTGTTGGGTACATCAAATCTCCTCCAACCGGCAACCAATCTCTGTGAAAGCCAATATCTTTGGCATTCACGGATCATTGCACAATCAATCAATAACCGGGAAAGAAGTGGATCGACAAGTTCGACGCATCTTCCATGTTCGTACTGCAGCAAACAAGGAAGACACTTGGATTGAGAAGCCCATCGAAGGTTTGGCTTGGCCCTCTATCGTCTTCAATGACGCAGATCTTCAAGGAGTTCACACTCCCCATCGAGACCCCCTTGTCTTGAAACTCCTCATCGACGGAAGCACTGTCAACCGGATCCTCATTGACACCGGAAGCTCCATCGACATTATGTTCTCAGACTGCTTCAAACGTCTAGGACATAAGTATCAAAGCCTCGACGTCGTCCCGACCGTGATCACCGGCTTCAACGGCGAACAAAGCATCACGGTGGGCGAGTCCAGATTTACCATCGACCTCAGCCGAGAGACTCGAGTCTCGGTGAGGTTTGCAATCGTCGAAGGAATGTCTAGCTACAACGCCATTCTTGGGCGACCATTCCTCCACCAGATCAATGCCATCTCCTCTTCTTATCACCAACTTCTCAAGTTTGCAACAGGAGAAGGCATCGTCTGCATTCGAGGTGATCAACAAGCTGGAAGGTCTTGTGAGGCTGCTGCGGCTAAAACAGATCGAAAGATCAACATTGCTCCTCCAAAGCGGCCACGAGATGAAGCTGGTCCCTCTTCCAAATAGCAATCAAAGGAGATTCCGCTGACCGAACCTCCACCAATCGAATGGGAAACATCACCTTCAATTGAAGAAATCATCCCTATCAACATTGGCAGTGGAGATCTCCCTCGACAAACATTTATTGGTACCGGTCTTAGCGACGCAGAAGCGCAAGACATGGTATCCTTCCTCCAGTCCAATATCGACGTCTTCGCCTGGTGTTTCGAAGACATGCCTGGTATCAATCCGGATGACGCTTGTCACCGACTTGCAATCAAAGAAGAAGTAAAACCTGTCAAGCAAAAGCCACGCACCATCCGGCCAGAGCTGCAAGTTGCTGTTCAAGAAGAAATCACCAAGCTACTCGCAGCAGGCTTCATCCGAGAAGTAGAGTATCCTACCTGGATCTCTAACATAGTTGCTGTTCCAAAGAAGAATGGGAAAGTAAGAGTCTGCATCGACTTTACCAACCTCAACAAGGCTTGCCCCAAAGACCCATTCCCCATGCCAAGAATCGATAGACTCGTCGATGCCACCGCTGGCCACGAGCTATTGTCTTTCATGGATGGGTATTCTGGATACAATCAAATTCCACTTCATGCAGACGATCAAGAGAAAACTTGCTTCGTGACTAGCTGAGGTCTCTACTGCTACAACGTAATGCCATTCGGCCTCAAAAATGCTGGTTCCACCTATCAATGGTTAGTCACAAAAATGTTCGAAGATCAGATCGGCCGCAACGTCGAAGTCTATGTCGATGATCTCCTAACCAAGAGTTCCATTCGGAGCAAGCATCTTTCTGATCTGGCAGAAACCTTTCAAGTTCTTCGAAAATATCGAATGAAGCTCAATCCAGCCAAGTGCGCTTTCGGAGTTCAATCTGGCAAATTCCTGGGTCATCTTGTGACCAGGAGGGGTATTGAAGCCAATCCTGATCAAATTCGAGCTATCCTCGACATGCCATCACCTACCAATCGAAAGGAAGTGCAGCGCCTCACTGGAAGACTTGCTGCCCTCAATCGGTTCATCTCAAAGTCTTCTGACAAATGTAAACCTCTCTTCGACAAACTACGAAAGGCGGATACTTCAGGGTGGAGTCCAATTTGTGAAGAAGCATTTCAAAGCATCAAGAAATATCTGGTGCAAGCTCCTATCTTGACGGCTCCACTTCCACAAGAAGACTTATGGCTCTATCTCGCCGTAACCAATCAAGCAATCAGTGCAGTCTTAGTCAGTAGAAGAGAAGGTTTCGAGCATCCAGTCTATTATATCAGTCACACTCTTCTCCCGGCTGAAACTCGTTATTCAAAAACTGAGAAAGTCATCCTAGCCTTACTCACTGCATCGCGTCGCCTTCAACCATACTTCGTCTCTCACCAGATCACTGTCATTTCAGAACATTCGCTCAAAGATATCATTGACAAAGCTGGTCGAGCTGGTCGAATGACCAAATGGGTGATCGAAATGAGTTCCCTGGGGATTCAGTTCGAATCTCGCACTTCTATCAAAGGTCAAGCTATTGCTGATTTTCTAGCTGATTTTCCAGTTGAAGACCCCATCACTTGGGAAGAAGATGTCGATATGCGCTTGGAAGATGTGGACAATACTCCGATCAACCTTGCAACAAAAATTGATCCAAATCTCGAAGCTACAGCTGCAACTTCTCCATGGAAACTTTATACTGATGGAGCTTCAAGTTCGATCGGTTCGGGAACTGGGATAGTCTTGGTATCCCCCGAACTTGATCATCTCCAGAAAGCCACTCTCCTCGGATTCACTGCCACCAACAACGAAGCCGAATACGAAGCACTCATTTCTGGACTCGAGATGGCGAAATCCCTGGGGGTAGATCGAATCATCGTCTACAGTGACTCCCAATTGATCATAAGGCAAATCAATGGAGAGTACACAGCTCGCGAAGAAAGAATGCAACTCTACTTGGCCTTAGTACGACATCTTCAACAACGTTTTATTGCCGCTGAATTCATTCAAATCCCCAGAGCTGAGAACCGAGAAGCAGATTCCTTAGCCAATGCTGCCTCAGTTCTTGGAGACTCACTCGGAGGAAGGCAAATACAAATCGATTATCAAGAAGTGTCCAAGACCACCCCCGATCAACAGATCCTTACTACTACAAAAGAATCTGGGGGTGGAGATCAGCTTGAAGACTGGAGACGATCAATTTTCGATTTCTTCAAGCATGGCAAAATGCCGGGAGATCCAAATCAAGCCCGAAGACTTCAAAGGAAGCTCCCATGCTACATTCTGCAAGGTGAAGATTTATATTTCAAATCTCACAACGGGATGTTGCTCAAGTGCCTTGGTCCCGAGCAAGTACTCGCAATCCTAATTGATATCCACTCTGGAACTTGTGGGAATCATTCGGGAGGAAGATCTCTTGAAGCCAAGACGAAACTACAAGGGTACTACTGGCCAACAATGGCAAAGGATGCTCAACAAGTTGTTCAAAGATGTGAGCCATGCCAAAGACATGCTCGAGCTATTCATCTCCCTGCAGATGAGCTTCATCAACTATCAAGTCCCTGGCCGTTCCATCAATGGGGGTTAGATTTCTTGGGTCCTTTCCCTCCAACTCCAAGCAAGAAGAAGTATCTACTGCTGGCCACGGATTATTTCACCAAATGGGTTGAAGCTGTGCCCCTCTTCCGAGAGACTGACGACGAAGTGATCAAATTCATTCGGCGCAACATCTTCTCAAGGTTTGGTACACCTCAAATTCTTGTTGCTGACAATGGAGCTCAGTTTGACTCCGACAAGTTTCGAGAGTTCTGTCTCAACAACGGCATCAAGCTATTCTATTCAACTCCAAGATATCCTCAATGCAATGGCCAAGCTGAAGCCTCAAATAGAGCCATACTTGGTATACTCAAGAAGAAACTCAACGACAAGAAAGGATTGTGGGAGCAAGTCCTACCTGAAGTTCTTTGGGGGTATCGCACAACTCCGAGAAGATCAACAGGGTTCTCACCCTTTCGTCTAACATATGGATCGGAAGCAGTACTCCCAACATAAAATATATCAAGTACTTTGAAGACCAAAGCAGTTGAAGAAGGAATCAATGAAGAACTTCGGATCAATGATCTAGACTTCTCCGAAGAATTACGAGATCAAGCATCACTTCGTGTGGCCAAGTACCAACAGAAGATCAAAAGAGCCTATGACAAGAAAATCTACAAGAGACAGTTCCCAGTGGGCAGCCTAGTTCTCAGAGCAGTTTTCTACAACACCAAAGAGCACAGCAGTGGGAAACTTGCTCCCAACTGGGAAGGTCCATATATCGTTGAATCAGTAGGAGGCAAAGGTTCTTACAGACTGGTCACACCAGAAGGAGATAGATTGCCTCGAGCTTGGAATTCCAGACACCTCAAGATGTTCTACCCATGATGTAAATTCTGTGATGAATAAAATTCTCTTTCAGATGTTCAAATGTGCAAGTGTTCAGCTTTTCAATTCAAGTTCTAAAGCAGCTTCAAATTCAAGTTACCAGGTCTTTTAACAAGTTTGGGTGTTAGAGTTGTGACTCAACCCCTTACTAGCAAATGTTAAAAACTGACCATATTCAAGTTACCAAGTCTTTTAACAAGTTTGGGTGTTAGAGTTGCGACTCAACCCCTTACTAGCAAATGTTAAACTGACCTTCAAGTTTCAATGTTCAAATTCAATCAATTTCGATATCGTCTAACAAGTTTGGGTGCTTGAGTTGCGACTCAACCCCTCACATTCAAGTGTTACACGAATTCAAGTTTCAATTTTCAAGTTGCAATAAGTTTGGGTGCTTGAGTTGCGACTCAACCCCTTACATACAAGTGTTGCATAGATTCAAATTCAAATTTCAAGGTAAACAAGTTTGGGTAATCAAGTTGCGACTCGATCCCTTACATTCAAAAGATTGTATCTATGCTAATGCTATCCAGAACATAAGATTCAAAGATATTCAACTCAAGAGACATCCAATTTTTAAACACCAAAGAGATTTCTATTATTATCAAAAATATGACAAGTACAGGAGCGAGCTATTACATATCAAGAGTTTACAAGCACAACAACTGAAAGGAAGAAAAAGTCTCAAGGCTTGGCCACACTCTGCGCACGCGACTTCTCCCCCTCAGATCCAGCACGAGCTTTGCTCGCCGCTGATGCCTTGGAGGATCGGACACTGGCAACATGGGCCCTGAGTGCTTCTGCCGCCTTTTCAGCTGTTTCCCTGTAGCTCTGGCACTCACTCCGCATATGCTCCAGCTCCTTCTTATGAGTCTCTGCTGAAGCAGCAAGTTGAGCCTCCAGCTCCTTTATTCGAGCAGCACGATCGAAGCCCAAGTTCTCGATCCTGAAGAATCGTTTCTTCAGATCTTCAAGCTCGTGACCCCGGGTCTCGTATCCATTCTGCCAGCCCTTGCTCTCCAACTTCTCCTTGCGAAGGGCCTCGGTCTTGGCCTTCAATGCCTCCTTCTTTGAGGATAGAGCCTCCCTCAGCTTATCCCTCTCCTCGCTTACGACCTCCAGTGCGGCAGCTAAGCGGGAGACTTCAGCTGAAGCTTCTTTTGCTCCCGCCTTCATGGAAAGCTTGGTCGCGACATTCAAAACTGCTGAATTCTGCAAAAAGAACAAAAGAGTTAGAATTATTCTGAAGATGCAATTCAGATGATCGGTCGAGCGAGATGCACTTACCACCAGTTCGAGCCTGTCGAAAGCTTCATCCAGAGTAGCCCCTGGAAGATTGCAGAGTTTCCGGATCACGGATGTGGGGTGGTTGATGTCAACATCACCCAAACTCTTCATCTTCGGGGTCGAGCCAACAGGCGCACCTGCAATCAACACGAAAGTTCAAAGTATTAGATTATTTCCAATCTTCAGAGGCAAGAAAATCAAGGCAAGTTAGTACAATTACCTGAGGCTTCAACCCTTGGCTCCTTACCCTTTCGGCGATCGGAACCACCCTGAGGGGTCGTTTTCTCCTGAGTAGGAGCCGGCGTTGGCTGAGGTTGAGTAGCTCCATCGCCCACGCGACTTTCCCTCTCCAAATGGATAGGGGAGGGAGCATCCCGGGGAGGTGAGACTCTTTCCTCCTGGGGCCCGCCTGGCTGGACGAGTCCCGCCACCATAGCAGCCACCTCCTCAGCCAGAGACCAAGAGGGGGGTGGGGGTTGTTCGACTTCGATACCCCCGCTCGTGGTTGCTCCTTCGAGGCGGGGTACTTCAGGTGGAATTTGATCGAGGGGTGTGGGGTTGCTTCCAACCCCACCACTCCTCGACAACTTAATTTTGAAGCGCAGCGGCTTCTTCAATTCATCAAACTTGTAGGTGGGAACCGCCTTTGGGCCATCACCTTCTATGTCGAGAATTTCCTCCATTTGACGGGCTCTAACCTCGTCAATAGGAATAGGAATCGAGTCTTCCCCTGTTGCACCACCAGTGGGGGTGGGAGGAATTTCTTCCTCACCACCCTCATTCTCACCATCTCCACCATAGGGGGTGGAAGACAGATCATCCTCACCGCCCCCTTTCTCGTCCTCGTCATTACCACTATTGTCGTGGCTGACATTCTCGGTCTCTTCGTCTTCCTCGACGCTCCCCTTCTTTTCTTTTTCTTCTTCTTCATTCTTCTTCCCTTGGTCTTCATCTTCCTTTTGCTTGAGGGTTTTTCGTTTCTTCTTCACTGGGCCTCTTTGGATCACCAGTTTCTCCTCCACAGTGGGCAAGCGGCGCCTTGCAGTGTAGATTTTCTTCTCGGCCCGAATCTTCTGGATGATCTTGCCCAAATGAGGGTCTTCCTCATAGTCAGAGTATAGGACTTCATTGTCCTCATATCTATCCTTTGATCGGTGGAGGAGATTGGCCTTGCCATATCTCACGGGGCAGTTGGAGAACTGCTTCCACGACCTGGTTCCACAGGTCAACTCCAGAAATAAGTTATCGATTGCTCCAGCCCTCTCGGAGGTCCAAGCAAAGATGCCTCCCTCGCTGTACATCTTCACTGCGTCGTGCACTTCACCTCGGGGGGTATCGGGCACTGAGATGGGTGTCCATGCGCCGGTAACAGAGAGAGGCCAATCTGTATACAACTTGTCCGAAGGGACTGTATCAGTTAGCGGGCGCAGTGGAGACACACCAGTCAAATTGTAGAATGGGCTATCCTTTCTGTAAGCCCATCGATAGTAGAAGAAGAAGTATCCAAGCTCGATCCGAGCGTCTTCACCTTCCGGGATGCTGGAGTAGCACGCCTTCAAGTCCTCTTGAAAATCCGACTCCACGCGGCAGAATGCGTAGATAATTCGCCAGGCGTTTCCAGTGACCTGCCCCGGGCAAAGGCCAGACGTGTTCAGTAATCTTGCCGCAAAGGGTGGCAACGGTAGACGCAGACCGCAGTTGAGTTGGCCGATGGTTACGATGGTTCCCATGACCTTCTCATTGCTAGCAAAGCTGGTGAAGACGGTCTTCTTGTCAATGCCGAATGCAGTCTGAATGCTGGGGAGCGAAGGTTGCACCCTTCCTTCGGTGAAGAAAGAGAGCAATGTCTGCCACTTCTTCCTTTTTGAGTCTGTGAACTCGCCACCAGTATTGTATACATACTCAGTTTCCTCTGACAGAGACATGAGCGGGCCCGGAACGAACTGTACCTTAGGGATATACTCTGGCCTCGATGGCGCTGAAGCAAACCCTACTCCCTGGTGTCTTTTTCCCAGCTGCCCCAGTTCGGCAAGCACAGCCTTGCCCTTGCCGCGGCCGCCCTTCGGAAAAGATGGAAACTCAACAATCTCTTTTTCTTTCCTCTTCGAAGGGACCCCGCCTGACTTCTTCGAGCTTCCAGAAGACGCCATCTGAAAGATCGAGCAAAAGCAAAAATCGGGAGCAAAAAGTCTGGACTTCGGAAAATTTTTGAAGCGTGAGGCAAAAATGACAGCCAGTGAAACTCATATACCCAGGGTAAAATAGGTACGCAAATCGAGAAGACACGTGTCTTCACCATATCAAATCGTGTGTTTTTGTAGGAACACGTGGCATCCATCCGTAGCAGGCGCAAAATCAGGCGAACCGTCGGACCAGACGAAACGTCGGACCACCGGTCCACGTGAACCAAACGGTCCAAGCGAGTCACCGGTCTGAGTAAACCGGACCGCCGGTCAAAAGCCTCATTCAAACCAACCAAAGACTCAACACAGGAAAGATCAAACTCCATCAATGTTCAAAACTCTGCCAGAAGATCGAAGAACGGAACAGTTACGAAACCCTCTCTAAGGGCAGGTTCAAAACTTTCAACTAATCTGTCAAATTTCTACTGGATCTGGCAAAAAACCAAGGGTTTTTGCCGATCACTCGAACCTTGACCGGATATTTTTTAACCGATCGGTCAAAATTGACCGATCGGCTAAAATCATTCGATCGGTCAAACTTCTACTAGATCTGGCAAAAAACCAAGGTTTTTTGCCGATCACTCGAACCTTGACCGGATATTTTTTTAACCGATCGGTCAAAATTGACCGATCGGCTAAAATCATTCGATCGGTCAAATTTCTACTGGATCTGGCAAAAAACCAAGGGTTTTTGCCGATCACTCGAACCTTGACCGGATATTTTTTAACCGATCGGTCAAAATTGACCGATCGGCTAAAATCATTCGATCGGTCAAATTTCTACTAGATCTAGCAAAAAACCAAGGCTTTTTGCCGATCACTCGAACCTTGACCGGATATTTTTTAACCGATCGGTCAAAATTGACCGATCGGCTAAAATCATTCGATCGGTCAAATTTCTACTAGATCTGGCAAAAAACCAAGGCTTTTTGCCGATCACTCGAACCTTGACCGGATATTTTTTAACCGATCGGTCAAACTTGACCGATCGGCTAAAATCATTCGATCGGTCAAATTTCTACTGGATCTGGCAAAAAACCAAGGCTTTTTGCCGATCACTCGAACCTTGACCGGATATTTTTTAACCGATCGGTCAAAATTGACCGATCGGCTAAAATTATTCGATCGGTCAAATTTCTACTAGATCTAGCAAAAAACCAAGGCTTTTTGCCGATCACTCGAACCTTGACCGGATATTTTTTAACCGATCGGTCAAACTTGACCGATCGGCTAAAATCATTCGATCGGTCAAATTTCTACTGGATCTGGCAAAAAACCAAGGTTTTTTGCCGATCACTCGAACCTTGACCGGATATTTTTTAACCGATCGGTCAAACTTGAACGATCGGCTAAAATCATTCGATCGGTCAAATTTCTACTAGACCTGGCAAAAAACCAAGGTTTTTTGCCGATCACTCGAACCTTGACCGGATATTTTTTAACCGATCGGTCAAACTTGACCGATCGGCTAAAATCATTCGATCGGTCAAATTTCTACTGGACCTGGCAAAAAACCAAGGTTTTTTGCCGATCACTCGAACCTTGACCGGATATTTTTTAACCGATCGGTCAAACTTGACCGATCGGCTAAAATTATTCAATCGGTCAAATTTCTACTGGATCTGGCAAAAAACCAAGGTTTTTTGCCGATCACTCGAACCTTGATCGGATAATTTTTACCGATCGGACAAACTTGTCCGATCGGCAAAAATCATTCGATCGGTCAAAATTCCTACTGGATCGGTCAAAAAACCATGTTTTTTGACCGATCACCCTATTCTTGACCGGTTGAATTTTGACCGATCGGACAAAATTTGACCGATCGGTCAAATATGACCGATCGGTCAAAAATTAACCGATCGGTCAAATTTCAACCGATCGGTCAAATTTTCTACTGGATCGGTCAAAAAACCCTGTTTTTTGACCGATCACCCGATTCTTGACCGGTTGAATTTTGACCGATCGGTCAAAATTTGACCGATCGGTCAAAATTTGACCGATCGGTCAAAATTGACCGATCGGTCAAAATTGACCGATCAATCAAAATTGATCGGTCAATCAAAATTGATCGGTCAGTCCTTTTTTGTGCTAACACTCGACAAGCTTCTTCATGCCTTTTGCGATAGGGGGTTGCTATTTTTTGCACCAAATCCAAGCCAGCCAGAACGAACTCTAGCTAACTTGGAGGGGGTAACTGTGGGTGCAAATTTTGGCAGAAGTTTACCAACTACCGCGGGACCCACCGGCCCTGCCTGGTGGGACCACGAAGACTACCGCGGGACCCACCGGCCCTGCCTGGTGGGACCACGAAGACTACCACGGAACCCACCGGCCCTGCCTGGTGGGACCACGAAGACTACCGCGAGACCCACCGGCCCTGCCTGGTGGGACCACGAAGACTACCACGGGACCCACCGGCCCTGCCTGGTGGGACCACGAAGACTACCACAGGACCCACCAGCCCTGCCTGGTGGGCCCACGAGGACCACCACGGGACCCATCGGCCCCGTCCGATAGGCCCACGAGCCTGTGGAATCCCCCAGAAGACGGTAGCGGGGCCCGCTAGCTTTACTTGGAGAATCCCAGATACGACAGCGGAAAACCGCCATTTGCCCCGGAATTCCTCCCAGAGAATCCTATAAATAGCAGAGCCTTCGAATGTAAAAGGATCCGAAAATTCTGATTTCCACTCTAAGATCTGACTTTCAGAACCAGAGCTCTGGGATTTTCAGCTTCTTTTCTCACGTGTCAATATTATCTCTGATTGCATCTCTCTGTTTACATATCAAAGGCTTCTACTTCAATCGACAGATCGACCAACGATCTTCGACGTCAACTTCAACTTCGATTGACTGGTGCTGCGAAGGTCTTCGGGTCGGCACGAAGATTTTCCCCCACAGGTAATGCTTCCATTGATGAAGATGATGATTGACAAATCCATGGAGGCTTCCTCTTCTTTTCTCCTACCCATCTTCTTCTCCAATGACGATGAACGAAAAATCGGATGCCTCCTCCCTAAGAAGGTATCTTATATATATAGCTTATCCCTTGTGCACATGGGTTGGTCACTAAGTTTTCAATCATGGCCGTCAAGATTTGGCCATTCGGGCGTTTCAAATTTTAGGACCGATCAATCGGATTTTAGGTCCAATCGATCAGACATTGCATTCCTGCCAAGGTTGTTATCAACATTCACTGTATGGTATTTTCTCCTGCCAAGTATGAAAATACACACGATTAGGTTCAAATAGTATAGGGTAGTACGATAAAGCCAAAGTTTAGTTGTGTAAATATGATGTATTTCCACACCAATCACTCCGCTAAAATATTCCCTATTTTTTTATTGTATATATATATATATATATATATATATATATATATATATATATATAGGGTCAGGATCGGATGACCCATCAAAATTTTGACCCATTAATAACCCAGCACCCTTTGAGGCACCTAGAGGTTTTAGAATGGGCTGATTTTTTGTAGACATGTTGTCTATGATATATTGATCATCCTCACAAAAAATCAGCCCATTCTAAAACCTCTAGGTGCATCAAAGGGTGCTCTTCAAATCAACGGTTAAAATTGACAGTAAAAAACCGTTGATTTGAATTGCGCATTTGATGCACCTAGAGGTTTTAGAATGAGCTGATTTTTTGTGAGGATGATCAACATACCATAGACAACATCCCTACAAAAAATCAGCCCATTTTATAACCTCTAAGTGCCTCAAAGGGTGCTGGGTTATTAATGGGTCAAAATTTGCTGGGTCATCCGATCCTGACCCATATATATATATATATATATATATATATATATATATATATATATATATATATATATATATATATATATATATATATATATATATATATATATATATATATATATATATATATATATATATATATATATATATATATATATATATATATATATATATATATATATGGGAATAGGGAACATGGTCCTCTCGACCACCCAACACCCAACAAGCTAGTCCTCCCTTCAATTTGGGTGCCACATGGCACTTTTTAACCATATTTCTTTTTATGGATGGTCAATCCACTCTAATTAGATCAAGATTTTTAAAAAAAAAATTCTAAAAAAAAACTTAAAACAACCCGATCAATGGTCGACAAATTCAACAGTAAACTGTAGCGTGCAAATAGCTCTTGCTATGGTTAATTTAAAAATGTCATTTGACATATTTTTTTTCCAAATTTGTTTCATGATCATTGTTAGGAGAGATGTACCCACCTTGACCAACCCCTAACACTGGTTAAAAAGTGTCATATGGCACCCAAATTGAAGGGAGGACTAGCGTGTTAGGTGGTCGGGAGAACCATGTTCCCTATTCCATATATATATATACTATTCCATATATATATATATATATATATATATATAGGGATGCTGGACCTGAGGTGCAGCGTCATTGCGGCACCTCAGACATTATTTGACCATCCTAGAAGTTTTGGAATTTGATGAAATTTGATGAGGGTGTTGTCTAGGGTAAGATGATCATCCTCACCAATTTTTATCAAATTCCAAAACTTCTAGGGGGTTCAAATGGTCGAAGCAAAATCAGCCATCCGCAGTCACCTTTAAAATCTACAGATTTTGTTTTGACCATTTGACCCTCCTAGAAGTTTTGGAATTTGATGAAAATTGGTGATGATGATCATATTACCCTAGAAAACACCCTCACCAAATTTCATCAAATTCCAAAACTTGTAGGGGGGTAAACAAGCGTGAGGTGCAGCAACGATGCTACACCTCTGGAGCAGGCTCCCCACCCCCATATATATATATATATATATATATATATATATATATATATATATATATATATATATATATATATATATATATATATATATATATATATATATATATATATATATATATATATATATATATATATATATAGAGAGAGAGAGAGAGAGAGAGAGAGAGAGAGAGAGAGAGAGAGAGAAAACGGGAGGTGAGCTGCCAGCTTTTTTTTTATTTAAGCTGTCACTAACAGCCGTTGGATTCGTAGTGAAAACAAGATTTAGATCGTGCGTATTACAGCTATATCAGCACAGCTGTAATACAGCTGTCTTCCAACCCTCTCTCTCTCGCGCTGTCTTCCAACCCTCTCTCTCTCGCGCTGATGCCCGACGACCGACAGGGGACAGCTCCGGCGTTGCTGCTACGGATGGGGACAGCTCCAGCGCCTCCGGCTCCGGCGCCCACCTCCGGCCCGGCCCCTCGGCCATGTGCCTCCTCCGACCCCGGTAGCTGCGCCCCCTCCGACCGCCTCCGGCCCTACGTGCCGTCCCCTCCGACCGCCTCCGGCCCTGCGTGCCGTCCCCTACGGCCCCGGTCCCCTCCGACCTCCGGTTCTGCGCGCCGTCCTCCGACCCCGGCAGCTGCGCAACGCCTCCGGCTCCGGCGCCCGCCTCCGGCCCGGCCCCCCGGCCCCGCGCCCCCTCCGACCCTGGCAGCTGCGCCACCTCCGACCGCCTCCGACCCTGCGTGCCGTCCCCTCCGGCCCCGGTCCCCTCCGACCCCGGCAGCTGCGCCCCCTCCGACCACCTCCGACCCTGTGCGCCGTCCTCCGACCCCGGCGGCTGCGCGCCTTCCCCCGGCCGGATCCGACCCCGGTCCCCTCCGACCCCGGCGGCTGCGCACCGTCCCCGGCCGGATCCGACACCGGTCCCCTCTGACCCCGGCGGCTGCGCACCGTCCCCGGCCGGATCCGGTGCCGGTGCGAGAGAGAGGTTCTGTGTGAGAGAGAGGGAGAGGGAAAGATTAAGTGTTTTTTTTTAAATTTTAAACGGACGACTGCTGATCATGATCGGAGGGCTGTGAGCTGACAGCCCAAATGCCCAAATGGGTTGTCAGCTCATACCCCGTATTCTAAATATATATATATATATATATATATATATATATATATATATATATATATATATATATATATATATATATATATATATATATATATATATATATATATATATATATATATATATATATAGGGCTGATCCAGTGAGAAACTCTTTATTTGCGAAACCTTGTGCAAAACCCCCCTAGAGCTTTCAGAATTTGATGTAACTTGGTAGGCATGCTACCTATGCCATGTTGATCATCCTCACAAAATTTCATCGAATTCTAAAACCTCTAGGGGCATCAAATGCTAGAAAATTTATTGATCGTTCATAAAAACTGTTAATTTGATTATCTAATTTGATGCTCCTAGAAGTTTTAGAATTTGATGAAATTTTGTGAGGATGATCAACATGGCATGGGTAGTATGCCTACCAAATTTCATCAAATTCTAAGACAACTAAGGGGGTTTCGCACAAGGTTTCGCAAATAAGGCGTTTCTCACTAGATCGGCCCTATATATATATATATATATATATATATATATATATATATATATATATATATATATATATATATATATATATATATATATATATATATATATATATATATATATATATATATATATATATACAGGGGCATGCTATGATGCTGTCATGCCCTATAAATCCGGAACCGATCCCTGGGATGTGAAATGAGAAAAACCAAGGTAACCAAGGTTTTAGGGTTTGGTCAACTGTCTACTCCAATTAGTGTTTCTCACAGGGCTTCTATTTTCTCAAGGAATATTTTAAAACTTGATTTTTTTTTGTGAAAATATTTTTATTTAGAAGGAAGTAGAGAAATAAAATTTTGTCGATAGAGAGATGACCACGCTCGACCCTCAACCGGGCTATCCTCTCTGCATGTGCGGCCTGCCAGTGCCCCACATGCTGACAGAAGTCCCTCTTAAGGGAGCACGAGGCTGAAGCCTCTAACGGCGAGCCGAGTAGCCTCGCCCGCTCTCTAGCACTCGGGCACTGGTTAACATATCATATCTAATGGGCTAGTCGATTAGTTCACTTTACAACTTATATTTTCATAGTGAGCTACCGTAGGCTTGGGGCCTTGAGGAGAGGCCTACCCAAAAAGAATACAGCTATATCATTGCCACTAATAACATACACTAAGCCAAATAAAGTACGATTACACTGCTAAAAGGAAAATGACTACTACATGACATACGGTAATCTAAGACTTCACCACCGGCTTAACTCCGCCGCTAGCCTCGTTTTGCGGCTACCCCTGAGTCTCCGAACCTGCAGAAGAGCCTACTTGTGGGACTAAGTAGCCCCCAAAATGAATTGGGAGATTAGCCAAATAAATGGCTAGTGACAAGCTAATTGCCTAGGTAATTAATGACGCCCGTATTTTATAAACAGTTTACTGATTATCCTAATTGTCCAACTATGTTTTCAATCACGTCCTAAGTGTCCATGCAATGTCTACATTCTCATATAATTTCTACTGTCACTAGGTTATCGAGAGTACCATTTTACAATTAATAAAATTAAACACATACAATGTGAACCCCGAATATTTTGTTCATCCTGCCCCCGATCGGGCATTACTATAGGGCCTTTTATTGCGATGTAGAGGGCCAACTCTCTCACCGCACATACTCCGACACCATACGCAAAGTCACCCATATGATCATAAGGGCTTTTCCGTCTTTCACGGTGGAGCTCTACCGCCCAACTTGCCTTCCTTGGGGGCTTCAACTATCTCGGGATAGGATTGCTAGGCCAATCCCTCTTCGAGGGCACCACCTATTGGCTTTACCACAATCCCTTCTCGTGACCCCCTAGCCTACTGATCTTCGGCTGTACATGCAGGATGGTTTACGGGCTTTGCTCGCACGGGGTCCAAATCTTTCCACATGATAGAATATCACAGAATCTTGATAATAAGGTAATTTTGATGTTTTATCCCGGGATTCGCACAACTCTCACAACCCACGCATTACAATAAATCTAAATTACTCTCGCCCATATTCCCGTGTGCCCGGGTCCCCACACTCTATCCAGAAGAGTGAGCCCGATAATTATTATTTAATTATTAATTCTTAATATTAAGGGAATTCCTACTTACGGTGTCCAAGCAATCAAAAAAATTATTATTTAATTATATTATTAAGCATGTGTTGCCGGACTCGCGACTCTGCATGCATGGCGGGATCCACTCGGCCACATGCGACGATATCCGATAGGACCCGCATGCAGCGTTATGGACACCTACCCTTAATTTCTATAACAACATAATTAATTATCTAAACAGCTTGCAGTGTCACTTGGAAAATGTGGTCGGGCTGATGCTGCTAGACGCCATCCGCTCCACCTCTGATTCAGTCCACGTGCCTACTAACTGCCAAACATACCAGCGGCCTATGGTCATTAAGTGCTACTTGAAATATTGTCGGCTTAGGTCTGATTGGCCGAGCCGAGAATTTATGCGTCATCGAACGTTGGTCTACTGGTACGTAAACCGATACGCCAAAGGTAGCGTCATCGGACGCCGGTCTACTGGCATGCAAACTGATGCACCAAAAGTAGCATCATCAGATATCGGTCTACTAGCACGCAAACCGATACACCAAAGGTAGCGTTATCGGACACCGATCTACTAGCACGCAAACCGATACACCAAAGGTAGCATCATCGGACGTCGGTCTACTCGCACGCAACCCGATGTGCCAAAGGTAGCGTCATAGGACATCGGTCTACTGGCACGTAAACCGATATGCCATGGGTAGCGTCATCGGATGCCGGTCTACGCAAACCGATGTGCCAAAGATAGCATCATGGTTAGTCGGCGTTGCTGATGCCAAAAGCCACATTAGGGTCCAAATGCACTAATCCGGCCAAACGGTCATAACCGTGTCGGTCGGTGGCAAAATCGGCAAATGCCGATCTCGATCGGGCTTAGGTGTTGAAGATCGGTCTTGTGCGCAAAAGGCTATACGAGGTGGTTTGGCCCGTATCGGTATCATCAACTTGATACGAGCGCGACCCAAGGAGATCGAGCCCGCTAACCACGAGTGTGGGCCCAAAAGGGCTTGATTAACATTGTAGGGAGGTCAAGGGTTGGGGTTTGGTGTGCCAGGCCAAAGCTTGGCGTGAGATCATCGGGGCTACC
The DNA here is from genome assembly GCA_947650365.1 of Chamaelirium japonicum. Taxonomy (NCBI): domain Eukaryota; kingdom Viridiplantae; phylum Streptophyta; class Magnoliopsida; order Liliales; family Melanthiaceae; genus Chamaelirium; species Chamaelirium japonicum. The sequence continues at coordinate 45,533,564 of OX393556.1, read as the reverse complement.
TGCCGCCGGTCCACCGGTCGTCAAGCAACCGACAACGGTCGTGCAAGGGAAAGGTTGCGGTCTAGCTCGGTAGACACAATGGTGGTTGGGCGCAAGATGGCGTCGAGTCAAGGGTGATCGGGAACGCTATCCGTTGCCCGATCGCCAACGTCGAGGCCATCGGCAACCTCGGCCACGAAACCAACCGGGGAAGCGCCTAGCTAACCAGGCCGGTCGGATGGGGGTTTGGCTTGGCTCGGTCGACCTTGCCGACTGTACTGCCGCCAGCCACTTGGCCGGCAGTCATGGTTACAACAAAAGCAAATGCCACGGGGGTGGGGGCGATAGGGTCCACAAAAACACTGCCGACACCGGGTCGGCTTCGCCGGCTGCACAGCCACCAGCCACATGGCCGATGGCCATGGTCGCGCAGGTCATACTGGGTGAGGGGTCTCGGCGGTTTTCACAACATAGAACACAGAACAAAAAGAAAAAGAAAAAAAAACCGAGAAAGGGGGGTAGGCCGACCTAGCGTCGGGGTCGTCGGCCTCGACCGGCTGTGGCTCCTCCCGGCTCCGATGCGTCCTCCTCCCCGGCGCCGGTATGCTTCGGTGGCGGCTCCTCCGGCCGGCAGCGCTTTGGCTGCCGCGCGCCACACACGCAGCAAGAGGGAGAGGGGAGAGAGATCGGACTAGGAAGAGGGGCTTGGAAAGGGGGATCAGATAGGGGGTGAGGGTACGGACTGTGGAATGGGGGAGAGGGGCTGAATAAGGGAAAAAGGGGGAGAGGGGCAGGGATTTTAAAGGGGGAGGAGGGCGGCGGCCGGTGGGGTAGGGGGCTTAGGGACGTCGGGTAGGGGCGGCGGCCGGCTAGGTACAGTAGTGGGTTAGGGTCGGGTTTGGGTAAGGGTTTTTTTTTTCTCTCTTTCTTCTTTCTTTCTTTCTTTTTCTCTTTTTTTTCCTTTGGTTTTGCCCGCGCCGCGCCTGACTCGACCTTGACTCACGTCGAGACGTACCGACGCACGAACCTCACTGGCTCTGACAGACCTGCCATAATAAAATAATCATAATAGAAAAGGGTCGTTACAAATGCGGCATGCGGTAAGTGCGGCACCACACCACAGCAGTCAGATGCACCCGCTGTGTGCATCGCATTCACGCAGCGGTGCATCATAAAGTTGTATGGTAGTGCCGCACTTACCGCATGCCGCATTATATATATATATATATATATATATATATATATATATATATATATATATATATATATATATATATATATATATATATATATATATATATATATATATATATATATATATATATATATATATATAGAGAGAGAGAGAGAGAGTAGTGATACATTGCGACCGGCTAACGTGCGGCCACCCCCTTCGGGGGTATTTTCAGAATTTTTTTTTTTGGGATTGATCACCTAGCTTGGGATTGGACACACAAAAAATTTCAGCCCGATCCAAGACTTGTAGGCCGTCCAAATGTGTTGATCTTTTATCGGTCGTTCATTTTTTTTTGCCATTTTGATCAACACATTTGGATGGCCTACAGGTCTTGGATCGGGCTAAAATTTTTTGTGTGTCAAATCCAAGGGTAGGTGATCAATCCCCAAAAAAAAAATTTCAAAAATACCCCCGAAGAGGGTGCCGCATGTTAAGCCCGCACGTTACCGGCCGCAATGTATCACTACTATATATATATATATATATATATATATATATATATATATATATATATATATATATATATATATATATATATGTTAAAATGCGGTGTCGCACCGCAACCATCTGATGCACCGCTGTGGTGCGTGCGATGCACGCAGCGGTGCATCAGACGGCTACGGTGCGACGCCGCACGCACCGCACGCAGCATCCTAACACGCCTATATATATATATATATATATATATATATATATATATATATATATATATATATATATATATATATATATATATATATATATATATATATATATATATATATATATATATATATATATATATATATATATATATATATATATATATTTCTATTTTATTAGGGTAATTATACGTCAACCCCCCACATGTAGTTTGATCGATTTTCTCTTTCACCCCCTCATGTTTGAAATCCTACAAATGCCCCCCTCTCCCCCTACTATATAGTGAGGGGTCTATGTATATTTTTTATCGTTTTTATTAACTTGAAGGTATTCATCGATAGTAGGGGTGGCAATGGGTCGTGTCGTGTCTAGTTTTAGGTCTTGTCCAAAACCCCTAGATTTGGACCCGACTCGTTTAACTGATCGTGTCTAGATCCTAAACCCGTACCCGACCCGCTTATAAACGGATAGACACGATAAGACCCGCTAGACCCGTTTACCACACGGTCGAACCGTCTCACCTGCATGCTGCCAGACTAATTCATGCGCACGACCTATCTCATTTTCTCGCTCGACTTTTCTGCTGATGCCAATCGTGCGCATGACCTTCCTGACTGACTCTGTCGTCCCTTGTGCTCTGTCTTCTGTCATTTCTTAATGTACGAACCTTGAATTATATGCAGCTTGTTTGGAGCCACATTTTCAACATCAACAACTATGAGTATATTATCCTACAACCACAAATATAAGTAAAAACTCATATACCTTGGGTTAGCGTATGCGTAGGCGTTTGAATCTTTAACTGATTGTTTGTCGAGCTTGATTTGATCGTGGGTGCTATATCCGGCACAGACCACGATACCATGACATTTTTGACCAATAATGCATGTTTATAGCACACCCACATCTGATCAAGAATGCGTATTTTGAGCACATAAACTATGCCAATAAAGGTTGCGTGTGAAAATATTATTGTTTTCCAACCTTACTTCCGGTTGTTGCAATAATAAAGCGACAAATTCCCGTGAAATAGTGGGATAAAAAGTAGGGGTGGCAATGGGTCGGGTCGGGTCGTGTTCGTGTCGTGTCTAGTCGGGTTCGTGTCCAAAAACCCCAGACCCGGATCCGATCCATTTAACTAATTGTGTCTAGATCCTAAACACGTACCCAACCCGCCAATAAACGGGTAGACCCGATAAGACCCAGTAAGACCCGTTTATCCCCCGGACTATTCAGTTCACCCGATCCGACCCAATCCGACTCGACCCGACCTGACCCGAAAGACCCGCTGGTATTATATATTATAGTATCGGATTGCGGGTAGACCCGACCCGACCTGCCTCGACACGATCCGTTGAATACTAAACAGGTCTTCCCGGGTCTACCGTGTCCAGACCCTAAACCCGGACCCGATCCGTTTATTAAACGGGTCTATCGTGTCGACCCGTTTACGACCCGAACCCGTTTAGCGCTGACCCAGACTCGCTAACTTCGTGTCGGGTCGTGTCGGGTCTGCCGTGTTGGGTCCGAAATTGCCAGCCCTAATAAAAAGGAGAAGGCAGAAGAGACGAGAAACATAGACCAAATCCGGATGGGGGCAGCACGTTGAAAGAAAGCATTGTCCACTTATTCTGCCCATGCGACATCGACGACGCAGCTGCGATCATGCTGTATAATTATTAAATTACCCGATGACTACCAATAACTTAAATCTCAAGGAGGCCATTGCAATATAACGAATGTCAGAGGTTGTCACTGCATTTGTGACAAACAGGGAGGCAAGGTTCGAAATTTTCATTTCGGTCAATATTTCGACATCCTAGAAAATGAAAATATTTCGTGGAAATATTTCGACAGTGTGGAAATATTGTGATTTGATGGAAATGGTGGAAAAATTGATTTTTTAATGAAATTTTTGAATGAAACTCTGGATAGTCATAAACTAAGTATATATACACGTTTTAGAACACTCAGATAGTATTTATACCCTATCTACGGGTGTAGAGCATCACAAAGCATGTATTCTGTATTTGAGTCTGTGCAGTCTTGTTTGGTCCTGTTTTGATCTATGTTTTTAAAATAGTTTTTAATCTTTTTTGTGGAGAAAAATATTTCCAAAATAAATATTAGTTGATTGTTAAATTAATGCTTCAAACGATTTTGAAAATAGACTTAAAACAAGAAAGGTGTGCAAGTTTGAAATCATACAAAAATTATGCTGAAATGCAAAACACTGTTTTTTTACTAATTCTGAAAAAATGAGTTTTTATAAAGAAAAGTTTTTATACATTCAAAATTTTCTTTGACGGATCATGGTTTTCTAGATGTATTTGTAGTTCTACATTTTGTGAAATTTTTTGAGCTAAAAATGAGTTGATTTAACCACTTTTCTCAACATACAACTTTTATGAAAAACCAAAAAAACTGTTTTCTCCTACTAAAACTGAAAACCTACTTTTTGATTCACTTGGTTTTTGATTTTTTTGATATTTTTATTGAAATCAAATGGGGGGTATTTACTTATTTACATATAATAACTTAAAGTAAATGGAGAAAAAAAAAATTAAGTAAGACGACATTTACTTGTCTAGGAAAACCGAAATATTTTACGATATTTCATGAAATATCGCGAGATTTTGTACCTTGCAGGGAGGTAACTGCACTACTCTTTTTGTGTAGAGTAATGCTACTCGGATAACCTCAAAAAATAATTGAAAAAAAAAACCATACCCTTCCACTTCTTGGATCTGATTTGTTTTTTTGATTGTACCAGTAGCATTACTCTTTTGAGTACATTTTTTATTCTTGTTTGGTTTGCTGTGTAATTGTGTTTGCTTCCGACCCAATCATAGCAAACCATGTCGCCCATTTAAAGGGATATAATGGGAAAGACAAATCCGATAGCTACTGTAGTCCCCATTATGATTTTTTAAATGGGTGATGTGACTTGCTGCGATTGGACATAAAGCAAATACTGTAAACCAAACCGGTAGCAAAAGAGAAATGATATTCATCCCGAAGGTTTTTTTTTATTCTGCTCAGTATGACAGACGTGGCATCGTAAAGATTTAATGCCGCTTGTGAAATTCAGCCACAAATTAATTATATGCTGCCACGCTAGTCGTGATGAGCGAAAAGACCTTCGGGTAAAATAGCATTCCGCAGCAAAAATGCACTCACTCTTTTTAGAGCAATGCTATTCAGCTCGAAGATTTTTCCGATTCCACTCAGCCCGATTGATGTGGCAGCGTGCAACTAGTGGTGTAAAAGATTTAAATATTGCTAGTAGATTTCAACCACCATATGCACGCTGCCATGTCAATTGGGTTGGCGAAATCAGGAAAACCTTCGGGTTGAATAGCATTTCTCCTCTTTTTATATGGTCTTCTAACTAGGGGTGTAAAAACGGGGTCGGGCCTACATATGCTAAGCCCGGAGTAGCCCGTCGGGCTTGTCGGGCCGGACAACGGGCCAAAGGTCTGAGCCCAGGCTCACCCCGTATATACACTAGTGCATGCACGTGCCAGCGGGCCGCCTTCGGCGGCAACACACCTGTCAGCAATGCAGCGGGTCGCCTTCGGTGGCAAGACACCCTCGATTAGCACAAAGCAGGCAACCACCACCTCATCCCCGCCCGCCTCGCCCCCCCCCCCCCCCCCCCCCCAACCCCAGAACCCAAATTTTCTGCCCCATTTTATAAATTATTATTTTTGGATCCTTCTATTGTCTTCGTTTTTTCGGATTCTAATGCATCCATCTCATTTTTATCCCCCAATTTTGAATGCCCGTGCCTGTCGGCACTGCAACGGGCCGCCTTCAACGGTAACAAAACCCTAGACATCTCTTTCTATATGTCGGCATTGCAGGCGGGCCGTCTTCGGTGGCAACATAGCTGTCAGCAATGTAGCGGGTCCCCCTTCGGCGGCAAAACACCCCCCATGCATCACCAGCCCCACCCCCACCATCGTATGCGACGACAACACACTTGTACGCCTTCAGCATGCCCATGCCGATTGGCACGAAGCATGCCCATGCCATTTAGCGCGGGCACAAACACGGACACGCAGAGAGAGAGAGAGAGAGAGAGAGAGAGAGAGAGAGAGAGAGAGAGAGAGAGAGAGAGAGACACACACACACAGAGAGAGAGAGAGAGAGAGAGAGAGACCCGTTTAACTAATCATGTCTAGACCCTAAACTCGTACTCGACCCGCTTATAAACGGGTAGACTCGTTAAGACTCGTTTACTACACGGGTCTATTCAATTGACTCAATCCGATGCAATCCGACAAGACCCAACCTGACCCAAAAAGACCCGTTGGTACTACATACTATAGTATCGGATTGCGGGTAGACCCCGACCCGACCCGACACGGCCCATTGAATTTTAAACGGGTCTTCCCGGGTCTACCGTGTCCAGACCCTAAACCCGGACCCGACCTACTTATTAAATGGGTCTACCGTGACGACCCGAATCCGTTTAACCCAGACCAGCTAATTTCCTGTCGGGTCTGCCGTGTTAGATCCAGAATTGCCAGCCCTAGCCTTAGGCGGCTGCCTATAGCTGTAACCAGTGTTTTGAAAACCGGACCAGACCGAGCAGTTCAACCAGTTTGGATCGGAACCGGAACATGTTTTGGTTCAATCATTGAATAAACCGTTTTGTATGTTAACCCAGGAACCAAATCTTGCCATTGAAGAATTTAGTAAATATCTATTTAAAAAAAAATATTTTCATGCGATTCAAACGGTTGAACCACCGGTTTGTACCGATTAGCACCCATGTCACCGTGATATGTGAGACAAAATATTAAGGTTTCCCCTTGAATCAATAATACCAACGAACATTTAAAGCACATAATGAGCTCCTAGATACTTGAGGGACTTTTTACCACACAATAAAACATCCTGAAAAAGAATATGACTCTGACCTGTACATTCAACTCAGCTAGATACTGATACATAATAGAGCAGGTAATATAAAAACCTGCTGACTTCGTGAAATTGGATACTGTGACAGACTCATCACCAATCAAAACAGTCCTAACATAATTTTCACTTGATAGAGTGAAAAGAATAAAAACAATACAGGAAAACAATGCAAAGGTAGATATTTAATACATATTCAGATCATGCACTGTCATCATCTATAGCTTAATGGGGCAGGTTCATCTCTAATTTTTATCAGTCAAAGGGAAAGGAAACTATAAAAATGGCAATAAGCTTCCACCAAATGATTCATCAAGTGCAACCGCATAAGGCAGGGAAATCTTCATAAAATTGTGTGGATATTCAACCATATTATGAAACTTGAAAATTTTAAGCTATATAGGGACTACATACCTATAACTTAAGGTATGAATCAAAATTCATAACAGCCGATTCTTCATTAAAGTTTCAGATCATGCACTGTCATCATCTTTATTCTAAGGACTAAGAACAACAATATCTTACGATGTGTTCTAAATGCACTTGTTACATGAAAGCAACACAATCTGGTCACCACACCATTAGTCTACTTTGGAAATCAAAAGGTTCAGTCAATTAGGTCTCCTTGAAGTTTTGGATCCCACCGTGATAGAAGAGGAAAAAAATCAAGGCCATCCACAATACCAATGATAGGCAATCCAGCATGTTGGGGACATGCGTTGCTGATGCCATTGCTGATGCTGATAGGTGATAAAACTTCAATCTATTCACTATGCAAAACCATACATGGTGGTACAATTAGCTGGGAGAATGGATTAAAACATACATGGTGGTACAATTTGCAAAAACATGTTTGAAATAAATGACTAAAATATGAAATTTACCACGATACCCTAAACATAATTTTTAAATTTACCAACTCGTCCCCATCTTCTAGATAATTTCATCGACCATCTCTATGAACTTTTTGCAGTCTTCGAGACAAAAACAACAAAGTCACTACCATATGGATAGTATGACTAACAATCTGCTATAAATGAACAATACGCTACTACCAAAACATTTAAACATTTGAGATCAAAGCTATTATCTCTAAGCGACATCGTGTGCTAAAGCATCGACTATGGCCTTATCCATCGGGCAAAGCCAACCCTTCGAAGGAGATGAGTCCTCGTCCTTGACGCAATACCTGTTGAAAACAATAATTTGTGTGAAACACAGGCAGTAGTGGGCGGTGTAGTCACATAGGCAGCAGGTTTTGGGGTTTCCTTACGTGTGGATGGTGTAGTCACACAGACAGCAGATCCTCAGGCATTCCACTCGTCTAGTATCGTGGCAGATGAAGCACTCCTGAAATATAACAATGCATGGAGTTAGAAATTATCGTACGTACTATAACGAAGAATAATATTAAAAATAAAGTGTGTGCATCGATTCCTACCATTGATTTACAATAGAACCTCTGGGTAGACAATATTTGTCATGGTGTTTGAATTTCTTTCGAGAGTAGGATGCTGACAGATTTAAAATTCGTGCACCAGGAGAGTGCCACGTACAGTTGTCCATGAGTGAATACCACGGTACGTAGATCAACACCGACGACTGGCACGGATTGTCCCTGAGACTTGTTGATTGTCATAGCGTACGCTAGTCGGACCGGAAACTGGCGTCTTGTCATGTTGATTGGGATCTCTGAATTTGACGGGGTCAAGGATATCTGTGACGACCAAGATCCAATAGGCCAATAGCCAAGAGCCAAGACTCCTGAGGCGGGAATGCCAAGATGGATGAGGTGAGGTGAGGTGTACAAGGCCATGAGTTAGCCCCACATCGCCTGGAGAGAAGGAGATCCTGAGCAACTTATATAATTTCCCCTCCCAAACATAGAAGACGCGTTTTAAAACCGTGCGCCGCTACGGATTTTGTAAGAACTCCGTAGTTAAGCGTGCTCGACGAGAGTAGTACCAGGATGGGTGACCTCCCTAGGAAGTTCTCATGCGGGCACGGGCAAAGCGGACAAAATCTTGTGTGTTTGGGGCGGATGTTACAATATCCTTGGGATGAAAACCAGGTTGCCAGCTTTATCGCCGGTTAGAATCCTTGCTTCGATGATCCGCGTCGCGCATCTGGACACCATGAGTCATGTGCCATTGCAAAGACCATCTTTCGGAGTGATATTTCTGAGAAGTATGACCGGACTCCCTACCTTGAGCTCCAACTTGAACGGTGGTAATCCTGAGGGGTTTAGTAAGTTCAAGAACTCAAGGGGGTATTGGGATGTAATATTCTGATCATTTTCGTCTTCTGCAAATCGAGTCTGCTGCGAAGTAGCACTTGGACTCCCCCGGAAACTGGTCTAACGCTGCACGATTGATCACGTCAACTAATCGTTTCTTGCGGACAGTATAATCCGCTCCGTCAAGTATCGTGGTGTAACGACATCGATCACGTCCAGGTTTGGGTACACCATGGTGATCAGATCATGCAGTGTGGGGCACCTGCACATCTCTGATGGTATTTCCAATTCCTCTTGCGGGTTTGCGCCAACCTGGAATATATGAGGGATATCGTAAGACATGCATACGAATTTTGAGAATGCGTACGAATAATATAGAACAATAATCAAAATTGATTATTGGAATTGAATCTAGTCAATACCTGTTGCAAGAACTCTGCAAAATCAACGTTTTGATTGTTCCCTGAAGCCAGTCGCATATTGATTGTAAGAGTTAGCACTTATACATATTTCCATATTGATGATCGGCGGAGAGTAGCGGCAATGATCTGCTCGCGTGTACCCTTCGGTATTACCGGGAATATCTGGCGAAAGTCACCGCCAAGTACGACAGTGATGCCTCCGAATGGCCTGTCAACCTCACGTACGTCACGCAGCGTACGATCGACGGTTTCAATGCAAAACTTGTGCTGCATCGGCACTTCATCCCATATGATTAGCTTAGCCTGTTGTAGGAGCTCTGCCTGAATCGACTGTTTGCTGAACCACATACCGAATTATCCATGGCATCGAGCGGTATGCTAACCATGGAATGCGCAGTCCGCCCGCCTAGTAGATGAAGCGACGCAATCCCAGACGATATGATAGTGACCACGATATAACCAAGGCTTCGACACATTGTTGCCAAGGTATTGTATAAGAAAGTCTTCCCAATCCCTGCTCCGCCGTTTAGGAAGAACGTTGTGCCTATGTTATCTGTGACCGATGAAACTACCCGCTCGAAAGCACTACGTTGGCCGGTATTCAGCTTTTCGATATTCACCTGGGGATCAGACCATTCAGCCTCGTGCTGCAGTTGCCGGTGCTCGATGATTAGTCTATTACCGGGCACTATGCACCAGTTTGCTGTAGGAATTGGCATTTGGGGGAAGTCGACCAGACTTTTACCTGACTCAGTAAGCAACTAATTAAGGAGGTAGAGTCCGTAGTCCTCGACCTGATGTTCATTTCGCTCCGTGATCATAAAGGAGGTGTGTATCCTGTGGGGCAGGTCGTCACAGATGTTTTCGTGGAATCGCCTCCATAGGGTATGTGGTTCGATCGATGAGCACTGTAGAAGAATGACGGCAAATAGCCGCCTCAATTGGTGTCCGGTATTCATTATTGATGCCTCTTCAAGACACTGGACCCACTCTTCATCATCCTCTAGCAATCCTCTAGCGACGCACGCAGCCTTGAATGTGTTGTACAATACATTGTCAACAGTCCGCAAGCTTTCAAAAGACGTTGGGCCTCGAACAACGGTTAGTAGAAGGCGCATATAAAACCTCTCGCCAGAGCTAGGACTTGCAAAGAACATTCTGCCAATTGCAAAGCCAGATTTTCGTTGGGTCCATTTCTTTTGCGTCTTATTCCACACAAAATATTGCAGGAATTCCTTATATGTCAGGTTGTGAGCATCTTGGTTTACCACACAGCAGTCAAAGAAAGCAGTCAAAGTAGACTTCTGGGTACTAACATCATAAAGAATTTGTTCTATTTCCAAGTTAGGATTGAATAGAACTCGGTGCTCACTCGATAGATGAATAGCGAGTCGCTCGACTTTTGGTATTTTCTCGTGCATCGAGTATTGGAACAATCGCCATGCTGCCTCTGTTGGATCGATGTACCTGGCATCAAGGTAATCCTTTATCTCGTCCACCCCTCCTACAACAATCGTAGTCTGATCGTGCCCCTTGTAGATGTATTTATATATGTACTTAACGCATCGCAACCCGGCACAGACCTCGATGTTTATATGACAGTTGAACTTTCTTGTTAGGTATGGATTATATGGCACTATATCTCGATTATCAATTAGATGGCCATCACGCGTACGGAAGCTATCAGTGTCTCGTCTACGGTAGATGGGATACCCGTCCTGATCCATTGTGGTTGCATCACAGAAGTCTCGTGGATATCTCTTTGTACATCGTCCGCTCTCCATGTAGGGTGCTGTCTTATTCCCGGGACCGCAAGGCCCATGTATCATGCATGTAGTGACTGTTTGGTATAAATCTGGATCATCACGGCTCGAGAGCTCTGCTCGTACCATCTTGTCCACATCCGTAGAGTTTTGAATCTTATCCTGGAAACGTAGGAATATCAATGCGTGCATATGTGGTAGTCCCCGCTTCTGGAACTCAATAGTATAGACGTGACCAACTTCCTTACCGAAAACCCCGTTAACCTTTATCTCCTTCCTAAGTGCTTTTCTCTTCAACTCAAAAACTCGAGCAACTAAATCCGGACGATCTATCGACTTCTGACCACCAATCAATTATTGTGTAATCTCGTCCCATTTTGGATTAGCAGTCATAGTTAGGAATATATCTGAATGATGGTTGTACCGCGTGATTGCCAAGGAGTCTTGAAATATCTCAAACATATGGCATGGACTTCCGATATGCATGGATGGTAGGAGAATCCTTTTTCGAACTTGATTAGGGTCAAGGTCTTGTGCGGCAATATCAGTCAAGCCTTGATACAACTCTGCATGAAGCTTTTTTTGGTTGGCTCTGCACTAGTTCATCTTATTCTGCTCCGTCACTGCCCAAGCATCAACAATAAACTCTTGGAACAACTTAGATACTCGGAGAATCATTGAGTATTCTTGAGTTCGTTGGAACAGGCGGTAGCAATAGTAGTCCATCTGCGTGAGTCTTGTATTTGTTGGCTTATTTCTAACTGTGTCCCATTTCTTCATACCTTCGTGCCACCCTAGCTCACCATATGGGAAAAGAAGCACGTAATAGAGTGGCAGATACGCTGGATGACACTCGCTGATGGTCATTAATGATTGTTCATTACGCAAGTAGAGTTTAATGTCTCAAACTTTTGAGTATTCTGTACCGTCTCCTGGCAGGACCACCGCAATCTTATCAGAACTGGGCAAGTTGTAGCATCGTCGGTCGTTGGTTTTGGAATAATGCAGGTAGGCATGAACATCCGACCTTTCATTATCCAATGAACTTAATAATTCGTGTGCTCTTTTGAACTTAGCGATGAAGGGATTGCACTCAATAAAAGTGTCTTGTATAATCTGGAGGATGTAATGATCGAGTTTCTCATTCTTTTTTTCTCAAAATTGTAAGGCCTGTTTTGGATCGTAGATATACAACTGGGCGTACGAAGGCGTTTGATCTGGTCTCGATAATAATGCACCTGTTTGGTGTCGAAGTTCGCCATATATCATAAATGGTCTAGGTCCTCGGCCATTAATAGCACGTGAATCTCTCTGCACTCCGAGGCTTGTGAATGCGTTAGCATTATTGTACTCACGAGCATGGAGCCGGAATGATCTGAAACGATTATCATCACCGTCGAATAAATCCTTAATCGGTCGGGGTGGCTCTCTAAGCAACGGTAGTCTGATCTTCCCTTCAAGACAGCACGTACCAAATCTTGGTGACCTTATAGAGGATTTAGCTAATCGCTCCTCAATAAAATGCAAAGCCGAACATGTAGGGCACACAACATCCATCAGACCAAGGAAATGACGATCTAGTTGTTCTCGATGTAATATAGGTTCATTCAAGTCCTCATCCTCATCAGATGCATCTAGTTCTTTATTTCTGTATACCAAATAATATATTCCTAAGTTCAAGTTTACAATACAGGTTTTGTTATATCTTACAAATGATAATGACAATAAAAAATGATAAGTCTGTAAAAAATATACAACTTATATGTTGGGCACCAACTGAAGTTCTGTATTTTCAACAAATGGTGGCTTAGGATTTACAACCGGGTGTTGTTCCAGATTTTCAACCAGTGGTGGCTCGGGATTTACAACCGGGTGTTGTTTAGAATTGACAACTGATAATATCGCTACGGCATTTGCCCTGCATCTTCCCTCCCTTTCTCTTTCGATGTTAGCAAGTTGATTAACTGAACGTGAATGACATGTAGGGTTATCTGATATCTCTAGATTTCCACCAGGACGTTGTTCAAAATTATCAAATAGTACTATCATCACGATATTCCTTTTAGCTCTTTCCTCCTTTTCCCTTTGCCTCCTAGCAAGTTGACCCACTAAACGTGACAAAAACATTGTCTCAGGATCCTTTCTTGATTTCTTCTGTCGCCCTTGTTGCAATACATGGTTATCTGATATCTCAAGATTTTCAGCCGGACATTCTAAATTGTGAAATGGTCCTATCGCCACGGCCTTTCCCTTGGCTCTTTTCTCCTTTTTCCTTTGCCTTCTAGCAAGCTGCCCCGTTGAATGTGACAGGAACGTTATCTTCGAATCCTTTCTTGTTTTATTCTGTTGCTCTAGTTGCAATGTTGAAATCTCTAAAAACTCACGTTCCGTTCGAAGATATGAAGCCTATTGCAGTTATTAATAGATTCATTATATATCATATTTTATAATATATCACTTAAATTTTAGTTTTTTAATAAAAGGTATTTAAAGGTAGTATATAAAACTGTATTCCTATTTTACCAGTATTGTATACTAAGTGACCCAATAAATAATTTAAACTTGATATGAAAGCTTATACTAAGTGACACAATAAATTTGATTTAAACTTGATTAAGAATACAAATATAATTTATTTATATCAAAAAGGACTAATACCGTACCTTTGAAGCATCGACATAACTCGAGGTAATCGCGTGGAAGGCTATGTCGGTCTGATTTAACAGGTCTGGAAGTGTTATGTCCTCAAGTTCAGTTTGATCATTAGCCACCACCTCTTGGTCACACCCAACTGCTAGTGTCTCTGGAGGGGTCGCAAGAACGTATTCCGGTGTACTTGGGGGTGAGGGCATGAGATCCATAGTTACACCTAAAGAGAATATCATAAATCGTGTCAATTTTAGTTTGTGCTTTTTTTTTTTGATATATGGATAAAAAAATATAAATGTTTCTTCAATAAAGAAAATGGTAGTCCAAGAAAATGCTACGCAAGGCTTATAAATTAAGCCACATATATAAATTAAGCCAGTACCGATTGGCACGAAGCTATGAATCCTTATATAAACGATATTTCACTTAATGATAAATTCAAGGTTAAATATAGGTTATATTGATAATGGAGGGTCATGTGGAGAACTTAGACCTTCTGTATATTTAATTATAGGCTTGACAATGTATCATTAATCACAAAAATATTACTCGACGATCAGTTCTTATACTTAATAAACAGTTATACTAAAACAAAGTGCTAATTTATTTTCCCTTCATTACAAAGCTCCATTTATACTAAAACACTCAAATACAGACGACGAATTAATACAATTTCATTTTTCACAGGGTCGACAAAGATAACAATGGTCTCCTTTTGTCCATTTTTTCATATCTCCATGTAAATTTTTTGGAACCCATCCTCAGGAATCGAGTCAAACGTCCGTAGGTATATGAGTCTTCTTTTTCCCGTTGAAGTATCGAACGTCATGGGATAAAGCATGACATCTACGGTATACCATCTGTTCTCGAAAGCCATGAATGCATGCGTGCCCATATGACCTCTGTAGTACAACATAATATATTGATTTTTCTATTAAAAATATTATTGAATTGTTATGATGGATGCAATTTTCTGGGAGTGATCAGCAAGAAACAAAGAAATAGGGGGAGAAAACTAAGAAGAAAGGCAGAATCAACACTTGGAGCTCGAAGTATTCATAGACAAAATTAACAAAATCAGTATTTCGGCCAAAAATAGAAGTAATATAATTTAAAAACCTGATTTACAGTATTTCGGGCAAAAATCAGCATTTCCGTAAAATCTGCATTTCGGGCAAAATCAGCATTTCGGACAAAAATTCAGCAAACCCAATGGTTTAAGATGCTATTACTCTAACTTTTTTTGATTGGTCATAGGCATATAAATAGAGGAACAATATTTTTCTTATAGTTTATGTATTGGATTTCACTTGCACCAAAAAAATGAAAACCCAAAAAATGGAACCATTACGATTCAATATATGTAATGTTAAGTCATTAGAGTGAACCAATTTTTTTTTGCCCCAAGAAGTACAATGTAAGTGGAAAAAAAAACTAAAAATGTAATGCTCGTGACTATCGAAGTAATATTTAATATAAAACCAAAAAAAATCTACAAACACAGGATGGCTATCTCACTTGCACCCAAAAAATTGGTAACCAAAAATTGCTGATTTTTTTGCCCAAGTACAATGTAGGTGAAAAAAACAACAACGAAAGATCAACAAATTTACTGATTTTATGGCTAAATCAAGAAAAAAACATACAAAATCTTCTCTTTTTCTTAAGTCTTCTCTCTTTCAAAATCTTCTCTCTTCCTTCACTAGCATATGGATAGTATGACTAACATGATCTATCAACTTTCACTACCATATGGACGATCTGTCGACTTTCTTAAGTCTTCTCTCTTACAAAATCTTCTCTCTCCTTCCAAATTTGTTGATTTTATGACCAAATCAGGAAAAAAAACATACAAAATGTTGAAGGAGAGAATGAAGGTGAATCCAAATTACTGAATCCTTACAGTGATCAGTAAATTTGCACCCAAAAAATCTGCAAAAATCATAAAAAATTAGCAAAATCATAAAAAATCAACAAAAATCACAAAAAATCAGTAAACCCAATGGTTTAAGATGTTATTACTCTAAATTTTTTTGATTGGTCATAGGCAAATAAACAGATGAACAATATTTTTCTTATAGTTTTTGCATTGGATCTCAATTGCACTAAAAAAATAGAAACCCAAAAAATAGAAGTAATCTAATTGCATTAGATCTGATATAGTAAGAAGACTTTGAGCTCAAAGTATTCATAGACAAAATTAGCAAAATCAGCATTTCGGGCAAAAATAGAAGTAATCTAATTTAAAAATCTAATTTATAATATTTCGGGCAAAAATTAGCATTTCGGGCAAAAATTAGCAAAATCAGCATTACAAAAAAATTAAATTACAATCTCACAAAATCTGATTTTACAATCAAATTGCAATCCCGCAAAACTGATTTTACAATCAAAAGAAAAAATCAACTTCTATGTATGCCTTTTAGAATCAAAATTGATTTTACTGTTTTAGAATCAAGTTACATCCCACAAAATCTGATTTTGCTTGTCTTCCAAAATCAAAATCAGCAAAAAGAAAAAAATTAAGCATGTGATTATCCATTGGATAATTTTTCTCTGAGAAACAAATAAGATGTAAGCACTCAACGAAAAGGATTGGATCAACAACATTATTCCATTAAGCCCGAATGTTTTCTTATAAAAAAATATAGAAGAGATGGGTCTCTCGGCGGTCTACCGAGAGACCCTTTGCATGTCAGTGGCAATGCTTTTAAGCCCGAAGGTTTTCCCGATTCAGTACAGCCCAATTGACGTGGCAACATGCAACTGGTAGTGTAAATAATTATAAGGTCGGTAGTGGATTTCAGCCACCAGTTGCACGCTACCATATCAATCGGGCCGCCGAAATCGGGAGAACCTTTAGGTTCAATTGCATGCAGACAAAGAAAGCCAAGAGACTAATAAAGAAAGGAAGAGTATGATTGGCAGCACGGAAAAGTTTAAGACAAAAATTTAGAAGCCATAATGTAGAAAAGAAATGCACTTAAGTGGGTCACTTAGCAGGGGATGATGCGGTTATTTAAACGAACCAAAGCCTTTACTGTTTTTTTGCCCAAGAAGTACAATGTAGGTGAAAAAAAAAATAGAGACTATTTACCAACCTAGTGACTGAGAGGTTAAGTGTGGCGAGGGGTTGATGATGTGCGATCGGGTCGTTCTGCATCGGTCATTCTGCACGATTGAAAATATAGAGTGAATCAATTTTTTTTTTCCCCAAGAAGTACAATGTCGGTGAAAAAAAAAACAAAGATTATTTCCCAACCTGGTGACGGAGAGGTTAAATGTGGCGAGGAGTTGATGTTGTGCGATCAGGTCATTCTGTATCTGTCCTTCTGCACGATTGAAAATGTAGAGTGAATCAATTTTTTTTTGCCCAAGAAGTATAATGTAAGTGAAAATAAAACCAGAGATTATTTCCCAACCTGGTGACGAAGAGGTTAAGTGTGGCGAGGGGTAACAGATAAGATGTAAGCACTCAACGGAAAGGATTGGATCAACAACATTATACCATTAAGCCCGATTGTTTTCTTATAAAAAAATATAAAAGAGATAGGTATCTCGGTGGTGCACCGAGAGACCCTTTGCATGTCAGTGACAATGCTTTTAAGCCCGAAGGTTTTCCCGATTCGTACAAATACATGAAGCATTACTTTATAAAAGCATATAAATATTAATGTCTAAGAACATCCCCTAAATGCTTTCTAATTTTGAAATCTTGGCACGTTTCTCATTTTGCATAGGGTTTTTTTTTATAAATCGACGGTTTGATCCGTGCGTTGGTGTTGTATAACCGCTGCAAAAAAATGCAAAAAAACCAAAACTGAAAACCAGGGATTAAAAACCAAAAAAAAAACCAAGCACTTCTGACGGGGCTTACGTACAATGATTTCTGCAGAAGCAATGCTATCAAGCCCGAAGGTTTTCCCGATTCCGCTCAGGCCGATTGATGTGGCAGCGTGCAACTGGTGGTGTAAACAACTTTAAGGTTTCAGCCACCAAGTGCATGCTGCCAAGTTAATCGGGCAGCCAAAATCGGGAAAACCTTTGCATGTTAGTGGCAAAGGGACGTCGGTTTTTTCAAATGATTTTGAAAACAAAGGCATCTTTTTAGAAGCATACAAATTTAATTATATATAGATATATATACTTTGTTTTCTTGGCCAAAGAATAAAGAAACAAAGACAAATAAAGAGAGAAGTTCGCTCTCTCTCCCACTCATGCACGGACCTCGCGCCCCCTCTTGCCGTGCCTCTTTCTTGGTTGTACAGCACAAACCAAAAAAAAAAGGGGGCAAAAGCAAAACAAAGAAAGAAAGACAAAGATAGAAAGAAAGAAGGAAAGATCCATTTTTTGGATCAATTTTTCATCACAAAGTTTTACAATCAAGTTACAATCCCACAAAACTGATTTTACGGAAAGGATTTAAAGGCTCGCCTTTAAAGTCGGGCAAACATAGGCAAAATCAAAAAAATCAGAAAAATCACAATCCAATTCAAGTCAGGCAAACATAGGCAAAATCAGAAAAATCAGCCTTTAAAGATTTAAAGGCTTGCCTTTATCTATCCTTCAATGTTTTTAAATCGACGGAAAAAAAATCACAAAAATATGGCAAATATAGAAAAAATCAGCAAAATTAGCCTTCATGTCAAAATTACCCACTTTGCATTTCCCACCACTTTGCTGATTTTTTTTTGTCAATGTTTTTCCGACATTATGTTTTTATTCTAAAAATAAATTCCAACTTAAGGGATTGAGGTGATGAAGGAAGCCATGGAATTTAAAGGAATATCTCACCTCGTATTGGTCCGCGTCTTGGTGGTGAAGGCTACGCTGATTAAACATCAAAAAAAGAAAGGCCAAAAACATGAAATTTAATATTATAACAGAGAAAAGAATATTGTGGGGTCTGAGTTGGATTTCTTTTTATTGCTGTTTTTTTTTTTGCAAAATCAGAAAACAAAAAAACGGCAAAAATCATTTTGCTTTGTTGATTTCTGCAAAGGTATCTGAGGACCAATACCTTTGATGATACCTGGCAGACCTAGAGCCTTTTGTGCGGCTAGGGAGCAATCGGGCGATGATTTCTGCACGATGTTGCTGATACCTAGTGGACCTAGATCCCTCTTTCTGCACAATCACAGAAACGATAAAAAAAAAACAGTTTGCACCAAATCAGCAAGATCAACAAATTTGTTAATTTCTGCAAAGGTATATGAGTACCAATACCTTTGCAGAAATCAACATGTGGTTCATGTTGATTGAAAAAAAACAATTTTATTGGTTTTCTTCTTACTGAGAGAGAGAGAGAGAGAGAGAGAGAGAGAGAGAGAGAGAGAGAGAGAGAGAGAGAGAGAGAGAGATGGAGAGTCCATACCTGGCGGACCTAGAGTCTGCCTGCGGGTAGAGGTCGAGTGGGCGAAGCCTTCTGCAGTTGGTGCGAGGAGGGGTCACTGCCATCTGCACGATCCCACCTTCCGCACAATCACAGCCTCTTGAAGGGTTTGGGGTGAGTGCAAGGCTGGGGACAATGACGGATTTCCATACGGGAATCATGTCGCATTTGGGAGGGTTTAAAAGCTACTTGCTCGATTTGGAAAGTATGAAATTTTGGAGAATTGGGGAGGGGCAGGTTGGTCGATTTGGAAAGTATGAAATTTTTGAGAATTGGGGAGGGGCGATCTTGGAGCGGGGGATTGCAGGGTGGGAGGAGCGATCGTGAAGAGCAAGTGCTCAATCTGGGGCGTGAAGGGGGGGGAGGGTAGGGGCCTCGATCTGCAGCTGCCCGTGAGAGGGGCGCGCGCGGGATCACAGGGTGGCCTGAATTGGGGGGATCACAAGGTGGTTAGGGGGATCACAGTGGGGCGAGATCGCAGGTGGATTTGGGGGGATCGCAGGTTGGCCGGCGGGATCACAGGGGGACGGGATTTGGTGGATGAGAGAGAGAGAGAGAGAAATAGATAGGGAGGGGGGCTCGATCTGGGGCACAAAAAAGGGGGCCTCATCTGCAGCGTGAAGGAGGGGGGGCGCTCAATCTAGGGTGTGAGGGGGGGGGGGGGGGGGGGGGGAGCTCGATCTGCAGCTGGAACGGGGGGGCTCGATCTGGGGCGTGAAAAAGGGTAGGGGTGAAGGACGGCTGGAAATCATGGAGATGGCGGTGCTGGAGCAACACTCGATGGGCCCTCTCATATGAATGGACGATTGCGATCAGGGCCATTGCTGATCAGGTAGTGGAGGTCTAGGTGAATGGACTGCAGCGATTTGGAAAATAGGGACCGAGATTGGGGAACGGCCCCTCTCACGATCTCCTCTTTTACGGCTCTAGACGAACGCTCCCTTGCAACTGTATGTTTTGTCTAGTCAGCGTTTGTTTGTCTAGTCAGCTTTTGGTGCGTTTTGTCTAGTCAGCAGCAAAGCGTCGTGCCATGTTATATAGATATATTATTTATTTCAGATCGGATCGGGCCAGATTTGGATTAAAACATGTGTGTTTTAATAAAAAAAATTTCTTCAAAGACTAATGTGTAGTTTCAAACACAAGATCTCAAGGTTACTCCCAAACTCTATAGCCACTATACTGCACTTACTTGATGTTACAAATATACAATATATATATATATATATATATATATATATATATATATATATATATATATATATATATATATATATATATATATATATATATATATATATATATATATACACACTAGAGCATGCACGTGCCTGTCGGCACTGCAGCGGGCCGTCTTCGGCGGCAACACATCTGTCAATATTGTAGCGGGTTGCCTTCGACAGCAACACACCTGAATGCTTTCAACAACAAACCACTTTCGACGACAAACACCGGCATTCATAGGGACACCCATTTTCTCGCCCGTGCCGATTGGCACGAAGTGGGTGCCTTCGGCGCGACCAACTCCCCCTCCCCCTATAATCGATTAATCATTGCTGTCTCTATTCGAACAGATTCCTCAAGATCAACCCGATTGTTTGGGACTGCCGAAATTTCAGTCCGTGGGTTTATAGTCGTTGATGCGAACAACGATCACGAGATGAACGGTCAAGTCTTGTGCAGTTTAAATGGGTTGGGATTTTAAGGGTTTAGTGCAGTTTAAATTGTTAGGGAGGGAGTTGGTTGACGGGGAAATAGAGATTGTGTGTTGATTTTTGAACGAATGGTCAAGTCTAGTGCAGTTTAATCAATACCTATTCACGTTGAATGGTGAATCTAAGTGGATGTGGAGCTTGCGAGATCGAACAGCCTGTAAATGCAGCTACTCAGAGAGACTCAGAGAGAGAGAGAGAAAGAGAGAGAGAGAGAGAGAGAGAGAGAGAGAGAGAGAGAGAGAGAGTACCTCAAAGGATGGAGCTAAGACGCAGTCTTGTATGATGTTCTCGTCCTTGACCGCGACCTGGAGGCGAGATGGAGAGTGGCAGGGAGGAGGGGCAAGATCGAGGTCGATTGCGGGGAGTAGCAGGGAGGAGGGATCATGCGTGAGGTGGAGAGTGGCAGGGAGGAGGGGTGAGTGGAGAGCAGCAGGGAGGAGGGTCGAGTGGAGAGTGGCACGGAGGAGATCAATCTGATCGAGAGAGCAGATGAAGTGAGGGCGGGAGGGGGAGAGAGAGACAGAGAGAGTGAGATAGCAGATGGAGTGTGGGCAGGAGGGGGAGAGAGAGACAGAGAGAGTGAGATAGCAGATGGAGTGTGGGCAGGAGGGGGAGAGAGAGAGACAGAGAGAGTGAGAAAGCAGATGTAGTGAGGGCGGGAGGGGGAGAGATAGAGAGTGAGAGTGAGAGTGTCTGTTATATTAATAGAGGGGGGCGCCGAGGGCTCTGTTGTAATTTATTTTTTCAGGGCTGAGCTTAAACCCGGTGATGACAACACCGGGTTTAGCCAGGATCGACTAAGGGAGAGGAGTGCGACAGAGCAGATCAAACGTCTGTTTTCTGCTCTGTTGTATTTGCGTCGCAGGTGCAAGCCTAAAAGCAGTGATGACAATACCGGGTTTAAACTGAGGGGAGGTTAAACCCAAGGATGACAATGCCGGTTTTAAAAAATCCTAAACTCGGTAATACAGATGTCGGGTTTATCAGTGGTTAAGTTTAATATAGAAGCTTGGATTAGGGGGGACAGTGCTTAGTAAACTCAGCAATACAGATGTCGGATTTACCAGTACCCAGGAAAAAAAATTAGACAGCCGACATGGCAAGCGCTTTTTGGCACTGATATGCCACGTGGCTGTCAGAGCGCTAGTCCGACAAATACTTTTGGTCAACTGCTATTTAACTAAATACTTTATTTTTTAATAATATTTTGAAAAAAAATCCCTAGTTAATATAGCTATGTTCTGTAGCTGATATCAGGGGAGGGGCTGTGCGGTAGGGTGCTCCACTCCAGTTGTCGCCGGAGGTGCGTGAAATGAGGGAAATGGGCAAGGGGACAAGGGGGCTCACCAGAGGTGGGGATTGGATTGGGGAGGTCGCCGGCGCAAGCGAGGAAGGAGGAGGGTTGCCGATGGATGCGCTGTATCTCTCACTCTTCTTCTCTCCCTTTCTCTCTCTAGGTCTCTCTTTCTCCTCCTCGCAAGCGGTCAAATCGCCTAACCGTTCGCGATGGGTCAGGTTATGAACGGTTATGATATGGGGAGCACCTCTAGCGATCTCGAATGGGTCAAGTTCTGGGTGAACGAACGGTTGTGATATGGTGATGTTTACTCTCATGTTTTTTTTTTTTGTTAGACTGCTCTGATCGCATTGGGTGAAAAAAAAAACCCAGGATACCTCCAATAGTCGGCATCCCTCAACCTCTCGACCCTCCCACGATCTGTCAATCTGTCCGGCCCTCTTACAATCTATCAACCATCCAGTATCTCTAACAAACTTCCTCGGACGGTCCTTCTTATACTCATAAAATGGCAAGCTTGTAATATTTGGGACGTGACTTTCCTCACATGTATTATAGATAGATAGATAGATATAAAAGAACTACGCAGTATATGGTTATGTCTTTTCGGCTTTCTTTCGGGCCGGTTTGAGCCGGGCTTCGAGCTGGACTACGGGCTCAAGGTGGCTGTACACTTGTACGAGCCCGGCTCATGGTGCTTTCCGACTGGGCCGGGTCGGGCCTATGACCGGGCCGGGTTTGGGCCGGTGTGCTTTTTTTACACCCCTACGTCTAACAAATAAGAGAACAACACTGAGCCCCACTTTCATGTACGGCTCATGAAGGATCCCTCACGTTGCTTCGGAGCGAAGGAAGCTCTTCGCTGTCATCGATGGTAATATGGTAAATAGAATGAAAATAATATTACCATCCCACACCGTGATACTTTCGTCGCTCCAAAGCAACAATCGGGATCTTATTGTTGCCGTCGGATGTGCCAACGTGGCCCTAAATTCAGGAATCTATTGTAGCGTACACCCCCCCACAAGTCTTTCTTTATCAGACTCCGGTCTTTTTATATTGGTGTTTAAAAAAAAGTCAGTGGTGCCCGGTCCTTTTCAATTAAGAAAATGATATCCAACTATCAAGATTCGTCCAAAGAACTAACCTTTTATTGTCCAGACTGATGTGGCACCAGTCAAACCGTCCTTTTGGTGTTGAGTGTGATTCACTGATTCTGGGTCCAAGGGAGAAGGACAGCAATCAATGACACGTCAGTTTGTATAAAAAAATTTGTTCAACTATCTGTCTGAATAGCATTTCTCTCAAAAACAAAAAGAATGATCTATGGTCTGTGGAAAGGGTATTGCCTTGTTTAAAGTATGGTTTTGCTTTCCGGCTCTCAAGTTGGATGAAAAGAGTGGAAAAAAAAAATATATTTAACCTGAATGCAAAATTTTTTAAGGGTTTTTTTGAGTTTGCCTCCCAAATTTTGCCTTGAATTAGACTTTACCCCCCAAAACTAACTGTTCCGTCAGCTCACCATCTAAGGTGTGAGTTGACGGAACAGTTAGTTTTAGAGGGTAAAGTCGAATAAATGAAAATTTGGGGGGTAAAGTCTAATTAAAGGCAAAGTTTGGGGGGCAAAGTCAAAATAACCCTTTTTTAACCAGAGTGATGTGTCCCGATCACAACCGTGCGTTGCACCAAGCCATGACCAGTGAATCACACTCAATCCCCGAAGGGCAGGCAAAGGGACGCCGTGATTGAATGCCACGTCATTACGGTTAAACGTTTGGGTTGAATAGCATTGCTCTGGGTACTATAAATTACTCACTAGCCTCACCAATCTTCCACACCCGAATTCCATGGAGACGACTTCCGATTGAGAAGTGAGAACAAGCCCTCATCACCAAGAGAAAATATGGTACCTCCCTCTCTCTCTCTCTCTCTCTCTCTCTCTCTCTCTCTCTCTCTCTCTCTGCTGTAACGGAGCTTGTATTCTTGGTCATGTTGTTTGCAGTCGTGGTCCCAGCCAGGCGGCGGTGGAGGGGGGCAGGGTCGTGGCTATGGACGGGACGGCGGTGGGGGGCCGGGTGGTGGATGGGGAGCCGGACGTGGCGGGGCAGAAGGCGGAGCTGATCCTATTATTGGGGTGGGGAACGTCTCCGGTCTCGGCGATGACATCCAAGTCGACGATCGCGTTAGGCGGATTCCGGGTGCGCGAATTGGGAATTACAACTCGGCTAGTGGGAGGAATCGGGTCGTAATCGGAAGCGGATCGAGTGGTGGCTGGGGCCAGGGAGTTGGCGGCGGCGGCCCAGGTGGTGGTGGCCTGGGACCGGGAGGCGGCGGAGGCCAAGGTGGTGGTGGCATGGGACCGGGAGGCGGCGGAGGCCAAGGTGGTGGTGGCATGGGACAGGGAGGCGGCGGAGGCCAAGGCGGTGGTGGCATGGGACAGGGAGGCGGCGGAGGCCAAGGCGGTGGTGGCCTGGGACCGGGAGGCGGTGGTGGCCTGGGACCGGGAGGCGGCGGAGGCCAAGGTGGTGGTGGCATGGGACAGGGAGGCGGCGGAGGCCAAGGTGGTGGTGGCATGGGACAGGGAGGCGGCGGAGACCAAGGTGGTGGTGGCATGGGACAGGGAGGCGGCGGTGGACAGGGTGGTTTCTGGGGATATAGTTGTGAATGGGGAGCCGGAGGTGGCGGAGGGCAGGGCGGTGGGTATGGTGGCGGACGAGGCCCTTTAATTGGGGGAGTTGGGCCACAAAGACCCGAAGCCTTCGGCCCGCCGCCGCCGCATCCGCCTCCGCCTCCGCCGTACAACACCCCCAGTGCCCAGGGCGAGCCACCAAGGCCCGGTGGCACCGTCCGGATAGGGGTGGGAATCAGGTCGGACCAGGATATCAACGTCGGCGTCTACGATAACCTCGCCGCCGGGGGGCATCCTAATAGCGGAAATCGTGCGGGTCTTCAGATCGGGGTGGACAATTTCTCGAGGGGCGACAACACCGTGCGGGTTCACAACAACGATTTCAGAGAGGGGTACGGGAGCGTGGACGTCGGAGTTGGGAACTATGCGGCTGGGAGTAACAGGATCGTCGTCGACAGCTTTCCAGGGAGGCCGATGCCGCCACCGCGAGCACCGGCGCTGCCGCCCCGCCAGTGGTGGTGGCCGCCGCCTGTCCCATGGTGGCATCGTAGCCAACCGGTGCCTGAGGATTCACCCAGGCCCCGCAGGTATTGGTTTCGGCGGTAACACGTGTCCGGGGCCCGCTTTGGAGACTGTTGGAGAGGGGTCTGCTAAAACTACTGTACTAATTCCGGATAGTGTATGTGTGTATGTGGGTGTTTGGGATTTCTAGCCCTTTATGCAATTAATAAATAGTGGGTAAATTATAAATTTCTTTTTAGTCAAGTTACCACCTAATGCCAGGGTTCGAAACGTACCCTTAGCAATTGCGTATTCTTTTTCTGCCAACGTGACCTGCGGGTTCGAATTAAGGGCATGCGCTCCAAAGGGTGCAATGCAACACCAACTTTGCTAACAGTTGGGTACACTAAATTGGTTTCTGGGTGGGGCTGCCGTAAAGGTAACCCAACTTCATTGCTCTTTTGCTAAGGGCAACTCATGTCCATCGTCTGCCTCCACTGCTGGTAATCCACAACCGTGTCTCCTTCCTTTTCATTTCTCCTTCCACCTACCCATGCTTGTCGTTTGCCACCGTCACTAGCAACCCACCACTGCATCTCCTCCCTCCTTCGTTTTCGCTTCTTCCTCCTCCTCGAAATAGCGACACTCGGTCATTCTAGGTCGAGTGCATCTTCTGTGTCTTCAGCCGTGGAGGCCGAATGCATCTGCAATAAATTCGGCCATAGATGACCAGATGGTCTGTACGTGTATTTGGCCTGGAATGGCCAGAGTGTTCATATTTCTTGTTTGTTTTTTGTTAATGGTAGACTAGTTATTATATCGAACAATCGTAACATATTATATAGGGGCTCCACTATGGTACCGAATGAAAAAATTTTGGTACCATACTGAACCCACCTCCAGTATCCATCTCATTTTTCATGCATCAGAGTAGTGGGAGCATTATTATTATTCTAGGGGCCATGGGATGAACCATAGGGGTGTAAAGAATCCAACCATGGATACCCACCTCCTCACAAAACCGGCTTATAAGGAAAGGTCCAAGATGGATACATAAACTGCCCATCACCCGCTCTCATTACCGATGTGAGTCTAACTCGTGTGACCATCTCAACAAGGGGGATGCCTCAGATCCACCATAGGGCCATCGGATGGTCCCTATGAATTTCAGTATGGTACCAAAGCTGGTACCATTGAATTTTTCATTATATAGATGTACTATCAGAAAGAATTAAGGCATACAACCAATGGTGCATTTGGTTGACTATATTTTGAATTACAGCCGTGGATGATAATAAAGTGTTTGGTTGATTATGTGGTAAGTGGATTATGATATCAAATGGTGAAAATGTGAAATTAGTTCTCTCAAATTCGGTAGAAATGAATTAACTGAATAAATTATTTGGCTTAAACTAGAAATGAATTAACAGAATAAATTATTTTGCTTAAACTATCCTTTTAGATCCAATTGACCTGACTTGCTACTTGACCGACCCAAATGACATCAGATATTTGATCGAGCCAATTCGCCTGAACGATCTAACCACGTCCGCTGATTAGAACCAGCTGATCGAGTCTACTGACCTAAAGTTACTTACCTGGTTCTCCAACCAGATCGTGCCATCTTGTTGTGGCACCTGACCATAGTCGCCAGTTGCATCCAGCCCCGACAGGTGAATCACACTCAACTCCACTAGCAGGCAAAGGGACGGTCGTGCTCATGTGCCATGTCAGGATGGTCCAATCCCGATGGAAAACTGGATATCTCATGCCTGAATAGCATTGATTGATTCAATATTAGAAAAGGAGACGCGCTATTCGGCCGAAGCGTTTGTCCCAAATGGTCAGCCCGATTGATGTGGCATCTAATCACATCGCTTTACCTGCCAGGCTGCCAGCTCGGGTTGAATGTGCTTCACTGGTCGGGTCTGGGTGCAACGGATGGCTATGATCAGGACACATCAATCAGGCTGACGTTTCGGGCTAAATAGTATCAGTGAGTGAAGACATCTTAGATGGAAAGTGGATTGGATTGCATGTGAAAGGAATCCTAACGGCAAGCAACCTAGAATTAAAAGTGGATAGTGAAAATGATCAAAGCTGATGATTTGACCCAGTGGAAATTAGAATTATAAAGGAATAGGTGCGACAAAGGGGAAAAATAAATATTCGAACCGAGTGGGGTTGGGGTGGACTTCAAATGGGACAGGAGCTGAGATTTGAAGAGACACGAGAATCTCTCAAAGTTTCAGAGTAGAAACCTAATTCAGGTTAAGAGAATCTCAAAGCGGTGAATCAAATATGGAGGTGGGAAAAATAAATAAGAGAAATTAAGTGATAGGTCTATAGATAGCATCAAGAAAATATGCAGGACAGTTATTGATTTTCATCTAAGATTAGGTCCACGGGATCAAAGTAGTTTTTAAGGTTGATCGTCTCCTACGATTTTGTACAGAATAGGTCATTTGCCAAATGCTTTTGATAACACATTCTTTTTTAATACCAAAAAAACACAGGGGATCTTCCTACATTAATTAACAGTATATAATTTAGGAACACGATTTTTTTTTACGGAAATAGTGGCATCGGTTGTTTTGACGGGAATAGTGGCATGGGCACCGTAACTTCTAAAAAGACTTCCTAGCAATGATACTCAATTTTATGCACAAAATACTCAATTTAATTAAATATTATTTTGTATATTTGAATATCAATTACAATCACTATAGCTGTTACAATGATTTTTTAGATACTTATAGACTTTCTATAGTGAAATTACTATAGCAATGATACTCAATTTAATTGAGTATTTTTTTGAATATTTGAGTACCATTTACAACTATTATAAAAATTTCGAGTACCTTTTTGTATAGACGTATCATTTAAATTGATAGTTAATTATATGAAAATGATTCTTAATGCTACAATGATTTCATTGTATGGAATTGAGTATCATTTTGAAATAATTGAGTATCATTTTAAATAAATATAGCAGGTATAGTGCAATTATACTTATACTACAATAAAATCAGTCAATTATATGAAATTATATTCAACGATTCAGTTATTTCAAAATACAAAATTGAGTATTATTTGCATAAAATCAAGTATCATTGCTACAGTGGTTTTATTATAGCAAAGTTGTTTTTAGCAGTCACAACAAAAATCACTATAGCTGCTACAATGATTTCACTGTATCTGCTATAATGAAATTACTGTAGCAGTCAAATCCCGCCATCATTTTTTAAACTTAACGTTTCGTGGAGATAGAATGCGGTTTATAGGTCATAGCAATTTAGTAAATTCAATAAGTTATTTTTAATATTTTAGTCTTTTAGTAATTAATTAAGTCGTCGCAAGTGAAACGATGAAATATGGACTCGTGCTTAAAACGTAAGGTTCTCGGGATCTATCTGTTAGGATTGATGTATTCTAAGCTTGTAAAACTTTATGTTTTGATCTAATAAATAAAGATTGATAGTTATTATATGAGATGCATATAGGTGCGTAACGTAGTTACGTGTTCTTTTAAGAACTGATAGCCATGATTATATGGTTGTTTACTGAGTAGAAGACTGAGTGGATTGGTCTCATATAATCTAAATAAGTTCGCAGCTATGATCAGGTTGGTCGCCTCATCATGATAAACTATTGGGGATGACAGTTCATGGAATATCTTCACCATGGTCATCACTAGGCACAGTGTCTGTGGCTGAACGGAACTAACATGGTGTACAAATCAGTGAGCAAACACTGGTACACTAAGCCATATTTCTGCTTAGGGTAAAACGGTCATAAACCCTGAGGAACCATGTCTGATGGACTAACCAGTTGTGTGGTGCTTTGGCGCACCAATGTGTGAGGATTCGTATGTAGTGATCCAAAACCACGGTGTACTTGGTTACTCGGCTGGTGTTGCATCAACGTGTCACTCCTGCTGGTCATCCACACCCTTATCGGGAGGTGCGTTCCTTGGTCTGACTTATACTGTACCAAACCCAGGCCTGGTGATCATCAGTTTGACTGTTGACTGGGTTGGATTACTCGACGGGGTAATCAGAGGTAAGATATA
This sequence comes from Chamaelirium japonicum, assembly GCA_947650365.1. Lineage (NCBI taxonomy): Eukaryota > Viridiplantae > Streptophyta > Magnoliopsida > Liliales > Melanthiaceae > Chamaelirium > Chamaelirium japonicum. Next base: position 45,504,104 of record OX393556.1, on the reverse strand, counting down.
TAGGTCAACCTGGAAGAGACCAAGTCATATGATCATTCGAGTCTGACGGTAGTCTCCACTGCTTGAAGTGAATCATGGCATCAAGTGGAGGGACAGCGGGTTTACACTACTAAGCGGAGAACAAGGGTATGATGGAGAACATAGTAAGTCTGGGTGAATTGGAGTACAGCCTGCGTCACACTCTAGGTGGCCACGCAGGTTAAGTCGAGCTCAGAGGATCGATAGTATACTCAGGCAGTGTATCGATCGAGCTTGAGTTGGGAGCCATGAACCCCAGTCCCTGATGGTTCCACCTTATCCACGTTATGTACGATTCTTGAATATCTCCTCGGAATACAATGAGCTGTAAGAGGAAGAAAGAAGTCTACGTTCCGTGTGTGCTTGGTACTAGAGCACAGTAGATGTGTAACTACATGTGAGTACTAAAGGGTAAGCCCGAGACTAGTACAGAGGCACAGGTAGTTATCGATCCCTAGCCATAAGTGAATTTCGCTGCATAGGTGTGATACACCAGGATATGTTGCAAGTTGACTTTACTAGGGGGCACCCTCCGGTGGCCTCAGTTAATAGTGAAGTAACTGGTAAATATAACTTAAGGAATGGTCGCTAAGTTTCGCATACTAGAAATATTCAAATTGAGGCATCAGGACGTTTTGGTAAAAACTCACTCTAGCAGACCTCACTTGTGGCCGACCCTAGCAGTGAGGGACCATGCTAGGGTAGGCCCCATATTTTGGGGATAAAAATACCCCATTTATAGAGTCGGCCATAGGGATAAGGACAGTGTTTGAATTGATCAAATCCAAGTCCTAAAAGTAGGGAAAACGGATAAATAGATGGAGAGATAAAATGAACATTATGGGGAGATTTTTGGGGGATGATCTTATCCCCTTGGATCCTTATCCAAGGGGGTAGGCCGGCCCTATAAAAGGAGCATGAGGGGGCCGACCACGAATTCTCCAAAACTGAACCCCCCCTTTCTCTAATCTCCCTAGTTCTCTCTCTTATCTCTTCCTACTTCCCCGCTTGCGACTTCGTCTTTCTCGTATGGAGTTTCATAGAAGAAGAAGGGTTGTTCTTCGGAGGCACTCAGAGATTCGAGAAGAACGTACCATGCATCGTGCGAGATCGGGTGAACAAGAAAGCATCATCTCCCGGCATACCATCGGCTTGTTCTCAGACGATCTTCCGTCTCCATCGACAAAAAAGATAATTTTCCATGGTTAAAAGATCCGCACGAAGGTATGAACATTCTAACATGTAGATCTAGCGAGTTCTTTAATTTGTATACATGCTAGATAATCATTACGCTAGATTGCTTTTAGGGTGTTCGATTCACACTCACATATGCATGCACATGTATATTAGTTTCGATGAAAGTTTAAATCATATAACGTGCACCATGAACGGTCTTTCGACCGCCAAATCGCTTCCGTTGCGAGCCTCTACCATAGGATTATTTTCAATAATTGGTATCAGAGCCGCAATAGTGGTGTGCGTTTTATGACTTTTTATGAGACCATCATGTGTGCGCATGTTGAACGCGTAATATCATCAGGGTTCTTACGCTTAGATCATGCATATGTATGTATATTATGCTTGTTCTATGAATCGTACTTGCAGGACATCGCTATAAAATCTAGATCTATATTTGTGCTTGCTACCGGAGGTCTGACCCCGAGTTAGCCATTATCTGGATTTGCTTTCTATGTGTGTGGATATATTTTAGAGCCGTAGAGCGAGTGATGGGGGTTGACCATCCTCGGTTCCCATAGCCTTTTTCCTAGGCGTGTTTTCTTTTCTTTCTAGAAAATTGTGTATGAGCGAGCACTTGCTCAAAGCGTACTAGAACCTTTTCGGTTACAAATCGAGAAGAAAGATGTGCCAAAAAAATCCACCATCGAGAGCGTAAGCGAAACCCTAGAGGACAAAGAAGATCCGGTAAAGTGTTCGCAAGCGCGACGGAGAAGCCTGACCGAGGGACATTGCGAAGAAAGCTAGAGGCCTGCACTGTGCTAATTAGGTTCAGGGGTCGGACACTGAACTTAATTCAGTTTAATGATTGCTTTCCTTATTAGTTCTTTGTGTTTCATATCGAACCCCGATGAGATAATATTTTTATTAGTTTTTAGAGGGATGCCTTTCCCCTCCGGTCCAAGCGACTGAATTAGGATAGGATCCCGCTAAATGACGCCTATTATTTAGTTGACTTTTGATATTAGTGGGATCCCATCATATATGATTATGCCACCATTAGGTCAACACCCGACTAGTCGGGTGTGCCTATTTGGCCAGCATCGAAACCTAAGATGAGATGGAGATCCATTGAACATCAATTGTCAAATTTATAAGAGAGGCGTCATGACTAGTGGGAGTCCCTTCCTATGTGTCTGACTTTAAGCTAGGCTCCAGGGCATTAGTGTGATAGCCAAGTTTGTAGAGCATCGATGTTCTCGGGATATGTAATGTGACCCTTGAATGGAGAAATCCACTTGAAGCAGGGACTATGATATTCTGAGAATGATTAATGCTAGACGAAAGGCTTGAAGCGCTAATAGGAGCAAGGTGTGACTAGGGGTCTAGTATGTAGGAGGTCGCTACCTTTGCATTAGCATAAATACATACTCGCAAAATAACCCTCAAATTTAATAAGGGATGCAAGAGAGGACTCTTAGAGATCCCCAGGCCTCCACGGCCAATCGCTTCATGTTAGGGTGGAAAGGCGTAACTCAACATCCCCTAGGATAGGGGTTGTGTCATTCCATACCAAATCACTTAGTGATCTCTCTTAAGATATGCTAATTACAGGGTGAGGAGAGAAGGGTTTTCATCCCACCCTAGTGGGGACCGCATGAACTCCCGTATCATAATTACCTAGGCTCGTGGGTAAGCATCCGAAGTACATGTGAGGCATCCATTGCTAAGACAATGGGGATCACGTGGAACTGGCCAAAAGATAATCATGGTCCATCAAAGCCCTTAGTTGGTAGATTTGGATAAGGTAAAGGAAAGACCCGTGTGAGCGGATTGATGTTGCATGATGTTGGAATTAAATCCTATTATCAGAGTCGCAGCAAAAGCAAAAGATAGATCTGAAGATCTAAGGTGTATGTTTCATTACAATTAATTCTACAAAACAATCTATATGCAAATATATGATCTTAGCATATGTGCAGACACCCTAGAGGCATACTACGATCTACGGAAGACATTCATGCATCTAGTTAGGTGTTTAGAATTATCATACCTAGTGGATCTATGATCCGAAGAGAATAGAACGATAATGAACCGCACGTGAATCATAAGGGAAGCTGTCGAATGGCACCTTGTCCTTTGCGAAGGGAGAAATCTTCAAAGTCCTATCTCTGAGTGCAAGAACTACGAGCCGACGGAGGAATTCGTTGCGAAGATGATGGTGAGTCGTGAGATCTTCTCCTTCTATTTCTCTTTTCTTCCTTCTCCTTCCTTCCTCCTTCTTCTTCCTTCTTTTTCCTCTTTTTTCCTTGGCCGAAATAAGAAAGAGGGAGAGGAGAGAGGGGGGTTCGGGTTTTATGAGAGGGAGGCACTTAGGGCCGGCTCCTCTCTCTCTAATCCTCATATAGGGCCAGTCCCCAAGTGCTTTGCGCAAGCTAGGGCCGGCCCCTAAGGGATTAGGATGAGGGGGGGTCGGTTTTAGGGTTTCTACATGTCTATCGTGAAGCCTGGACGAAAACGCCCTTCACGAAAAGTGAAACACAGTAATAGAGATTGAGTGAGGTGCACTACTCGGAATTGAATTCCGTCAGTACCTATGAGCTCCTTGAATTATTCCGCTCATTTTAAGATCCATATTCAATATGTTCTGAGCCATATTTCAGTATTTACCAAAATACCCCTATGGCCCCTAACACATGTGAATTAGGTTTTTAGGTTCCGAGCTTGCACTCCATCGCGCTACTTCGCATCTAATGTATCCAACTAGGTCGGGGAATAATTCCTATATACAATGACAGGGTGGAACCTTCAGGGTTCAGGATCTGTAGCTCCAACCGGATCCCTGATTAACTATTCAGATGACATACTGAAAGTTCCGTTAATCAGCCCTAATCTGATTAACCCGCGTAGCTACCCAGAGTACGACACGAGTTGAATTTTAGTAATCATAAACTTATGTTACTCCCTCGTAACCCTGTTCTCTACTATACTCTGATAATCCTTAGTTCCTTCTATTACTGGTGCTATGATACGACTCGGGCGGTGGGGAGCACCGGCAGATCCCAATCGATCATCTGACTAGGATTTGATGACTTGTCATCTATAACACCATACACCTTCTGGTGCTATGCCTAGTATCCGGAACGTCATCAGTCATACTGACAACCACTAAGCCTAGGTTAATTGTGTGGACAGATTGACTCATCAAAACATACCCATCCAACACTGGATATCGGATAACCTGTAGGGATTGTATGCCACTCAAGCACCAGGTGGGTAACCCAACATACCATGGTATTGGACTATGGAAGGTCCGCACACGTTGGCACATCAAAGAACCATACAACTGGTTGGCCCAGTGTACATGGTCCCTCAGGGTTAAGGACATATTATCTATACTAGTAAGACGATTTATGCACTAGTGTCTGAATCACTGAACTGTGCACCATCTTGGTTCCTGTTTAACACGATCATCGTGCTTGGTCAGGTGAATGGAAATCCCATGTTCCCATGGTGGAGACTTCACCACATCCTCTACCTGCCAACAACTTATTCTCAATGAAGCGGCCGACATCACCAAAGCTGTGAACTAGTTCTAGGTCTACACAAAACTGGTCCATTGGGTCTCCCAAGCATGGATCCACCATGCGCCTCAGTGGAGTACTGAGTTCCCTAGGGTCCTTTATTATATATGTATTAATATATACCAAAGTAGTATTCTAATTAAAGCAATAACCAAAGTTATCTTTATTAATTTAAATAGAAAAAATCCATGCTCAGGATACACGAGCTACAATAATCTCCCACTTGGCCTAGCAGGGAATAACTGTCTTAACTCCCATGGCATCTACGTGCTTCTCAAAAGCCTTGGTCGGTAACGCCTTTGTGAAAGGGTCCTCCATGTTATCTACAGACGCCACCTGAGTCACTGCAACCTTCCCTCGCTTCTGTAAGTCCCGGATAATGTAGTCTTTCCGCTCGATATGCTTACTCTTCTGGTGATATCTTGGCTCCTTGGATTGTGCTACTGCTCCACTATTGTCATAGTAAAGGACAATAGCATCTTGAGCTCCCGGTACATATCCTAAGTCCGTAAGGAACTTCTTGAGCCACATAGCCTCCTTGGTTTCTTTACACGCCGCAACATACTCAGCCTCTGTCATCGAATCCCCGATGCATCCCTGCTTCACGTTCCTCCAACTGACAGCTCCTCTTCCCAATGAAAACACAAACCCTGACATCGATCTCCTGGATTTCGAATCTGCTGCAAAGTAAGGATCCGTATATCCAATCGGTATCAGTTCATGTGAAGAGTAAACTAACTCATAATCTTTCGTCCTATGAAGATACTTGAGTATACTTTTCACAGCAGTCCAGTGCCTTGGACCCAGATTTGACTGATACCTTCCCATCATGCCTACTGCATAGCATATATCTGGTCTCGTGCACTGCATAGCATACATCAGACTCCCTACAGTCGAAGCATAAGGTATCTTTTGCATCTTTGCCCTCTCCTCAGGAGTCTTAGGATCCTAATCCTTGGATAATTTCATTCCATGTCTGAATGGAACCAGTCCCTTCTTGGAGTTGTGCATACTGAATCTGACCAAGATAGTATCTATGTAGGCTGACTGTGACAGCGAGAGAGTCTTTTTCTGGCGATCTCGAGTTACCTTGATCCCTAGAACATAACTTGCTTCACCCAGATCTTTCATTACAAATTGAGAGGATAATCACACCTTCACTGTAGACAACGGTCCAACATCATTTCCAATGAGCAGGATATCATCTACGTAAAGTACTAGAAAAACTACTGTAGTCTTATCGTTTCTCTTATAAACACATGGTTCATCTATGTTCTATTTAAATCCATAAGACTGGATAGCCTGATCAAAACGCATGTTCCAACTTCTGGATGCTTGCTTCAGTCCATAAATGGACCTTTGCAACTTGCACACCAAACTTTCCTGACCTTTTGCGAGAAAGCCTAGAGGCTGAGACATATAGATGTATTCTTCCAAATTCCCATTGAGGAATGTGGTCTTGACGTCCATTTACCAGATCTCCCAATCATAATGGGCTGATATGGACAAGAGGATCCGGATAGACTTAAGCATAGCCACTAGCAAAAAAGTTTTGCCATAGTCGATCCCTTGGGTATAACCCTTAGCGACTAGTTTAGCTTTGTAAGTCTCAACGGTACCATCCGGACCTCTTTTCCTTTTGTACACCCACTTACACCCAACAGATTTAATATTGTGAGGTGGTGTTACAAGTGTCCAGACTGAGTTTTGGGATATCGATGTCAGTGCTGTCTCCATGGCTTTTTGCCAGGCTGCATGGTCAGAGGATATCATCGCTTTGTCATAGTTCAGAGGATCATCCTCCTGAAATTCTGGGTCTACCAAGAAGGCTTCAATAATGTATCTATCAGGAGCTCTTATGGTCCTCCCATAGCGACGAGCCTGTGGTGGTTCCGTAGGAGTCGATTCTACAGTATCGTTTATCTTAGTGGTATCGATTCCTACTATATTTTCTGTCTGCGTACTCCCATCAATACCAAGCAATTCTTCAAGAACTACTTTACTGGTGGGCTTATAGTTTGTTAAATAATCCTACTCCAGGAATACGGCGTTCGTCGAGACGATGATCTTTCTATCCTCAGGATCATAAAATAAACAACCCTTTTTTTTTCCTTTTGGATACCCAACGAATAGATATACCTTAGTCTTTGACTCTATCTTATCTCGCTTGTCCTTCCACACATGTGCTGGATAACCCCAAATCCTAAAGTGCTATAGGCTTGTCTTTTGCTTCAACCATAGCTCCCAAGGAGTTAGAGGTACTGACTTTGATGGAACAAAGTTCAAGGTATATGCTGCCGTCTCTAGGGCATATCCCCAAAAACTAAGTGGCAATGTTACATAACTCATCATAGTCTGAACCATATCTAACAAAGTTTAATTTCTCCTCTCAGATGCATAATTTTGTTACAGTGTCCCTGGTGCAGTCAACTGGGATACGATCCCAAGCTCACGCAGGTACCCATTAAATTCATCCGATAGGTATTTGCCTCCTCGATCTGATTGAAGAGACTTGATACTCTTACCCGTCTGCTTTTCTGCTTTAGATCTGAACTCCTTGAACTTATCAAATGATTCAAACCTCTGCCGCATTAGGTATATATATCCAAACCTCAAGTGATCATCCGTAAAGGTGATGAAATACTCGAAGCCTCCTATGGCACGGATACTTATGGGCCCACATACATTAGTGTGTACCAACTCCAATACCTCCTGAGATCTGTTACCTTTGGCTCAGAAAGTTCTTTTAGTCATCTTGTCTTCCAGGCAAGACTCACACGTTGGTAGGTTCTCTGAAACATCTGTACTTAAAAGTCCTACCTTAACCAACATGTGAATCATGTTTGAGGCTATGTGCCCAAGCCTTAGATGCCAAAGAAGTATTGGATTATCTGAGGGATTTTTCCTTTAAATGAATTAACCACATATGCTTCAGTTATGTTATCCTGCTTATGATTGGAGTTAATTACATAGAGACCATTCTGTGTCTTTTCCTTACAAACAAAGGAACCATTCAATTTAATTGACACACCAGAAGCATCAAATAAAACTGAAAAACCTTCATTATTCAATAAGGAAACAGAAATTAAGTTTCGTCTCGAGGACGGTACATAAAGTATGTCTCTAAGTAATAAACTTCTTCCATCAAAAAACTGCAAGACGATATCTCCAACTACTTCAGCCTCTACCACGGCCTTAGTTCCCATACTCAGGATGATCTCCCCATCACCTAGTTTTCTTATCTCCTTGATCCCCTACAAATTATTGCAAGCATGGTTAGTGGAACCAGAATTCATAATCTATGAGACTGGAGAATAACTGGATGCTATAAGGGATTCCACTATGTGGATTTGAGATATACCTGTCTCGGCCTTCTTGGGAACCGCGCGACAGTCACCTTTCTAGTAACCCTTCTTGCTGCATCAAAAATATTTTTCTTTGGGCTTCGCCGGACTATCCTGCTTAGGAACCTGCAACTACACCTAGCTTATCTTCACGGGCTTCTTAGACTTTTTTTTTCTGAAACTTGCCTTTGGCTTTCAGAGAAGTATTTTGCTCTACGTTCAGGGATTGGGCTCCTGCCTTTATCCCGTCCTCTACCGCCTGAAGCGCTGTTAGGAGCTCTGTGTTAGTCATCTCCAACCGGTTAAGGTTAAAGTTGGTAATGAATCCCTCAAACTATCCTGACAAAGACACAAAAAAAATATCGATCTGGATCTCTACATCCAAGATGACATCAAAGGAACTAAGTTCATTCACATAGCCATACAATTTCAGCATATGATCCCGTACTAAAGTCCCCTTTGTCATCTTCGTGGATACCAATTTCTTGATGGTCAGGTAACGAGTTACCTGACTATGACCCTTGAACATTTCCTTTAAATAGAGCATCATGTCTGAAACGAAGGTCATGTCTTCGACTTGCTTCTGAAGGATGGTTTGCAAGGATGCTACTATGTAGCACTTGCACATCTCATCAGCATCTAACCATGTCTTTCCATTATTTCAACTGGGCCTCAGTAGCACTTGGTCCCGGCATGGCTGGTTGAGGGGTACTTAGGGCAATTAAGTATTTGCCAACCCTTAGGACAAGCATTAGGTTACGCTTCCAGTCCTCGTAGTTTGGTCCTGTAAATTTGTTATCATTAAGGATGGAGACAAGGGGGTCGAGCTTGGTCATAATTTCTGTAAATAATGGTTTAAAGCAAAAATTAAGGTATACTACAATCTATTTTATAGAATTTAAAAAATAGATAATGTTTACTCTAGCCGCTATGTCTTCACTACCTCAAGTGGAGACATCCAGGAATCTTAATTCCCTGGGCTCGAGTACTAAGACTATTGGCCTTGAATTGGAGACAGTATCTCAGTGAGAGCATGCAACCGCTTCTGCCAACGGGGTGTTTATGACCCAGTCTTCATCAGAATTACCCATGGCAAACTGAAAGACCTCTTAGTCTCCTTTAGGCCAGCATTATGTGACTTGCCATGCGCAGCAATGGCGACTTCACACAAGCGTTCGGATGCTTTCCAAAAATCTAGGTGATGTCGGTAGGGGGTTCATAGGCTCCTGCGGTGCAGGAAAAAACTGCCACCTGTATCCTCCATGTCCCAAAGAAAACCACTAGGCGAATCAGTATGGAAAAAAACACAACTCTCACCTGGTGGGAATATCGAACTGCATACCTCCTACCCAGACCCTTAGCCGGTTAATTATGGAGGCCAGGGGCTCCCCTTTGGAGGGAACCTCTTACACATCCCTTCTTTATAAGGTTTTATGCATATCTAGAAAGGTCACGACCTCCTAGACCTAGATTGTGGTCTACCGCACTCCTACTAGGATTATAAACCTTCCCACAAAGCATTAGTATCCTTGGAAAATATCATAGTCCCTACCTTGAATACTCAACTTTCGTTTTTCTTGCAAGGATCACATTACATAGATTCCAAGGATCCCGATACTTCATTAGTTTACCCATAATCCTAAGATCTGAAGCATAGCCTAAGGTCAATGTGGAAAGGACTCCCACTAGAATGATGCCTCGTTCACAATTTGATGCCTGATGTCATAGTAGACCTCATCTCATTGCAGGTTTCAATGCTGGCCAAATAGGGACATCCGACAACCTCTATCGGACCTCAACCTAATGGTGGCATAACCAAATTATGATGAGTTCACACTACCATTAAACGTCAACTAGAAACGGGTATCACTTAGTGGAATTCTAAGCTAACTTGGTCGCTAGGAACATGTGGGGAAAGGGCTTCCTACTAGGATTATCATACTTCTTATGGAGGCATTAGTTATCTCTAAACAAATCTAACACTGAGTCTATCTTGGTGCACACTACTTGGCTACCTGAACTACCACGAGGGTGGTTACCACCTTTCCTTTTAGTTAACAACCGGATTCGCACATATTAGAACCATATAGAGACACCGATAAATCCATAAGGTAAGTACTAATCCTAAGCTTGATCTAGAGAATACCTCACAAGCAAGATAGATAATTAAATTATCATCGGGGTTCTCTAAACACTAAGTAAAGAGAACAACAGAAAAAGCATCCAAACTAAATCAAGTCCAGGATCCGACCCCTGAACCTGAATAGCATAGCCAAGATATCCTATTCTTCCGTTATGCACGATCTTCGACGACGATCCTGATCATCACCAATGTGCACCCTTTCGTCGGGTCTTTGCACTCCATGGTACCATTTGCCCGAACCGTGGATGTAGCATCATCTCCTTCTTCCTGAGACCGAAAAACTAACATGCTCCGAGCAAGTGCTCGTTCGTGTATAATTTTGCTAGAAAGAAAAAAAACAATCCTATAAAATATGGGCAAGAAACCGAGGTTGGTCAACCTCCACCCCAGCCCATCTAGAGCCTTAAAATCCACAAGCACATTAATAGTCAATGCAAAAATTAAATCTGGGGTTCGAACCCCGGAGGCATGTAATCACAGATTATTATTCAGTGCGGCACCTTCAAAGAGACGATACATAGCATAAACCATATGCATGATCTACGCCGACCCTGACGGAAACATATGTCATCATATATTCACATGATATTTTCACGAATTCATGCATGAAACACACACCGAAGTGTGCTCTAATACCAATTATTGGAATTAAATCCTATTATCAAAGTTGCAGCGGAAGCAAAAGATAGATTCGAAGATCTCATGGTGTATGTTTTATTATAATTAATTCTACAAAACAATCTATATGCAAATCTATGATCTTAGCATATATGCGGACACCCTAGAGGCATACTACGATCGACGAAAGACATGCATGCATCTAGTTAGGTATTTATAATCATCATACCTTATGGATCTATTATCCGAAAAGAATAGAACGATGATGAACCGCACGTGACTCGCAAGGGAAGCTGTCGGATGGCACCTTGTCCTTTGCGAAGGGAGGAATCCTCAAAGTTTTATCTCTTAGTGCAAGGACTATGAACCGACGGAGGAATTCGTTATGAAGACGACGACAAGCCGCGAGATCTCCTCCTTCTCTTTCTCTCTTTTTTCCTTCTCCTTCCTTCTTCCTTCTTCTTCCTCTTTCTTCCTTGGCCGAAACCACAAAGAGGGAGATAAGAGAGGGGGGTTCGAGTTTTAGGCGAGGGATGCACTTAGTGCCGACCCCCCCTCTCTCTAATCCTCATATAGGGCCAGTCCCCAAGTGCTTTACACAAGCTAGGGTGGGCCCCTAAGGGATTAGGATGAGGGGGGGTCGGTTTTAGGGTTTCTACATGTCTATTGTGAAGCCTGGATAAAAACGCCCTTCACGAAAAGTGAAACACTGTAATAGAGATTGAGTGAGGTGCGCTACTCGGAATCGAGTTTCGTCAGTGCCTATGAGCTCCTGGAATTATTCTGCTCATTTTAAGATCCATATTCAATATGTTCTAATCTATATTTCAGTATTTACCAAAATACCCCTATGGCCCCTAACACATGTAAATTAGGTTCTTATGCTCCGGGCTTGCGCTCCATCGTGCTACTTCGCATCCAACGTATCCAACCAGGTCGGGAAATAATTCCTATATGCAATGACAGGGTGAAACCTTCAGGGTTCAGGATCTCTAGCTCCTACCGGATCCCTGATTAACTGTTCCGGTGACACACCGAAAGTTCCGTTAATAAGTCCTAATCCGATTAACCCGCGTAACTACCAAGAGTATGACACAAGTTGAACTCTAGTGATCCTAACCTTATGTTACTCCCTCATAACCCTGTTCTCTACTATACTCTGATAATCCTTAGTCCTTCATATTACTAGTGCCATGATACAACTCGGGCGGTGGGGAGTACCGTCAGATCCAATCGATCATCTGACTAGGATTTAATAACTTGTCATCTATAACACCACACACCTTCCGGTGCTATGCTTAGTATCCGGAACGTCATCAGTCATACTGACAACCACTTGGCCTGGGTTAATTGTGTGGACAGATTGACTCATCAAAACGCACCCATCTAATACTGGACGTCGGATAACCTGTAGGGATTGTATGCCACTCAAGCGCTAGCCGGGTAACCCAACATACCATGGTATTGGACTATGAAAGTTTCGCACACGTTGGCACATCAAAGCACCACATAACTTGTTGGCCTAGTGTGCATGGTCCCTCAGGGTTAAGGACATATTATCTATAGTAGTAAGATGGTTTATGCACCAGTTTCTGAATCACTGAACTGTGCACCATCTTGGTTCCTGTTCAACACGATCATTATGCTTGGTCTGGTGAATGGGAATCCCACGTTCCCATGGTGGAGACTTCACCACATCCTCTACCTGCCAACAACTTATTCTCGGTGAAGCGACCGGCATCACCAAAGCTGTGAACTAGTTCTAAGTCTATACAGAACTAGTCCACTGGGTCTCCCAAGCATGGATCCACCATGCGCCTCAGTGGCTTACTGTTTTTCCTAGGGTACTTTGTTATATATGTATTAACATATACCAAAGTAGTATTCTAATTAAAGCAATAACCAAAGTCATCTTTATTAATATTAATACAGAAAATCCACGCTCAGGACACACGAGCTACAACACATGATGCCCCCTAGGGCCGGTGTAGCCGATTCCGAGATCTTACATACATGGTTAATTAATCCATAAAGATGGCTTCGCTTGAGGGTAGCGCTGATATATTGATATAATTAGCTTGTTTTAAAAATTCATAAAATAAGTTTTCCATGTATTCTTATTATTCAATCTTTTATTTTCAGATAACCAAGTTAGACCCCCTATCCACTATCCTAAATGACCACAAACTTACCGGTCCTAACTGTAAGGACTAGAAGTGCAACCTGTACCTGGTCTTAAGATTGGTAAACATATGGCAGCCCTAAATGACCCTGAGCTAGATTTGTCAGGACCCGATGCCACAGAGACACAGTTAAAGGTGTTTAATGACTGGAAGGAATCTAATGAAATATATAAATGCTATATAATAGCATCCTTGCAAACAACTCTACATAAATAAGTCGAAGAGATTTCTGACGCTTCTGATATGATATTGTACTTGAAGAAAATATTTGAGGGTCATAATTGTGTTACGTGATACCTTACCATCAAGAAACTCATCGACACTAAGATGTCTGATGGGACGCTAGTTCGGAAACACATAATAAAAATGTTTGGGTTCCAGAATGAACTAGCAACCATAAACATTGTGCTAGAAGGCGAGGTGATGACAGACATCTTCCTCTCATCACTGTCGGGAGCCTTTGAAGACTTTGTCACCAACTTTAATTTGAACAAGTTGGCTATGAATAATGCAGAGCTTCTGGGAACTCTCCAGGCAGCTGAGGATAACTTCAAGCAGAAAGGCGAAGAACTTCACGTGCAACGCAGATCCTTCAAGAAGTCTGGTAAACCTCAGGGAAAGAAACATAAGAAGAAACCTAAGTCAGCACATGTGCAAGACTCTGTGAGGGCCTCTGGGTCAGGCGAATCAAAGAAACCAGGCACAAAGTATTTTCGGTGTGGCCAGAAGGGTCATTGGAAGAAGGACTACAAGAAGCCTCAGAATGCTGGAGAAGGTAATCAACAACTCCTAGTTATTGAATCATTTCTTTCGAGTAACAGTTCTTTTGCTAGTTGGATTGTGGATTTAGGATCCACTAACCATTCCTGTAACTCTCTTAAGGGGTTTTGGGAAAGCAGAAGGTTGCTTGATAGAGAGATGACCTTGAGCATGGGACATGAGGCCGTGGCTGCTACTGAAGCTATTGGAGATGTTACTCTTAAGTTTTTTAATAATAAAATTTTGACTCATAGAGATATTTTTTATGTACCGTTCTTGAGACGTAATTTGATTTATGTTTTCTCTTTAGTTAATGAAGGTTATTCGGTTTATTTTGATGCTTCTGGTGTATTGCTTAAGCTGAATAGAACTTTTATAATAAGAGGAATGGTTTAGAATAATCTCTATATTGTCAGTCCTAATTTTGAAAATGATAACATAATAACTTCAGAATTTAATGTTAATTCATCTAAGCGTAAGAAACCTTCGGAGAATTTAACCCAATTGTGACACTTACGACTTGGCCATATTGTCTTAGACAGGATCCATAGGATGGTGAAGGCCGGACTTCTAGAAACAGATCCTACGGAGATCCTTTAAAGACAAGGGAGTAAGAGCTACTAAGGTATTAGAGTTAATCCATTCAGATGTATGTGGACCCATGAGCGTCAAGGCGATAGGAGGCCATGAGTACTTTATCACTTTTACTGATGATTACTCAAGATATGGTTACATTTACCTGATGCATCGGAAGTCGGAATCCTTTGATATGTTCAAAAAGTTCAGCGCTGAAGTAGAAAGGCAGACAGGCAAATATATAAAAACCCTTCGATCTGATCGAGGAGATGAGTACCTATCCGACGAGTTCCTTGGGTATTTGGTGGAGCATGGGATAACATTCCAGTTAACTGCTCAAGGTACCCCACAACAGAATGGAGTTTCCGAGAGAAGAAATTGAACCTTGTTGGATATGGTTCAAGTATGATGAGTTACGCTAGTTTACCAATGACCTTTTAGGGATACGCCCTACAAACAGTAGTTTATATTCTGAACCACATTCTGTTTAAGTCAGTACCTCAGACCCCTAGAGAGCTGTGGTCAAAAAATAAATCGAAACTACTGCATTCAGAATATGAGGATGTCCTGCATATGTGCGGAAGGAGAAGTGGAATAAGATGGAGCTGAAGTCCAAAGTTTGTTTATTTGTAGGGTATTCTAAGGAGACCAAATGAGGACTATTTTATGATCATGAGAAAAAAAAAGGTAATCGTTTTAACAAACGCCTATTTTCTAGAACGGGATTATATTATAGACCACAAGCCTACTAGTAAGGTAGTTCTGGATGAACTACTAGGTACTAAATCAGAGAGCGTATCCGAAAGCATAGTGGGAGCAGATATTACAGACACTAATATACCAGATACTATAGAACCTATTCATCCTGTAACACCACCACCACCTCGTCACAGTGGGAGAAGCATCAGAGCTCCTGACAGATACTATGGAGAAACCTTATTTGTTGATCCAGAGGGTCAGGAGGATGATCGACTAAGTTACGATGAGGCAGTGGGAGCTTCTGACGGCTCTGACTGGCAAAAGGCCATGAAGGCAAAAATTGTAACAATGTCCCATAACGCTATCTGGACTCTTGTTACACCATCATCCAATATTAAACCTATTGGGTGTAAGTGAGTGTATAAAAAGAAAAGAGGATCTGATGGTTCCATTGAGACTTATAAAGCTAGATTAGTTACCAAGGGTTATACCCAGAGAGAAGGAATCGACTTTGACGAAACCTTCTTGCTGGTAGTTATGATAAAGTCTATTCGGATCCTCTTATCCATTGCAGCCTATTACAACTGGAAGATCTGGCAATTGGATGTCAAGACAGCATTCCTCAATGAGGATTTAGAAGAAGACATATATATGATGCAGCCACTTGGTTTTGAGTCAGAGGGTCAGGAGCATCTAGTTTGCAAGTCGCAGAAGTCCATTTATGGACTAAAGCAAGCATCTAGAAGTTGGAATATTCATTTTGATCAGGCAATCTAGTCATATAGATTTACTCAAAATAAAGATAAACCATGTGTATGCAAGAGGAGTGATAAGACTACAGTAGTATATTTGATACTTTACGTAGACGATATTCTTCTCATTGGAAATGATGTTGGAACATTGTCAACGGTAAATGTCTGGTTGTCAACATAGTTCGATATGAAAGACCTAGGTAAAGCGAGTTATGATTTGGAATTAAGATAACATGAGATCGCCAGAACATGATTCTCTCACTGTCACAGGCCACGTATATAGATAGGGTTATGGCTAGGTTTGATATGCAAAACTCCAAGAAGGGTTTTATGCCATTTAAATATAGCGTAAAACTATCTAAGGATCAATGTCCTAAGACACTTGAGGAGAGAGCATATATGCAGAAGATAACTTATGCTTCGGCAATAGGTAGTCTAATGTATGCTATGTATTGTACAAATCCAGATATCTGTTTCGCAGTAGGCATGATGGGTCGGTTTCAGTCGAATCCGGGTCCAGATCACTAGACAGCTGTGAAGTGTATACTCAAGTACCTTCGTAGAACAATGAACTATGAGTTGGTTTACACTGCACAGGAACTGGCGCTGATTGGATATATAGATTTTGACTTTATTTCAGTTATGGAATCCAGAAAATCGACATCAGGATTTATGTTTATTTTAGGAGGAGCAACGGTTAGTTAGCAGAGTATGAAGCAGAAATGTATCACGGACTCTACCATAGAGGCTGAGTACATTACAGCGTACAAGGCAGCCAGAGAGGCGGTATGGCTTAAGAAATTCCTTACGGATTTGAGGTGTGTACCAGAGGCCCAGTAACTTATTGTGCTTTACTGTGACAATAGTGGGGTGGTAGCATAAGCCAAGGAGCCAAGACATCACCAGAAGGAAAAACACAACGAGCGTAAATTCTACTTGATTCGGCAGTTTCAAAAACAAGGGCGAGTAGCGGTGACACAGTTGCATCTACAGATAATGTTGCTGATCCTTTCACCAAGGCAATACCTATCAAGGTTTTCGAGCGACATATGGACATGATGGGAGTCAAAACCATTTTGCTTTGTTAGATCAAGTGGGAGATTGTTAGGATTGATGTGTTCTAGGTTTGTAAAACTTTATGTTTTGATCTAATAAATAAAGATTGATAGTTATTATATGAGATGCATATAGGTGCGTAACGTAGTTACATGTTCTTTTAAGAATAGAGAGCCATAGTTATATGGTAGTCTACTGAGTAGAAGACTGAGTGGATTGGTCTCATATAATCTAAATAAGTTCGCAGCTATGATTAGGTTGGTCGCCTCATCATGATAAGCTATTGGGGATGATAGTTCATGGGATGTCTTCACCATGGTCACCACTAGGCATAGTGTCTATGGCCGAACGGAATTAATACGGTGTACAGATCAGTGAGTAGACACTGGTACACTAAGCTGTGTTTCTGCTTAGGGTAAAACAGTCCTAAACCCTGAGGAACCACGTCTGATGAACTAACCAGTTGCGTGGTGCTTTGGCGCACCAATGTGTGAGGATCCATATGCAGTAATCAAAAACCACGGTGTACTGGGTTACCCGACTGGTATTGCATCAGCGTGTCACTCCTGTAAGCCATCCACACCCCTGTCGGGAGGTGCGTTCCTTGGTCTGACTTACAATGTACCAAACCCATGCTTGGTGATCATCAGTTTGATTATTGACCAGGTTGGATTACTCGATGGGGTAATCAGAGGTACGATGTATAGGTCAACCTGGAAGGAGCCAAGTCATATGATCATTTGAGTCTGACGGTAGTCTCCACTGCTCGAAGTGAATCATGGCATCAAGTGGAGGGACAGCGGGTTTATACTACTAAGCGGAGAGCAGGGGTATGATAGAGAACATAGTAAGTCCGGGTGAATTGGAGTGTAGCCTGCATCGCACTTTGGGTCGCCACACAGTTTAACTCGAGCTCAGAGGATCGATGGTACACTCGGGTAGTGTGTCGATCGAGCTTGAGTTGGAAGCCATGAACCCCGATCCCTGATGGTTCCACCTTATCCACATTATATATGGTTCTGTAACCATCTCCTCGGAACACAATGAGCAGTAAGAGGAAGAAAGAATTCTACGCTCCATGTGCGCTTGGCACTAGAGCATGGTAGATGCGTAACTACATGTGAGTACTAAGGGGTAAGCGCGAGACTAGTACAAAGGCGCAGATAGTTATCCCTAGCCATAAGTGAACTTCTCTGCATAGGTGTGATGCACCAGGATATATTGTGAGTTGACTAGTTGACTTTACTAGGGGCACCCTCTAGTGGCCTCAGTTAATAGTGAAGTAACTGGCAAATATCACTTAAGGAATGGTCGCTAAGTTTTGCACACTAGAAATGGTCAAATTGAGGCATCAGGGCGTTTTGGTAAAAACTCACTCTGGCAGACCTCACTTGTGGCCGACCCTAGCAGTGAGAGACCATGCTAGGGCCAGCCCTATATTTTGGGGATGAGAATCCCCCATTAATAGAGCCGGCCATAGGGATAGGGACAGGGTTTGAATTGGTCAAATCCAAGTCCTAAAAGTGGGAAAAACGGATAAATAGATGAAGAGATAAAAGGAAAATTTTTGGGAGATTTTTGGGGGATGATCTTATCCCCTTGGATTCTTATCCAAGAGGGTAGGCTGGCCCAATAAAAGGAGCATGAGGGGGCCGGCCATGGTTGCTCCAAAACTGAACCCCCCCTCTCTCTAATCTCTCTAGTTCTCTCTCTTATCTCTTCCTATTTTCCCACTTGCGACTTCGTCTTCCTTGCATGGAATTTCGTAGAAGGAGAAGGGTTGTTCTTCGGATACACTCAGAGATCCGAGAGCGATGTACCATACATCGTACGAGATCAGGTGAACAAGAAGGCATCATCTCCCGGCATACCATCGGCTTCTTCTCGAGCGATCTTCCGTCTCCATCGACAAAGAAGATAATTCTCCGTGGTTAAAAAATCCGCACGAAGGTATAAACATTCTAACATGTAGATCTAGCGAGTTCTTTTATTTACATACATGCTAGATAATCATTACGCTAGATTACCTTTAGGGTGTTCGATTCATGTGCTCACACATGCATGCACATGTAAATTAGTTTCGATGAAAGTTTAAATCATGTAACGTTCACCATGAACGGTCTTTCGACCGCCAAATCGCCTCCACTGCAAGCCTCTACCATATGATTATTTCCAACACTATCCTAAAATGAAACAGTTAAAAAGACTTATTGTTATCCGCCCTAAAAAAATAGGGATTTTTTTTACAAATCAACCCCTACAATCTTCTCTATTAACATATAAACCTTATAAAGTAAGATTTATATATAAACCACTTGATTTATTCAAACATTACACATTGAACCCTACAGTTAGCTAAAAAGAGAATAATTTTGATTTCATCCTTAATAACTTACCTAAACTCTGTAAATACCCCTTCAATGAGAGAATTCTTTGGATTAAGTCCAAGGTAGATTCGGGTTATTTCTGTGTTTGTTTTGGGTTGAGTCGTTCAATAAAGATAGGTCAATTTAAGCAATTAAAACCATTGGCAAATCAGTTATTTTCCCTTTAGATTAATTAAATAGCAGTCAAATGAAGAAACATTTCGAAAATATTCTTTCATTTTGGATGTCTACTAATTATAGGGGTCGATATGTAAATATTGGATGATTTAAAGGGTTTATATATAAATATTGACTTTATATTGGTTTATATATAAATAGAAAATACTACAGGGGTTGAGTTGCTAAAAACCCAAAAAAATAAAGGTTTTGTCTATAGCTTTTTAAAATGACTTGACTACCCCTCACTTTTAATTCCACGCCCTACTCAAGGCAAATTTTTTTGCTCCTGCGACCTATTGCTGCAGATGATCAATGATGTATCTAGATCGTTCACTTTTTTATATTTGTTTGTTTGTCCTTTATACAATCCGTACAGACTGCAAGGTCTGAATAGTCTAAAAGGCCTAGAACTCCATTTGACACAAGTATTTCACTTGCTCTTTCGAATGTGTCTTAGCCGTCTATACCATAAACTATATGAGTTCTCATTAATTAATGTTCACTTAATAGCACTTTTATTTATATGCAGAGATTCATTGAGCCATGAGCAAAAGGGATTTAAGTCCAATTTATATAAACTATCGATTAAAGACCCAGTACCAATAATTTTGGAATCAAAAGATAGACTAAATTTCTATTTCCAAACATGACAGTGTAACCTGATCTGTCTAAACATGGAACTGAAACCAAATTACGTCTAAAAGACGATACATATATAGACAATCTCATCTAAATCTCAAATAAAGTATAGCTCGAATCTAAGCCTAAAAACTCAAATTGCTCTGACTAACGGTCTATTATCATGGCCCATATAAGTGAATCTTTCAGTTTTATTTGGTTTCCGGCATATTAGAAATCCCTGTATTGTATTACTTATGTGAATAGTTGCACTGGTATCTATTCACGAGGTATTAGATGACACTTCAGCTAAATTAATTTGAGAGCAAACAAATGCATGAATTATACCTTTTTTTATGAGCCATTTCTGGTACTAGATGTTGTCCTTCACATGACCTACTTTAATGAGCCTGTACAACGGCCTAATAGGGGCCCAGCGATAAGGCTCAAACAACGGCCCGTATGAAAGTCAAAATCTGATGCCACCTTATCACTGTCATATTAGCACAGATTTCGGTTATAAAATGACCCCTATTGTATATATACAGAAAAGGGGTTCGTCACTTTGCCTTCTAGTCCGGGTTGAATTTGATTCACTGGTCCGGTTTAGATGCAACCGACGGCTATGATCAGAACACATCAATCTGGCAGAGGTTTCAGGCTAAATGGTATTTTCCTTGGAGAAGTAAATGTGATAGCTAGTAAAGTTATCTTAGAAGGAAAGTTGATTGAATTGCATGTGAAAGGAACCCTAAGGGCAAGCAACCCCGAATTAAAGTGGATTCAAAGCTGATGATTTGATCCTATGGAAATTGGAATTACCAAGGAATAGGTGCCACGAAGGAGAGAAAAAAAAAAAAAGATTCGAACTGAGTGGGGTTGGGATGAACCTCAAATGGGACGGGAGCTGCGATTTGAAAAGACACGAGAATCTCGTAAAGTTTCTAATTAAAAACCACGTACGTTCAGGTTAAGAGCATCTCCTCATGTGATGGGATCTGGTTCCTCCTCTTTTTTCATGTAGATAGGGTTTTTTTTTTTCTCCCTCGACGTCGATGGTGATTTTGTGCGCACCTCTTCAAAGTACGTGGACCTTTGTCTTCTGCTCGGTTCGGGCCAACAATCGGCATCAGTAGCGGCCTTCGTCGGTTTGCAGCCGGAGTGGTGATCTGGCCCCGGTCCATGGGTAGCGGAGGTTCGGACTTGGGTTTCCTGATCCCCTCCGTTGCTCGGTGAGGCGGATCTCGGTGGTGAGAGGCGGCGGCATTGGATCGGCAGTAGATCGAGGTTCGTCAACGGCACCTCAACTGTAGCCGGGCGCTGCTGGTGATGGGTTTTCTCCGGAATTGGTGAAGTTCCAATTTTTTGTTTGTGTTTTGTTGTTTGAGTGTTTTTATCTCTCTTTGTTCTAGGGGTGGGTGTTTCTTGTCCTTGCGTCTAGTGTGGCGTGTTTTTGGTATTGTGGCTTTCTGACCTCTCCTCTGCCAGTGTGGCGAGGTCGGTGGTGGTGGCGATATGCCCTCTCCCCACCTAGCGGCGGTGGTTGTTGCTCCGCCAAGTGGCGGTCTTGTTGTTGCCTTATCTTTCACTTGCGCTTGATTGTGGAGCCTCCCGGTGGCCTGTTGTTGAACCCCCCCCCCCCTCTCAAATTGCTAAAAAAAAAAGAGAGAAAGGTTAAGAGTATCTCCAACAGATCTATGAATCATAGAAAGGCCCTCTAAATTCAGAGTTCATCCCATCAAATTTGGAAATGGGGGAAGAAAAAAAAAAAAAGGCTTGTTTAGAAAATAATTGGTCTGCCCTCAGCTTTAGTTCCACTCCCACCTGCAGGGAAATCTTTTTTGCTCCAACAGACTATTGCTCCATATGCTCAATGATGGATCTGGACCATTCATTGAAGAGTAGGAATGGTCCAATCTAAACTTTACACCCAATCACGTTCGTGCATGTCACCCATACCCTTTTACACACCATCAACTATTCCCTTTCTCCTTGTACATTAGGGAAAGGTCTAGATGCATCACTGAGTATCTAGAGCGTCCACTTGTTGGGCAATAACATTTCCCCCTTTGAGCCTGCATCTGATCCTGCATACGGGCTCCATCGTATTTTCCTCGGTGGAATTGTTTTTTTATTTTTTGATACATTGCACATGGACCACCTGCACTTTGATTGATTATCACTTACACGCACTCATGCTAAAAACCATACAAATGCCCCCCTATGGTTTGAAAAACCATACACACAGACCCCCTCTCGAAGTGGTGCAAGTGATGTGTTTTTCAAACTATAGACGGCATTTATAGGGTTTTAAACATAATAGGTGTAAGTCATAATTTGTCAAACTATAGGGTCATTGTTTAATTTGCTTTTTTTTTTTTCCTTCTTCTGATAGGTCTTTTATTTTGGTGCTTGGTGACGGATTTCTACTGATAATTTAATTCAAGGCACAAGTTGGCCATTAGTAATTATTAATTAGTTTTGCAGGCTCTGAGCGTTGGCTTGTTTTTCTTCCGCTTCTCCCTTAGGGTTAGGGTTTCTGACCCCCCATCTTGGTCTCTCCGGCCGCCAGCGGCGCCGGGGAGGCCAGGGTTTCGATTCGCAAGGCCTCGGGGGGGTGGATCTTGCCCTTTCATCTCTCCTTTGTGCATAGGGGGCTGGATCCCATCAAATCGGAGTTTTTGTGTCGATTTCAAGTGGCGCAGCTCTCTCCTGTACGGATCAGCACCGGCGGCACTCGGCTCATAGGATCAGGGAGGTGAGGATTGGTGTTCTGGACCTGGTCGGAATATGCCTTGGGTTTTCCAGACCCTCCTCAGCTCGGCGTTGATTCCTTGATGGGTTCGAGGCGGAGGCGTTCGAGTTTCGTGGCAGATTGGGGAGGTGCGGCTCATTCCTTTCTCGTCCGGTGATGATGGTGGTGATGGATCCGGTGTGTGATCCAATTTTTTTTGTTTGTTTTTTTTTCTTTTTTTGTGGTAGTCCTGTTGGGCGCTTGTTTGGCCTTTCTTTTTGTGGGTTTGTCTAGACGTCGGAGTCCGACGACTAGGGTGAGCTTCGGTGTGGGGTTTATCCCGCCATGATTGGCGTTTTTTTATGGGGCTATGTTCCCTTCTAGTTCGTCACCGCGAGGCAGTTTATTTGTGTCCTGGTCGTAGGGCCTTTCTTTGGTCGCCGAAGTGGCATATCTCTATGCTTACACCAGGCTGTCTTGCCTCCTGAGATCCGTTGTGATCTCCCTTCATAATACCAAAAAAAATTAATGAGCATTGCAAGCCAATGAAGCCTGATCTTTGTTCTACTTATTTGCTGAAGTGGTGCATTCATCCATGAAAAATTACTTTCAAACTTGGGGAAAATTTTCCTTACATCCTGCGTATGCTACAACCTCAGGTCCACTGTGATTCAAGAGACATGGGGTATCAGGCCCAAGCATATGAGAAAAATTTTCAGCACATCCTGCGTACCATACAACCACGGGGCCCATTGCCCCCAGAGTCCATCAGCACGCTTGGAGTGTTGGGGGCCACCACCTCATGTGCTGGGGCCCGCTCCCCATGTCTCTATAATTATAATAGGCCCCATGATTTTACGGTACGTAGAATGTGCTGAAAAATTTCCCAGCAAATTAGGGTAGTGGCCCCCAAGAATTAGAGCGTGCTGATGGGCACTTGGTTATGGTTGTAGCCTACGCAGGATATGCTGAATTTTTTTTTTTTCCCGTTCAGTAGAGAGTATTATAAACTAGTAATGCCCGTGCCTGTCGGCAAGCAAAAGATTTCGAGGGCGGTGACTTAATTTTGGGGGCGTGACAAAATTTTGAGGGAGTTGAATATTTTAAGGGTGACAATAATAATTCAAAAGCGATAATAATATTTCGATGAAGGTGACAATATTTCAAGGACGACAACAAAAAAGAAGCGTGAAGATGATCATGTCGGCACACACATTTGGCTTGGTGCGGGCGCCCATATTCTGTGAAGGCGCCCACATTCATCGAGGACGTCCAAATTCAAAGGGGACGCCCACATCGGTCGTGACGATCATTTTCAGCAGGGCGACTATATTATTCATATTAGGCATTGTAATTCATTCGTATGAATGTAGCCATTCTAATTCATTCATACGAACGAAAGTAGCCATTCTAATTCATTTGAACGAATATAGACATTCTAATTCATTTATATAAGGGCAGCCATTCTAATTTATTCGTACAAGTCATTCTAATTCATTCGTACGAATGTAGACATTCTAATTCATTCGTACGAACGAATGTAGTAATTCTAATTCATTCGTACGAATGTAGCTATTCTAATTCATTCGTATGAAGGTAGCCATTGTAATTCATTTGTACGAGTTATTCTAATTTATTCGTACGAATATAGCTATTCTAATTCATTCGTATGAATGTAGTCATTCCAATTATTTCGTATGAAGATAACCATTCTAATTTATTCGTAAGAGCCATTCTAATTCTTTCATTTGAATGTAGCGATTCTAATTCATTCGTAGAACGAATGTAGCCATTCTAATTCATTCGTACGAATGTAGCCATTCTAATTTATTCGTATAAAACTAGTCATTCTAATTCATTCGTATGAATGTAGCCATTTTAATTCATTCGTACGTACAAATGTAGCCATTCTAATTCATTCGTATAAATGTAACCATTCTAATTTAGTCATACGAAGGTAGTCATTATAATTCATTCGTACGAGCCAATCTAATTCATTCGTATGAATATACGTATTCTAATTTATACATACGAACAAATGTAGCCATTCTAATTCATTCGTAGTAATGTAGCCATTCTAATTCATTGGTACGAGCCATTCTAACTCATTCGTATGAATGTAGCCATTCTAGTTCATTCATACGAACGAATACAGCCATTCTAATTCATTCATACGAATGTAGCCATTTTAATTCATTTGTACGAAGATAGCCATTCTAATTCATTCATACGATCCATTCTAATTCATTCGTATGATTGTAGCTAGTCTAATTCATTCGTATGAAGATAGTATTTAATTCATTCGTACTAGCCATTCTAATTCATTCGTATAAATGTAACCATTGTAATTCTTTCGTATGAACTAATATAGTAATTCTAATTCATTCCTACGTATGTAGCCATTTTAATTCATTCATACGAAGGTAGCCATACTAATTTATTTGTACGAGCCATTCTGATTCATTCGTATGAGCCATTTTAATTCATTCGTACGAACAAATATAGCCATTCAAATTCATTCGTACGAAGGTAGCTATTCTAATTCATTCATACGAGCCATTCTAATTCATTTGTATGAATATAGCCATTCTAATTCATTAGTATGAATGAATGTAACCATTCCAATTCATTCATACGAAGGTAGCCATTCGAATTCATTCGTACGGGCCATTCTAATTCTTTCATATGAATGTAGCCATTCTATTTTATTCATATGAACGAATGTAGCAATTCTAATTCATTCGTATGAACATAGCCATTCTAATTCATTCGTACGAATGTATCCATTCTAATTCATTTGTATGAGTCATTCTAATTCATTCGTACGAATATAGCTATTCTAATTTATTCGTACGAACGAATATAATCATTCTAATTCATTCATACGAATGTAGCCATTCTAATTCATTCATATGAGTCATTCTAATTTATTCGTATGAATGTAGACATTCTAATTCATTCGTACAAATAAGTATCGTCATTCTAATTCATTCGTACGAATGTAGCCATTGTAATTTATTCGTATGAAGGTAGCCATTCTAATTAATTCATACAGGCTATTCTAATTTATTCATACGAATGTAGCAATTCTAATTCATTTGTAAAAATGAATATAGCCATTCTAATTCATTCGTACGAATATAGCCATTCTAATTCATTTATACGAAGGCAGCCATTCTAATTCATTTGCAATAGCCATTTTAATTTATTTGTACGAATGTAGCCATTATAATTTATTCGTATGAATATAGCCATTCTAATTCATACATATAAAGCTAGTCATCTAATTTATTCATATAAGTCATTCTAATTCATTCGTAAGAATGTAGCCATTCTAATTCATTCGTACGAACGAATGAAGCCATTCTAATTCATTCGTATGAATGTAGCTATTCTAATTCATTCGTACGAATGTAGCCATTCTAATTCATTAGTACGAGCCATTCTAATTCATTCGTACGAATGTTGCCATTCTTATTCATTCGTACAAATAAATATAGTCATTCTAATTCATTCGAACGAATGTAGCCATTGTAATTATTCATACGTAGGTAGCCATTCTAATTAATTCGTACAAGCCATTCTAATTTATTCGTACGAATGTAGCCATTCTAACTCATTCGTACGAACAAATATGGCCATTCTAATTCATTCATATGAATGTAGCCAATCTAATTCGTTCATACGAAGGCAGCCATTCTAATTAATTTGTAAGAGCCATTTTAATTTATTTATACGAATGTAGCCATTCTAATTCATTCGTATGAATGAATGTAGCTATTTTAATGCATTTGTACAAATATATCCATTCTAATTCTTCATACGAATGTAGCTATTCTAATTCATTCGTATGAGCTATTCTAATTTATTTGTACGAATATAGCCATTCTAATTCATTCGTATAAACGAATGTAGCCATTCTAATTCATTCGTACGAAGGTAGCTTTTCTAATTCATTCGTACGAAGTTAACCTTTCTAATTCATTCGTATGATCAATTCTAATTCATTCGTACGAATGTAGCTATTCTAATTTATTCGTACGAACCAATGTAGCCATTCTAATTCATTTGTACGAAGGTAGCCATTCTAATTCATTCGTACGAAGGTAGCTATTCTAATTCATTCGTACGAATGTAGCCATTATAATTAATTCGTACGAGCCATTCTATTTCATTCGTATGAATGTAGCCATTCTAATTTATTCGTAGAAACGAATATATACATTCTAATTCATTCGTACGAAGGTAGCCATTCTAATTCATTGGTAGAAGCAATTCTAATTCATTCGTAGGAATGTAGCCATTGTAATTCATTCGTACGAACAAATATAGTCATTCTAATTCATTCGTACGGATGTAGTCATTCTAATTCATTCGTACGAAGGTAGCCATTCTAATTCATTAATACGAGCCATTCTAATTCATTCGTACGAATGTATTCATTCGTACGAAGGTAGTCATTCTAATTTATTCGTACGAGCCATTCTAATTCATTCGTACAAACGAATGTAGCAATTCTAATTCATTCGTATAAATATAGTCATTTTAATCCATTCGTACAAAGATAGCCATTCTAATTCATTCGTACGAGCTATTTTAATTCATTCGTACGAATGCAGTACGTCATTCTAATTCATTCGTGCGAACAAATGTAGCCATTCTAATTCATTCTTACGAATGTAGCTATTCTAATTCATTCATACGAAGGTAGCCATCGTAATTCATTCGTGTGGCTAGTTTGTCTGTATTTTTTTTTGTGAATACCCTGTATCCCGGTTGCAGGGTTCTTAATGACACTGATTAACACTAAATGAACCCTGCAACCGGAATAAAGGGTTACTGACACTAAATCCTGTATTCAAGTTACAGGGTTTAGTGATAACTGAACCTTGTATTCTGGTTATAGGGTTTAGTGTTAATCAGTGTCGTTATGAACCTTGCAACCGGGATATAGGGTTCATCGAGAATTCACAAAAAAAAAAAATATAAACAGACATGACGATGAGTTTTTCGACGCTGACTACCCACATGACAGTCAGAGAGCCACTTTTAAAATTACAAAAATTATAATAATATTTTAATAAATTAATATGTTAAAATGTTATTATGAAAAAAATCTCTATTTCCAAAGGAACCCTAGCCGGTGGAAGGTGACAATTGACAGAAAATGGTCACCACCTTCGCTCAAGCTTTCTTTCTCTTTCTCTCTCTTTCGTTGTTGACCAATCATCGCATACTCTGTTGTTGGCTGCCTTGTGAGAGCCCTTGTGAACCATCCTGCCGCTGCCCCGGACCGCCCTGCCCCAACGCTCCGCCAGCATCACCGCCGCCCGTGCCCGACAACACCCCAAACCTCCAAGGGCCCGGCCCTTCTCGCCTGCCCAGCTCCGGGCCAGGATCCCAACGGCCCAACCCCTCTCCGGAGAGCGGCCGGCGACAAGAAATACCTCGAGGCTATTCGATGCCCAGCGACGAATTCTGCCCGATCCCGCCCCGTGCAGACCCACCGACGTGCCGCTGCACAGTACGGATCGGAGTGGGGAACAGGTCCCCCAGCGGCATCAACATCGAGGTCTATGACAACGTGGTCGCCGGCGGTTGCCGGAGAGTGAGTCTCAATACCGGGAATCGAGCGGGCGGAGCCAACAGGGGCCTGATCGCCAACAACTTGGCGGACTGCGACGATCTTCTGATCGGGGTGGACAACGTCGCGGGGAGCGGCGACAACGACGTGCGGATCTACGACAACGACTTCCGAGGCGGGTTTCGGAGCGTGCACGTGGGAGTCGGTAACCGTGCCGGAGGGAGCAACAGGATTGTCGTCGCCGGTTCCCCGTCGCCAACTCGACAGCCCGGCCCAGATGGCTACGGTGGTGTGGACGACGGCGGTGGCGCTGCGGGCAACTGGCGCTGAAGCTTTGGAGACCAATGGATCGCGACCCTTCGGTCAATACACGTATCCAGCGGTATGATGGTAAGCGATGGGTTGGCCAAACTTCTTTGTACAAACTAAGGTGTACAAACTTCTGTGTGGCTACTATTGTTTTAGTTGGGCCGTGCTTAGTTGTAAATATGGATTGGGCTATGGGGTTGATTTTGATCCAGTAATCAGTGTTTCTTTTTTTAAAAAGTAATATTAAAAGGGCGTGCGATAGTTGAAGTTTTCAAAAGATCACACATCCTAGTACAACTCTTGTCCAAATTAGTTTAAGTGCAAATTTCTTATGGGATTCGATGTTTTTAGTGTTTGTACGATCACAAGGACGGTAGGTCTCTGGTTGATCTCAAGCGGTCCACTCTCCCATGCTTTCATTTTAGTACATAGTTAGGGTGCGCTTTTTTGGACGGAAACGAGAGTGAAAATGGATCCACATGTTGGTTTCATATCTATTTATATTGTTCTTTCCATATTAAGTCTGTGGAAATGAATCCACCTGCGGACTTCAATTTCTCTCAATAGGCCTACTTCATTTTCTCTTAAATTTGGACGAAGACTCATTTCCTTAAGTTAGGTAAAAATAAATTGATAAAATAGATTTTCTTCCTCTCTATAACTCATCTAATTTTCTTCCTCCCAAAAAAACAAAGAATGAAAATGAATAGATGAAACATCATTTCCTCAGTTTACTTTTTTTGTCTCAAAAGAACAAGGAAGATGAAATAAAGTCGATGGGCATATAAGTTAATGAAAATCATTTCCATTTTCGTAAGTAAGTGAAAATGAAAAAGAACGCACCTTTAGAAGACATACAAGAGCCTTTCATCGGTTGATAGAGCCTTCCTTTTTTTTACCAAAAAAAATTAGGGGTGGCAATGGGTCGTATCGGGTCGGGTTCGTATCGTGTCGTGTCTAAAACCCCTAGATCCAGACCCGACCTGTTTAGCTAATCGTGTCTAGATCCCAAACCCGAACCCGACCCGCTAATAAGCGGGTAGACCAGATAAGACCCGTTAGACCAATTTACCACTCGGATCTATTCAGTTGACATGATCCGACCCAATCCAACTCGACCCAACCTGACCTAATAGACCCGCTCGTGCTATATATTACAGTATCATATTGCGGGTAGACCTGATCCGACACAACCCGTTGAATTTTAAACAGGTATTTCCGGATCTACTGTGTCCAAACCCTAAAAACAGACCCGACCTGTTTATTAAACGGGTCTATCGTGTCGACCCGTTTACGACCCGAACCCGTTTAACCTTGATCCAGACCCACTAACTTCGTGTCAGGTTTGCCGTGTTGAATCCAAAATTGCCAACCCTAGAAAAAATCATACAAGTATCTATTATTATTGTATGATTTCTTAAGTAGCCAGTTAAGAGCTTTTTTTTAGTGGATGATCCATATGCATCTGTACCATGTATAGCCAAAGGACAACTACGCATTTGGTGTCACCGGAGATTTAGAATGAAGACTGAAACAATAGCTTGGTGGTCCGGCTTCGTCCGATCTACACGATCTTCTATTATGTCGCCGCGTGTCCTAATAGATGGTGGAAAACCATCAGCATGTTTATAGATGGTTTTACGTAACATATATGTGGTCCACACTCCACAGTAATAGATCAACGGTTGGAACCCCATTGATATATCATTTTATCCATATTAAGGTGGGGCCCAGAGTAAGAATCCAAAAGTCCTATTTCAACATCCTGACGTGGCACCCAATCACAGACGATCTGATGCCCATCGACCGACCGAGTGAATGCAATTCACCGATCAAAATTGAATGCATTGGACGGCTGTGATCGAATGCCATGACGACCAAGTCCACTAGCTGGGGATGACAGCAGAGAGCCAATTTAAAAAGACCGGCCTCATTGACTTTTTCCAACAGCACATTTTGAAAAATGAGAGATGCTGTTCAGCCCCAAGGTTTTTCCGATTCCTCTCAGCCCCGATTGACATGACAATGTACAATAAAAGATTTAAATATCGCTAGTGGGTTTCAACCACTAAGATGTATACTGCCAAATCAATCAGGCTGGCGGAATCCAAAAAACCTTCAAACTGAATAGCATTTCTCTTGAAAAATATTATCTAGAGAACAAGCTTGAATTGGAAAGGAAAAATTCTATGGTACCCACTTCGGTACCGAGGTGGTTGGGGACCATCGGATGGTCTTATGGCCCGGTTCATTCCATGACCCCTAGAAGAGTTCAGATCGGCGAGCCCGGCGAGCATCACAGCCACACAATAGCAGGTGGCTGTGATGAGCATCGGGCCCACCGACTGGATGAGATCTGAGCTTTCCTAATAATGCTCCCACCACTATGATGCACGAAAAATGATATGGACGTTGGAAGCCATTAGAAAAGAGTAATGTTATTTGTACAATCTCCAGCGACAAAAACATTGACAAACCAGAGCCATAAATGCCGATGCACTGAGCCCTGGGCCCACCACCACTTCATGGGTCCGATTTGTTGATGTGTTTGTCGGTGGTGATTGTACAAATTGCATTATTCATTGGAAAATACTATTTGCTGAGCAAAAGCATAAGCAACTACAAAAAGACAATTTGCAACTGGTCTATGAATCATAGAAAGGCCCTCTAAGGCGGTGTTTCGCATTATTTCGGAACTGTTCGTTTCTATTCCCAGTTTCATAATTTAAAACTAACGAATAGTATATGTTCCGGTAGAATAAAATATTTGGAAACAATAATATACCACTCAGTGCATTTCTATGTTAACCGGAATACTGAACTATTAAATTACGTTAGAAATAGTAATTTACAGGATTTTGGAAGAAGTTTAAGTGGAGCAGTTGTTCCTTATGCCAAACACCTCCTAAATTTATCGTTCATCCCATCAAATTTGGGGGTGGGAAAAAAATAAAGGGCTACTTAATAGCTTTTCAAAATGATTGGTCTACCCCTCACCTTTAGTTCCACTCCCCCTTTAGGGGAAACATTTTTACTCTAGTGGATTGTTGCTCCACATGCTCAATGGTGCATCTGGACCGTTTACTCTAGAGTAGGGAACGGTCCAGATTCATGCAATAGGACCGTTCATTGAAGAGTAGAGAGCACTCCGACCTAAACTTTAGGCCTAATCATGACCTTGCATATCACTCATACCCTCTTTACAAATCATCAACTACTCTCTTTCTCCTTGCATATTAGGAAACGGTTCAGATTCATCACTGATTATCTGGAGCATCCCCTCGCTGAAGCAAAAACCTTTCCCTCCTTGAGTCTGCACAGAGTATAAGAGCTCCATCTCATTTTCTCAGTTTTTTTTTTTTTTTTCTTTCTCATTCTGATAGGTCTTCAATTTTCATGCTTGGTAATGGATACTTACAAATAATTTAATTCAAGGCACAAGTTGGCCATTATTAATTTTTAATGACCTTTGCACGTCAATAAAAGTCTAGTCTTTTTTTACTTATTTATTACAGTTAGTGTAGTGGTCTATCCATCCAAGAAACAGAGCTTGCTTGATAAAAATTGAGGCCTAAGACGAAAACTCGAAACAAGAATTTTTCAAACTTAATATAGTAATATTAATAAATTTTTCTATAGTAGAAAGTTTTATTTTAATTGGGACCTTAAGTTTTTTTATATGAGGATTTAGAATGTTTAAGTGGGTTTGAGGTCTTCTTTTCATATGGGGCCTTAGGCTATTTAAACAGTTTTAAACTTTGAAGGCCTTCTTTTCACATAGGGCCTTAGGCGACGATCGTAATTACCTTATGGTCGAGCCTGCCCTGCCATGAAAAATAGGGGTGTGCATCGGTTCGGAACCAACCTTTTTTGGCAAAAAACAAACCGATCCAACCTTTGTCGGTTTGTAGGATTTCCAATCCAATCCAAACCGAACTGAGCTTGGAATTCAATCCAATTAAAGACAGTTTAGATTGGATTGAATGGTCGGTTTGGTCTTTGACCCATATGTATGTTGGGTTTTTTTTTTCACCTTCTATTAGAACCTAGTTTTAACTTTAAAAAATAATAATTGTTGTCAAATTATTAGGCCTAAATAAAATTTGTAACTGATGTTGAGTAATCCTACAGTATTGCAAAGGTTGTTGTTAGCAAGGGTATATAAAGACAAATGATATATTTAATAAAGTATTATACGTATATTATGTCGGCTGTCGATTTTAAATTTATAAATCTATCAACGGATCCAATCATATCAGTTTTTAAAAAATCCAATCCAATCCGATTCATTGAGTGTATCGAAACCGGTTAAAATCGATTGGATTGATTTGTTTTGGTTTGGTCGGTTTAGTCGGTGTGGTTTGAATCCTGCACACCCTCTAATAAAAATGCTTCCAAATCTGAAATTCCGTGTATCTGTTGCATTGCTCTTCATCCATAGTCTTTCAACAACATTAATCATACTCTTTGCTGGACACAAAAGAAACAATTGTTGGGTTGGCCCACCCAAACCTGTACCCAAAACCCAGGCCCAGACCCGCATCAGGTCGAGACCTGCGCCCACAACGCAGGGGAGACCGGGCCTCGATTTTGACAGAAGATCGGGAGCGGCGGTTTTTGTATCGGCGCCCAGGCACCGGTTTTGGGTAGGGCTGGCAATTTCGGACCCGACACGGCAGACCCGACACGACCCGACACGAAGTTAGCGGGTCTGGGTTAGGCTAAACGGGTTCGGGTCGTAAACGGGTCGATACGATAGACCTGTTTAATAAACGAGTCGGGTCCGAGTTTAGGGTCTGGACACGGTAGACCCGGGAAGACCCGTTTAGTATTCAACGGGTCGTGTAGGGTCGGATCGGGTCTACCCGCAATCCGATACTGTAATATATAATACCAGCGGGTCTTTCGGGTCAGGTCGGGTCGAGTCGGATTGGGTCGGATCGGGTCAACTGAATAGACCCGGGTGGTAAACAGGTCTTATTGGATCTACCAGTTTATTAGCGGGTCAGGTACGGGTTTAGGATCTAGACACGATTAGTTAAACGGGTCGGGTCCGGGTCTAAGGGTTTTGGACACGACACGAAACTAGACCCGACACAACCCGACCCATTGCCACCCCTAGTTTTGGGTGCCTGCGTTGTTTCCTGTATGGATTGGTATGCTGTGATGAGTGCCGGCAACTGCTGGGCCCACCAACTGGAAATCTGAACCCCCCTACTAATGCTTCCACCACTATGATCCATGGTAAATGAGATGCAATCTCCTTCGGCAAACACATTGGCAAACCAGACCCATGAATAGCGGTGTAAAATTGTCCATCGGCCCAAGCCCGACACAAAAGTTAATGGTCAGAACCAGGCTCGGCCTAATCAACGGCCTGAATTTTGGACCGAGAGCTCCATATAATTACTATATATTTATTATATATATACACATCAGATATATTAATTATAAAAAAAAATATGGTACAGTGGTTATGACTTCTTTAAATCGTTTGGAGTTGAGCCTTCAAACCCCACTATGTATGATTTTTTTTATTAAAATTTTTTTTTTTTTTTTCAAATCCGGTCGAGCCCGGTCCGGTCCAAAATTTCAAATATATATATACCCGGACCGGGCCAGATAAGCCCAACGGATCCATCCGGACTTGTCATCTCTAGACCCGGTCCGAAATATTTTAGGCCCGGCCCGGCCCCTTTTACACCCGTATCCATGAATGCCGATGCATTGAGTCCTAAACCCCACCACAACTTCATGCTTTCGTGGGTCTGGTTTGTCAATGTGTTTGTTGATGGAGAATGTACAAATAACATTATGCATTGGATAATACACTTTGATGAGCAAAAGCAGAAGCAACCATAAAAAGACCATCAGTTACCATTTTTAACAACAGGCATCAAAGAGGTTGATGGGAGTGAATATCACAGCGATGGCGACGCCTGGCGAGGACCCAGGTAGGGGTCGGGTGGGTTACCTGGCGGCAGCGGCGACGACGATTGGCGAGGAACCGGGTGGGGTTTGGGTGGGTCCTAGGAGTTACCCGGCAGCAGCGACGGTGACATCCCAGAGGATGGTTGAGTGGGGATGGTCCTTCTGGATCCGTTGAAGCTTCAGAAGTCCCAAGCCAAATGGAGGCAAGCTCTGGTCGATCGGTAAGTTTTTGGGTCCAAAACTTCCTTGGGACATTCTATGGTGATGAGTCGAACTTCGGTGGTCATGTGTCTGGAATGTCCAAGTGATAGACCTTCCAAATTAATGGTTTATTCTTCTTTCGGTCTGAATTGGAAGAAGATTTGATCGATGTTTGGGAAGGGAGTCCTTAAGTGTTTGATGGGAGAGTGCTGACCTTAAAATGGTGGACACCTATATTTCGGACAGAGGTGGAAAGTATTGAGCAAGCTCCGGAGATGGTGAGGATGCCTAGGTTGCTCTTAGATTGCTTGGATGAGGAACTGATTAAAGACATCGCGACGACGGCGAGAAGGCCAATCCGCATCGATAAAAATTTCTTCAAGGGGTTAAGAGGGATGTATGCCAGGGTCTGTGTCGAAGTCGATCTTACGAAGAGTCTTCCTCTGAGGACCAACGTGGGTACGGTGGACTCTGGATTCCGATTCTAGCAACCGTTCGTGTATGAAAAATGTATCCTAGATCTGCTTTTCTTGTGGGCGAGTCAGCCATTCTGTGAACCAGTGTACCGAAGTAGGGCACCTTGAAGAGGAAGGGAGGGGGAGCTCTGTTCTTTGGAACTCAGAGATTGAAGCTCAGCCGGTAAGTAGGGCGGCTCCGATTGATAATAGGGGGAAAATCAGTCCACCAGCTCACCGGTTGGAAAGCCAAGTTGTTGTCCCAGGCTGGGTGACTGGTGTTGATCCAAGCTGTGTTATCCGCCATTTCCATACACTTGATGGTCGCTGGAACCTTATCTAAGGAAGTGTTGCATCATATGGATCGTGTTTGCCGAGCATTCTTTTGAGGATATTCATCTACTCACCAACGTCTTCACCTGCTTTCCTGGGGGCAAATAACACAAGTGAAAAGGTACGACGGGCTCCAGCTTCAGACTTTTGAATTTTTTTCAACTTCAACAGGGTATTGCAAACCTTATTTACAGTCTAACGGACTCTCAGTTGGGTGCGGCTTGGATTCGGAAGAAGTACCAGGCTAGTCTTGATTCGTGACAATCATGGAATGAAAATAAGACGTCTTCTTGAATGCGTGGGAATATGCGACGGGGGTTCAACGTGCGGATCTGGCGTCTCCTTGCTTACGACCTAAGTATGTCCGCATGCTTCGGACATTAAGGGGAGAGTCACACGAGGAAATGTGGGTTAAACATCAATGGTGTGGAGTACAGGAGGAAGACACCGAACATGTGTTTTGGAGGTGTCGATGGGCTAGTGCAATCGGAGATGTCAATCATACAGGATTTTGTCAAGGTCTGCACATCTACTCAGGGT
Organism: Chamaelirium japonicum; assembly: GCA_947650365.1. Classification (NCBI taxonomy): domain Eukaryota; kingdom Viridiplantae; phylum Streptophyta; class Magnoliopsida; order Liliales; family Melanthiaceae; genus Chamaelirium; species Chamaelirium japonicum. Next base: position 45,467,945 of record OX393556.1, on the reverse strand, counting down.
TTTTAGGTGGAACGCTTGGAGGATTTTTTTGTATGGACAGATGGCTCCTGCATGTCGTGTGAATAGGTGGCTAGTGGAGCTTGGGTGGTGACGGATAAGCATGGAGACCTTTGTGCTACGGCCTCCTTTTGATGTAGGGTCGATTCTCCTATCCAGGCGTAGTTATGGGCGATTAAAGGTGCACTGGATCAGTTGGTGAGAGGAGCATATAGTTTGATTCTCCTATCCAGGCGAAGTTATGGGCGATTAAAGGAGCACTAGATCAGTTGGTGAGGGGAGCATATAGGTTGGTAGTGGTGTTTATGGATGCTTCACTTGCTCGTGATGCACTGGTGTAGGGCAAAGATATCTTTCTTTGGACATTAGGCCTTTGGTTGTATCTTGCTTGGAGGATTGGCAGCAGCTGCAGGCAGTATCGTTGCAATGGATCCACAAGTCGAGAAACCGGGCCACTCATTGACTACCTCAGAGGCTCGCATTGCGAGCATAGAGGGGTTTTGGGAGAACTTCCACCTTTATTTTCTTCTTTGGTGAACGAGGATGTACAGATCAACATGATCAGACTTGTCTGGTTTAACAAAAAAAAACTATAAAAGACCAGACCTCTTTATAAAACTGTCCCAGTTCTAAAATCACATAGAAGAATAACAATTCAATAAAAAAAATATTAGCAATCCGATAAAAAAGGCAGGCCGTGATCTGCACCACATCAGGGTGGCCCAATCCGGGAGGACAAAACAGGTGGCCAAATCGCATTTTCCTGGAATGCACCGAAACTCACAACTAATAGTCATGAACCCCTTCATGGCCAGATCCTGGAGGACTAATCCCGTCATTGCACCATGCTGTAAATTGGTCTGAACCAACAAAAATTGCTCGGCAAAACTAAAACCTGCACACGGCCAATGAAACCACAGAAGGGATATATGATCTGACCTGAAGTCACAGGACTCAAGGTGCTTGCAACCGGAGTCGAGATGACTTGCAGAGCGGTTATACAGACTGGTTCACAGATGCTGGAGCATGCGGCCCTGTATGAAGTAACGAGTCCTGCTTTGCAGGATGCTGGTGCTGGTCTGCCATGCAGGAACTTAGACGTTTTCTCAACCGAAGGACTCTCTTTCTATGCCCTCGGCCTTGTTTGTGCTGCTCCCATTCATGCGCTCCTCGGAGAATTTGATTGCCACAGGCCTATCATCAATAATCAGATATAACTAAGAATGGTCAGCCGATGCCTCGCCATATAAGCTATATCATGTTCAAATAATGACTTTTGATAATTATTGTTGAGAGTTGTATTTTCCATTTATATGTCTTGACATTTCATGTATTTCCTTTTAAAACTTGTGTGGTATTCTCACCTGCAGCTTGTAGGTTGTATATATTGTTGGCCATAGTTCCCTAATAGTTTGAGCATTTTGTCCTTGAGACTCTCCCCACGGTGTGCCCTTTGGGCTTTGTCCCTTCTGGTAACATGGTATCAGACCTCGATGCTCTTAGCCATTGCCGACTCAATGCAGTCACCGTCGGCCTCTTCCACCATCTGATCCAACTCCGGCAACATCCTCCATCATTCTCGGCAATCTTTGGCTTCCTTCTTGACCAACCTCCTTCAATGACTTGAGTGAGGCCCACCATCCAACACATCACAGCCTCACCAATCTCGGATCCGACCTCTTGAACTCCCGCTCCAATGACAACACTTCAACGCCATCAATTCAGCCTCCATCCAGGGTCATCTGCAAGAGAGTATCCTCCCATCGTGACGTGTGTCATCAATCTGACCATATCCACTCTTCATATCTGAGCATATCATCTCTTCAGGTCTCGTGTCGTGCCATTGACCTCGTGATGTGATGCCTCACATCCTCTACAATCCAGATTTGAGCATCCACCACCAGCTCCGATCATTCTACCGTGCAAAAGCACTATGTCGTCCGTGTCGATCTATGAATCCATTCACCAGTGCAACACAGGCCCTCGCAACACAATTTGGTGTTGGACAACTCTGGTCAAATCCCGACTTTGAATCTCCAGTCTGGTCATTTCGCCTCGCAGCTCCAGCTAGCTGCTCCACCGATCTGTTCATCGTCATCTCTAGTCATCAACTCCGGTCAAATTTGGTTGGTTCCGATCTGTCCTCAAACTCCGCTCCTCAAGATCCGCTTCTGAAGCAGATCTGCCATCTCAACTCAGATATTAAGCTTTGCCCAGACAGCTTGGGTGGGGACTTGGATCGACAGGGAAGGGAGCTTGAGATCAGCACTTCCAACAAAACCCTGGGCTTATCCGACTAACTACTCAGATATCTATATGCTCCTCCGAATGTGCCATCGAATTGATCTCCACTGCCATCCTTTTGGTCGTGGATCATTATCACTAGAAAGAAAGGGGTAATGAAGCCCTAATTAAAGACAGATAAAAGGAGATCAATCAACACATCTGGGCCATCAATTTAATCGAACGACTCAGACTTGTCAACAACTTATGAGCGACTGAGCACGGTTGAATCGGTTGATTATTATCATTCAGTGGATCTGATCCAAACCTCAACATGTAATCCAATTCCAGTCATTGTTCATCTTCGGGTGTCGCATGCCCCGGTTGAACATCGACATGTACTCGCTTATCGCGATCTAAAGATCATTTCGCTCGATCATGCCCTCGATCGGAATCGGAGCACCCATTTTATTATTGCGGTCGTTTGTACCTCTCGACCGGATTCTAAGCACTTCTACAATTGATGCAAATCCATGAGCTCTCCTGCTTCCGTGGTCGATTCGTGAGATACCCATCCGCAATCTGAGCACTAGAGATTGTGCACTCGTTCACAAAGAAGGAACATCACATGTCCAACTTGTGGCCAAGAACTTGTATAGTTCCATCTGGAACGTTTCTCATCTAGTCATAGCGCTCCAACACGATCCTTTATTTGTTGCTTATTAGGTCCGTTGCACACCTGAGAGCATAACGCTCCACCATATCAAATATTTGGTTACACAACTACTTCAAGCAGGTGTTTGAAATCTAGTTCAGTGCACAAGTGACGGATGTGACAAAGGATATCCAGCCAGATTCAGTGCTACCTTCTACAGCATTTCACATACAACCTACCATAGTTCAATCTGTAGCTAGATCAAGTCGAATAGTAGCCAGATCCAGCGATCTGTGCTTAAATGTGCACTCAAATCAGTGTTCTAAAAAAGCGGTCTAGGCATCCGCTTAGACAGCGCCTAGGCCCTAGAAGGCCCTCCACTAGCCAGCTAGCCTAGCTTCTAGGCGGTGCAGAAAATCGGCCCAGGCCGCTAGGTGAGCCAAGGCAGGTCCAGGCGGCCGCCTAGGCGGGGTTAGATGCTAGAACGTGTATAGGTGCTATTCTATTGTTGGTAATCTTGAATTTATGGTTTGTATTGTACTAAAATCATGGATATTACGATACTATTCATCTATCTCATAATATCATGCTTGTTTTTTCTCTTATTAATCTTGAGTTTATGGTTATGTAAATGATATCAGCTTTTTAAAATAATTATTGGGATCATATTGAATTTATAGTAATTTTAAAACATATCTATTGTAAATAATATCAAAATAATAATTAAATTAATTTTAAAAAGCCAAAACGCCTAGGCACCGCTTAGGCACTAGAAGGCCCCCCATAGCCCCACTAGCGCCTAGCGCTTTTTAGAACATTGGCTCAAATCTAGCAGTCGATTGCTAGATCTCACCTTGTGCAGTTTTGCCACCATAGCTCGCCCTTGCTATCTGTTACGCTCAGGGTGTTAAATCTCAGCCGATACCGGACCTACCGGTACGTACCGACCGGTACATACCGGTTTTGGCCGGTTCGAGATCGGTACTACATCCGATCCCGATACCTGGCCCGTACCGGCCGGTACCGATACGTATCAGTTCGTATCGGCCAGTACCGACAGGTTATTATTTTTTTTTTTCGGTTTTTTTCCTCAACCGGTATCAATCTGTATCGGCCGGTACTGGTACATATCGGCCAGTACATACCGGTTTGGAGCTGACTGATACTGCGGTCGATACCGTGATTTTAAACCTTGGTTACGCTTGTTGTTGCTATTGTGCTACCAGCATGCCACTACTCTTGTTCTTTGTGGCACACAAGTGGTGTTTCACACTTGGTTGTTTAAGAGAGTGCTTCTCTTCTCAGATCTGTTGTGTTGCGTTGCTGGCGGTGTGCTCTACTTCTCGTGTGCTTAGTGTTCGTTAGTGCATTGAACTTTCGCGTCACTTTATGAATCTCAAAACACACCCACTCGGGTACATAGCTCAGCACTCTCGTGTGACCTTCCACACCCCCGTGTCTCCCCACCTGTGCGCCGGCACTTTCGTACACACTCGCACACCCCAATGTACTCGCAAATCTATGTGCTAGTGTGCCATGCGCCTACACGACCCGCACACCTGTGCGGCTTGTGCTTCGTTCCACATTTTTGCCCTACACCTCGTTCAAATTGAGCCATGACGTGCATCACTCTTCTTTGAATAGAGTCTTATGTTCACACCATGTCTTGCTCTTCATTGAGTCGTGATTGTGCTTCACACCGTGTGCTTGCTTTTCATTGAGCCACACCTTATGTTTCGAGCTCTGCGATTTACCAGGCCACACCTTGCATCTTGCGCCTTGCTCTCCAAGCCATTCTTCGTTGCGGATCTTTACATTAATTGCATACAACATGTCAGTTGCATCATCGATCTCTTTAGTTTACAGTTTTTCATTGGAGGTCATTGTTACAATAATTATATCGCTCGATGATCGTTCTTCTAGTCGGACTTGTCATCAACATTGCACTTTCGTCGGGCTTTGACTTAGCAGCAGTTGTGGTGCTTATGCTCGTGATCTTTTGTTATTGTGCTTCCAAATCAGCTCGTTTGTAGACTCAACACTTCGGCTACCACTTCAATTATCTTTCCTATTTGCTCTGCTGCCTCTCGGTTTTCTTTTATTGTCAGAGGTTTATTGTTCTATATTTCTCCAGGCAAGATGGGTGCTCGAGATATCAGTGTGGTGATTTGTTTTCATGTTAGACCTGTTTCCAGGTTGGCCTGTTCCCCGGTCAGCCTGCCTGCGGTTAGTTGGGTTCCTTAGTCAGTCTGCTTACAGGCTGGTTGGGTTCTCCAATCGTCCTACTTGCAAGTCAGCCAGGTTCCCAAGCCGTCCTGGTAATTTTGTTTCCACTCTCTTTGCAAACTCTATATATAGGTCCTCACCTTGAGTTTAAGGGAGGTGTTAGCGGTAATATTATTTTCCTTTTATAGGCCTTTACCTTTCATGTATTTCCCTTGTACACTTGTGTGGTATTCTCATCCATACGTCAGCACACCACTTGTAGGTTGTATATTATGGGTCATATTGCCCTGATAGTTTTACCATTGCCCTTGAGGCTTTCTCCCCATGGTCTCCTTATAGTTTCCTCCCATGGTAATGATTATGAATGCAATTTCCAGAGCTAGCTAAGAAGTTGGGGCTCTCCTGGATGCCAGAAGAGCAAGGTTGCAGCAAGGGGGGTGCACCAACTTGACCTTAACCCTTTAGTAGTTCTGTATAAGATGATACTGGGAAGAATGATCATGCACTCCCTCAAAAATAATAGATACATATAAATGCCTTGTATCGTAAGGGTATTCTAGATCTAGATGGTGACGGAACCCTCAATCAAGGCTTACACCACCTAATTTTTTCCCATTTTCATTTCCTTTACTTAAGCTTCTCATCACATGTTGGTTGGATTGCATAGTTAATATCTGAACATATGATACAAGCACAGGTGAAGCAGAAAATGACCAACCTCACAGATATGCTGAGTCCAAAGGTCCCTTGAAGAAACTCGACCCTGGTTCTGGACATCACCAAGTGTTACTGTGCCAGTCAAAGGGCCCAGTTCCTCCAGCAAGAAAGCATTGACGACATCAACACAAGGTTCCACAACTTCCACCAGCCATGAATCTCGCACCAGCCATGAATCTCGCGAGTCGCCTGAGAAAATATGCATTTGGTATAATTCAGAACAGAAACAAGCAAGATGCTGAGTATCAAACAGAAGCCAATAGAGGTCACAAATCATACACGATAAAGCTTCTGTTGCGTCAATGTAATGCAAGTCCCAGCCAAAATATGCCTTCAACCGATTAAGCCTTCTTTTCTGAAAAAGAAATGTCTGTCAGATTAAGCTTAAATCTTGAATTATCTGCTTCAATTAGGTTTCTACATCTACAGCTAAAGTTTCCATCTAAAAGTCGGCAGGAAGAAGAACGAGGGAGTTTAGTTTACTTGACGACGAACAAGCTTGCGTGTGTTGGCTTTTAGATTATGAATGGCTTCACATAACAATATCTTGAGCTTGTTGTCATCAGAACTTAAAATCTCCGAAAAGTTGGGTCTTGAGGCCACATCAGCCGTGTTTGTCAAACTTGGAATAGCAGATTCTGCATCATGGTTACTAGTATTCTCTTCAAGACATGGATGACCTGCCGCTGTGTTGGAAAAGTACTCTTTATAAAACTCTTCAAATTCTCGAACACCAATAGCTTGACGCAAACCACGAGTACAATCAGCATTTGGGTTGTATATATCATCAACTTCATTCAGCAAACCAGCCTCGATCATGCAATCAACCCTTTGGTCAACATATCTATCCAGCACGGGAAAAGCAGCATCCACCCATATAAAACAGCAATCATATCTGAAATTATCAGCTCGACCCCACTTCTGTCCTGGCACAAGAAAGATCCAAAATTTAGCAGAACAAACAGTCCATACAGTGGATCTACCACACATAGTAGAGAGAGAGAGAGAGAAAGAGAGAGAGAGAGAGAGAGAGAGAGAGAGAGAGAGAGAAGAGAGAGAGAGAGAGAGAGAGAGATGTTAACTCTCACAAGGCTGGATTGTGTTTAGTATATATTCGCATAGTTTTCAAACATGATGTCAATATTATTTCTTGTTAGTGTGCCCGAGTGTAATGCCAAGGAATATTACAAAAACCGCCTAATATAGTAATATATTGCCACTTATGGAGCAAAATAAAAAATAGACAGTATATCTAATCGGAAAAATGAAAGGGAAGGTGATGATACACAAAACAAAAGTTATATATATATATATATATATATATATATATATATATATATATATATATATATATATATAAAGTTGAGCCCTTTGGTGCCACATATCAGTCCCTCCTACGCTCCTCAAAGGTTGGATACGAAGGGTAATGGGGATAATGAGGTTTTTTTTTTTCCGCTCCCCCTGCACCTGGGATACCAAGCATCTCCATCGTATTTCTAAATCACGTGGCTCCAACTCTTGAAAAGGATTTACAAAAGAACCCATCAGGATTCTCTCTCTCTCTCTCTCTCTCTCTCTCTCTCTTTCTCTCTCTCTCTCTCTCTCCACTGTGTGTGTGTGTGCGTGTGCGCGCACGCGCATATCTAAACATCTCCAAAGGCAGTGTTCTAAAAAGCGGTCTAGGCGGCCGCCTAGGCGGCGCCTAGGCGCTAGGCGGCCCCCCACCGCCTCGCCTAGGCCCTAGGCGCTCCAGAAAAGCGGCCAAGCTCCCAGGCGGAGCTAGGCGACCGCCTAGGCAGTCTAGGCGGGGCAAGACGGCCGCCTAGGCGGTCTAGGCGGGCTGAGGCTGGCCAGGTGGACCAAGCGAGCCAGGTGGGCTGAGGCTGACCAGGCGGGCTGGCCAAGCGAACCATGTTTGCTTTTGTTCTTGTTAATCACTCAATCTTGAATTATGGTTATATACTTGTTCTTTAAAATAATGATTTGGGATAATCTTGAACTTATATTAATTTTTAAACATATATATATATATATATATATATATATATATTATCTAATATCAAAATAATAATTAAAATAATTAAAAAAAAGACAAAACGCCTAGGCGCCGCCTAGGCCCCGCCTAGGCCGCCCCCCACCGCCCGACTAGCGCCTAGCGCTTTTTAGAACCTTGTCCAAAGGTATGTGATACTAATACGTTTCTGTGATGGCTATCAACAGACACAATCAAAATGGGACTAGATCTATGGTCCTCAACATTATATTTGTTCAAGTAAAGAATGAGGAATCATAGGGACTCCAATTTCTAAGGAGGGATATTTTCTTTTTCTCAAACTATATTACTGTATTGAGTTGTACTTTTTCTTGGATGTAAATAATTCATTGATGACACACTGCTGGAACTCAAAGCTCACTTCTGTGGTCCTAAATCTGTATGATGGTTTCAAGCAAATCTCTTCGAGTTTTACTTGGCTTCAATCTCTCTCTCTCTCTCTCTCTCTCTCTCTCTCTCTCTCTCTCTCTCTCTCTCTCTAACCCTCTAGCGTTTGCAGTGTGTTTCAGGGTGGAGCTCGAAAGAAAGATATCACATCCAACATGGGGTACAGGAGGCCTGAAGCTAGATCGTCAGTAAAATCCACATACAACAGATGTTGAGGTATGACTTACGACACTTTCAGATCATACCCTTCTCTCTGTTCTTAACTATTTTCTTAGTACGTTAATTCATTAATGCCTTGTTGACGTATAATCCGGTTTCTCCAAAAAAAGAGAAAAAAAAAACATTGATGTCATGATATGTGTGGTTATGTGAAACCAAAAATCCATTTTGATGGGCTTCCCTCTCAGGAGCAGCGGATCACATCATAGAGCCATCTGTTATTGTGGTTAAGTGTTTGCGACTAATTACCCTTTTTTTTTCATCTCCAAAGGATATGACTTGAACTATAGATGAAAACTCGATCTTGGGTTGCAGCCAAAGCTGATGGGGAAGCAAAAAAGAAGTATGCTAAATCTCATAACTTTCCTTATTCCCTTGATTATGCTAAATCTCATAGCTTTCCTTATTCCCTTGATTCATTTACTTCATTTCACTTCTGTTTTCTTTCGATGCACCTATGATCGGTAGCTTTTATACTCAGTACTATCATGAATTATTTATTTTCCTTTTGAATTCTTCCGATTTACATGCGAGGTATATATGTAACTACTTGTTTATTAGGATTTCAAATTTATGTTTTTTTATTTTGTTTCTGAATGCATACCTTTGGCTAAATTTTTCGTTTAAACCAATCCTTTGTTGTAGCATTATGGGCCGGACATTGCTTTTGTGACATCGTCCGGGGGTTTCACACTATTGCTCTCTATATAACTGAGACTTTTGGTTCCACGTGGCAGCCTCCCAATCCCCTCTTTATTCTCTTCGAAATTTTTTATATTAAACCCCTCGATCTCTTCTCAACACGATAGGGAGTGGGAATTGGTACAGGATGTGCGATCCGATTGAGCGGCATCGCAATAGTTTGTACATATAGGGAACCCACATCTATCTAGCTAGCTAGCTAACAGTCTAGTGTGTGTATATATATATATATATATATATATATATATATATATATATACACACACACACACACACACACACACACACACACTGAAATGGAGCCCTCTCTCCCGTGTTATAACACGTGGACCTCTTTTGAAGAGCCAGAATTCTTCTCTCGTGTGTGAACACGTCTCTCACTCATAAATTCTATTAAAAACCTACTATATAGATGATTAAGTACCCATTCAATGAGATTTAATGGTAATTTGATGTTAATTAAAAAAATCATTAGTGCTCTTTCTCTCTAACAAGTCAATCACACTCACTCCAAATTGCACATTTCTTCGGATGGCTGTGAAGTTGTTTATGCCAAGTGATGTGCATCAAGTTTATCCGAGCATTGCCCGGGGTTCTTACAAGTATATATATATATATATATATATATATATATATATATATATATATATATATATATATGCTTAGGTGCGGTCTGAGGTCTGCAGCCGTCCGATGCACCTGCCACATGAATCGGATGCACGGAGTGGTGCATCGAACGACTGCGGACCGCAGATCGCACCTAAGCATCCCTGACGGTTTAGAAAGTGAGCTGCGCTCACTTTGACCCCCCTATAAGTTTTAGAATCTGATGAAATTTAGTGAGGGTGTTGTCTAGGATAAGATGATCATACTCACCAATTTTCATCAAATTCCAAAACGTCTAGGGTCATCAAATGGTCGAAGTTAGTGCAGCATACGGTAAGTCACCGTTAAATTCTGTAGATTTTGTTTTGACCATTTGACCCCCGTAGAAGTTTTGGAATTTGATCAAAATTGGTGAGGATGTCATCTTAACCTAGACAACACCCTCACCAAATTTCATCAAATTCTAAAACTTCTAGGGGGGTCAAAGTTAGTACAGCTCACTTTCCCCTCCGGCAGCTCACTGTAACATCTCTCTCTCTCTCTCTCTCTCTCTCTCTCTCTCTCTCTCTCTCTCTCTATATATATATATATATATATATATATATATATATATATATATATATATATATATATATATATACACATATATATATGAGAAATGCTATAGTGCGACATGTGGTAAGTGCGGCACCACATCGCTGCCGTCTGATGCACCACTGCGTGCATCAGACGGCTACAGTGCGGTGTCGCACTTACCGCATGCCGCAGCATAGCTTGCCCATATATATATATATATATATATATATATA